>CM057479.1:75515096-76715096 GCA_030035585.1 Dugong dugon
TATTGTCAAAACTGTTTATCAAATAACTATCTGAATATGTGATACACAAACAATCTTTAGCATTGTTGCAGTCTCCCTCCAGCTGATTTCTGGAAATGACTCTTCTCTCTGACTGTATTCAGGCACTTTTGTGTCAGCTGTGGTTTTTACCAGGTTTGCAATTAAGTCATAGATACCAATTGTTAACAGACATTTTTGAATATTTTAGGTAGACAATTTAGAATGCCATTAAAAATGTTATACCTTATTTTCTCCTGGGGAATGTTTAAAATATTTTTCTTAATTAGTGAAATAATTGATCAGACACGCACCCCCCATAATACTTGTTTTAGGTATGCTATCTTATTGAGGTTCTTGAAGTGAGAGTCAGTTATAGGTGGGTTTCTTTCAACTTTGTTTTAGGGGCTGTTTTTTGCCTCTGCAAAATAAATACTTTAAATCTAGTAAGCAAATATTTTAAATCTATATCACAATAAACCTGGGTTTAATTTCTTTCATTGGTTTATTTTACAATTAATTCCTTTATTTGCTTTCTCCCCAAAATGAAGAAAGACATTGATTACACAGATATTCTTTGAGCATTATCTTTTGAGGGGCTTGGGATCAAGTACTAACAATGAATAATAAATGTAAATTTGTTAGCTGCATCTCCGTAACCACACATTCAGATTTACTCTCAAGTTAAGCAATGATATTCTGATAGTTTGATAAATTGAGAGAAGCAGGTTTTAAAATATGTTAACGTAAAATACAAATCAGTACTCATCGTTTGATGAACACCTGGTTTCCATTTAAAGAAAGTTAACATAAATATCATATAAAAAATAACATAGTGAAACTATTATGACATCTGTTAAAAGATAATTGCTAAAATGTTGTAACTAGGTCTAATACATTGTTATCCACAGTTACATGGTGGTCATCTTACATGGCAAAGTTTACATTGAATTTTCTTTTAACATCTACTTTTAATGCCATTCCAATATTAGTTATTTCTTCCATCCTTCATTCATTCGAACTACCTTTATTTTAATTTATAAAATATTTAAGCTAATGCACCTCCCTAGTTTGTTCAAGTTTCTGTGTAATTGTATGTTTCTAGAAGAAATTATACATTGACAGAAATGACACTTGTTAAAACTGAGGTTCTAGCTTTTACCAAAATCATTGATCAGTTTTTATTTAGAGGCTGTAACCAGCAAAGCTTTGGAATCATTCGAACACTAGCATTTAATCCAGTTCAGAACATATATATGTCTCAGTAAATAGGAAATCTTAGTAAAATATCCTAATTTTATTTCTAGTTATGACATTGTGGTTATTTTGACTTGATGTTTTTATAATAAATTTAACCAACATTACATGTCTGTCTCATATCAACATGTCTTCTGATACTTGGGAGTTTGTTACTGGGCACTCATTTTATGTAATATTTTTGTTCTTGAAAACTATATTTACAAGTTACATTTTTACATGACTACATCCTACCTACTTCAAAGACCATCTTAAATTCTACCTCCTCCATAAGGTAGAATACCTCTCCCATTTCCAGTCCACCACACCAATTTACAATACCTCTCTAATAGTGTTAATACTTGAACACTTTATTATAGTTATAAGCATATCTTGCCTACCATATTAAACTATAAATTCTTTAAGGATAGGCACATTTTTATATCTAGTACCTCACTACCTAGCATGTGTGTTATGCTAAGTATGTGCTAAAGTTTAAAAGAAAAACTCTGTTGGATTAATCTTTTAAAAGCTCCAGAACAGCTATTCTTTAAATAATATTTATTCCAAATAGAAGTCTAATCTAATTTTTAAGTTCAGATTTCTACATTTGGGTTTATTAAAATCAGTTTATTTCCTTTAGTCTGTATTCAGTTTTTTTCTTCCAAATTCCAAGGAGGTTGACATAGAGGAAACCACTGGAAAGCCTGGGTTATGTTTTCACAAGTGCAGCCCTCTGTGTGCTTCTCTCCTTCCACGCATCCACTGTGAGAAATATTTAAAAATGTGGAAGTGGGGAAAGTTTTTGTCTAAGAGAACCATTCAAAGAATTGACCAACCACTGTGATATCTTAAGGTCGCCTCAAGAGGGGAAGATTAAACCCTATGGGTAAATGAATATCCGTGAAACAAGGGGAAGCAAGGAGACGTGGAAGACACCCTGGCAAGGCTGAGAAACCAGAGGAGAAAACATCTTATTTTTTCTTATTTTTATGGAATTGTTACTTTAGTTGTTGTTCCAGACAGAGAAAGCTGACGTGAGCTGAGAGCACCTGCTAGCCTGGGAATCGCTTCTAACTTGACACCTGGAAAAGGCTCATTCCTGCCCTGTGAGAAGAGCTGTCACTAAATAAAGCTAAACAAACCCACTGCCGTTGAGTCGACTCAGAGTGGCCCTGTAGAACAGGACAGAACTGCCCCATAGGGTTTCCAAGGAGTGGCTGGTGGATTCGAACTGCCAACCTTTTGGTTAGCAGCCGAGCTCTTAACCACTGTGCCACCAGGACTCCAAATAAAGCTGAAGTACTGTATTTTTATGCAAATAATTCACGCATTATACTTTTTTTTGCCAACCACGTAACCCCCGCTCTCTATTTTCGTAAGCAAGCTATGCTGTGCGTTGTATGTGTGGGCATGTTATTTATGTGGGCCCATTATTTGCAAAAGATATAGTACTTAATGAATAGGCAGCGTCTCTTGTGGATATCACAGAATTCAGCCTGAAGTAATGTTTGATCCTGATAGAAAGTCATCAGCCAAGTGAGTGTGAACAGATCTCAGAACTTCAGAAATGTTTGTTCGTCGAACATTTGTTGAGTGTTAACTGTGTGCCAGGCTAGGTGGTAGGTATGGAATAGTGAACCAGATCACAACAGATGACTCTTACCCTCCTGAAGGAAGTATAATCTAATTAATAGGAGAGACAGGCATTAAACAAATACATACAAAGATAAGTCCAAAGTCCAAATCCCTTAAAATAGCAGATGCTCTGAGTGCTACGTCCCTTTTCTTCCAGGTTTATACCTTGCCACATTCTGATTGATGCTCTCCACATTATACTATTTTCCTATTTCTTACCTTCTTAGCCCTGCTGCTGCTTTTCTGTTTAAAACATGGTGTACCAATAACCTCGTGCCTACCATGCCCCCACAGGTCCTTTGTGGCCAGTTTAAGAATCAGCCCCTTTGCAAAAAACATTTACTGATCTGTCCCACCCTCAGGATGAGCCCCATACTTCTCTGTGCATTTCTCTGTTAATTATTTTACACATCCCATCATTTCATCATTGTGTTTATCATTATCAGGAAATATCTTATTCACTCTTACATCCCTAGTGTGCGGTAATAAAAAAACAAACGCATTGGAATCAAATCGATTCCAACTCATAGCAACCCTATATAAGGTTTCCAAGGCTATAAATCTTTATGGAAGCTGGCTGCCACATCTTTCTCCTGCAGAACGGCTGGTGGGTTTGAACCTCCAACCTTTGGTTAGTAGCCGATCCCAGTAGGCACTAAGCAAATGTATTCAGGTGAATGAGTAGGTAAATTGTTGCCTTAAATTGGTCATTTATATTCTGTAACTGTTAAGTATTTGTTTTCTAATATTAAAAATGTTCAGACTGATCGATTTGAGTAGATACTTGGTCTTAATCATTTGTGCCTATAAGGAGACCTTTAGGAGGTTTGCTACGTAGTGAGAACACTGTCACCTGTTGGCTGTTATCCAGTTTGTACCCACTATCCAGGGTTGCACATAGAGCACTAATCCTATTTTAGGATAGCACACCTATGGAACATTTTCTCATAAATTTACACAAGAAAAAAAAAAACTAACCATCACATGTACGGAAAAAGATGTCACTTAGTCGGATATCACAGCAAAGGGAAGCAATACTGTGCCTTGATGTAGTAACTGAAAATGTGCACCATCAGTATATGGTTTTAGTTATTTACATCTCAGTTCATTCTTAGAGAGATTGAGATGGCTATTATTATTTGATATAAAAAGACCGTCTCACCCAGAATACAAAAGTACATTCACTCTTATTCTTCTCCTCTCGGAAAACAAACGCGCACTTTCTGATTTAGATTGTTTCCAAATACTTGTGAAGTTTTCCCGGAACCTTAAAGATATAAGAAAAACAAAACAAAACATCTCTAAACCAAGGACAGTTGTTTTCTAGTGGGAGTCCACTGCCAGCATGGAGTGGTGGCTCTGTTTGTTCTGAGAAACTTGTATCACATTGGGGAAAAATGCAGTAAATGTTTGTTGTCCGTTGTTGTTGCAAATGGTTCATGTGCTCGCCTGTTAACTGAAAGGTTGGAGGTTTTAAGTCCGCCCAGAGACACCTTGGAAGAAAGCCCTGGTGATCTGTTTCTAAAAAGTCAACCATTGAGAACCCTATGGAGCACAGTCCTATGCTGACATACATGGGGTCACCATGAGTCGGAATCGACTCAGTGGCAACTGATTTGGTTTCTTTCTTTCTTTCTTTTTTTTTTTTTACTTCACTTACTGACAGCGTTTCTTCTGCGGTGGTATTTTTACATGTTAAACGAAACTGTGTAAAACTTTCATGTTCAATCAGCAGAAATAAAATCACACTTGATGGGCTGATGCCAAGCAGCCACCTGACTGGTAGCAGCCATGCTGCAGTGTTTAGAGAGACAAAGGTGACTGGAGGGCAGAGCAGACCACCCGGTGTTGGTAAGTGTTGCTGTGGTGCCAGGTGGCCACTGCTCTGAGGAGGATTACACGTGGTCAGTTAGGGTTAAAACAAACATAGTCTGAGGTGTACAGTATGGTAGAGATAAATAATAGAAAGGAAAATAGAGTTCCTTGAATTGGGGTCAAGTGTGGACTCCTTTTAAAGAGAAAAAATCCTTAAGTCTCCTCTCTCCTCCAGCCCTTCTCTGCCACCTTGTAGACTGTGATACTTTGCCGCAGTGTTGCTTAGTGTATATGTATGAAACTAGATGTAAACTCTGAAATTCATAGTTCTTACACAGCTGTAAAACCATAATACTAACAATGAGATTATAGTAACAATATTAGCTAACACTTATACAACTTCGGCTCTGTGCTAGGCACTGTGGATGGATGGATGGATGGATGGATGGATGGATGGGTGGGTGGGTGGGTGGGTTGATCATGGATGGATGGATGGGTGGGTGGGTGGATGGATGGATGGTGGATGGGTGGGTGGGTGGATGGATGATGGATGGATGGATGGATGCATGCATGCATGCATGCACACACACACAGGCACACTCATTTAAGCTTCACAACAGCAACTCTACCAGGTAGGTACAATAAAACCCTGCAATAATACACTGTATGATAAGGAGAATTGAGGTATAAAACCCAGGCGGCCTGGCTTCAGAACTTTTTTTTTTTTTTTAATATTTTGGATCCCACTTACAACATTATGGTGGGAATTTCATGTACTGTTATGATCTCCATTTTTTATATCAGGAAGCTGAGGCACAGATAGGCAAATGACTTATTCAGGATCCCACAGCTAGTGAGTGTCAACTCTGGGATTTAAAGACAGGCACTCTAGGCTCCAGAGCACATGTTTTTAGTATACTTTTAACCTCTTAGAGCCATGATTGCCCAGTGGTTAAGACCTCAGCTGCTAACCAAAAGGTCAGCAGTTTGAATCCACCACCTGCTCCTTGGAAACCCTATGGGGCAGTTCTACTCTGTCCTATAGGGTCACTATGGGTTGAAATCGACTTGAGAGCAACAGTTTTAAGTTACCTCTCAAACAAGTTTACATATTAATATAAATTTACTAGCTAAATTTACAAATTAAAAATAAGATTTTAAAATAAATGAAAATAGGACTTAACCAATATTATTTAAATTAACAGTGTTAGTTTAATGTAGAAGATACTGTTGTACTTGAATTTTCAGTGTGTGGTAGATTTACTTGCATGTTTTACATTTCATTTGCTGTCTGAATTACTTTGAGATTTCTGTCATTTTAATATTTTAATTTCTCTATTTTGATAAAAAACTTATTTTAGCATCTGAGTTGTTTTGATCATCTCATCATAATAATAATGCAACTAGAAGTAAAGTGCTGAAAAGTTAAAAAGAACCTAACAAACGTTCTTAGTAGACATTTTACCTCTGCACATACTGCGGTTACAACCATTGGGAGCCAGCGTGTGTAAAGACTAGCAAGACCTCAGCTTAGAACGTGAATACGAAAGCGTTGCTACGGCTTCTTTCTTTCCTTCCTAGTTTGGCCTGGCTGCCTGCCTGTTCCTGATCGTGTGATACCTCATTATCTCACCTCTCCCCTCTGTTCAGTCTCCTGCAGAAGCCCCCATTTTTGTACAAGAGTGCCTGACATTGCTAGGCCTGCTCTCGGTGCCGAGCTTTGCAATAATAAACCCCGTTTTTTTTTCCATTAGCCCAGAATAGTACTCCTGGTACTAAATCAAATAGTACTTTGATTTACCTTCATAAAAATGATGATTCTCAATTTACTATATAACTTGACAAATTGAAGACCTACTATTTTGTGATAATGTTTTAGTTGCAAATTATAACTGCAATGAGAGTCATTTTGCCTTTATAGCTGCCAGAAAGTGTATCGTGAGTACAGCGGTGGATGTGGGGCCATTGTTGTCATTTGACATTTGGACAGGCCTCCTCAGCAGCAGTTAGACACATGTGTTACCGATACATTAAAATCAAACACCAGCGCTTTGGGGCATTCATGGCACCAAACGATTGTAAACACAAATATAAACCCTGGCACTGAACTTGTGTAGAACTGCTTGATGATAAGTGGGGCACTTACATGCTGACATTAATATTTAGTTTTTAGATTATCACCAAAAGCCTGTTCTCCTAGAATATGTGGATTCCCCTTAGTACATATCCAGGAGTTCCTAGGCCTCTTGCACCCCCCATGGAAAGACTGCTTTAGAGGTTGTGATGGCACCATTAACCCACTGAGATGTTCCCATTGATAATGTTTCCTCCCCACTGAGATGTTACCTCCCAGCAACACAGAGGGACACAAGCAGCATTGTGGGCGGGTGTACCAAAGTATCACTATATTCCAGACTTTTTCCTACTGCTTAATCTGATTTAAACGACTGTGTTAAAATAGAGCTATAACCTTCTTTTTGCAATAGATGGTTTACTGGCTTTTGGCTTTCTAGTCAAGGTGGTTGTTAGTGTCCCTCAAGGTTTATGGCAGTTTTGGGGAAGATTGTGTTCCCAAATACAGGTCCCAGTATCTAAGAAAAAAGGCCTTCACCTCTCACTTGGCTGCTAACCGAAAGGTCGGCAGTTGGAAACCACCAGCCACTCTGGAAGAAAGCTGTGGCAGTCTGCTTCCCTAAAGATTACAGCCTTGGAAACCCTCTGGGGCAGTTCTACTCAGTTCTGTAGGGTCACTGTGAGTCACAATTGATTCCTGGCAGTGGGTTTGGTCTTTTTGTTTTTGTTTTTTTTTTTTTTTTTGTTTGTTTGCTTCTGCTTTGACCCTCTTCTGCCCCATGCTGCTGTTGATCCCACTGTGCAGGGCCACGTGGAGAAGGCATTTCTCTGTCTGCCAGGCCCTGTGACTGATCTTCTGCATGGGCTTCTATCAGAACTTGGGAAGAGTACTTTTCTCCTTTTTACATTACAGTCTCTTCAGGGGAGGGGGCACCTAAGTGTGAATGCCTTGCTCCCTGAGTGGCTTTTAAGAAGATTAACAGTGAAAGTAACTTTGAGCTTTTATTCCCATTCCTCTCTCCTCCTTGGACCCATAAATAAGACCCGAGGTGGGCGGAGGAGCCAGGGCAGGAGCCTAGATCAGAGAGAAATTGAGTAACAGATACATACTCTGAACGGGGAAATGACACATCTGACAGCTAAAACATCATCATGAGGTTTAACTCACTCTTCCCTGAGGAATGCCTTCTTGTCCAGACCGCTTCCTGGTCCTATACTAGGTTTCTGATGGCCCATTCCAAGGTTGGCCAGGCAAGCCCTGAAAAGTGTAAATCTAACACAGTGTAAGCCCAGCGTGTCCCATCCAGCTACATTCATGCTGTGTTGGTGAGTAGAATATTGAGTGGACCAAAATACCCATTGAATATTTCCAATCATGATTTTTTTTCTGTATGCAGCTACATTTTTTTGCTGTTGCATATTAACAATTGCAAATTTTGAAATTAATGTTACAGTATAGTGGCTTTACTAATAAAATGAGCTATCAGTATGCATGTATGTACTGCTTTAAACATCTCTTCTCCCAAGACTGGGACCCTTTGCACATTCAGAATGGAACAGGGTAAATTAGTATATGACGTTACCCTAGTCCCAGCTTTCTGGTTTTTAAGTAAAGGTTTCTCTATTGTGTGAATTGCCTGGTCAAACAACCTTATCTGAATATAATGTTAAATGCACCTTTCATATTTTTAACCCATGATTTTCATTTAAGTTTATAGTTTCAAAAGACTATTATTGTAGCAAGAATGTTAATACCATTTATAAAGCAACTGTCTCCATACTCATCTGCTAGTTTATCATACTCTGGTGACTTGTGTGTTGCTGTGATGCTGGAAGCTATGCCACTATATTTCAAATACCAGCAGAGTCACCCTTTTGGACAGGTTTCAACAGAGCTTCCAGACTAAGACAGACTACGAAGAAGGACCTGGCAGTCTACTTCTGAAAAAATTGGCCATTGAAAACCTTATGAACAGCAGCAGAACATTGTCTGATATAGTGCCAGAAGATGAGCCCTTCAGGTTGGAAGGCACTCAAAATACGACTGGGGAAGAGCTGCCTCCTCAAAGTAGAGTCAGCCTTAATGGCGTGGATGGAGACAAGCTTAAAGGACCATAATTTGCTGATGCGGCACAAGTCAAAACGAGAAGAAACAGCTGCAAACATCCATTAATAATCGGAATATGGAATGTATGAAGTATGAATCTAGGAAAATTGGAAGTCATCAGAAATGAAATGGACCACATCAAGATCCATATCCTAGGCATTAGAGAGCTGAAATGGACTGATGTTGGACGTGTTGAGTCAGACAATCATATGGTCTACTATGCCGGGAATGACAAATTGAAGAGGGACAGCATCACATTCATCATCAAAAAGAACATTTCAAGATCTATCCTGAAGTACCCTGTCATTGATAGGATAATATCCATACACCTGCAAGGAAGACCAGTTAATACGACTATTATTCAAATTTCCACATCAACCACTAATGCCAAAGATGAGCAAATTGAAGATTTTTACCAACTTCTGCAGTCTGAAATTGATCAAACATGCAATCAGGATGCATTGTAATTACTGGTGATTGGAATGCAAAAGTTGATACAAAGAAGAAGGATTAGTAGTTGGAAAATATAGCCTTGGTGATAGAAACAATGCCAGAGATCACATGATAGAATTTTGTAAGACTGACGGCTTAATTCATTGCAAATAACGTTTTTCAATAATGTAAACAGCGACTGTACACATGAAACTCAACAGATGGAAAACACAGGAATCAAATCGTCTGCATCTGTGGAAAGAGATGATGGAAAAGTTCAATATCATCAGTCAGAGCAAGTCCAGGGGCCAACAGCAGAACAGACCGTCAATTGCTCATATGCAAGTTCAAGTTGAAGCTGAAGAAAATTAAAACAAGCCCTTGAGAACCAAAATACGACCTTGAGTATATCCCATCTGAATTTGGAGATGATCTCAAGAATAGATTTGACGCATTGAACACTGATGACTGAAGACCACATGAGTTGAGGGATGACATCAAGGACAGCATACTTGAAGAAAGCAAGAAGTCATAAAAAAATGGGAAAGAAAGAAAAGACCAAAATGGATGTCAGAAGAGACTCTGAAAGTTACTCTTGAACATAGAGTAGCTATAGCGAATGGAAGAAAAGATGAAGTAAAAGACTGAACAGAAAATTTCAGAGGGCGGCTTAAGAAAACAAAGTAAATTATTGTAATGAAATGCGCAAAGACCTAGAATTAGAAAGCCAAAAGGGAAGAGCACACTCGTCATTTTTCAAGCTGAAAGAACTGAAGAAGAAAATTCAAGCCTCAAGTTGCAATACTGAAGAATTCTATGGGCAAAATGTTCAATGATGCAGGAAGCATCAAAAGAAAATGGAAGGAATCCACAAGGTCATTGTACCAAAAGGAATTGGTTGACATTCATCCATTTCAGGAGGTAGCATATGACCAAGAACTGATGGTGCTGAAGGAAGAAGTCCAAGCTGCGCTGAAGGGAATAACGAAAAACAAGGCTCCAGGAATTGACAGAATACCAATTGAGATGTTTCAACAAATGGATGCAGTGCTGGAAGTGCTCGCTTCTGTATGCTGAGAAATTCGGAAGACAGCTACGTGGCCGACCGACTGGAAGAAATTCATATTTGTGCTCATTCCAAATAAAGGTGATCCAACAGAATGTGGAAGTTACCAAGCAATATCATTAATATCACACACGAGTAAAATTTTGATGAAGATAATTTAAAAAACGGTGACAGCTGTATATCTACGGGAACTGCCAGAAATTCAAGCCTGATGCAGAAGAGGATGTGGAATGAGGGATATCATTGCTGATGTCAGATGGATCTTGACTGAAAGCCGAGAATATGAGAAAGATGTTTACCTGTGTTTTATTGACTATACAAACACATGTGCATTGTAACAAATTATGAATAACATTCTGAAGAATGGGAATTGCAGAACACTGAATTTTATTCATGAGGAACCTGTGCATAGACCAAGAGGCAGTCATTGGAACAGAACAAGGGGATAGTTCTTGGTTTAAATTGGATAAGGTATATATCAGGGTTGTATCCTTTCACCATACTTAGTCTGTATGCTGAGCAAATAATCCGAGAACCCTGAACCTTATGTAGGGCCGCCTCCCTGCTCCTAGCTGCATTGGCCGCCGGAGGAGGCTCAGAGCCGGCACTTCCTCTCACTGCTCAGCCAGCTGAGAGATCCCACTGGGTTCATGGTAACGGAAGAGCCAAGGGCTACCAAGACCCTTTAGTTCAGCTGTGGGTGGTGTGAGGAGAAGGGCCGGGAAGGAGGGGCTGGTGGAAATCACCCTCACAGCCTTGTTTGGACTATTCAAGGTGGTGTCTGCTCCCAATTTTTAATCTTCCTGCTTAGAAACCTTCTGTGATGGTAGTTCGTAAGTCTGCATTTTTAACATCTGGCAGTGTTTACAAAAAGTGACCGACGTTTCACTGGGAAGTTGAACAATCACCCCTTTCCAAAGAGTGTTCCCCTCGGTTCTCAGAGGCTGCTTTCCAGTGGCTCTTGGAAACCTGTTGCCATTGAGTGGATTCCCACTCATAGCGACCCTATAGGACAGAGTAGAACTGCCCCATAGGGTTTCCAAGGAGCACCTGATGGATTCAAACTGCTGACCTTCTGGTTAGCATCTGTAGCTCTTAATCACTGTGCCAGGAGGGCTTCCGTGGCTCTTGGAGGCTGCCTCAATCCACCCTTAGGAGTTTGCATTAGAGTCTGTTTGTTGTTTGAAAGAAGGCATATTTCAACCCAAAGTGTTCATATCAGACATACTAATTAGAGTATTTCAAAGGTGATTATTCTTTAATAAACAATTGCCCTACATGAGGAAGAATATGGCATCAGGATTGGAGGAAGACTCATTAACAACCTGCAGTATTGCAGATGACACAGCCTTGCTTCCTGAAAATGAAGAGGACCTGGAACACTTACTGATGAAGATGAAAGACTATAGTGTTCAGTATGGATGACACCTCAACATTAAACAAAAGTCCTCACAACTGGACCAATAAGCAATATCATGCTAAACGGTGAAAATATTGAAGTTGTCAAGGGTTTCATTTTACTTGGATCCACAGTCAACACCCATGGAAGCAGCAGTCAAGAAATCAAAGGAAATATAGCCTTGGGCAAATCTGCTGCAAAAGACCTTTTTAAAGAGTTAAAAAGACATCACCTTGAGGACTAAGGTGAGCTTTACCCAAGCAATGGTGTTTTCAGTTGCTTCATATGCATGGGAAAGCTGGACAATGAATAAGGAAGACCAAAAATGAATTGATGACTTTGACTTATGGTGTTGGCGAAGAATATTGAACATGCCACGGATTGCCAGAACAATGAACAAATCTGTCTTGGAACAGTATAGTCAGAATGCTCCTTAGAAGCGAGGATGGCGAGACTTCGCCTCATGTACTTTGGACATGCTCTCAGGAGGGATGAATCCCTGGAGGACATCATGCTTGGTAAAGTAGAGGGTCAGCAAAAAGAGGAAGACCCTCAAGGAGATGGCTTGACACAGTGGCTGCAACAATAGGCTCAGACAGAACAATGATTGTGAGGATGGCGCTGGACTGAGCAGTGTTTTGTTCTGTTGTACACAGGGGTCGTCATGAGTCGGAACCAACTTGACAGCGCCTAACAGTAACCACAGCAAGCAGCCATCTGGGAGGATTTGCTTTGGATTGAAGAGTATCCTAAAATACACTCCCTCCTCCACCCCCAGCAGGGCTTCCAACGGTAATTGTTTTTGTTCCAGTTATAGTTTCGTTCACCAAAATTTTAAAAATTCGTTTCTGTTCCAGATTCACTTGTCCACCATGCCTGAACCTCTTTGAACTGATTCAAACCTGTTTTTCACTCTCCAGTCTCAAATTTGTATTCTGCAAACACATAACCTAGAGGATTTTCATATGAAGAAATATGGCTACCAAATTCATTTATTTTGCAAATAATACTGCATTTTATATTAACTCAAATTATGTTCATCCCAAGATTTTGTAATTAGTTTTGAGCATAGCAATATTAAACCATTTCTTTCTACACATCCTTCAAGAAGTAAGTCTGAAGTGACAGTGCGGTTCAGTTTGAATCCCTGTCTCAAAACATTTTAGTTCACAAAAGATGTAGAATACGCTATTTTTTAAAAAATTTATATATTTTAAAGTCTACTAGAATTCACTGCAGCACTGAGTCCCTGTAAAAATAGTGTTGTGATAAAACACTGTTAACATACTGTATAAATATTAAATTGAAGATTTGAAATACATTTTTAGCAGGAAATTCTCACTGTAATACTATAAGATACACTAAAAACAAAGTTGATTTTGATATAGGCAACATTCCACTACTAACACTTAATATTCACATAAAAGTGGTAAGAATTTATTCAGGAAATATTAGAAATACAAAGGGTGCTATCATAACTAATACATTAGTACATAAAGGCAAAGCACAATAAAATATTTAATACCTTAATGTTCACCCCAGTTCTATGCTGAAGTGTCATAGCATTATATAAAATAAACATTTTATTACAAATATGTATCCAGTTCATACACCTTTATACAGTTCATTAAGAAAACATCATTGCAGTGAACCATAATTACATGTAATTAAAAGAACGTCCCCTAATATTTTTTCATGTAAGCTGTCCCAGTGGTCTCACAAGAAGAATTTAAACCTGAGAAAGCTCTCTCAACACTGACCTGAGTAGCTGGTGCCCCCAAAACTACCATAGCAATTTCATATTGTGAAGGATTTTCTTTCCAAAATTCAAGAGTACTTTTTTTTCTCTCGACACTTTGTACACCATCAGAGTTTGTTAATATAGAATCAAAATAAACACTGTAGTTATTGGGTCACAATTTAATTTTTTTTCTTTCATTTTGAGAAATAATTCCATCTCATTAACATTATCATTTGAAACGAGTATTTCTTGAATTGCTTTCCTTTGTTACACTGTCATTACTGCTCCTTTTCAGATTTTCTGTCATTTCCCAAGTGATTATTAAATGTAATGTGGCCTTCTCCTTAAGTTCACAACTAATTAGAATTTGATAACAAGAATCTAGATAAACTGCTCCTAATACCTTATCTTTAAAGTATTAAAAAGGAAAGATGTCACTTTGAGGACTAAGATGCACCTCACCCAAGCCATGGTATTTTCATTCACCTCATATGCATGGGAAAGCTGGACAGTGAGTAAGGAAGACCAGAGAAGAATTGATACCTTTGAATTATGGTGTCAGTGAAGAATATTGAATATACTATGGACTGCCAGAAGAATGAACAAGTCTGTCTTGGAAGAAGTACAGCCAGAGTGCTCCTTGGAAGCAAGGATGGGAAGACTTGTCTCATGTACTTTGAACATGTTATCAGGAGGGACCGGTCACTGCAGAAGGACGTCATGCTTGGTAAAGTAGAGGTTAGTGAAAAAAGAGGAAGACCCTCAACAAGATAGGTTGACGTAGTGCAGCAGTGGGCTCAAACATAGCAAACTTGTGAGGCCAGCGCAGGACTGGGTAGTGTCTCGTTCTGTTGTGTGTGACGTTGCTGAGTCAGAGCTGACTTGAGGACACCTGAGAATAACAACAATGCACTGTCATTTTTCAATGGTAACTATTTCCCTGACATGAAAATTTTCAGTCAGTGTATTATTATTCAGTCAAATGTATTACTAAGAGTTCTTAATTTTAGCATGTAGCCCTGGTGGCACGGTGGTTACTGCATTCGACTGATAACCGAAAGGTTGGCGTTTTGAAACCACCAGCACCAACGAAAGGAGAAAGATGTGACAGGCTGCTTCCATGGAGATTTACAGTCTTGGAAACCCTATGGGGTCGCTATGAGTCAGAATTGACTTGACAGCAGTGGGTTTTGGGTGTTGGGAATTTTAGCTTAGTTTCTGCCTGCATACCAAAAACATAACTCATGTTAATTGTTCACTTCGTAATCTTATCGTAACTTTCTTTAAAGGTTTAAGGTTTCCAAAATTAATTTGACATGTGCCGTTTGCCATTAGAGGAATAATATTTCATATTATTCTCAGCTAATACCTGTCAAGTAGCTAAAGCGAAAGGAAGAAATGATGAAGTAAAAGAGCTGAACAGAAGATTTCAAAGGGCGGCTTGAGAAGACAGAGTAAAGTATTATAATGACATACGCAAAGACCTGAAGATAGAAAACCAAAGGGAAGAACATGCTCGGCATTTCTCAAGCTGAAAGAACTGAAGAAAAAAATTCAAGCCTCGAGTTGCAGTATTGAAGGATTCTGTGGGAAAAATACTAAACGACACAGGAAGTATCAAAAGAAGATGGAAGGAATACATAGAGTCACTGTACCAAAAAGAACTGGTCAACATTCATCCATTTCAGGAGGCAGCATATGATCCGGAACCAATGGTACCGAAGAAAGAAATCCCAGCTGCACTGAAGGTAATGGCCAAAAACAAGGCTTCAGGAATTGACAGAATGCCAATTGAGATGTTTCAACAAAAGGACGCAGCATTGGAGGTGCTTACTTGTCTATGCCAAGAAATTTGGAAGACTGCTACTCAGCCAACCAACTGGAAGAGATCCATATTTATGCCTACTCCCTAGAAAGGTGATCCAACCAAATGCAGAAATTATCGAACAATATTAATATCATATGCAAGTAAAATTTTACTGACGAGCATTCAAAAGCGGCTGCAGCTGTGTATCAGCAGGGGATGGCCAGAAATTCACACCGGTTTCAGAAGAGAACGTGGAACAGTGGTATCATAGCTGATGTCAGATGGATCCTGGCTGAAAGCAGAGACACACTGACAAAAATACCTCACGGGTGGAGGGAGCAGTTGGCCAACAAACGTAGAGGGCACACATTATTTGCATAAAAATAAGGCAGTGATAAAATATGAGCGATTCTATATGTCATTAAGATTTTTTAGTAAATATTTTAATAGCTATATTAGACTTAACTATTCTTCCATTGTTAGACATTTACTGGTTTTGCTTTCAATCACTTTCTCATGTAGATAACATTGTAATTAATATCTTTGTGCATAGATCTTTCTTTCTTGAATGATTGCTTGAGGCTGGATTCTTAAAATTAAAATCTTTGGTCAGAAAGTTTGAATATTTTATATGTTCTTGATATGTAGTACCCTATCACTTTCTAATTGGTAGGCAATTTTATACTTGTAAATTTAAACATTGTCATTGTTTTTAATAGATACAGGACTATCTTATTAAGTAGATAGATGTAACTGTCTTTTTTTGGAGATTTAAAGTCTTTCTTTTATATATGTGCTTTATATATTTTATGTGCTTTATATATTATGTGCTTTATATATTTTATATTATGTGCTTTATATATTTTATATATATATATATATATATTTTATATATTGTGCTTTAGGTGAAAGTTTACAGAGCAAATTAGTTTCCCATTCGATAGTTTGTACATAAAGTGTTTTATGACCTTGGTTTCATTTCCCACAAAGTCTTAGTGCTCTCCCCATTTCCTCCCTGGGTTCCCCATTTTCTTTTGTCCTAATTTTCTACCCCTTCCTGCTTTCTCATCTTTGCTTTTGGGCATATAATGCCCTTTTGATCTCATATAATTGATTGTTCTAAGGAGTACATTAGGTTATTTCTTAATCCAGAGACTTAAAGAATGTTTCCTAAACATCTGAATGATCATACCATTTTCAGAAGTTGAAATTTTTGCTCAAAGAATGTGACTACTTTTAGGGCTCCTTTAACATTTTCCAAATTACTTTCTGTAAGTGTTGCAACAGTTATAATACTACCAGTGAAGTATGAGAGTTTTACATCATCTACTAGCTGTACCTGCCTATTTACGTTTTTCTGATTTCTGTATGTTAGTAATAATGACATAAAGAGTTCTACCAGAGAAATCTAAGAGGAGAATTTAATATGTGTCTTTTTTCTGCGTGACTTGTCTTATGTTCTTTTGTTCTCTTTGATGAATTAGTCATTTTGGTATCAATTTACAGGATGTTTTTTTCAAAATGAAGCTGTTAACTCTTGGTAAAATTTGCTGCTAATGATTTTACAGCGACTGTGTTGCCATTTTCTTTTAATTCTGTTTGCTGAGTACTTTTTATATAGAATTGAATATTTTTTCATGCAGGCAAGCCCCTCAATCTCTTTCCTTTGTGATGTCCACTGTTGCTTCTAAGCCTAAAGAGCTAGTCTTGCCCCCAGTGGAGTCTGTCTTGTTCTGCTAGGTTGAACCAAATGAAATTACCGTGAGTATAATTAGAAAATGATGGAATACTAGTATTTCATGTGGTTTAACCTTATATTTTTTGAAAAGTGTATTCTATTTTCTTCTGGAAATATTTTGTCCTTCGATGGCCTAAAGGACAAACAAAAACAAAGCATATGCAAAAACCAATCTTGAATATAGTGACATTTTACAAGACTGTGAAAAATTAACTGCCGTTTGGATACAGTGGTCAGGTTTTTTTTTTATTTATTTATTTTATTATACTTCAGGTGAAGGCTTACAGAACAAATAGTTTCTCATGAAACAGTAGTACACATATTGTTTTATGACATTGGTTAACATCCCCACAACATGTCAACCCTCTAACTTCTCAACCTTTTTTTTTTCTGGTGAAAATACACATAGCCAAAGATACACCATTTCCAAAATTTCTACACACACAGTTCAGTGACATCGACTATGCTCTTCCAATTGTGCTGTTATTCTCACTTAAGATGAAGGCTTACAGAACAAAATAGTTTCTCATTTAACAGTTATAACAAATGTTGCCCTGTGACAATGGTAACATTCTCACAACACATCAACAATATCCTTACTCAGTCGGTTCCCTGTCACCAGCTTCCTTGTCCTCTTCTGCCTTCTGGCCCTTGTCACTGGACTCCTGTACCTCATTAGTCTCATTTGGTTTTACGGGGCGGTCCACTCCCAGGCTGAACGGTGAACCTCGGAGATAACTTCACCACTGAGCTGAAAGGGTATCTGGGGGCCATACTCTAGAGGTTTCTCCAGTCTCCTTTAGGCCAGTAAATCTGGTCTTTTTTTTTTGTGAGTTAGAATTATGCTCTACATCCTTCTCCAGCTCTGTCCAGAATCCTCTGTTGTGATCCTGGTCAGAGCAGTCAGTGGTGGTAGCCGGGCGCCATCTAGCTGTACTGGACTCACTCTGGTGGAGGCTTTGATAGCTGTAGTTCATTAGTACTTCGGATTAATCTTTTCCTTGTATCCTGTTCTCTTCATTCTCCCTTGCTACCGAAGGGATGAGACCAGTGGAGTATCTTAGATGGCCACTCACAGGCTTTTAAGACCCCAGACACTACTCACCAAGGTAGAATGTAGAGCATTGTGTTTATAAGCTGTGTCATGCCAACTGAGCTAGATGTTCCCCGAGACCATGGTCCCCACAGCCCTCTCTGCCCAGCAGTTCAGTCCTTCAGGGAGTTTGGAGGTGTCTATGAGGCTTCCATGACCTTTCCTTGTACGAGTTGTGCTAGTTTCCCCTGTATTGTGTACTGTCTCACCCTTCACCCAAGATACCACTTATCTATTGCCTATTTAGTACTACCCCCCCCCCAACCTCTCCCATCCCTGGTAACCAACAAAGATTGTTACATTTTGTGTGTGAACTTTTTCATGGGTTTTTACAGTAGAGGTCTCATTCAATATTTGTCCTTTTGTGATTGACTGAGTTCACTCAGCATAATGTCCTCCAGTTTCATCCATGTCATGAGATGGTTCACAGATTCATTGTTGTTCTTTCTCATTGCATAGTACTCCATTGTGTGTATGTACCATAGTTTGTTTATCCATTCATCTGTTGGTGGGCATCTAGGTTGTTTCCATCGTTTTGCTATTGTGAACAATGCTGCCATGAACATAGGTGTGCATATGTCTATTCATGTGACAACTCTTATTTCTCTAGGATATATTCCTAGGAGTGGGATTGCTGGATCGAATGGTATGTCTATTTCTAGCTTTCTGAGGAAGCGCCATATCATTTTCCAAAATGGTTGTATCATTTTGCATTCCCACCAGCAGTGCATAAGACTTCCGATCTCCACACAGCCCCTCCAACATTTGTTATTTCCAGTGTTTTTGATTCATGCCAGTAATGCCGGGGTGAGATGGTATCTCATTGTGGTTTTAATTTGCATTTCTCCAATGGCTAGTGATCGCGAGCATTTGCTTATGTGTCTGTTGGCCATCTGAATGTCTTCTTTGGTGAAGTGTCTGTTCATTTCCTTTGCCCATTTTTTAATAGGATTATTTGTCTTTTTGTTGTAGAGGTGTTGGATTTTCTTGGAGATTATGGAGATTAGACCTTTGTCTGACTTGTACTGTCCAAAAATTTTTTCCCAGTCTGTAGGTTCTCTTTTTACTCTTTTTGTGAAGTCTTTTGAAGAGCATGGGTGTTGGATTTTTAGAAGATCCCAGTTATCTAGCTTATCTATTGGAGTTTGTGTGTTGATGGTTATGGTTTGTATCCTGTTAATGCCTTGTATTAAGGCCTGAAGTGTTGGTCCTATTTTTTCTTCTATGAACTTTATAGTTTTAGGCTTTATATTCAGGTCTTTGATCCATTTTGAAGTAGTTTTTATATATGGTGTGAGGTATGGGTCCTGTTTTATTTTTTTGCAGATGGTTATCCAGTTTTACCACCACCATTTGTTAAAAAGACTGTCTTTTCCCCATTTGATGGACTTTGGGCCCTTTTCAAAGATCAGGTGACCGTAGGTGGATAGATTTACATCGGGGTCCTCAATCCTGTTCCATTGGTCAATGTATCTGTCGTTGTACCAGTACCAGGCTGTTTTGACTACTGTAGCTGTATAGTAGGTTCTGAAGTCAGGTAGTGTGAGTCCTCCAACTGTATTTTTCTTCTTCAGTAGTGCTTTACTTATTCGGGGCCTCTTCTCTTTCCATGTAAACTTAATGATTACTTTTTCCATCTCTTTGAAGAATGTTGTTGATATTTGGATCGAGATTGCATTGTATTTGTAAATTGCTTTGGGTAGAATTGACGTTTTCACAATATTGAGTCTGCCTATCCATGAGCATGGTATGTTTTTCCATTTATGTAGGTCCCTTTGGGTTTCATGCAGTAGTGTTTTGTAGTTTTCTTTGTATAGGTCTTTTACATCCCTGGTCAGATTTATTCCTAAGTATTTTATCTTTTTAGGGGCTATTAAAAATGGTATTGTTTTCCTGATTTCCTTTTCATTGTTCTCCTTATTGGTGTATAGGAATCCAACTGATTTTTGAATGTGTATCTTGTATCCCGCTACTCTGCTGAATCTTTCTATTAGTTCCCGTAGATTTCTCGTGGAGTCTTTAGGGTTTTCTGCGTATAGTATCATATCATCTGCAAACAGGGACAGTTTAACTTCATCATTACCAGTTTGGATGCCCTTTATTTCTTTTTCTTGCCTTATTGCTCTAGCTAGAACTTCCAGCACAATGTTAAATAGGAGTGGTGATAAAGAGCATCCTTGTCTTGTTCCTGTTTTCAAGGGGAATGTTTTCAGCCTGTCTCCATTAAGAATGATGTTGGCCGTTGGTTTTGCATAGATGCCCTTTATTATGTTGAGAAATTTCCCTTCTATACGTATTTTATTGAGAGTTTTTATCAGGAATAGGTGTTGGACTTTGTCAAATGCCGTTTCTGTGTCAATTGAGATGATCATGTGGTTCTTTTCTTTCCTTTTATTTATGTGGTGGATTACGTTGATTGATGTTCTAATGTTGAACCATCCTTGCATACCTGGTATGAATCCTACTCGGTTGTGGTGTATTATTTTTTTAATATGATGTTGAATTCTATTGGCTTGAATTTTGTTGAGAATTTTTGCATCTATATTCATGAGAAATATTGATCTGTAATTTTCTTTTTTTGTGACGTTTTTGCCTGGTTTTGGTATCAGCATTATGCTGGCTTCATAGAATGGATTTGGCAGTGTTGCTTTCCTTTCTGTGCTCTGAAATAGCTTGAGTAGTACTGGTACAAGCTCTTCTGTAAATGTTTTGTAGAATTCTCCAGTGAAGCCATCTGGGCCAGGGTTTTTTTCTTTGGGAGTTTTTTTTTATTACCTTTTCAATCTCTTCTCTTGTCATGGGTCTGTTTGGATTTTCAACATCACTTTGTTGTAGTTTGGGTAGGTGGTGTGTTTCTAGAAATTTATCCATTTCCTCTAGGTTTTCAAATTAGTTGGAGTATAGTTTTTCATAATATTCTGTTATAATCCTTTTCATTTCAGTTGGGTCTATTGTAACGTCCCCCATTTCATTTCTTATTTGGGTTATTTGCATCCTCTCCTGTTTTTCTTTTGACAGTCTGGCCGGTGGTTTGTTGATTTTTTCAAAGAACCAACTTTTGATTTTGTTGATTCTTTCTATTGTTTTTCTGTTCTCTATTTCATTGATTTCTGCTCTGATCTTTACTATTTCCTTTCTATGGTGGTTGTTGGCTTTTTCTCTGTTCTCTTTCTATTTGTTTGAGTTCTGTATTTAATGTTTGGATTTTGTCCCTTTCTTCTTTTTGATATGTGCATCTATTGCTATAAATTGTCCTCTGAGGACTGCCTTTGCTGTGTCCCAAAGGTTTTGGTATGATGTGTTTTCATTTTCATTTGATTCTAGGAATTTTTTAATTCCATCTCTGATTTCTTCTATTACCCATTGATGTGTAAGCAGATTATTATTCAGTTTCCATGTGTTTGATTTTTTTCCCTTGCTCTTTCTAGTGTTAATTTCTACCTTGATGGCATTGTGGTCAGAGAAGATACTGTGAATTATCTCAGCATTTTGGATCTTGTTGAGGATTGCTCTGTGGCCTAAGATGCGGTCTATTCTGGAGAACGTTCCATGTGCATTGGAAAAGAATGTGTACTTTGCAGCAGTTGGATGGAGTGTTCTATATATGTCTATGAGGTCAAGTTGGCTGATTGTGCCGTTAGGTCTTCTGTATCTTTGCTGAATTTGTTCTTAGTTGTTCTGTCCTTTACTGAGAGTGGTGTGTTGAAGTCTCCTACTATTACTGTGGAACTTTCAATTTCTCTTTTCAGTGTTGTTAGAGTTTGTTTTATGTATTTTGGAGCCCTGTCATTGGGTGTGTAGATGTTTATTATGGTTATGTGTTCATGATGGATCGTCCCCTTAATCATTATATAGTGTCTTTCTTTGTCTTTTATGGTAGATTTCGTTTTAAAGTCTATTTTATCTGATATTAGAATTGCCGCTCCTGCTCTTTTTTCATAGTTATTAGCTTGATATATTTTTTCCCATTCTTTGACTTTTAATGAATTCACATCTTTGTTTCTAAGGCGTGTCTCTTGTAGACAGCATATTGATGGATCCTGTTTTCTTATCCATTCTGTTATTCTCCATCTCTTTATGGGTGCATTGAGTCTATTTACATTCAGTGTAATTATTGATAGATGTGAGTTTGTTGCTGTCATTTTGTAGTGCCTTTTTTTGTGGTGCTGAAGTTTTCTTTGTTCTTCTTACTCTCTTGTGCTGAGTTACTTTTGTTTGTGGATTTTTGTTTCATTTCTTTTGGTTTTGTAGGTTTTGTTTTTGCTGAGACTTTATGTTTTTCCTCTTTTTTAAAATGAGTATGTTTGTTAACTTTCTTTGTGGTTACCATAAATTTTACCCTTATCTTTCTAAGTTTGAAGCAGTCTACCATTACTTGGTATTGCCTTGCCTTCCTCTCCATTAGAAGGTTCTATACCTATGCCGTTTATTCCCTCTTTTATTGTTTTGATGTTGTTGTCATTTACTGATTAACTGCTCTGATTCCCTGTTGTATTTCTTTTGGTTTTGGATAGTCCTCGAGAGTTCATTTCCTAGACTGGCATCTGGTTGGTACGATCCTGCGTCCTAGGTTCTGCCTGTGAGCTGAAGCTGTTTGTCCTCAGATCGAAGAGCTCCCTTTAACAATTCTTGTAAGTTTGGTTTGACTTTTACATATTCCCTTAATTTCTGTTTATCTGGAAATGACCTAATTTCACCATCAAATTTGAACGAGAGTTTTGCAGGATATATTATTCTTGGCTGACAGTTTTTTTCTTTCAAGATTTTATATATGTCATCCCATTGCCTTCTTGCCTGCATGGTTTCTGCTGAATAATCTGAGCTTAGTCTTATTGTTTCTCCTGTGTATGTGACTTCTTGTTTTTCACAAGCTGCTCTCAGGATTCTTTGTTTGTCTTTGGATTTGGCGAGTGTGATTATGATATGCCTTGGTGATTTTCTTTTGGGGTCCCTCCTATATGGGGTTCGTTGAGCTTCTTGGATGGCCAGCTTTTCATCTTTCATGATATTGGTGATGTTTTCTGTCAGCAGTTCTTCAATTATCCCCTCTGTGTTTTCTGTTTTCTCCCCCTGTTCTGGAATTCCAATCACTCCAAAATTTTTGCTTTTGATTGTATCCCACATAACTGTCAGGGTCTCTTCATTTTTCTTTGTTCTTTTTTCTGAGTTTTCGTGAAACAGAGTTGTATCCAAGTGTCTGTCATCAATTTCACTGATCCTGTCTTCCACCGTTTCAAATCTGCTTCTCAGCCATACTATGATGCCATCCATTTCTGAAATCTTGTTGTTTAGCTTTTGGATTTCTAATTGTTGTCTTTGTATAATTTCTAGCTGTGAATTTATTTTGGTATTTTGTTCCTGCATTATTTTCCTGAATTCCTTATTTTTTTGTCTGTAATTTCCATGAATTTGTCTATTTTTTCCTCATGTTTGTCAGCTTTTTGTCTCAGTTCTTGGAGAATGCTGAGTATTAGAGATTTTAATTCCCTATCAGTAGTTCTAGTGCATTTTCTTCCACTGGAAAGTCATCTGGTGTTTTATTTTGTATGCCCACTGGAACCATCCTGTCCTGTTTCTGTAAATGTTTTAATATTGTCTGCTGTCTTCAGGGCATACAGTAGTTATTTTTCTCGTTTACTGATTGTAGATTTGTTTGTTTCGTCCTTTTTTTTTTTTTTAATTTGACTATGTCTGGGCAGGCTGACTGTGTGTTGTTTGTTGTTTGCTCGTCTGTGGGCACAATACTTTTCACCTCCTTCTCTAATTGTCAGGGTCAGTCACTCAGATATGGTACGGTAGGGCAGGTGTAGCTGAAGAGGAGTTACTGGGACGGGTTGTTTGTGGCACTTACAACAGCCACCAGAGCAGGTCGGGAATCAGTGCAAGGCAGGTTCCAGTAGGCCATGCCTATGCTGCTTGGTGGTGTGATGTCAAGCGCACGGTGCAGGTGGGCAGGATGCAGCCGGGAGATTGTTATATGTGGAGCTAAGATGGATATGGCAGAGAGGAGAGAGGCACTGGAGTCAAAAACACAAAGAAACAAAATGGAATGCTAGGGGATCTTGCCGTTGGAGTAGAGAGATGAGAGATTATGAAATGGAGAAAAACAGAAAGGGGAAGAGGAAGAAAAGAAAAGAATACATAAAGAAAAATCGGAAAGGTTAAAGAACCGCAAAGTTCCCAGGGATCCCACTGGTTCAGCTATCAGGTCTGGGTAAGTCTCTCTTAGTTGTTGCAGTACAGCCTGGCTAGAAGGCGTAGAGGTACACAGCGCCAGCTATTTAGGGAACAAAAAGAGAAGGAAGATATAGAGAGACGAGAAACTGAGCAATGAAGAAAGACAAAAAGGGAAAAAGAGGGAAAGGAAAACAAAACAAATTAAAAAAAAAGAAAAACAGGAAAGGCTCCCCAAAAAACAGAAAGAAAAAAAAAACGAGAAAAGAAATGGCCTCAGGGATCCCTCTGCACGTCTATGCAAGCCGAGGAGGTGGTGTCCTTGCCACGCAGCACCACCTGGCCAGAAAGGGCTCCCAAGTCAAGAAAAGGAAAAGAAAAGAAACAAACAATTCAAAACGAACAAACAAACAATAGCCCCAGGATCCCACCAGCGTGGTAGCCTAGACCGGGCTCTCGAACGGAGCTCCACAGCCCCTCCGGGAGAAGCAAAAATGGCACACAGAGCCAGGTAGTTGAGCGAAACAAGGGGGAGCTGGCGAGAGGTAAGGAAGAAATCAAAAGAAGGAGAAAAAAAGGAACACTAGCAGTCGACCAGTGGCCCTCAGAGAGCCAGCTAGTGTGGGCTGGTGTTTCTCAGACAAGAGACTGTGTCTGCGGGAAGCAGAGGGGGCCGAGTGTGGGTGAAGAAGGGTAGGGAGTGGGAAAGTGTATATCACAAATTACCGGAGCTCTGCAGCCCCTCAGGAAGAAGCAAGGATGGCGCACGGAGCCAGGCACTCGAGTGAAAGGAGGGGGAGGTGGTGAGAGGTAAGGAATAAATCAAAAGAAGCGGAAAAATGAAACACCAGCAGCCAACAAATGGCACTCGGAGAGCCGGCCGTTTGGGTGTGTGAAATCCAAGCAGCCGGTATTTCCTGGACCAGAGATTGTGGCCGCGGGAAGCAGAGAGGCTGAGTCGGGGTGAAGAAGGGTGGGGGTGGGAAAGCGTATGTCGCAAATTACCGGTTGTTTTGTCTCCCGCTGGACGCTCTATGAGGCTGCTTTCTCATAACCCGTGTTTGCTGGTCTCCGATAGGAGTCCAAGATGGCGGATTTGCGCTGCGTTAGCTGGTAGGGGACCTCTGCATGAATCTCTCCTCGCTCTCTGTTCTCTGCCAGTTTTCTCACTCCATTTGGTGCTTGGCTGATTTCTTTATCTCTTCATTTGATGTTTTAGGGTTTCAGGATTGTTGTATTCTCTGTTTGGCTTAGTTTTTCTGGGTCTTTGCTGTGGAGGGACAGCGTGGTGCTTCTGCCTAGAGCAGCATTTTGCTGGAACTCCGGTTAGGTTTTTTTTAAGGTAAATTGGGGGTTAGTTGTGTGGTGAAGAGCTGGTATGATCATCCCTGAGTTACCATGACAATGCTCTTATTTAATTGTTCTTTTATAATAGCTGTTTTTAAAAGTGTGTAAAGCAGCACTTTTGATATCGGATTTTGTTAGTGTGACAGTTTTCATTAAATAAAATAGGGCTTAATTCTTTTTTTTAGGTCAGCAAGGATGGGTCAGAAAGGGACTTGTAAGGGAGAGGGATGAAATTGTTTGGAAATGAAATGTTTTCGTTATATGTATGTCTATTCCTTTGGCTCTACATTACAATTCTAAAAGAAAAATGGCAACACAGATTAGAAATCAAGTTTCTGCCAATACTTTTTAATCATGACTAACAACATGCATAGTTTTGGGCTTTCCTTAAGCAGAGGTCATTAATTATGATGAATTGTGAAGTGGTTTTGTCATTAGGCTAATGTCAACTAAAAACCGGTATTTGACCATCTACCTCATTTTCACTTATTACTTAAGCCATTTATTGATCCCCGGTCTCTTGAGAGGAAGGGCTGGTGCATTCATCCATTATACCATTCACCTCTTAGCAAAATGTATTTCTGACCTCATGGTGGTAGCAAATGGGTGTCAAATGTCAGATTACAGGCAAAACGTAAATATTTCTTGTAGTTTTTAAAGCAAATTTTAATATGTCATATGAATTAAAGCATGTGATATAAACATCTTTTATACTAAACCACAAAAAATTAAATAGTCTTCAACATTTTTTAAACCTGTCTTTTAAAAAATTTTTCCTTTTGTCATAATACCCATTTTATTTGATCTAGACATTCAAATCCTACCTGTAAAATACAGGTAAGATCAAGGATAAAGAAGAAAATAAATATTTTTACCTTTTTTGCTATATATTTTTTACTATTTCTTTCTAGTATATGTATTTTTTCTTTTTACTACTTTTTTATGAATCTGGATCATTTTACATACATAGCTTTGAAGTGTTCTAAAAATATGATATCAGCATTACCCCATGTTATTAAATATCTTCAAAAAATTTGCTATTTCCAGCATGAGTCTGGATCATAATTTATTCATCCATTCTCCTTTTAGGAATGTTTTCCTGTTTTCAAAAATAGTGATGAACATGCTTGTATAGGTGAGGACACTAAAGTCTTTAGAGATGACACAGCTAGTGAGTAGCACAGTTCAGACTGGAATACACTTCTTCAGACAGCCAGTCAATTTTTGCCTTTTTCTTTCTCCCGTATAAAACCGTTGGACACAGATAAACATGCATTCTGTGAAAATATTCTGTCTGGAAAATGTCTTAGCAAATCACTGAAATCAATTATTTTGTATAACACGTTTATAGTAACAAAATAAATATATGCAGTATTTATTTGACCTTTTCTAGCTTCATCTGCACTATTGTCTATTTTATGTCACTACACAATTTTCCAGACAACTGGATACTTAATATTTTTCAGGCGAAAACATGTTTTACAAAACTTTCCAGTACTTCCAGCGTTTGTCCTTTTGTGAGGAAAAAGCTTTAAAAAAGTAATTTTGAAAGATCTGCTAGAAGCAGAGTGAAGTAACTGCATTCAAAGAAACAAATTATAACTTGGAATAACGCAAAAAAGGTTTGTCAAAGGAGAGTTACAAATGTGTGTGAAGTCAGTAGAGCAAAGTGGAAAAGTAGGCTGTGCCAGGTGATTTGTTGCTGCAGAGAACACCACTCCCTCCCCAGCAGTCACGGGATAACACAGAGAAAGCAGGCACAGAGAACAGGTTTCTTAGAAATAACTGGTGCAGTACCACAAGTAACAAACTGGAGGTATACTTTTAAACTGAATCTTAAAAGGTTCAGGAAAGGAATTTAGGTAATGTTTAAAATCATGTGTCTGGTTGAACATCGTACAATGTTTATATTTATGGACTGAAAAATATGCTGATCCTTTAAATGGTGGTAGCAGAAGTGAAAGATGGCCCCTCCCCGGCCCGCCCCCAAAAGATACTAAAACAGGGAGAGTTTAGAACCAGCGTGTTTGTGTGTGTGTGTGTGTGTGTGTGTGTGTGTGTGTGTGTGTGTGTGTGTGTGTGTGTGTGTGTGTGTGTGTGTGTGTGTGTGTGTGCGCTTTAGGTGAAGGTTTACAGAATGAATTAGTTTCCCACTCAGTAGTTTATACAGAAATTGTTCGTGGTGTTGGTTGCAATCCCTGCGATGTGTCAGTATTCTTCCCATTAACCACCCTGAGTTCCCCGTTTCCGTTCGTCCAGTTCTCCTGCTCCTCCCTTTCTCCCATCTTGGTTTCTGGGCAGATGTGCCCTTTTGGTCTCGTGTACTCGTGTACATGATTATCCTGAGAGCCCTTCCCTCACGTGTCTCACTGTTTATTTCGTAGGCCTGTTTATAACTTGGCCGAAAGGTGGTCTCCAGGAATGGCTTCAGTTCCAATTTAGAGGGATGTCTAAGGGCCATAGTCTCAGGGGTTCCTCCAGCCTCTCTCGGACCAGTAAATTGGGTCTTTTTTTATGAATTTGAATTTTGTTCTACATTTTTTCCCACTCTAACTGGGACCTTCTATTGTGATCCTGGTCAGAGCGGTCAGTAGTGGTAGCCAGGCATCATCTAGTTCTTCTGGTCTCAGGTAGAGGATGCTGTGGTTCCTGTGGTCCGTTAGTCCTTTGGAGTAATTGTTTCCTTCAGTCTTTTGGTTTTTTTCACTCTGCTATGTGTGTGTGTATGTATGAATATACATGCAGCACATACAAGTATGTATGTAGAAATATCTATAACCAAACCTATATATGCATGGGGGTGTACTCCCACATGCCCTCCCATAGCTATTCAGCGTACATATCTATGTACATATCCACTCATAAATTATTGTGTTATTACTATTGTAGGATTGCATATGTTACAGTGTTTACCACGTTGCCTTTTATTCTTGAGTACCTCTCAGTGCCTTCCCTTGCCTGTTGTGCTGACTTCACCCACATTGTGTACTGCCTTTCCCTTCACCAAAAGTAACACGTGTCTACTCTAGGTAGTGATTTTCCCTCCATCCTCCTCCCATCCCTGGTAACCATCAAAAAATTTTTCTTTCTGTGCGTAAACTTTTTCTTGACTATTTTTAATAGTGGTCTCATTTATATTTGTCCTTTTTGATTAACTTCAGTCAGCTTGAGTACTCCAGATTCATCTGTGTTGTGAGGTGTTTCGTGGATTCATCATTATTCTTTATCATTGTGCAGTACTCTGTTGTGTCTGTGTACCATAATGTCTTTATCCATTCTTCTGTTGATGGGCATCTAAGTTGTTTCTGTCTTTTTGCTATTGTGAATAATGCTGCAGTGAACATGGGTGTGCATATATCTATTTGTGTGATGGCTCTTACTTCTCTAGGATGTATTCCCAGGAGTGGAATTGCTACATCATATGGTATTTCTATTTCTAGCTTTTTAAGGAAGCACTCTACTGTTTTTCATAGTGGTTCTACCATTTTATATTCCTAAGAGCAGTGTATAAGAGCTCCAGTCTCCCCACAACCTCGCCCACATTTGTTCTCTGTATCTTTGATCACTGGTGTTATTGCTAGGTGAAAGTTTATTCTTGTAAGTCAGCACACACGCTTTCATTTCAGAAAAAATTCAGGAATTTTAAAAATTATTTATTTTCCTTTTTTAAATATAAACAACTATATTATTTCATCTAATTTTACTTAACCTGAATGCCCTGTCTGGAGGTATGAGTAAAAATAACTTGCTTTGCATAGCAGTATTTTAAGATTAATGAGAGGTTTAACAACTGATGCATATAAAAAACAGTTTTCCCTTTCCGTGGGGAATCTCTTTGTTCAGCTGTCCAAAAAAATGGCCTAAATTTCTAACAGAGGAATGTTAAGTAAACATTTCTACTCAATGGCATAATTTTGTAACCATTAAAAATAAACGATGGTTTGGTTTGTTGTTTCTTCCATTTTCCATTTGCTATGTCTAAACTTGCATTAAAATAGCCAAACTTCTTCCTTATTTCCCTGCCTGCCCGGGCTCCTCAGAGAGGACAGAATTTCTACTTCATCTGCCTAACTTTCATAGCTCCCTTCTTTCTAAGTCTGAGCCTTTTTTCCTTTTAAGTTCCATTAAAAAGTGATTTAAGTATCGAGACTCCAAAGATGGACTAGAATGAAGGAAAACAGCACTCTTTTTTAAACAACAGAGAAATAGTCTGTAGCATTTTCACAGAGATTTTGAGTACGTAAGAGTCGTGAATCAGTCCGTACTATATTCAGCCAACCAGGTGGAGATAGAGAAAGATGGTAGAATTTCAGAATTTCTGCAGCCAGCAATGGCTGGGGAGAAGGGAATTTCAAGTAGACGGTTATGCATGAGTGAAAGTCACTCTCCAAAAAGTCAATTGCCTTTGAGCTGATTCTGACTGATGGCGACCCCATGTGTTATGGATTGAACTGTGTCCTCCAAAAATGTACGTCATCTTGCCTAGGCCGTGATTCTCAGTATTGTGTGATTGTCCACCATTTTTTTTTTTTTTTTTAATATATATTTTATTGTACTTCAGGTGAAAGCTTACAGAGCAAATAGTTTCTCATGAAATAGTAGTACACATGTTGTTTTTTGACATTGGTTAACAACCCCACAACGTATTAAGCCTCTAAATTCTCAACCTTTTTTTTTGATGAAAATTACAGATGGCCAAAGATACACCGTTTCAAAAATTTCTACATTCACAGTTCAGTGACATTGACTACGCTCTTCCAACTGTGCTGTTATTCTCACTTAAGATGAAGGCTTACAGAAAAAATAGTTTTTCATTTAACAGTTACTACACATGTTGCCCTATGACAATGGTTAACAATCTCACAGCACATCAAGAATATCCTTACTCCACCTTGTGTTCCCTATCACCAGGGGGCTTCCTTGTCCCCTTCTGTCTTCTGGACCTTGTCAGTGGACTATTGTACCTCTTTAGTCTCATTTGTTTATTTATTTATTTATTTTTTATTTTATTTAAACACCATTTCAAAACTTTTTACTTACACATTTAAGTGATATTGACTATGCTCTTCCAATTGTGCTGCCATTCTCGCCCAAGATGAAGGCTTACAGGACAAAACAGCCTCCCATTTAATAGTTACTACAAATGTTGCCCTATAGCAGTGGTCAACAATCTCACAATACATCGACAGTGTCCTTATTCAATTTGTGTTCCTTATCATCCGTTTCCTACTCTCCCTCTGCCTTCTGGCCCTTGTCACCGGACTCCTGTACATCGTTAGTCCCATTTAGTTTTACTGGGGTGTCCATTCCCAGGCTTAACATCGAACCTTGAAGGTAACTTCCCCTCTGAGCTGAAAGGGTGTCTGGGGGCCACACTCTCGAGGTTTCTCTAGTATTCTTTAGGCCAGTATATCTGGTCTTCTTCTTTTTTTTTTTGGGGGGGGGAGTTAAAATTATACTCTACATCCTACTCCAGCTCTGCCCAGAACCCTCTGTTGTGATCCTGGTCAGAGGAGTCATTGGTGGTAGCTGGGCACCATCCAGCTGTACTGGGCTCAGTCCCGTGGAGGCCTTGGTAGCTGTGGACCATTAGTCCTTCGGACTAATCTTTTCCTTGTATCCTGTTCTCTTCGTTCTCCCTTGTTCCCGAAGGGATGAGATCAGTGGAGTATCTTAGATGGCCGCTCATAGGCTTTTAAGACCCCAGACACTACTCGCCAAGGTAGAATGTAGAGCATTATCTTTATAAGTAGTGTCATGCCAATTGAGCTAGATGTTCCCCGAGACCATGGTCCCCAGAGCCCTCCGCCCAGCAACTCAGTCCCTCGGGGGGTTTGGATGTGTCTATAGGGCCTCCATGACCTTTCCTTGTGCAGGTTGTGTTAGTTTCCCCTGTACTATGTACTATCTCATCTCTCACCCAAGTTACCACTTACCTATTACCTATTTAGTATTCCCCCCCCCCCATCCCTGGTAACCAACAAGGATTGTTACATTTTGCATGTGAATTTTTTCATGGGTTTTTACAATAGAGGTCTCATACAATATTTGTCCTTTTGTGATTGACTTATTTCACTCAGCATGATGTCCTCCAGTTTCATCCATGTTATGAGATGGTTCACCGATTCATTGTTCTTTCTCGTTGCATAGTACTCCATTGTGTGTATGTACCATAGTTTGTGTATCCATTCGTCTGTTGATGGACATCGAGGTTGTTTCCATCGTTTTGCTATTGTGAATAATGCTGCCATGAACATAGGTGTGCATATGTCTATTCGAGTGATGACTCTTATTTCTCTAGGATATATTCCTAGGAGTGGGATTGCTGGATCGAATGGTACGTCTATTTCTAGCTTTCTGAGGAAACGCCATATCATTTTCCAAAATGGCTGTATCATTTTGCATTCCCACCAGCAGTGTATAAGAGTTCCCGTCTCCCCGCAGCCCCTCCAACATTTGTTATTTCCAGTGTTTTTGATTCGTGCCAGTAATGCCGGGGTGAGATGGTATCTCATTGTGGTTTTAATTTGCATTTCTCTAATGGCTAGTGATCGCGAGCATTTCCTCATGTGTCTGTTGGCCATTTGAATGTCTTCCTTGGTGAAGTGTCTGTTCATTTCCTTTGCCCATTTTTTGATAGGATTGGTTGTCTTTTTGTTGTAGAGGTGTTGGATTTTCTTGTAGATTATGGAGATTAGACCTTTGTCTGACTTGTACTGTCCAAAAATTTTTTCCCAGTCTGTAGGTTCTCTTTTAACTCTTTTGGTGAAATCTTTTGAAGAGCATAGATATTTGATTTTTAGAAGATCCCAATTATCTAGTTTATCTGTTGGGTTTTTTGTGTTGATGTTTATGGTTTGTATCCTGTTAATGCCATGTATTAAGGTCTGAAGTGTTGGTCCTATTTTTTCTTCTATGAATTTTATAGTTTGAGGCTTTATATTCAGGTCTTTGATCCATTTTGAAGTAGTTTTTGTATATGGTGTGAGGTATGGGTCCTGTTTCATTTTTCTACAAATGGATATCCAGTTTTGCCAGCACCATTTGTTAAAAAGACTGTCTTTTCCCCATTTGATGTATTTTGGGCCCTTGTCAAAAATCAGGTGACCGTAGGTGGATGGATTTACATCTGAGTTCTCAATTCTGTTCCATTGGTCAATGTCTCTGTTGTTGTACCAGTACCAGGCTGTTTTGAGTACTGTAGCTGTATAGTAGGTTCTCAAGTCAGGTAGTGTGAGTCCTCCAACTTTCTTCTTCTTCTTCAGTAGTGCTTTACTTATTCGGGGTTTCTTCCCTTTCCATATAAAGTTAATAATTAGTTTTTCCATCTCTTTGAAGAATGTTGTTGGTATTTGTATCAGAATTGCATTGTATTTGTAAATTGCTTTAGGTAGAATTGCCATTTTCACAATGTTGAGTCTGCCTATCCATGAGCATGGTATGTTTTTCCATTTATGTAGATCCCTTTGGGTTTCATGCAGCAGTGTTTTGTAGTTTTCTTTGTATAGGTCTTTTATATTCCTGGTCAGATTTATTCCTAAGTATTTTATCTTTTTAGGGGCTATTGAAAATGGTATTGATTTCCTGATCTCCTTTTCATCGTTCTCTTTACTGGTGTATAGGAATCCAACTGATTTTTGAATGTTTATCTTGTATCCTGCTACTCTGCTGAATCTTTCTATTAGTTCCAGTAAATTTCTCGTGGAGTCTTTAGGGTTTTCTATGTATAGTATCATATCATCTGCAAACAGGGAGAGTTTAACTTCTTCATTACCAATTTGGATGTCCTTTATTTCTTTCTCTTGCCTTACTGCTCTAGCGAGAACTTCCAGCACAATGTTAAATAGGAGTGGTGATAAAGGGCATCCTTGTCTTGTTCCTGTTTTCAGGGGGAATGTTTTTAGCCTTTCTCCATTAAGAATGATGTTGGCTGTTGGTTTTGCATAGATGCCCTTTATGATGTTGAGAAATTTCCCTTCTATACCTATTTTATTGAGAGCTTTTATCAGGAATGGGTGTTGGACTTTGTCAAATGCCTTTTCTGCATCAATTGAGATAATCATGTGATTTTTTTCTTTCCTTTTATTTATGTGGTGGATTACGTTGATGGATTTTCTAATGTTAAACCATCCTTGCATACCTGGTATGAATCCTACTTGGTCGTGGTGTATTATTTTTTTGATATGATACTGAATTCTATTGGCTAAAATTTTGTTCAGAATTTTTGCATCTATATTCATGAGAGATATTGGTCTGTAATTTTCTTTTTTTGTGATGTCTTTGCCTGGTTTTGGTATCAGCGTTATGCTGGCTTCATAGAATGAATTTGGAAGTGTTGCTTCCTCTTCTATGCTCTGAAATAACTTGAGTAGAACTGGTACGAGCTCTTCTGTAAATGTTTTGTAGAATTCTTCAGTGAAGCCATCTGGGCCAGGGCTTTTTTTGGTTGGGAGTTTTTTTATTACCTTTTCAATCTCTTCTCTTGTTATGGGTCTGTTCAGATTTTCAATATCACTTTGTTGTAGTTTGGGTAGGCCGTATGTTTCTAGAAATTTATCCATTTCCTCTAGGTTTTCAAATTTGTTGGAATATAGTTTTTCATAATATTCTGTTATAATCCTTTTTATTTCAGTTGGGTCTGTTGTAATGTCCCCCATTTCATTTCTTATTTGGGTTATTTGTGCCCTCTGCTGTTTTTCTTTTGTCAGTCTGGCCAGTGGTTTGTCGATTTTGTTGATTCTTTCAAAGAACCAACTTTTGGTTTTGTTGATTCTTTCTATTGTTTTTCTGTTCTCTATTTCATTGATTTCTGCTCTGATCTTTACTATTTCCTTTCTTCCGGTGGTTGTAGGCTTTTTTTGTTGTTCTCTTTCTATTTGTTTGAGTTCTGTAGTTAATGTTTTGATTTTGTCCCTTTCTTCTTTTTTGATATGTGCATCTATTGCTATAAATTGTCCTCTGAGGACTGCCTTTGCTGTGTCCCAAAGGTTTTGGTATGATGTGTTTTCATTTTCATTTGATTCTAGGAATTTTTTAATTCCATCTCTGATTTCTTCTATTACCCATTGATGTGTAAGCAGATTATTATTCAGTTTCCATGTGTTTGATTTTTTTCCCTTGCTCTTTCTAGTGTTAATTTCTACCTTGATGGCATTGTGGTCAGAGAAGATACTGTGAATTATCTCAGCATTTTGGATCTTGTTGAGGATTGCTCTGTGGCCTAAGATGTGGTCTATTCTGGAGAACGTTCCATGTGCATTGGAAAAGAATGTGTACTTTGCAGCGGTTGGATGGAGTGTTCTATATATGTCTATGAGGTCCAGTTGGCTGATTGTGTCCTTTAGGTCTTCTGTATCTTTGCTAAGTTTCTTTTTAGTTGTTCTGTCCTTTACTGAGAGTGGTGTGTTGAAGTCTCCTGCTATTATTGTGGAACTGTCAATTTCTCTTTTCAGTGCTGTTAGAGTTTTTTTTATGTATTTTGGAGCCCTGTCATTGGGTGCATAGATATTTATTATGGTTATGTCTTCATGATGGATCATCCCCTTAATCATTATATAGTGTCCTTCTTTGTCTTTTATGGTAGATTTTGTTTTAAAGTCTATTTTATCTGAGATTAGAATTGCCACTCCTGCTCTTTTTTGATAGTTGTTAGCTTGATATATTTTTTTCCAACCTTTGATTTTTAATAAATTCACATCTTTGTTTCTAAGATGTGTCTCTTGTAGACAGCAAATAGATGGATCCTGTTTTCTTATCCATTCTGCCACTCTCCGTCGCTTTATGGGTGCATTGAGTCCATTTACGTTCAGTGTAATTATTGATAGATGTGAGTTTGTTGCTGTCATTTTGTAGTGCTTTTTTTTGTGATGCTGAAGTTTTCTTTGTTCTTCTTACTCTCTTGTGCTGAGTTCCTTTTGTTTGTGGATTTTGTGTTCATTTCTTTTGTTTTTGTAGGTTTTGTTTTTGTTGAGACTTTATGTTTTTCGTCTTTATTTTTATGAGTTGGTTTGTTAACTTTTTTTGTGGTTACCATGAATTTTACCCTTATCTTTATAATTTTGAAGTAGTCTACCGTTACTTGGTATCGCCTTGCCTTCTTCTCCTTTAGAAGGTTCTATACCTATGCCGTTTGTTCCCTCTTTCATTGTTTTGATGTTGTTGTCATCCTTTGATTGATTTCTCTGATTCCCTGTTGTATATTTTTTGTTTTTGGAAAGTCGTCTGTAGTTCAGTTCCTAGAATGGTATCTGGTTCATGTTAACCTGCATCCTAGGTCCTAGGTCCTGCCTGAGGGCTTAAGCTGTTTGTCCTCAGATCGAAGAACTCCCTTTAATAATTCTTGTAAGTTTGGTTTGACTTTTGCATATTCCTTTAGTTTCTGTTTATCTGGAAATGACCTAATTTCACCATCAAATCTGAATGAGAGTTTTGCAGGATATATTATTCTTGGCTGACAATTTTTTTCTTTCAAGATTTTATATATGTCATCCCATTGCCTTCTTGCCTGCATGGTTTCTGCTGAATAATCTGAGCTTAGTCTTATTGTTTCTCCTCTGTATGTGACTTCTTGTTTTTCCCGAGCTCCTCTCAGGATTCTTTGTTTGTCTTTAGTTTTAGCGAGTGTGAATATGATATGTCTTGGTGATTTTCTTTTGGGGTCTATTCTATATGGGGTTCGTTGAGCTTCTTGGATGACCAGCTTTTCATCTTTCATGATATTGGGAAAGTTTTCTGTCAGCAGTTCCTCAATGATCCTCTCTGTGTTTTCTGTTTTCTTCCCCTGTTCTGGTATGCCAATCACTCGTAAGTTTTTGCTTTTAATTGTGTCCCACATAACTCTCAGGGTCTCTTCATTTTTCTTTGTTCTTTTTTCTGAGTTTTCCTGAAACAGAGTTGTATCCAAGTGTTTGTCTTCAGTTCCACTGATCCTGTCTTCCATGGTTTCAAATCTACTTCTCAGCCCTTCTATGACACCGTCCATTTCTGAAATCTTGTTGTTTATCTTTTGGATTTCTAATTGTTGTTTCTGTATAATTTCGAGTTGTGAATTTATTTTGGCATTTTGTTCTTGCATCATCTTCCTGAATTCCAATTTTTTGTCTGTATTTTCCATAAATTTGTCTATTTTTTCCTCATGTTTGTCAGCTTTTTGCCTCAGTTCTTGGAAAATTCCGAGTATTAGTGATTTGAGTTCCGTATCAGGTACTTCTAGTGCATTTTCTTCCACAGGAGAGTTATCTGGTGTTTTAATTTGGACGCCTATTGGAGCCATCTTGTCTTGTTTTTGTAAATGTTTTGATATTGTTTGCTGTTTTCGGGGCATTCAGTAGATATTTCTCTCGTTTATTGATTGTAGATTTTTTTTTTTTTTTTTTCGTTCTTGTGGTACAGCTGGGCAGATCTAGTTGAGGAGGAGCCACTGGGATGGGTTGCTTGTGGCACTCACCGCAGCCACCAGGACGGTCGGTAGTCAGTGCTGGGCAGGTTCCAATAGGGCGTGCCTGCACCGCTTGGTGATGTGATGTCTAGTGCACGGTGCAGGTAGGTAGGGTGCAGCGGGAAGATGGTTATGTGTGAAGCTAAGCTGGATATGGGAGAGAGGAGAGAGGAGGAGGAGCAAAAAGCGTACAAACATAAAAGAATGCTAGGGGAGTTTGTCGTTGGAATGTACAGATGGGAGACTATGGGATGGAGGAAACCAGAAGGGGGAAGAGAAAGAAAAGGAAAGAATGACCAAATGAAAATCAGAAAAGTTAAAAGACTGAAAAGTTCCCAGGGATCACACCGATGCAGCTATGAGGTCTGGAGGAGTCGGTCTCAATTTTCACAGCTCAGCCTGGCCAGAAGGTACAGAGGCATACATTGCCTGGTATTCAGGGATCAGAAAGAGAAGGAAGAGATAGAGGGACAAGAAATTAAGCAATGAAGAAAGACAGAGAAAAAGAGGTAAAATATGACAAAACTAATCAAAAAAGGAAGAAAAATAAAATTGAGAAAAAAAAAAAAAAAAGGGCAACACCAGCAGTCAGTGCCTACAAATGGGACCCAGAGAGCCCCCACTCAGGGGCGCGAATTCCAAGAAGCCGATAGTCTCGGGGTTAAGTGACCGTGGCCACGGGAAGCAGAGGGGCCAACGAACAAAGGCCCCAGGATCCCACCCGCGCGGGAGCCCAGACCTGGAAACAGCCACACGCCCGAACGCAGCCCTACAGCCCCGCAGGAGAGAGCAGAGACGGCCCTCGGAACCAGGCACCCAGGCAAAAGGAGGGGGAGGCGGCAGAAAAAGGTCCGCTAGGTGCCAGCAAACGGCTCCCAGAAAGCCCCCAGCCCGGGCGCGCGGAACCCAAGCACCGGCGCCCCCCCGCCCAGGGACCCCGGCCACGGAAAGCAGAGGGGTGAACGAACAAAGGCCCCGGGATCCCACCCACGCGGGAGCCCAGACCCAGAAACAGCCACACGCCCGCACGCAGCTCCACAGCCCCGCAGGAGAGAGCAGAGACAGCACCCGGACCCAGGCACCCAGGCAAAAGGAGGGGGAGGCGGCAGAAAAAGGTCCGCTAGGTGCCAGCAAACGGCTCCCAGAAAGCCCCCAGCCCGGGCGCGCGGAACCCAAGCACCGGCGCCCCCCCGCCCAGGGACCCCGGCCACAGAAAGCAGAGGGGCGAACGAACAAAGGCCCCGGGATCCCACCCACGCGGGAGCCCAGACCCAGAAACAGCCACACGCCCGCACGCAGCCCTACAGCCCCGCAGGAGAGAGCAGAGACGGCACTCGGAACCAGGCACCCAGGCAAAAGGAAGGGGAGGCGGCAGAGAAAGGTTCGCTAGCTGCCAGCAAACGGCTCCCAGAAAGCCGCCAGCCCAGGCGCGCGGAATCCAAGCACCAGCACCCCCCAGCCCAGAGACCCTGGCCACGGATAGCAGGGGATCCCCAGCTGAGGCGGAGAGGGGTGGGTGGTGGGAGAGCGCGCACCGCAGTTTACCGGTCGTTCTGTCTCCGACCAGATGCTCTGCAAGGCTGCTCTCCCATTTGCTGGTCTCCGATAGGAATCCAAGATGGTGGATCCGCGCTGCGTTAGCTGGTAAGGAATCTCTGCCTGAGTCTCTCCTCGCTCTCCGTTCTCTTTTAGTATTCTCACTCCGTTTGGTGTTTGGCTGAGTTCTTTATCTCTTCATTTGGTGTTCTAGGGTTTCAGGATTGTTGATTCTCTGTTAGGCTTAGTTTTTCGGATCTTTGCTGTGGAGGGACGGCGTGGTGTTTCTGCCTAGAGCGCCATCTTGCCCCTCTCTTGATTGTCCACCATTTTATCATCTGATGTGATTTTCCTCTGTGTTGTAAATCCTGCCTCTATGATGTAATGAGGCAGGATTAGAGATGGTTATATTAATGAGGCAGGACTCAATCTACAAGTTTAGGTTTTCTCAAGGTCTTTTGAGATATAAAAGGAGAAGCGAGCAGAGAGGAGAGGGATCTCCTACCACCAAGAAAGCAGCACCAGTTGCGGAGCGCGTCCTGTGGACCCAGGGTCCCTGTGCCGAGAACCTCCTAGACCAGGGAAAGAATGATGACAGGGACCTTCCTCCAGAACCGACAGAGAGAGAAAGCCTTTCCCTGGGGCTGGCACCCTGAATTCGGACTCCTAGCCCCCTAGACTGTGAGACAGTAAATTTCTGTTAAAGCCGTCCACGTGTGGTAGTTCTGTTATAGCAGCACTAGATGACTAAGACACCATGTGTGTCATAGTAGAAATGCACTCCATAGAGTTTTCAGTGTTAGGTTTTTGCAAGTAGATCATCAGGCCTTCCTCCAAAGTTGTCTTTGGGTGGACTCGAACCTCCAGGCCTTTTGATTAGCAGCTGAGAGCGTTAGCCGTTTGCACCATCCACGGCTCCTGAGTGCAGGCAGAGGGAGGAAAACGCAGGATATGGTTGGGACACAGTGAGAGGCAATGTATTGCCGAAACGTTGGGTATGATGAGGGAAGTAGTTGAAAAATAAGGACAGAAGAATAAGCTTTGGATATTATTGACGACATTGAAAATTAAAGTGATAAGTTTATGCTTGACTCTGGAAGCAATGGAGAGTCAGTGAGGTCTGTTTCATTGGAAGCTTGCTTTGTGAAGGTAAGTTTGGGAGCTGTGTAATAGAAAGGAGAGGGGGGGGCCTGTGAGAGGACAGCTGCAGTCGTCTGTATCGGGGGTCAGCTTTTCCTGAAGGGCCAGATAGTGAGTATTCTAGGCTTTGTGAGCCACACCGTCTCCATCACAACTACGCACTCCGCTGCTTGCAGCTGTAGACAATCTGTGAACAAATGAGTATGGCTGCTTTACAATAGAACTTTATTTACGAACACTGAACTTTGGATTTCATATAATTTTTACATGTCACGAAATGCAATTTTTCTTTTAATTTTTTTTTTTTTTTTGCAAACATTTAAAAAAGCCAAAATCATTTTCAGCTCACGGGCAGTACACAAACAGGTGGCAGGCAGGATTTGGCCCATGAGTTGTGGTTTGCTGAGCCCTCTTCTAGATGGGAGTAATGAGAACCTGACCTGCGGGGTTGGTGTGGGAGTAGAAAGGCAGAGAAGACACATTGTGAGAGTCGTTTATCGACTTGGCAAGTAAATGGATATTTGGGAGGGCAGGGTGAAAGCAAAGTGATACAAACACATTTTAGCTAAGGTGAGCAGGAGAACTGGGGATATGCTTCTATGGTAATAATAAAAAAAGTTGCCATTGAGTTGATTCCAACTCATGGCGACCCAATGTGTGTCAGAGTAGAACTGTGCTGCATAGACTTTTCAGTGAGTGATTTGTCAGAAGGAGATCCCCAGGCCTTTCTTAGGAGGCGCCTCTGTGTGGATTCAAACCTCCAACCTTTCTGTTAGCAGGTAATAACAGTGTACAATCTGAAACTGCTTTGTTTTTCTTTTTGGAGAAATATGAAATTTTATTTATTGTGAATTTATTATAAAAGAAATGAACAAAGGTTACATCAGATGTGCCCATGGTGACATGCTTTGCTGGTGAGTGGTAAATTGTGTAATTGATCACTGTTTGTTTTCACTGCTTCTGTTTGTATCGTCTGTAAGCAGCATCATTTAGTAGGTAATAGTGTCATCCTAAACACGGACTCTTAGGCAGGCCCTCAAGGATGCGGCAGCCTTGGATTCAGTTTCACCTCTTTAGTTTAACTTCCTCTTCTATAAAATACAGATAATGGTATCTTTATCTGTTTTTTTAAAACAACTCAAAAACCAAACCCACTGCCATCGAGTCCATTCCGACTCATAGTGACCCTACAGGACGGAGTAGAACTGCCCATAGGGTTTCCAAGACTAAATCTTTATGGAAGCTGACTGCCACATCTTTCTTGTGTGGTGCAGGCTGGTGGTTTCGAACTGCTGACCTTTTGGTTAGCAGCCTAGTGCTTAACCACTACGCTACCAGGGCTCCTCTTTTTAAATAAACAAAATAGCAATTAAATTTTTTTTGCAAGCTCCTTAAGCTCTTCAGATTAAATGTTTGATAAAAGTTTTCTTTTATTGGTCTTTATTTAAACCAACTTGGTGCCAAGTTCTAGAGGCAAGATAAATCTACTTTTGAGCTACTTGTAATATCAAGGTTTAGACCTTGATCCTAAGAAACAGAATTATAGAACTGTGAAAATGAAATGTAGCTAGAAATACGGTAATCTGTTGACAAATGTTTCTGTCATAGTGAGGGTGTACTTACTTCAAAGGATACTGCACAGTACCTACAGTGTGAATATGTTTAATATTTTAAAAGTTGTACATCTGAAAAAGCTTGATCACAATGAGATTTTTAGTTGATACAAACTTTAAGGTCTTTAATGGCAGCATCCAGTATACTAAGGGGATTTGATTTTAACTTTGTTTAGTCTCTTCTAGCAAGTACAGATTATTAGATTTCTCCCCATATGGGCAAATGGGTCTCAAGCTGTGAGGCAGTATAGTGTTAAAAATGTAGATTTTTGGATTTGGGTTCAAATTCCAGTTCTGCTCCTTTATCAGCTTTGTGACTTCAGGTAATTTATTCTTCATCTGTAAGATAGTGTTAAGAATGCTTACTTTGTTAGCATTGTTGTGAGAATTATGTTAAATGAGATATCGTGTGTAAAGCACTTCACAGTGTCAAACATTGTAAGTACACATTAAATAATAGTTATTATAAACATGTTATATATCATATGATCACCACCCCTCTGTCAATTTGTCCTCCTGTGGTGGCTTGCATGTCACGGTGTTGCTGGAGACTATGGCACCGGTATTTCAAATACCAGCAGGGTCACCCATGGTGGACAGGTTTTAGTGGCGCTTCCAAACTTGAACAGATTAGAAAGAAAAGCCTGATGTTCTACTTCTAAACATTAATCAGTGAAAACCTTATAGATCACAATGGAACATTGTCCTTGCTTGTTTTGGAGCTATCATCAGGAGAGATCAGTTGCCAGAGGAGGACCTCATGTTTGGTGAAGCAGAGGGCCATCAGGGGTGAGGGAGACCCTTGGTGAGATGGATCACTGAGTAGCCACAGTGATGACCTGGGACCTGCTGCCATTGTGAAGACGATGTAGGACTGAGCAGCGTTTCGTTCTGTTGGACATAGTTCACCATGAGTTGGAGGCAGTTCGATGGCAGCTGTCTATCTATTATAGTTTTTCAAAAAAGATGTTAATTTTTTTCAGGTAGCTTATGCTTTCAGGAATGTCATGTTGGCTGGAAAAGATATGGCACATAGAAGTTATTATTTATACATATTTGGGACTCATGAGATCACGCTAAGAGTTCCATTTTATTATCAAAGATAGTGGTTAAATAAACTTATTAATTATATGCAGATTACATAGTTCATTAGTACCAGTTGTTATAATTTCCTCAACACGATTATCATTCTTGCAAATATCCAGCAATTTGAATTAGGCAGATTCTCCCTAAGAGATGGAATTCATTGAAATTAATGATTCAGAATTAAATTATGTATGATACCTATGTGGAGCTTAAAATTTGCACGGAAGTTTGTTTCAAATATATACTTACCGAACCCCAGATGTAGTCTGGACACTATCACAGGCGTTAATGATACAGAGATGACAGACAGTTGTTGCCTTCAAGAAGCTTACAGCCTAGTAGGAAAGATAGGCCAGAAAATTAGTAACTATACTAAAAATGGTAAGTGTGGTGATAAATGTATGCCCAGGGCATTACAGGAGCATAGAACAGGGAATTATCACCATCACAAAAAGGAGTTGTGGAAAAAATAAACTGAGATTGATGAGCTTGTATGGAGATGATGTCACCTGAACTTTGAAAGAACGTAGGTTAAGCAGGAAAGGAAGTAGACGAGTTTTCAAGACAAAGGGAATTTATAGGTTTATCTGTATAGATAATGCATTTTATCTTTAACATGGAGAAATTTGGCTGTGTGACCTTGGGCAAATCACTTCATCTCACAAAGTTGTTTTCAGTATTAAAAAGGTAATAGATTTCTGCTTCCAGTCAAAATGGAGTAACGGGTCAGATGTGCTCGCTCATCCAAAGCAACTAAAAATGTGGACAAAATATTTGAAACAACACCTTGCACGACAGTCGACGTCAAACATAAAGGACAATGATTCCTGAGACATGGGGAAAAAATTAGGTGAGCCCTACAGTCGCCCTTCTTTATTGCCTGGAGTAAGTTCCCAGGTAGGAAGGGGGAGCTCAGTCAGAGCTTGGTGGTCTCATGTGAAAAGATGGAGTTGGGAGCACAGGGAGGCCAAAGCTGCTGGGGTTCACAGGACAGTTTCCCAGAGAGGAGGGAACTAGAGAGAGAATGCCTTGGAGATATGTAGACGGTCCCTCTCAAGTATTTACCAGACTATTGATCAGTGCCTACGTGTAAAAACTATCTTTAAAATAGGAACCCTATATTATAGATTGTTGGAGGGATTAAGTATATGTCTTAACAGGTGTGTTTATCATAAACATCAGCCAATGAGAATCTTTCTTTAGGAATGGTAAACACCAAATTTTCAAGATAATAGTTACAAATGGCATGCTATAGAGGGGTCTTGTGGGCTGAGGGTCTTTAACTGTATTGTTAATATTTTACTGGATGTTGGATACACATTAGTCTATGTATTTTTCTGTGTCTTGAATATTTCTTGTTAAAAACTATTTTCTCATAATGTACATACAACTCTTTTTTATGAACAATCTTTAATAAAGTGTCTAAGATTTTCCTATCAAAGGACACTGCCTACCAGGGCACTGCAATGTGTGCTTCCTAATTCTTAGCTTGCCTAGGACCTGCTAGTCAGAAAGTCACCTCTTCCTTGCCGTTCTAGTTATGTTACGCCGGGAAAGCACTGGGTCTCACTGTGGGTGGTAGGTATGCAGCAGAGGGGCAGACTGTCTGCCTTGTGTTGACCTGCCCATGGAAGGGCCATATTGGTTCTGCAGTGTTGGTTTTCATGGTGGCTTATTTCTTGTGAAAATCGCCAAATTTTATAGTCCTAGTCCTACATTTCTGCATGAAAATAATCAGTGGGAGCTGAATAGCAGCTGCTTCCTTTGTCTCTGGCGTGTGGTACACAGCTCTCCACACTTCCCGTGGCCCCCTGGTACTGATGTCAGGGTCAGCCGCCATTGATCGTAATGAATGTTTGCATTGACTGCTTGACCCCTGTAGGCATTTTAGCTTATAGCTGTTGTTAGCGGTTCTCCTCAATAGATATTACAGTGTCCTGTTGATGTTTTGCTATGATATTTTAATTGGGTATGTCACGTATTTTCAATACCGTAGTTTATATTTCTTACAAAGCCTGCTTTCATACTTTTCCCAGCAAACATTTGACCGTTCACTTTTTGTCAACTCCTCCTTCTCTCGTGTCCAGTCAGTCCTTTCATTTTGTGATCAAATATTGCTCAGCTCCGATCCACCCCATCTACCCTCACTGCTGCTGCCTGCACGGTCTCACCCAGCTTTTCTAATCGACCCTTGAGCGGGCTCCTTGCTGCCAGTCTCCCTCTCTCCTCGGTTCGTTCTCAGAGGTATTGCTAGAAGGTGTTGAACAGTGCGGATCTGATCCCATCGCCCCTCTGCTTGAAATTCTCCCGGACTCTCCATCTGTTGTTCAGCAAGCTTTTTCTTTAAGGTCCAGACAGTAAGTATTTGAGGCTTTTCTGGCCATGTGGTCCCTGTCACAAGTACTCAGCTCTGCACTGGCAGCAGGAAAGCAACCATAGGCAGTATGGTTGGAACGGGTGAGGTTGTGTTCCTATAAAACGTACAAAACCAGGCAGCCAGCCGAGGGCCACAGTGTGCTCACCCCGCTCTGTGGTGTAGAAAGTTCTCTCCGCCTGCTGGCTCACCTCATGGACCTTGCCTCCATCCTCATCCTCACAGTTCATTCAGACGCACCATTCGACTTAAACTTTTCTGAGCACGTCTTCTTTCTACATCAAATTATTTAATTCTTTCAATTCCAGTGGTGTTTTTCATGAGTAGGAAAATGTTCAAATAGTGAATTATCGTATATGAAATGATGGTTTTCATGTATAAAAAGGTTTTCATGTTACATCCTGATACCTTTATAAATGGGTTGCGAAGTAAAATCTTAAGGATTAAAACAATTTTTCACCAATCTTTCATAAAAAGATCATAACCTTGATACAATCCATGTTATATGTTGGATGCCGTTAACACATTACCCAGGAATCCCAAAATGAAATCACCGATAGGAAAATAGCAGGATTTCAGCTTTGTCAGCACTGTTGGATCAGGGTTTGCCAAGGAACGATTTTAGGGCGCTTAGTAGGAACTGAAAGCACGGCACTCACGTAGTGTTTGGTCTTCACCACAAATGCGCTGTTGACATACAGGAAAGCAAGCGATATTTGCTTTTAGGATAAGGATTGCCTGGCTTATTGGGCATCAGTTACTGTTGAAATTCTGATAGGTCACTTGGCATGTTCCCATATGCAAAGAAATAACACAACGTGAGGATATGTTATTAAATGGGTTGGTTTTACCTTATTTTTAAAAAAAAAAAAGCTTAACCAGTTGCCGGTGAGTCTATTCCGACTCATGGTGACCCCATGTATTCCAGAGTAGAACTGAACTCCATAGGGTTTTCAGTGGTTGTGACCTTTGGGAAGTAAATCTCCAGGCCTTTCTTCTGAGGCACCTCTGGGTGGATTCAAACCGCCAACCTTTGGTTAGTAGCCTCGCCCTTAACTGTTTGTTTCACCCAGGGAAAAAACAGCAGTTCTTTCTGTTGTTGCTGACTGGTATAATGTTAGGTAGCAAACAAAACCTTTTCTACTAACAAAAATGAAAGAACTTAATTCCGGCGTCGTATTAATGAAAGGTGTGATTTGACTACTAAGGTTGGAAAATAGATCGGTTAGAGCTGCCGTGATGGAATGTTGTTAAGATGTGGATAGGTGTTAATACTGATTATGAGTAACTTCTCTAAGTTCCCTGATTCTTGCATAATGGTGCATTAATTTGAAGTTCTCTCTGTTAAAACTGACCTGTAAATGCCTTTTTTTGGTTGTTTTTTAGCCACCAGCTGAGCAGGCCAAAGTGAGACTACAGCTGGTTCTTGAAGCTGCTGGTGAGTGTTGACAGTTAGCTGTTATTAAAGGCAAACAGCGGCGGTTACATAAAGCCTAAGCTGATAGCATGCTTATAAGTGAGTCAGAGAAAAACTCCTCCTTTCATATATCCCCACAAATTTATGAAATCTAGATTGTACGTACAGCTGTATGTTAACTGAAATATTTATTGCTGCAATATAATGCTGGAAGATCATTCTTTGCCTTTTTATTTATAAAACTGGCTTCAATTTTAAGTTTTAATTTTTATTATTATTTTACGAAAACAAAATGTCTCGGCTCTTCTTTATAGGACGGAGATTGGGGTGGGAAAAGATGAATGATTTGCTTTGAATTTCCTTTTCTTGATTGCAATTACAGTCCACGTCACACATACTCTAATTCACTCCTGCCTGATTTCCCTCAGGTTATCTATGCAGGCTGCTTAGTTCTGCCGTATTTCAGAAATAGACAGTTACTGACTGCGGCCTTTCTTGTTGCCCCAGACTAGTTTATTTCTCAGTGGTGTAACAATGCTGTGACTTTGATTTCAGACGTCGTATTCAGATTCCTGTAGACATTAAATACTTGACCTTTTAAAAAATGTATAAGAGCCATGTTATCTTTTCTAAGGACTGATTTCATTCTGAATCTTAATATGCTCGTCAAAAATGTATGTACTTTATGCAAGTGATAGGTTGTTAAGAGAAAACTTGAGGAAGAGTTAGAATAATATCACTGAAATAGTACATATTTCTTAGAATTATTTACTTTTTAAAGATCTGTAAAGAACTTATAATTTCAACTTACTGGGAAGTGAGAATTCTATTTTAACATCAAAAGTGGTTGTAGACTACCAGATGATAGTAGTTGTATTTTTAGCATTCATCAGTTAAGAAAATACGTGTGTGTGTTGATTCAAGGCTCTCTTACACTGCCTCCTTGCGCAACTACCCAGAGTGTCTACAGAGTAAAGACTGGAAACACCATTATGAACGATATACTAGTTTTCATGAATCACTCGTAGAAATAATTGCCATGTAAGGATAAAAATTAATAAGTAAATGTTTTAATTTTGACCAGGAGTCTCTACACCCCTCCCCATTGTTAAAAATTCTTATATTTTATGCATTAATCTTATTTATTTTTATCTTTGATTACATAGAAAACATGATTTCTTCACATTTTGCCTGCAACCAGGTTTTTCATATTTTGACTCGCAAAAAAATATACTATAGGATAAAGCTAATTAGTGTGGTTCTCCATCATTTATATACTATACATTTATTATTTAGTGGCATTTTGTTTTTTAAAAATGTTTCCAGTTCATAATTTCAGTATTGACAAACTGGTGCTTTAAAAGAAAATATTTATGTTGTCTAACCACCTAGAAAATATTTTTCCATTAATATAGCTATAAAGAATTTTGTTTCATACTGTTTTCTTTATCTTTTAGTGTGACTCTGAAGCACCTTATAAAACAGATTTGTCAGTCCACACCTCACGGTGTGTAATTTGCTTATATTGGTCACAGCTGTCACCCTCATTTTTTAATTTCACATTCTAAATTAAGGATAAGGAGCTAGGTTCTGTGAATTTGGGGAGCATTTAAAATATTATGACAGTTTTCAGATTAAAAATCTTACCTTGCCCTAGAAAAGCGAGAGATAGACCTTAGCTTAGGTACAGCATTATTGGTTGGATCATCTCCTTCTTTCATACGGAACATTTATGTTGTCTCCAGCTTTTCCCTATTATCAGCAACACTGTAATGAACATCCTCTTGAATATTGTTTTGTCCATATTTTAGATTATTTTCTTGGGATTGATTACTATGGAAATATGCTGATGAGGTTAGAGATAATATTTTAGTGGCTTTTCATGCATTTTTCCTAAATTGTTTTATGAAAGCACTGTGCCACTTTTCACTGCCACTGGTTAATTTACAGTTTTTACCAGACTTTGCTTTTTGATACCAGTTTCATGAATATATTGTTTATAATGTGATGTAACATATTACACCACTTTGAAAAATCCAGTACTGTTTTAATGAAAACTTGTGACCTTGGAGAGGAGAGGCAGACAAATGGAGAGGGAAGAAGCAAGTTGGTAAATGCAGAACTTATCGTGAAGATTCTAGTTTTATGTTTTGGTGATGAATTAAAAGTGTTCCTTGTATTACGAAAAATAAACAAATGAAATAAAGGGAGAGAAGAAAAGAAGAGCTTGATTGCTAGTCTAGTGAGGCTCGCAATTAGGGTCTAGTCCAGTCCTAAAGGTGAGGGTAACTTGACAGGAGGGCCTGACAGAGTCTAGTCCTAAGGCTGTGGGTAACTTGACAGGAGGGCCTGACAGAGTCTAGTCCTAAGGCTGTGGGTAACTTGACAGGAGGGCCTGACAGAGTCTAGTCCTAAGGCTGTGGGTAACTTGACAGGAGGGCCTGACAGAGTCTAGTCCTAAGTCTGAGGGTAACTTGACAGGAGGACCTGACAGAGTCTAGTCCTAAAGGTGAGGGTAACTTGACAGGAGGGCCTGACAGAGTCTAGTCCTAAGACTGTGGGTAACTTGACAGGAGGGCCTGACAGGGTCTAGTCCTAAGGCTGAGGGTAACTTGACAGGAGGGCCTGGCAGGGTCTAGTCCTAAGACTGAGGGTAACTTGACAGGAGGGCCTGGCAAGTAGAGTCTAGTCTAGTCCTAAAGGTGAGGGTAACTTGACAGGAGGGCCTGATAGAGTCTAGTCCTAAAGGTGAGGGTAACTTGACAGGAGGGCCTGGCAGATAGAGTCTAGTCTAGTCCTAAAGGTGAGGGTAACTTGACAGGAGGGCCTGGCAAGTAGAGTCTAGTCTAGTCCTAAAGGTGAGGGTAACTTGACAGGAGGGCCTGACAGAGTCTAGTCCTAAGGCTGTGGGTAACTTGACAGGAGGGCCTGACAGAGTCTAGTCCTAAGTCTGTGGGTAACTTGACAGGAGGGCCTGGCAAGTAGAGTCTAGTCTAGTCCTAAAGGTGAGGGTAGCTTGACAGGAGGGCCTGGCAGGTAGAGTCTAGTCTAGTCCTAAAGGTGAGGGTAGCTTGACAGGAGGGCCTGGCAAGTAGAGTCTAGTCTAGTCCTAAAGGTGAGGGTGACTTGACAGGAGGGCCTGGTAGGTAGAGTCTAGTCTAGTCCTAAAGGTGAGGGTGACTTGACAGGAGGGCCTGGCAGGTAGAGTCTAGTCTAGTCCTAAAGGTGAGGGTGACTTGACAGGAGGGCCTGGCAGGTAGCATCTAGTCTAGTCCTAAGGGTGAGGGTAACTTGACAGGAAGGCCTGGTAGGCAGAGTCTAGTCTAGTCCTAAAGGTGAGGGTGACTTGACAGGAGGGCCTGACAGAGTCTAGTCCTAAGGCTGAGGGTAACTTGACAGGAGGGCCTGGCAGGTAGGGTCTAGTCTAGTCCTAAGGGTAAGAGTAACTTGACAGGAAGGCCTGACAGGTAGGGTCTAGTCTAGTCCTAAGGGTGAGGGTAACTTGACAGGAAGGCCTGACAGGTAGGGTCTAGTCTAGTCCTAAGGGTGAGGGTAACTTGACAGGGAGGCCTGACAGGTAGGGTCTAGTCTAGTCCTAAGGGTGAGGGTAACTTGACAGGAAGGCCTGACAGGTAGGGTCTAGTCTAGTCCTAAGGGTGAGGGTAACTTGACAGGAAGGCCTGACAGGATCTAGTCTAGTCCAAAGGGTAAGGTGTAGCTTGACAGAAAGGCCTGGCGGTACCCATTCCACCACACTGAGTTGACTTGCATTCCCTGGGAAAGCACACTCAGCTTTCCAACTTTAAAAACTGGGTTCAGGAAAGGCTTCAGGCTTATGCTAGACTTGTTGGAGCAGAATTTATTTCAGCTCTACAATTAGCATAACTTGGTAGATGGTTGCTGTCAAATACATTCCAACCCTAGCGACCCCATGTGACAGAGTAGAACTGTCCCTTATGGTTTTCTGGGCTGTAATCTTTACAGAAGCAGATCACCAGTTCTTTCTCCCTCAGAGCTGCTGGGTGAGTTTCAACTGCCAACCTTTTGGTTCCCAGCCAAACACTTAACCACTGAGCCACCAGTTTCCTTACCTGGTAGATTGGGGTCATATATAGAAAATTATAAAAACACTGTAGCCGTGGGTCCCAGAAAAAGTTTTATAAGTAACCATTGCATTGCCATTGATTATATTAGTGAACTTTAATGATGTTGTTGAATTGGAATTTAAATATATTTAGAACATTTAGCTGTGATTATTAGTGGTGTTTTTAAAAGATGCTCATGTGCATACAGTAACATTAAGCATAGCATAACTGGAGGTGTCATGCTTATTGTATCAAACATGAATTTGAAGTCAGAGATTTTGTTAACATTTATTAGGATTGTATTTTATATGCACTAAACTGTTTACATTTTTGTACTTTGCTATTCTAAGTCTTCAGATTCAGATAGAATCTTTTTCTGTGTTCACTGCTTTGCAATTGCAGTCAAATTCCATGTCTTTTGTTTAACTTTTAATTCAAAGGTGATGTGAAGTTAAGATTATATCTAAGCATGCTTTTTTTGTTTTTAAATTGCCATAGAACACAAAGGTTGCAAAATTGTGTAAATATGTGAGACGGAATCTTTAAGTTGTAACCTCAGCTAGTGATTTACCCTTTGATATTGAGAAAAAATTCAGTTAAAAACCCTTTTGCCATGATTTCTTTCTTGACTTATTTTTAGTACTGTAACCACTGTCCTGGTTGTCGGGGTTCAAAACCTTGAAGTTTTTGTCTTTGGCTTCTTTATAGGCATCCACTTACATATCCAGAGAGAGGGCCACAAATGGAGGAAAGGGTCTGAGCCTGTGGCCACCACTTACTAGTTCTGTGACCTTGAGCAGTTTGACGTGTGTCATTTAGCCAGGACAGTTTTTTCTCTGTTGATTATGGCAGATGTGTGTATTTTCCACCCATTCCTTACTGCCTTTACTACTCCACATCACACCTTTAAGTTACCTGTTTGAAAGTATTTAGGTTTGGGGACTTCTGTATACCGTAATTTCCTCATCTGTAAGGAAGATAATAGCTACCTTGTAGGGTTATTTTGAGGATAAATATTATAACACATGAAATGCTTAGCCCAGAGCCTGGCCAATGGTAGCTGTCAGTTCATTTCCACATTTTTTCTCCAGATGATTCAAGGAGCCCTGGTGGCACAACAGTTATGTGCTTGCAAGGTCTGTGGTTTGAACCTACTCAGCAGCTTCCTGGGAGAATGACCTGGCAATCTGCTCCTGTAAAGATTTCAGCCTTGGAAACCCTATGGGGCAGTTCTACTCTGTCACATGGGGTTGCTGTGAGTTGAAAATCGACTTCACAGCACCTATCAAAAGCTGGATGATTCCTTGTAAAGCCATCATTTGGCCACGCTACCCCCTGCTCAAAATTACTCAGCGGCTCCCAGTCGCTTACGGCATCGGTTTCACACACCTGTGCTTAAGGTTCCTAAGTCCTGTGTAGTTGAGCCACAGACTTTTCTGACTTTATCTCCTAGATCCCTCACTGGACTCCTTTTCCTTGTTCTCTGAGGCCCCCATGATGGTCTCTACCCCGGTGATCGTGGGTTTTCTCTTCCAGCAGTGTCTCCATCCCTCCGCTCCTGCTCTCTAAGCACTTTAAATCCGTGTCTTTATCACGTTCCCAGTGACTTCCCTGACCATTGCAGCACACAGCCTTTCCCTCCTTCTTGGAATCCTTTTATTCCTGATCCGTGCACACCATTCATGCTGAAACTCGCTCACCCACTGCTGATCTCAGCGTCTGATTGTTTCCTGGGTGTTAGATGTGTCTAATGAAAGAATTCGCCTCTGAAGGCCGGGAGACGTGTCTCAAATTTCTGCATCTTTCCTGCAGTTTTAATGACACCTGCAGTGGTACCCAGGGGGCAGTTCTACTCTGTCCTGGAGGGGCACTGTGAGTCCGAATCGGCTCCACGGCAGCGCGTTTGGTCTTTGGTTTTGTTTTGTAGTGTTACCACACCAAGTCAAATCGTTGCCGTTAATCTTTGGTGAATAAATCATTGTGGAGAAATCCTTGATCTAGATATCTGACAATTAAACCTTTAAATGCTGGAGTGTTCACTTTACCTAATGTCAGAGAGAGTTTAAAATGAATGTACGACAAAGTTCCCAGGCTTCAAGTGTAAAAGATACATGACAGTAATCTAACCGTTTAGACTTCAACTTTACAGTAGTTCATGAAGCATGAGTGTTACGCAGGAGCAGGAAGGGAGACGATAAGGGTTTCTTGTCACTGTCACGTTCACCCTCGCTGTCCTCTGACCTTTAGCACCATTCCAGGTATTAGCCAAGACTTCCGCAAAAACACACCACCACCTGAAGAAGAAAATAGGGGAGAGATTTCTCCAAAGCATAGATCCTTTTCCATCAGCCTGAGAAGACACTTTTCACAACATGGTTTCAAGACACAGTTTTCTCTGAAGTCTCATTATTTTACTTTTAATAGAATTCTTGACTCATGAAACCATGAAAATTGTATCTGTAATGTTATAACAAAAACTAGAATGTTCTTTCAGCATGTGTAGGGTAAATCAACTTTATCATAAAATCTCTCTTGTAATAATGCATCATTTCCTGAGTAATACCCACAGCCCTTTGTGTTTTGCTTTATAGTTTTCAAAGCAGTTTTATGGTCTTTTACCCTTTGACGCACATCACTGCATGAAGGGCTAATTAATTCCATTTCACAAATATCGTGAAAGCTTAAATGACTTGTAAAAGATCACATGGTTAATAAGTGGCAGAATCAGACTCAAATCCAGTGACTTCTGACTCTTGTGCTGTGTTGGGCAGAAAGAAGGGCAGTAGAAAACATTCCCAAATACATACCTGGTTTTGTTAGGTTAAGGAGCTCTGGTAGCACAGTGGTTAAAGCACTCGGCTGCCAACTGAAAGGTCGGTGGTTCAAATCTACCATCCATTCTGTAGGAGAAAGATGTGGCAGTCTGCTTCCATGAAGATCACAGCCTTGGAAACCCTATGAGACAGTTCCACTCCGTCCTGTAGAGTTGCTGTAAGTTGGAATTGACTCGATGGTAGTGGATTTGGTTAGTTTGGATTTGTTAGGTTTAGGTCTACAATAACCTTACATTAAAATAATTTCTATCTTCAAACAAGCCTTTGATTCTGAAATAAATTTTGCATTGATAATACAGAAGGATTAAAGATTAAGTCAGGAAAAGAAGTTCTTTTTTCGTATATACGTATGTATATATATAAATATATATAGAAAGAAAGAGGGAAAGAGAGAAAGTGTGTTTGTAATAGCTACATTTATGATAACTGAAAAACTTAGGGTAATGTTTTATGATCTCCAATGTTTTTGTCTTATGTAAGTCTTAAACCTAATTAGGGACATACATTTTAATGGCCCTTGCTGAGATGGAAGCTGATTAAGTATTGTAAACACATAGATTAGTTACACGAACACGTACACCATGACCAGATAATAAGCTGTACTTAGAAATAAACCAAAAATAAACCGGACCCCTTGCCATCAAGTCAGTTCCCACTCATGGTGACCTTATAGAGTAGAAGTGCACCATAGGATTTCCAAGGCTGTCATCTTTATGGAAGCAGACTGTCACATCTTTCTCTTGCAGAGTGGCTGGTGAGTTGGAACTGCTGACCTTTTGGTTAGCACTGAGAGATAGACTGCTGCACCACCAGGGCTCCTTACCCTGGTTCATCTGCAGCGTGTTAGGCTGAGATTTTATTCTCTGTTACCCACTGAGTACCTGGTAGCCAAGTCCTGGCTCCCTGGGTGGTGTGAATGGTTGAACAGTTGGCTACTACCCCAAAGTTTGGCAGTTTGAATCTGCCCCGAGGTGCTTTGGAAGAAGGCCTGGTGATCTACTTCCGAAAGGTCATTGAAAACCCTGTGGAGTGCAGTCTTCCTCAGAAAAATGTGGGCTTGCCGTGAGCTGGAATCGACTCAGCGGCAACTGGTTTAGTTTCAGTTCAGCCAAATCCTGACCCTCCTCTTCCTAGCCAGGTGATCTGGGAAGTCCCAGCCCTTCTCCGAAGTCCAGTCTAACTCTAAATACTTGAGATTTGGAGAATTATAAATGAGGTTGCTTTCATAACATTGGACTGTTCTGGGAGCCCAGAAACCCCCTCTGCTCCTCTGGTTTAAAGCTTACCGGTGATCTGTGGTTCAGAGAAATAGGCTAACCTATCATGAGTGAGCCTTTTATGTTGGTGAAAGTTAAAAATAGAGCAAGTGATTGAAAAGTTGGTGTCTGTTCCGTATAAATAAATAGTTTTCAAACTTCATCCCACCCACGTGGGTTTCTGTTTGAGTGTATGTTGGTAGTCTAGATTCCTAACCAGCCCCTCTGACGGACTGTGGCCTTGGGTGATCACATCCCATTTTCTCTCCCTTGGTTTCCTCATCTGTGAGATGGAGATACTAATGGTGCCTGACTAATGGGGTTGTTGTTACAGGGTTTAGATGAATTAGCATTCCTCAAGCACTTAGAAGAGTACCTGGTACATGGCAAGTAGTCAGTAAACGTTAGCCATTAGTATGAGAGGTGATACAGTTTGGTGGTTAAGTTCTCAGGTCGGACGGCCTGAGAATCATTCCTCAGCTCTACTATTTACTGATGAAATATCGGGAAAGTTGTTAAAGCCTGCTGAGTCTCAGTTTTTTAATTTATGAAATGCAAACAATAATAGTATATACCTCATAGAGTTGTGAGATCCAAAGAAATTAATATGATAAAGTGTTTAGAACAGCACCTAGTCCATAACTGAGTGTTCTAGAAATGTTAGCAAGTAGTAGTTTTTTATGGCAACACCAGAGTGGCTTAGTGAGCTGATTAAAGAAGAGAGGTCGAACCACACCCTCTTCATGCTAGTACGCACACACACACTTGGAAAAAGTTATCAAGAATTAAGAATAGTGCTCTTAAAAAGAAACAAATGAGTAAAACGAGAAATTATTTAATTAACTCAGGGATTGATGAAAGCTTTTTTCCCCGTCAAGTGTGTTTTATGAAAACTTAAGAAATTCTGCATAAAATTGAATAGCTTTAATGCAAAATCAAATTGATAATGTTAATTTAACTTCCAGTTTCCAGTAATGAACATGATTTTTGGCTTTCTGTTAATCCAAACAGATATAATTAGTGCTTCCTAAAGAGAATCGTTAAGTAAATAATTGCTTTTTAGGAGTATGTTGTTTGTTGTAACATGTGACACATTTATATTTGACTGGCAATTCCTTTCTCCTAATGATATTTAGTAAGAAGAAAGCTGTCAGCTAGAGTCTAACAATATCACAGCAATTTGCCATGTTTGAGCAGATGTTAAGCAGACAGTAGTTGAATGTTAATTTCGAGAGGGTGGTATGTTTAAGCCTAGCTGAAGTATGTTGCATGTGGGCTTTCTAGACTCGAGTACAATGCTGGATCTCTGGGGAGAATTTTAAAGCTAAACCTCTTTCTTTTGGGTCCTCTATATGGACTCTCTCAAGTCAGTATAAAGCAGATCATCCCTAGGCTAAAGCCCTTCAGCTTTTGTTATTGGGCTCTGTAGACCTGTAATTAGGCCTCCTGGCAGGCCTTGCAGGCCAGCTAATGGTCATATGGAGTTTCTGTGAGGCAGACTGGCTTTGGATAAATCCTGGGTAGGAATACGTTTATGGGTCACTTCCTACCAGGACCATGCTTTGTCCTTATGCCCTGCGGGCTGACAAGGAGCAGGTTCCCTTGACCATGGACTGTTCAGTTTGGAACTCCAAATCTACTCCACTAATCCCCAGTGTAAACAGGGGATTTAGGAGGACTTCTGTCACTTACAGTTGCCAATTCACTTGGGTGTCTGTGAATTTATTTTCCCTGACTTCATTATTGAAAGACTGACAAGTGTATACGATTTGAATGCTTGGTTGTCTGTCAAATATGCAGTTTCTATTTCAGTGGTTTTAGAATTACTGTAAATCATTTATCCAGTGCAAAATCATGTGATGAGTTTTTGGAGATTAAATACCCTTTAATATTTCTTAATTGAAGCCATTAGAAATTTTGGAACAAAACCCAATCTTATAAGATAAATTATAGGTCTTTTTTTTTTTTTTTTTTTAAGTAAGAGTACAGTGACATTATGTAAAGAAATTTACCAAAAAGTAGTTCATGTAGAATTCAGATGTTGAGTCAAAGAAATAATTAATTCAAATTTCTTCTAGGCTGTGTATTTTATGTTAAGTAAAAATTCCATTTCAGTGTAACTGAGAGCTGTTGAAAGGAATAGCAGATCAGTATATAAAATGCTTAATAAAATACGATTTATGAAGTATTTAAAGTGATGAGTTCCATTTATTGAGCATCTACTATGTGGTAAGCACTTATTTTATTTCACATATTTTATAATAAATGGTTCTTATTTTCTAACTAAGCAAAGTATTTGGATTTTTAGAAGATCAAGATTGATGTTTACTTTCTTTTTCTATTATATTTAGTACTTTACTTCATTTTGCTTTTCTCTTTGTTGCTTGGACTGTGTTAGGATTTGATTCCAAAATCCATGATCCTGAGTTTGCTCTATAAAGCACTCTGTTACCTATCTTCCTACAAGCCGGTTTTTCTTTTAGGGGTAAATCAAATGATGACTACTTTCCCAGGTCTCATCTAGTAAGTCAGTGCTCAGTATTTTGCATTTTGTGGTGTGAAAGTGGTTCATGACAGATGTGGCTGAAAAGACCACATACGTGGACTGTATGATTTTAGTCTGGTGGAACTAATAGGATCACTCATTACATGTTAGACCCTGGGGTTTCTTTTCTCTTTCATTAAAAAAAAAAAGAAAAAAGAAAAAAACTGTTTAAATAGAGTGACCCGTTTTGTGTGTGAGTATAGCATCTTCCCCTGAATTTACAAAGAGTTGATGGTAACAAATAATTCTTTCTCCCTACCAAAAAATCCTCTTGTTAATGTTTATTTTTAGATGTACTGTCATGCTGTAAATGTTAAGATTTTGTTCTAGTTTTATAAAAGATGTCTTTGAATTTTATTGAACAAAAGTAGAAAACGTATTCCTTAGAAAATCCAAGACCTGTGAATTGAATTGAGCTATATATTAATACAAAAAGTTTTTACTAAGGTTCAGGTAAGTAATGGCAACAAAAGACATTACACATTAGGAATTTTTGGTGTTCACCCACAGCTAGGAAGATCATAGCATAGCCTGTCATGTTTTTCTTTTTCAATATCCAAGACGTATTTCTTAGAAATACATTTGCAGCGTATTTTGGAATTTGAAAAAGAAGATCCTGAACAGTATGAAAAGTCTGACCCTAGTTTAGCTTTTACTCAAAGTTAATATTTACATTGGAAAATATCCAGGATGATGTACATCAATGTTAATAGTGGTTATTGTCTCTGGAAGGTAGGATTTAGGGCTATTTTAAAAAGTTGGGTTTTTTTGCTTGTCTTTGTTTTCTCTTTGTGCTGCAGTCATGAAGAGAACTTGAAGTGGTCTAGAAAAGGTTTAATTTAAATATGATAAAAGTACCCCATATTTAGTATAAAATTCTGAGTTTTAACAAATATACAGTCATGTAACTACCACCAAAATCATAATGAAGAACGTTCATATTGCTCCAAAAGCGTCCCTTGTAGTCCTTTGAAGTCAGCCCCTCACCCCTCCCCAGACCTTAGCAACTGCTAATCTGCTTGATGTCACTGGAGTTTTGCTGTTTTGAGAACGTCGTGTAGATGGAATCATACAATATGTGGGTTTTTGTGTCTGTAGTCTTTTCACTTGTTCATAATTTCAGATTTGCCACATGGTTATGACTGTCATTTCTTTTTATTGCTGAGTAGTATTCCATTGTATTGCTGTACCAGTTTATCCATTCACCAATGGACAGACAGATATGTTGTTTCCAATTTATGGCTTTTATGAATAAAACTTTTATGAACATTTGAGTACAAACCTATGTGTGAACATACGTTTTCATTTTTATTGGGTAAGTACTTAGGAATGGGATTGCTTTGTTATATAATAAGTGTAGCTTTAACTTTGTAAGAAACTGACAAACTGTTTTCCAAAGTGGCAGAACCATTTTGCATTTACTTGGTGGTGGTAGTTTTTTTTTTTTTTTCCAATTTAACCATTTTATTGGGCCTATTGTATCTCATTTGACTTCAATGAGCATTCCTATAGCATCTTTTCATGCAAGTGTGTGTCATTTGACTACTTCTGTGAAGTGTCTGTTAAGACCTTTTGCCCATTTTTACAGGAATTGTTTGTATTATTAACTTATAATAGTTCCCTATATATTCTGAATACAGGTCAAAATACATTTTATAAATATTTTCTCCCAGTCTATGCTTTGCCAATTTATTTTCTAAACAATGCCTTTTTAAAAATTAGTGGTTTATATATAGTAAAATATACGCTTTTTAGAGACAGTTCTTTGTGTTTTGGCAAATACAGGCAGTTGTATAACCACACCCAGAATCAAGGTAAAGAACAATTCCGTCGCCCTCCAAAATTTCCTTCTGCCTCTTTGTCATGAGCCCTTCCCACCACCCCTAAATCCTGGAAACCACTGGCCTATTTCTAATATGTCATATAATTGGAATCATTCAGTATATAGTCCTTTGAGTCTGGCTTCTTTAATTAGCATAATACGTTTGAGATTTATCCATGTTATTGCGTGTATCAGTAGTTTATTTTTATTATTCATTATTGTACCCTGTTATTGCTGAGTGGTATTTCATTGTGTGGATTTATTAGTTGAAGAGTGTTCAGGGGTAATTATGAATTGAGTCATTATAAATATTCACATATAGGTTTTCGTGTGAACATAAGTTTTCATTCTACTTGGGTAAATATGTAGGCCTGGGATTGTTGGGTTAAGTATATGTTTAACTTTATGAAAAACTGCAAACTGCTTTTCAAAGTGGCTGAACCATTTTGCATGCCTACTAGCATTGTATGAGAAATCCGGTGGCTCCATATCCTTGCTAGTACTTAGATATTGTTAGTTTTTGTTTCTGTTTTTTTTTTAAATTCTGGTTATGCCAATAGTGGTAGCTCACTGTGGCTTTAATCTGCATTTCCCTTGCAATGCATGATGTTGAACATCTCTTTGTGTGCTTATTTGCCCATTTGTTTTAATTTTGTTGTTTGTTTTTGTTATTGAGTTTGAAGAACTAGATACAAGCTCTTTATCAGATTTGTGATTTTCAGATATTCACATTTTATGGCATGTCTTTTCATTCTGTTAACAGTGTATTTTTGAGAACAGAAGTTTTTAAGAGGTTGAAATCTAGTTTATCAGGGTTTGTAAAAATGTACTGTGCTTTTAGTGGCATATCTGAGAAATCTTTGCCTGACCAGAAAACACAAAGGTTTACTCCTGTGTTTTGTTCTAGAATTTTTATACTTAAAGTTTTATATGTTGATCTATGATCCACTTTTAATTCATTTTCGTATGTGGTGTGAAGAATGGGTTTAAATTCTTTTCTTCACATGTGGATATCTAATTGTCATAGTATGATTTGTTGAAAAGACTATGTTTTTCTCTACTAAGTTGTGTTTGTATCTTTGTTAAAAATCAGTTGACCACCTCTGAACAGATCTGTTCTGAATTCTGTGTTCTGCTCCATTGACTTATATGTCTGTCTGTCCTTTTGGCAACGTAACTCTCGGTCACTGTAGCTTTATATTGATAGTAAGTCTTAAAATCAGATGGTGTGAACCTTCTAACTTTGTTCTTTTTTTTCGGTGAAAATATACACAGCAGAACACTCACCCGCTCGACGTTTCGATATGTATATTTCAGCGGCACGAGTCACATTCTTCACGTTGTGCCTGCATATTCTCACGATCTCTGCCCATATTGTTTCACCACCATTGACTTAGGTTTACTAACCCCCTAAGCTTCTCATCTATGCTTGAGAGTTACTGTTGTCAGTTTGATCTCATATAAATAATTCTTTAAAGGGGTGAGTGCTCAAGGAGAACATTTTTTACTTATTTAGCTAAACTTTTGGTTAAAGATGACTTCAGGGGACAGATTCAGTTCAAGGTTTAATGATTTTTTTTATCAGGGCAATAGGCTTGGGAGTTTCTCCAGTCTTAGTGGATACAGTGAGTCTGGATTTTTTAAGAATTTGTAATTTCGTTCAGCTTTTCCCCCCTTTTGATCAGGATTTATCTGTTAACTCCTTGATCAAAACGTTCAGTAATGGTAAGAAGGCACAATCCAGTTCTTCTGGTCTTATGAAAAGGAGGAATTAATTCATCTAGGCAGTTAGAACTAAAATTCAATTCCTTCTTCGATTCCTGGGTCGTCTTCTTCCTCTGCTACTCCAGGCAAATAGAGACCAGTTACCGTATTTTTATGCAGATAACACATGCCTTCTGCAGTTGTTTACCGGCTGCACCCTCCCCCCTCGAGATATTTTTGTAAACATGCTATGCAGCATGGAAGAGGATTGGCATAGTGGCGCTTGTGAGGGTACTTTGCAGGTTAGGGCACAGTCAGCGCGCAAACACAGAGGGTGTGCGTAATTGGCATAAAAATACAGGATTATATTTTGGATGGCTGCTTTAGATTGTTTCTGCTTTTTGCTATTGTAAATAATGCTGCAGTGAACATGGGCGTGCATATGTCTGTTCGTGTCTCTCCTTTAGGTCTCTGGGGTATATACCTAGGAGTGAAATTATTGGGTCATGTGGTAGTTCTCTTTTTAATTTTTTTTGGTACCAGTTTACATTCCCACCGGTAGTGGATCAGGGTTCCAATTTCCCTACATCCTTACTAACGTTTGTTATTTTCTATTTTTTGAACATTGCCGTTCTGATAAGGGTGAGGTGGTAGCTCATTGTAGTTTGATTCACATCTCTGTAATGGCTAATGACAGTGAGCATCTTTTCGTGTGTTTCTTGGCCGCTTGATAACCTCTTGGGTAAAGTGTCTGTTCATGTCCTTTGCCCATTTTTGATTGGGTTATTTGTCTTTTTTGTTATTGAGTTGTAGTAGTTTAAAACATATTTTGGATATTAGACTCTTATTGGATATATTGTTCCCAAAGATGTTTTCCAGTCTGTAGGTTGTCTTTTTACTCTTTTGATAAAGTCTTTTTGATGAACATAGTATTTGATTTTTATGAGGTCCCAGTTGCCTAGTTTGTCTTCTGTTGCTTGTGCATTTGTTGTTGTATTTGATAATCTATATTTAAAAAAAAAAAAAGAAGTCTAGGTCCCATAGCTTTGCTCCTGTATTTTCTTCAAAAGACTTTATAGTTTTAGATTTGAAATTAAGGTCCTTGATCCATTTTGAATTGGTTTTTGTGTATGGGGTGACGCATGGATCTTGCTTCATTTTTCTGCTTATGGAAAACCATTTTTCTCAACCTTATTTGTTGAAGAGACTGTTCTTTCCACATTGAAAGGACTTAGCACCCTTGTTGAAAATCAATTGACCGTAGATGTATGGATTTATTTCTGGGTTCTCAATTCTATTCCACTGATTTATGTATCTATCATTAAACCAGTACCAGGCTGTTTGAATTACAGTAGCTGTATACTATGCTTTGAAATCAGGAACTCCTAAACTTTGTTCTACTTCAGAATTGTTTTGGCTACTTGGTGCCTCTTGCCTTTCCATATAAAGAGTTACATTTCATTCTATTAACAGTGTATTTTCAAGAACAGAAGTTTTTAAGAGGTTGAAATCCAGTTTATCAGGGTTTGTACTGTGCTTTTAGTGTCATATCTGAGAAATCTTTGCCTGACCAGAAAACACAAAGATTTAATCCTCCTGAGGATAGTTTTTCCATTTCTGTAAAAAATGCTGTTGGAATTTTGATTGGGATTGTGTTGAATTTATAGATTATTTGGGGTAGTACTGACATTTTCATGATAATAAGTCTTCCAATCCAAGAGCATGGAATGTCTTTCCAGTTATTTAGGTCTGTTTTAGTCTCTTGTAACAATGTTTTATAGTTTTTATTGTATAAGTCCTTTACATCTCTGCTTAGGTTTTATTCGTAGGTATTTCATTCTTTTAGATGCAGTTGTAAATGGAATTTTTAAAAATTTCCTTTTTAGATTTCTCCTTGTTGGTGTATAGAAACAACTAATTTTTGTGTGTTGATCTTGTACGCTGCAAATTTGCTTCTTTTACTAGTTCTAGAAGCTTTCTTGTGGATTCTTTGGAATTTTCAATATATAGGATCATGTCGTCTGTAAATAGAGATAGTTTTACTTCTTCCTTTCCAATTTGTATACCTTTCATTTCTTTTTCTTGCCTTACTGCTCTGGCTAGGATGTCATTCAGTATGATATTGAATAGAAGTGGTGATAGCGAGCATCCTTATCTCATTCTCATTCTCAAGGAGAAGGCTCTCAGTCTTCCTCCATTGATTATAATGTTGGTTGTTGGTTTTTCGTAGATGCCCTTAATCATGTTGAGAGACTTTCTTTCTGTTTCTACCTTGTTGAGAGTTTTTATCAGGAAAGGATGTTGGATTTTATCAAATGCCTTTTCTGTGTCTCTTGAGATAATCACGTGGTTCTTTTCTGTCAGTCCATTAATCTGGTGTATTAGGTTGATTAGTTTTCTAGTGTTGAACCATCTTTGCATTCCTGGGATAAATCCCACCTGGTCATGGTGTATAACTCTTTTAATACGTTATTGGATTCTATTTGCTAGTATTTTGTTGTGAATTTTTGCATGTATACTCATGAAGCGTATAGGTCTGTAGTTTTCTTTTCTTGTGATAGCTTTGTCTGTCTTTGGTATCAGGGTAATGCTGGCTTCATTAGAATGAGTTAGAGAATATTTCTTCCTCTTCTATAATTTGTAAGGGCTTATGTAGTATTGGTGCCAATTCTTCTCTGAATGTTTGGTAAAATTCCCCAGTGATGCCATGTGGTCTACGGTTTTTGTTGTTGTTCGGAAGTTTTTGATTACTGACTCAATCTCTTTTCTTGTTATGGGCTTGTTGAAATTTTCTACCTCTTTTTATGTTAATTTGGGTAGGTTATGTATTTTTCCATTTCATCTAAGTTTTCAAATTTGTTGGATTTCTGTGCACCAACAAGGAGAAATCTGAAAAGGAAATCAAGGGCCGAGGGCTGGGGACCATGGTCTTGGGGAACATCTAGTTCAGTTGGCATTACATAGTTTGTAAAGAAAATGATCTACATCCTACTTTGGTGAGTAGCATCTGGGGTCTTAAAAGCTTGTGAGCAGCCATCTAAGATACTCCACTGGTCCCACCCCATCTGGAGCAAGGGAGAATGAAGAAAACCAAAGACACAAGGGAAGGATTAGTCCAGAGGACTAATGGACCACAACTACCACAGCCTCCACCAGACTGACTCCAGCACAACTAGATGGTACCTGGCTGCCACCACCAGCTGCTCTGACAGGGATCACAATAGAGAGTCTGGGACAGAGCTGGAGAAAAAAGTAGAACAAAATTCTAACTCACAATAAGACCAGACTTACTGGCCTGACAGAGACTGGAGAAACCCCAAGAGTCTGTCCCCCCGGATACCCTTTTAACTCAGTACTGAAGTCACTCCTGAGGTTCACCCTTCAGCCAAAGATTAGACAGGCCCATAAAACAAAATGAGACTAAATAGGCAACCAGCCCAGCGAAAAGGACAAGAATCCAGGAGGGGACAGGAAAGCTGAGAATGGGGAACCCAAGGTCGAAAAGGGGAGAGTGTTGACACGTCATGGGGTTGGCAACCAATGTCACAAAACAATGTGTGTATTAATTGTTTAATGAGAAACTAGTTTGCTCTGTAAACCTTCACCTAAAGCACAATAAAAAGAAAACAATCCCTTTTACAATCACATATAAAAGAATAAGATACCTACGATTAAACCTACCAGGGATGTAAAGGACTTATACAATAAAAACTATAAAACACTGCTGCGAGAGACTAATGCAGACGTAAATATATGGAAAGACGTTCTGTGCTCTTAGATTTGAACACTTAACATATTCTGTTAGACCTTTATATTTCTGTTGGATCTGTTGTAATGTCTCCTATTTTATTTCTTATTTTGGTTATTTACATCCTTTCACTTTTTTTTCTTTGTCACTCTAGCTTAAGGTTTGTCAATTATATTGATCTTTTCAAAGAATCAGCTTTTGGTTTTGTTGATTTCCTCTATTTTTCTGTTCTCTATTTCATTTATTTCTGCTTTGATCTGTATTATTTCTTCTATTCTGGTAGGTTTGAGCTTACTTTGTTCTTCTTTTTTCTAGGTCTTCAAGTGGTAGCATTAGACTGTTGATTTGAGAACTTTCCTCTTTGTTGAGATAGGCATTTATTGCTATAAATTTCCCTCTGATGACTGCCTTAGCTGTATCCCATAGGTTTTAGTATGTTGTATTTTCATTTTTGTTTAACTATTTTTTAATTTCCATTTTGATTTCTTCCCTGACCCATTGGTTGTTTAATAGTGTGTTATTTAGTTTCCATGTGTTTATACGTTTTCTATTTTTTCTTGTGGTATTAATATCTAGTATTTTTTTTGTTGTTGGAGGGGATACTTGGTATCATTTTAGTATTTTTAAACTTGTTGAGAGTTGTTTCAAGAGTTTTTAATCAGGAATAAATATTGTGTTTTGTCAGATGCCTTTTCTGCATCTATTCAAATGATCCTACGTATTTTCTTCCTTATTCTACTGATATGTTGCATTTCATTGATTGGTTTTTAAATGTTAAACCAACCTTACCCATATTCCTGGGAAATAATAGCATATGGTTTATCCTGGAGAATGTCCTGTGTGCACTAGAGAAGAAGGTGTATTGTTCGGATGTTGTATGGAGAGTTCTGTTTATGTTTGTTAGATTTAATTTGTATATGGTATTGTTCAAATCCTCTATTTCCATAGTGATCTTCTTTCTGGAAATTCTGTCCTGTATTGACAATGAGGTATTGAAGTCTTCTACTATTAATACAGGGTTATCTATTGTTCCTTTCAGTTTCTTCAGTGTTTGTTTTATATATTTTGGTACGTTGATGTTGGGTGCATATATATTCATGATTGTTATATTTTCTTGATGGATTGTCTCTTTTTTTAAATATATATTGTCCTTCTTCATCTCTTATAATGATTTTGACTTATGTCATTTTGTCTGATATAAATATGGTCACCCTTGCTCTCTTCTGGTATCTATTTGCGTGGAATATTCTTTTCATCCTTTCATTTTTAGTCTGTTTATATCCTTGGGCCTAAGACGTTTCTTTTGTAGACAGAATATTGATAAGTCGTGTTTTCTTATTCATTCTGCCACTCTCTGCCTTTTGCTTGGAGAGTTTAAACTGCTTACATTTAAGATGGTTATTGATAAGGAGGGACCTACTTCTGTCATTTTGTTACTTGGTTTTTACGTGTCGTATAATTTCTTTACCCTACCTTTCTTGAAATTTTGTTGTTATTTGTGTTAAGTTGGTTTCTTCTGTTGTGTCTATTTGCTTTCTTCCTTACCTTCTGTGTATATTTTTTAAGTGTTTTCTTGGTGGTTACCATGAAAATTACAATTGAAACCTTATATTTACCATGACCTGTTTTCTCTTGATACCAACAGTTAACATGTAAACAGCAAGTGACATACAATATTAACATTTTAAAATTCTAGCCCTCATTCTCCCCCCACCCCCATCTCTGTTACTGTATCACTTCTCACTTCTCTTATCGTTATACATTTTGTGTCTGGTAGGCTTACTTTGTACTTATTTCTTATGCATTTGATGATATGAAGTGTGGAGTATACAACAACAGAATTTACCTACTTAAAATACTGTGCAGCAGGTTTTTTTGTTTGCCTGTGCCATTACCTTTACTGGAGCGCTCCCCTTTATTTTTCAGTTTTCCTCCCTGTGTGATGGATTGAGTAGTTGTCTAGTGTTCTTTTCGTTTCACTTGAAGGACACCCTTTAGTAGTTCTTGCATAGCCAGTCTGGTAGTAACGATTTCCCACAGCTTTTGCTTGTCTGGGAATGTCTTGAGTGTCCCCTCAGTTTTGAAGGATTGTTTTGCCTAATAAAGAATTCTTGGTTGATAGTTTTTTTCTTTCAGTGGTGTGTATACACCTCCTGGTCTCCAAGGTTTCTGCGGAGAAATTGGCACTTCATCTTACTGAGAACACCTTAGGTATTACTTCATGTTTTTCAGTTGCTGTTTTCAAGATTATTTCCTTATCTTTGGTCTTCAGGAGTTTGATTACAGTGTGTCTCGGTTGCATTCACTCTACTAGGAGTTCACCAAGCTTCTGTGTTCTTCTTTTTAAGAATTGCTTTGATTATTCTAATTCTTTTCCCTTTCTACATAAGTTTTAGAACCAGCTTGTTGATTTCCACAAAAAAATCCAGCTGAGATTTTGATTAGAATTGCATTGACTCTACAGATCAGTTGGAGGAGAATTGATATCTTAGCAATTTAACTTTTCTAATCCATGAATATGGTGAAACTCTCCATTTGTTTAAGCCTTCTTTGATTATTTTCTTCAGTGTTTTATAATTTTCAGCATATAAATCTTGCATATATTTTGTTAGATTTTTTTTTCTGATTATTTTATGCCTTTCCATGCTATTATAAATATTAGGCTTTTTTTTTTTTTAAGTTTCCATTTCCAACTGTTCATTCCTTGTATCTAGAAATACAATTCAATTTTTTTTTAATATATTTTATTGTACTTCAGGTGAAGGCTTACAGAACAAACAGTTTCTCATGAAACAGTAGTACACATGTTGTTTTATGACATTGGTTAACAACCCCACAACATATTAATCCTCTAACTTCTTAACATTTTTTTCTTTTCGTGAAAATACACACAGCCAAAGATACACCGTTTCAAAACTTTCTCCATACACAGTTCCGTGACATTGACTATGCTCTTCCAATTGTGCTGTTATTCTCACTTAGGATGAAGGCTTACAGCACAAAATAGTTTCTAATTTAACAGGTACTACAAATCTTGCCCTATGACAATGGTTAACAATCTCACAACACATCAACAATATCCTTACTCAATCTTGGGTTCCCTATCACCAGCTTCCTTGTCCTCTTCTGCCTTCTGGCCCTTGTGACTGAACTCCTGTACCTCGTTAGCCTCATTTGGTTTTACAGGGCTGTCCACTCCCAAGCTGAGCAGTGAACCTCGGAGGTAACTTCACCACTGAGCTAAAAGGGTGTCTGGGGGCCATACTTTCAGGGTATCTCCAGTCTCCTTTAGGCCAGTAAATCTGGTCTTTTTTTTTGCGAGTTAGAATTATGCTTTACATCCTTCTCCAGCTCTGTCCAGAACGCTCTGTTGTGATCCTGGTCAGAGCAGTCAGTGGTGGTAGCTGGGCACCATCTAGCTATACTGGACTCAGTCCTGTGGAGGCCTTGGTAGCTGTGGATAATTAGTCCTTCGGAATAATCTTTTCCTTGTATCCTGTTCTCTTCATTCTCCCTTGCTCCCGAAGGGATGAGACCAGTGGAGTATCTTACATGGCCGCTCACAGGCTTTTAAGACCCCAGACACTACTCAACAAGGTAGAATGTAGAGCATTGTCTTTATAAGTTGTGTCATGCCAATCGAGCTAGATATTCCCCGAGACCATGGTCCCCACAGCCCTCTGCCCAGCAATTCAGTCCCTCAGGGAGTTTGGGTGTGTCTATGGGGCATCCATGACCTTTCCTTGTACAGGTTGTGCTAGTTTCCCCTGTATTGTGTACTCTCTCACTCTTCACCCAAGATGCCACTTATCTATTGCCTATTTAGTATTTCCCCACCACCCTCCCATCCCTGGTAACCAACAAAGATTGTTCCATTTTGTGTGTGAACTTTTTCATGGGTTTTTACAGTAGAGGTCTCATACAGTATTTGTCCTTTTGTGATTGACTTATTTCACTCAGCATAATGTCCTCCAGTTTCATCCATGTTATGAGATGCTTCACAGATTCATTGTTGTTCTTTCTCGTTGGATAGTACTCCATTGTGTGTATGTACCATAGTTTGTTTATCCATTCATCTGTTGATGGGCATCTAGGTTGTTTCCATCGTTTTGCTATTGTGAACAGTGCTGCCATGAACATAGGTGTGCATATGTCTATTCGAGTGACGACTCTTATTTCTCTAGGATTATATTCCTAGGAGTGGGATTGCTGGATCGAATGGTATGTCTATTTCTAGCTTTCTGAGGAAGTGCCATATCATTTTCCAAAATGGTTGTATCATTTTGCATTCCCACCAGCAGTGCATAAGAAATCCCATCTCCCCGCAGCGCCTCCAACATTTGTTATTTCCAATGTTTTTGATTTCTGCCAGTAATGCCGGGGTGAGATGGTATCTGATTGTGGTTTTAATTTGCATTTCTCTAATGGCTAGTGATTGCGACAATTTCCTCATGTGTCTATTGGCCATTTGAATGTCTTCCTTCGTGAAATGTCTGTTCATTTCCTTTGCCTATTTTTTAATAGGATTATTTGTCTTTTTGTTGTAGAGGTGTTGGATTTTCTTGGAGATTATAGAGATTAGACCTTTGTCTGACTTGTACTGTCCAAAAATTTTCTCCCAGTCTGTAGGTTCTCTTTTTACTCTTTTGGTGAAGTCTTTTGAAGAGCATAGGTGTTTGATTTTTAGAAGATCCCAGTTATCTAGCTTATCTGTTGGGGTTTGTACATTGATGGTTCTGGTTTGTATCCTGTTAATGCCATGTATTAAGGCCTGAAGTGTTGGTCCTATTTTTTCTTCTATGAACTTCATAGTTTTAGGCTTTATATTCAGGTCTTTGGTCCATTTTGAAGTAGTTTTTGTATACAGTACGTATACAGTACGAGGTATGGGTCCTGTTTCATTTTTTTGCAGATGGATATCCAGTTTTGCCACCACCTACGGTCACCTGATCTTCTTTTTCTTGCCTTATTGCTCTAGCTAGAACTTCCAGCATCCTTGTCTTGTTCCTGTTTTCAGTCTGTCTCCATTAAGAATGATGTTGGCCGTTGGTTTTGCATAGATGCCCTTTATTATGTTGAGAAATTTCCCTTCTATACCTGTTTTATTGAGAGTGTTTATCAGGAATGGGTGTTGGACTTTGTCAAATGCCTTGTCTGTGTCAATTGAGATGATCATGTGATTCTTTTCTTTCCTTTTATTTATGTGGTGATTACACTGATTGATTTTCTAATTGATTTTCTAATGTTGAACCATCCTTGCATACCTGGTATGAATCCTACTTGGTCATGGTGTATTATTTTTTGATATGATGCTGAATTCTATTGGCTGGAATTTCGTTGAGAATTTTTGCATCTATATTCATGAGAGATACTGGTCTGTAATTTCCTTTTTTTGTGACATCTTTTCCTGGTTTTGGTATCAGCATTATGCTGGCTTCATAGAATGGATTTGGTAGTGTTGCTTTCCTTTCTGTGCTCTGAAATAGCTTGAGTAGTACTGGTACAAGCTCTTCTGTAAATGTTTTGTAGAATTCTCCAGTGAAGCCATTTGGGCCAGGGCTTTTTTTGGTTGGGAGTTTTTTTTATTACCTTTTCAATCTCTTCTCGTTAGGAGTCTATTCAGATTTTCAACATCACTTTGTTGTAGTTTGGGTAGGCCGTGTGTTTCTAGAAATTTATCCATTTCCTCTAGGTTTTCAAATTTGTTGGAGTATAGTTTTTCATAATCTTCTGTTATAATCCTTTTTATTTCAGTTGGGTCTGTTGTAATGTCCCCCATTTCATTTCTTATTTGGGTTATTTGCATCCTCTCCTGTTTTTCTTTTGTCAGTCTGGCAGTGGTTTGTCGATTTTGTTGATTCTTTTAAAGAACCAACTTTTGGTTTTGTTGATTCTTTCTATTGTTTTTCTGTTCTCTATTTCATTGATTTCTGCTCTGATCTTTACTATTTCCTTTCTTCCGGTGGTTGTGGGCTTTTTTTGCTGTTCTCTTTCTGTTTGTTTGAGTTCTGTAGTTAATGTTTGGATTTTGTCCCTTTCTTCTTTTTTGATGTGTGCATCTGTTGCTATAAATTGTCCTCTGAGGACTGCCTTTGCTGTGTCCCAAAAGTTTTGGTATGATATGTTTTCATTCTCATTTGATTCTAGGAATGTTTTGATTCCATCTCTGATTTCTTCTATTACCCAGTGATGTGTAAGCAGGGTGTTATTCAGTTTCCATGTAATTGATTTTTTTTCCTTGCTCTTTCTATTGTTAATTTCTACCTTGATGGCATTGTGCTCAGAGAAGATACTTTGAATTATCTCAGCGTTTTGGATCTTGTTGATGATTTCTCTGTGGCCTATGATGTGGTCTATTCTGGAGAACGCTCCATGTGCATTGGAAAAGAATGTGTACTTTGCAGCAGTTGGATGGAGTGTTCTATATATGTCTATGGGGTCAAGTTGGCTGATTGTGCCTTTAGGTCTTCTGTATCTTTGCTGAGTTTCTTCTTAGTTGTTCTGTCCTTTACTGAGAGTGGTGTGTTGAAGTCTCCTACTATTATTGTGGAACTGTCAATTTCTCTTTTCAGTGTTGTTAGAGTTTGTTTGATGTATTTTGGAGCCCTGTCATTGGGTGCGTAGATGTTTATTATGGTTATGTCTTCATGATGGATCGTCCCCTTAATCATTATATAATGTCCTTCTTTGTCTTTTATGGTAGCTTTCATTTTAAAGTCTATTTTATCTGAGATTAGAATTGTCACTCCTGCTCTTTTTTGGTAGTTGTTAGCTTGATATATTTTTTTCCAACCTTTGACTTTTAATAAATTCACATCTTTGTTTCTAAGGCGTGTCTCCTGTAGACAGCATATTGATGGATCCTGTTTTCCTATCTATTCTGTCACTCTCCATCTCTTTATGGGTGCATTGATTCCATTTACATTCAGTGTACTTATTGATAGATGTGAGTTTGTTGCTGTCATTTTGTAGTGCTTTTTTTTTGTGGTGCTGAAGATTTCTTTGTTCTTCTTACTCTCTTGTTTGTGGATTTTTTTTTTCATTTCTTTTGTTTTTGTAGGTTTTGTTTTTGCCAAGACTTTATGTTTTTCATCTTTATTTTTATGAGTAGATTTGTTAACTTTCTTTGTGGTTACCATAAATTTTACCCTTATCTTTCTAAGTTTGAAGCACTCTACCATTACTTGGTATCACCTTGTCTTCCCCACCATTAGAAGGTTCTATACCTATGCCGTTAATTCCCTCATTCATTGTTTTGATGTTGTTGTCATCCATTGCTTAACTGCTCTGATTCCCTGTTGTATTTCTTTTGGTTTTGAATAGTCCTCGAGAGTTCGTTTCCTAGATTGCTGTCTGGCTCATACGATCCTGTGTCCTAGGTTCTGCCTGTGAGCTGAAGCTGTTTGTCCTCAGATCGAAGAACTCCCTTTAATAATTTTTGTAAGTTTGGTTTGACTTTTACATATTCCCTTAATTTCTGTTCATCTGGAAATGACCTAATTTCACCATCAAATTTGAACGAGAGTTTTGCAGGATATGTTATTCTTGGCTGACAGTTTTTTTTCTTTCAAGATTTTATGTATGTCATCCCATTGCCTTCTTGCCTGCATGGTTTCTGCCGAATAATCTGAGCTTAGTTTTATTGTTTCTCCTCTGTATTAGACTTCTTGTTTTTCACGAGCTGCTCTCAGGATTCTTTGTTTGTCTTTGGTTTTGGCGAGTGTGAATATGATACGCCTTGGTGATTTTCTTTTGGGGTCTCTTCTGTATGGGGTTCTTTGAGCTTCTTGGATGGCCAGCTTTTCATCTTTCATGATATTGGGGAAGTTTTCTGTCAGCAGTTCCTCAGTGATCCTCTCTGTGTTTTCTGTTTTCTCCTCCTGTTCTGGAATTCCAATCACTCTTTAATTTTTGCTTTTAATTGTGTCCCACATAACTCTCAGGGTCTCTTCATTTTTCTTTGTTCTTTTTTCTGAGTTTTCCTCAGAGTTGTAACCAAGTGTTTGTCTTCAATTCCACTGATCCTGTCTTCCACTGTTTCAAATCTGCTTCTCAGCTCTTCTATGACATCATCCATTTCTGAAATCTTGTTGTTTATCTTTTCGATTTCTAATTGTTGTTTTTGTGTGATTTCTAGTTGTGAATTTATTTTGGCATTTTGTTCCTGCATCATCTTCCTGAATTCTTCCAATTTTTTGTCTGTATTTTCCATGAATTTGTCTATTTTTTCCTCATCTTTGTCAGCTTTTTGCCTCAGTTCTTGGAGAATTCTGAGTATTAGAGATTTGAATTCCCTATCAGGTAGTTCTAGTGCATTTTCTTCCAGAGAAGAGTCATCTGGTGTTTTATTTTGGACGCCTACTGGAACCATCTTGTTCTGTTTTTGTAAATGTTTTGATGTTGTCTGCTGTTTTTGGTGCATTTAGTAGTTATTTTTCTCATTTATTGATTGTAGATTTGTTTGTTTCATCTCTTTTTTAAAAAAAAAAATTTGACTATGCCTGAGCAGGCAGACTGTGTGTTCTTTGTTGTTTGCTCGTCTATGCGCTCAATACTTTTTGCCTCCTTCTCCAACTGGCAGGGTCAGTCACTCAGGTATGGTACAGCAGGGCAGGTCTAGCTGAAGAGGAGTTACTGGGACAGGTTGTTTGTGGCACTTACTACAGCCATCAGAGTGGGTCGGTAATCAGTGCAGGGCAGGTTCTAGTAGGCCGTGCCTGTGCTGCTTGGTGGTGTGATGTCAAGCGCATGGTGTAGGTTGGCAGGATGTAGCGGGGAGATTGTTATGTATGGAGCTAAGATGGATATGGGAGAGAAGAGAGAGGAACAGGAGCCAAAAATACAAGTAAACAAATGGAATGCTAGGGGAGCTTGCCCTTGGAGTAGAGAGATGAGAGACTATGAAATGGAGAAAAACAGAAAGGGGAAGAGGAAGAAAATAATGAATAAATAAAAATCAGAAAGGTTAAAGAACCACAAAGTTCCCAGGGATCCCACCGGTGCAGCTATGAGGTCTGGGGAAGTTGCTCTCAGGTGTTGCAGTACAGCCTGGCTAGTAGGTGTAGAGGTATACAACGCCTGGTATTCAGGGGTCATAAAGAGAAGGAAGATATAGAGAGACGAGAAACTGAGCAATGAAGAAAGACAAAAAGGGAAAAAGAGGGAAAAAAAACAAAAAATATTAAAAAAAAAAAAAAAAAGAAAAAAAACAAGAAAGGCCCCCCAGAAAAACAGAAAAAAAATTAAACCAAGAAAGAAAGAAATGCTTTCAGGGATCCCTCTGCACGTCTGTGGAAGCTTAAGGGGCGTTCCTTGCCACACAGCTCCACCTGGCCAGAAAGGGCTCCCAACTCAAGAAAAGGAAAAGAAAACAAACAATTCAAAACGAACAAATGAACCAAAGCCCCGGGATCCCAACAGCGTGGTATCCCAGACCGGGAAGCAGCTCCACACTCGAATGGAGCTCTGCAGCCCCTCAGGAAGAAGCATAGATGGTGTACGGAGCCAGGCACTCGAGCAAAAGGCGGTGGAGGCAGCAAGAGGGAAGCAAGAAATCATAAGAAGCAGAAAAAAAAAAAAAAGCAACACCAGCAGCCCACAAATGGCACTCAGAGAGCCAGCCAGTGCGGGCTGGTGTTTCTGGACAAGAGACTGTGTCCGCGGGAAGTAAAGGAGGCCGAGTGTGGGTGAAGAAGGGTAGAGAGTGGGAAAGCGTATATCACAAATTGCCGGCACTCTGCAGCCCCTCAGGAAGAAGGAAAGATGGCGCACGGAGCCAGGCACTCGAGTGAAAGGAGGGGGAGGTGGTGAGAGGCAAGTGAGAAATCAAGCAGAAAAAAAAAGCAACACTAGCAGCCAAGAAATGGCACCCGGAGAAGTGCCCGCTTTGGTGTGTGGAATCCAAGCAGCCGGCGCTTCCCGGTCAAGAGACCGTGGCCGCGGGAAGCAGAGGATGCCGAGCCGGGGCGAAGAGGGGTTTGGGGTGGGAAAGCGCACATCGCAAATTACCGGTTGTTTTGTCTCCCGCTGGATGCTCCGTGAGGCTGTTTTCTCGTACCTCCTGTTTGCTGGTCTCCGATAGGAGTCCAAGATGGCAGATCCGTGCTGCATTAGCTGGTAGGGGATCTCTGCATGAATCTCTCCTCACTCTCCGTTCTCTGTCAGTTTTCTCACTCCATTTGGTGCTTGGCTGAGTTCTTTATCTCTTCATTTGATGTTTTATGGTTTCAAGATTGTTGTATTCTCTGTTCGGCTTAGTTTTTCGGATCTTTGCTGTGGAGGGTCGGTGTGGTGCTTCTTCCTAGGACACCATTTTGCCGGAACTCTACAATTCAATTTTTAGTATTAAACTTGTATTCCACAATTTTGGTAAGCTCTGAAATTATTCGTTTTTTGAAGATTCTTTGGGATTTTTTTGTATAGACGAACACATCACCTATAAACAGAGTTTTATTTGTTCCTTTCAAATCCAGATGCCTTTCATATTTATTTTTGCCTTATAAGCCTGACTAGAACTTCCAGTATAGTTTTGAATAGAAGTGGTAAGAGTGGATGTCTTTCATTTGTTCCTGATCTTAGGGGAAAGCATTCATTGTTTTACCAATAAGCAAGATGTTAACTATAGGCCTTTTATAGATATCCTTTTCAGGTTGAGGAACTTTTCTTTTGTGCTGAGTTTGCTTAGAATTTTTAATAGGAATAAATGTTGTATTTTGTCAAATCCCTTTTCTTCATCTATTCAGATGATCCTGCATATTTTTTCCCTTAGTATACTGATATGTTGCATTTCATTGATAAGTTTTGAATTGTTAAGCCAGCCTTACTTATGTTCCTGGGAAAACACCACTTGGACATGATATATTTCTTTTTGTGTATTGTTGGATTTGGTTTCCTAAAATTTTGTTTTATATATATTGTAACGTGCACTCATAGCAATTATAAATACTTCATTAGAACCATTTACATGCATGATTTCCTCTATTACGCTATAAAGCCTGTCAACTTCGCCTTCCTTGATAACTAGCACAGTACCCTGGTGTTAGAAGGCTTCGCTTATTCATAGTTGCTGTACAAACAAATGAATGTTACTAGTAAAATGTGTAAACATACATTTGTATGCCATTCAAATTAAATCTTAAACTAGGAGTTAAAAATAAGCTTGGATTCTTTTTCTCACAAGAAATCATCAGTGTTTTTCCATAATAATTTCTCCAGTATTTTCAATGAGCAGTGCTCAAAGTATACCCAACTGGTGTTGGCCATTGTTCTAAAAGCAGTAATACAGGATGTATCTCTAACACCTTGTGATTACAGTTTCCATGTTGTCATAACTGAAAACACCGAAGCAACTGTATTAGGTACACACTGATCATTACTGTGTTATGCTTTATGAATATAGGGGAAGGCTTGGTCATCACTGTACTCAAATGAATTGGGCATTTTTTTCCTTGTGTGGTTGTAAATGGGACTGTATTCTCTATACCCACAGTTGTAGCTCATTGTAATTGCTTCTGTTTATGCAGTTCACAAAATATCCTAAACCAGTGAGGTTGACTTTTCATATAGGACTACTGTTTAATTTAGACCTTAGAGCTGGATAGATTCATGTAGGAGCAGAGGTAGAGTGTGGCAACAAAGACAATGGGAGGAGAGCAGAGGAAGTCTGGCCCTCCCTGTGTTTTCTCCCCACTCCTTCTCACCCATCTCAAGTTGGGAAGAAAAACTCTTCCCCAGATATTTGGACGTATGGTTTTTAGCCGAGTAAAATACACCTAATTTCCTACAATAGCCAACCCCCAAATATAAAGGTTTAATCAGACCTTGTGATGGAAAATTCACGTTGCACAAAAGTTTCCAGACTAGTGTTCCCTACTCCCAAACAGTGTATTTAATATATTCAGTTCATCTAAACAGACTTTCATGGAATGTTATCTGATTGGAAAACCCAAACATGTTTAATGTTTCCAGAAACTTTTTTTATTAATATGCCAGTGTTACATTATGTATGTTCACAAAAGATAATTCTCAGTTTTGAATTAAAATAAGGAATTTTGTATTTAGTTCTTAACATTTATTTTAAATTAAACGCTTAGTGTGTGTGGTTTGTAATGTACCTTACGGGAGGCATATGTTAGATGCTGTAAATGCTTCATAAGTTTTCATGTGACAGGAGTAGCATCTGCTTTTGTGTAGTTTTTATTGGTTCGAAGCTCTTCCATATGATTTAATTAATTCCTTCTACTGTCATTCATAAGTAATGCTTAAAATGGTCATCATTTCTCAGTTTTGCATAGTGATTTTGAAAGACAGGTTGCTAAGGCATTGGTATTCTTACAATTGTTTTTGAAAGAGGGCGATATAGTAGTGATCCGGCAAGTCCTTTCTGAAGTGGCATTTAATCAGCCATCTGATTGAGGACAAGGATCCATCTGTGGGAAGGATAGAGGGAGAGTTTGCTAGTCAGACGGCACCTTTTGCTTAGTGAATGAAGTTGTTTTAAATTGAGTAGACGGAGGCCTGCAGAGGTGACAGGTGACATGAAAGTGGGAAGGAATGAGAATAGTGCAGTGCCCTACCGATACCAGACCACCCGATCCTGACCTACCTATACCAGACCACCCGATCCTGACCTACCTATACCAGACCACCTATACCAGACCACCCGATCCTGACCGACCTATACCAGACCACCTATACCAGAAAACTTGATCCTAGCCTACCTATACCAGACCACCTATACCAGACCACCCGATCCTGACCGACCTATACCAGACCACCTATACCAGACCACCCGATCCTGACCTACCTATACCAGACCACCTATACCAGATCACATGATCCCAATCTACCTATACCATACCACCTGATCGTGACCCACCTTTACCAGACCATCTGATCCCAACCTACCTATACCAGACCATCTGATCCCAACTTACCTATACCAGTCTGCCTGATCCTGACCTACCTATACCAGACCACCTATACCAGACCACCCAATCCTGACCCACCTGTACCGGACCACCCGATCCCGACCCGCCTGTACCGGACCACCCAATCTGGACCTACCTATACCAGACCACCTGATCCTGACCTTACTGCTGAATAGTGTTAGGCGCATAACAACATGTTTTTTGTCTCAGTAAAATGGGAGTATGAGCTTTTTTAGCTGTTTCACAAGCTTGTTTATGAGATTGGAAGATCACTTTTAGCCCTTGAAAGCAAAGATAATCAAGATAAGTAATCTCCAGACTCTATCTCTGATTTCTCTTCAAATCTTTTTTGAGCCCAATCCAGTCAAGCTTTTCTCCCCAACACTTCATCAAACTGTTCTTACAGGGTTACTAGTGGTACTTCAGAGTGGAGATGGTAATGACTTGAAAATTGCCGAGTGGCTATCCTGTGCCACATGCTTTGGTTCCCTTCGTTGTTGTTAGTTGTTGTCAAGTCGATTCCAACTCACGGCGACCCCATGTGTGCAGAGTAGAAATGTTCCATAGTGTTTTCAAGGCTGCGACCTTTAGGAAGCAGATCTCCAGGACTGCCTTCTGATGTGCCTCTGGTTGAATTTGAGCCACCAGCCACCCAACTAGTGGAGAAGCTAGTGTTTAACTGTTTGTACCACCCAGGGACTCCAGAAATGATAATCACGTTGTTCTCGGTTCTCTTCTATTACAGCAGCATTTGACACAGTTGTTACTTCCTCTTCCTTCCACAGTGTCACTCCTCAGTCCCTTCTGTTGGTTCTTGTCCTTCACATTACCTCTTAAGTGGTGGAGGTTCCCCCGAGTTAGTCCTTGGACTTGGTCTCTTCTCTGTCTATAATATTCTTCCTTCATAATCTGATCTAGTCTCATGGCTTTAAATGCCAGCATTAAATACATGCCTCTGACTCCCAAATATCCATCTCCACCCTGGACTCATACCCAAGTGTTTATCAGAAGTCTCCATTTGAATGTCTGACATCTCAAACTGATGTCCAAAACCCATCTTAATTCTTACCTCCATCCCAAATGCGTTTCTCCGACAGTTTCCGCAAACCCAGTAAATGGAAACTCCATTCCTCCAGTTAGGCCAAAACCCTTCAGGTCATTCCTGATGCTACTCTTTCTCCTCCATCTTGCAGCTGATCCATCAACAACTCCTGGGACTCTGCCTTCAAAACATGTACAAAACCTTTTATCTCGCTGCCTCTGCTGCCACTTCCCTAGACTAAGCCATCCCTGTCTCTCACCTGGATTATTGCAGTAGCTTCTTAACTCGTCACCCTGCTGCCACTACTTCCTCTGTGGTTTACGTTTACTGCAGCTGCAGGGATGAGTGAGCCTCTTAGAGCCTGAGTCAGAAATACCACTCCTGTAGGGTCTGGTCCCCTGTTAGTTACCTTTCTGATCTCATCTTCTCCTCCAGTGTCTCCCCTCAGAGCTAAAGCCAAGTCCCTCTAATGGCCCTTGAAGCCCTGTAGGGTCTGGTCCCCGGTTAGTTATCTTTCTGATCTCATCTCTTCCTAGTCTCTTCTCTCTTCCCATTCTGTCCACACTCATCTTCTCAGTATTCCCCAGTCTCAACCAGCACCTCCCTCTCCAGTGCCTTACACTTGCTGTTCCTTCTGCCTGAATGATCTTCCCTGAAATAGCTGCCTACCTTACTCTTACCTCCTCCAGGTCACTACTCAGGTGCCACCTGGATGAAGTGTATTCCGTGCCCCTCCCCCCACATACATACTCCCTGTCCCCTTTGCTTGCTTTAGTTTGCTTTTTTAGCTCCACTGCCATCTGTAGTTTACTTATTTGTCTTTTTCGTTGTCTGACTGTCCTACTAAAATGTAAGCTGCATCAAGACAGGGACTTAGATCTGTTGTGTTCACTCTTGTACCTAGAATGGAGCCTTATAAATAGTTTGTGCTCGGTAAATATTTGTCAGTCAAATACATGAATAATTGACTTTAATGTTTCTTATGTTGCTTTAGCATAAAACCTAGCTTTTAAAGTACACATATTACTGATTCATAGCTGGATTTGTACCCACTTTAGCTTACAGAAAAAGGCAATTATCTACATTAGTTTTAAGAACAATAATTTTCTTTGCATCAGTTGGATAATAAACTTCAGAAATGGAAGATACCATGCCCCTACAAATGATAGCGCAAGTGCATGTATCTGTGTTGCTTTATGATTGACTTTTACTAATTCAATAATGTCTTGTGTTTCTAGAACAATTCCAAGTCTACAAAGCACTTCTGCATATTGTCCCATATTATTAATCACTCCTGACACGGGTCTCCATGTTGTCAGATATTTTACATTTCTGTATATTGCTTTTTATATAAACTATATGATTTTATATACTCTATATGATTTTGAAGATTAGAAAAGTCACCATGTTGGGTATCTTACTAGAAAAATTGTGGGAAAATTCCATGCCGAAACCTTTTTTTACTGTTGTAAATATATACGCACCCAAACCTTTGCCATTTTAACATTCTTTACATGTACATAAGTATGTTCATCATAGTCATCAAATGGTCTGATACAGTAGGAGCCCTGGTGGCCCAGTGGTTAAGAGCTCAGGCTGCTACAGTAACCATCACCATAACTTAAAATGGATGGAAGACCTAAATACAAGAACTAAAACCATAACACAGGAGGAAAACGTAGAGATGATGCTTCGGGACGTAGTTTTTAACAAAAGACCCTTAGTTTGGACACCTAAACAACTAGCAACAAAGACAAAATGGATAAATGGAACCTCGTCAGAATTTAAAACTTTCATTCATCAAAGAACTTTATCAGTGAACTGAAGCTTATTTTTTTTTTAATCTCAGAGACCTATAGAGTATTTGACACCCGTATTTGGTGAGGGAATATAAGTGTTGCTTGTCTATTAAAGTTAAGACCAAACCAGTTGCTGCTGAGTTGCTTTTGACTCATGGCAACCCCACGTGTGTCAGAGCAGAACTGTGCTCCACAGGGTTTTCGTGGCTGATTTTTTGGAAGAGGTTCACCAGGCCTTTCTTCCAAGATGCCTCTTGTTGGACTCAAACTGCCAACCTTTGGGTTAGCAGCTGAACACTTAACCGTTTAATCACCAGAACTCCTTTATTAACTTCTGTATATTTATTTAAATCCTGCTACTTTGCTAAATTGTTTTATTGTCTGAGTAGGTTTTAACATTGATTTCCTCATGTTTTTCAGGTGTATTAACATTATCACAAATAGAAAGTCTTACTTTTGCTTTTCCAAGTTTCATGCCTTTAATTTCCTGTTGCCATCGAGTCGATTCCAACTCATTGCAAGTCTATAGGACATCCTATAGGAAACCACAGGGTTTCCAAGGGGTAGCTGGTGGATTCGAACTGCTGGCCTTTTGGTTAGTAACCAAGCTCTTAACCACTGTGCCACTGGGGCTCCCTTGTTGTTCCCATTTGCCATTGATTCTTTTGCCCATGTCTTTATTTTGACGCTTTCCGAACCATTTTGTTTTAGTTCTGTCATTGCATACGGTGTATGGTTAGGTCTCGCTTTTTAATAATTGGAAAATATTTTCCTTTTTATAAGTGAGCTGAACCTGTTCACATTTATTAACATGACTAATGTGTATGGTCTGAACTGGGTCCATCATTTTGTAATTACTCTCTGTATTGTGTTTTACTGACTGTGTTTCTCTATAGGACATGTTTTCTTTGCTTTTTTCTGTTTGGGTGTGTCGAGTTTTTGTTCCATTGTTTACACTTGTGCTTCTGTCCGTCCGTGCTCTGTGAGCCCTAGTTTTCCTGCATGACCGTTTGTGTATTTGGCTTCTCTTTTGACCCCTACCTGTGGCCTGCTTCCCAGTGAGCGTATTCTACTTGGCACTTTTCTTCTCCCTTCTCCATTGTTTTGGTTGCATTATTTCTACTGTGTCAAAGCATGAAACATTTATAGACTTCCTTCCATTTTTGCCCTATTCTTATTTTAATGTTAGATCTATAAACCCCCAAATCAAACCCATTGCCATCAAGTTGATTCTGGCTCATAGCGACCCTATAGGACAGAATAGAACTGCCCTATGGGGTTTCTAAGGAGCAGCTGGTGGATTCGAACTGCCAGCCTTTTGGTTAGCAGCCGAGCTCTTAACCACTGCACAACCAGGGCTCCACATTAGATCTCTAGTTAAATATATAAAATTCTCATTATTGTCCTTTTGCTGAAATCTTCCCAGTCATTGGCTGAAACATACCCTCTAGTAGATCTTTAACAAAGGGCCTGTGTGTTATTTCTTGAGATCCTGCGTATTTAAAACTTCTCCTATAGCTTTGACCCTTGAGGGACAGCTCTCCACAAAGGCTTTGACATTCCATGAGAGACAGCTCTGCTGTCACCGTTCTCCCAGCTGTTAGATGAGTATTCAGCATTTCTTTTGGCCATTGTTTGTATATTTTTATGAATATTCTACCATTCTCTTGCATTTCTCTGGAATTTAATGTTGATACTGAAGACAGATATTTTTTCCCTCCAAAGAGCTATTCAGTTCTGGCACCATATTAAAAATAATTCTTCCTTCACTGATCTGATGCTGTATTTGTTCTGAGACACCTGATTTTTAAACCTATATCAGAAAGTGCTCAAATTAGACTTGATAAAGCCTGAGAAAGAAGACATAGGCAGATTATAAATAGTCAGAAGATCTCAGAAACTACAGGCGTCTAGTGACCAGCAAATCTCTGTACAAGATCCCTTAAGGACATCACTGTTGGTATCCCAACCTTTAATTGATGTTTGATGTTCATAATGACGCTCTGGGCCATCAAGGAAAGGAAGGAAGTTTGGTAACAGTTTTTAAGAAGACATGGAGATTCAGCAAAATACTACACAGACTTTAAAGAAAAAGAGCTATATTTGCTGAATAACGGGGAGAGATATTGTCTGTCAAATTGTTAATGGGAAATAAAATGCCATGCAGAAACCACATGTATACATATGGACCATGTATGGACTGTGGCATGTATGTTTTCAGCATACCTCTGTGTGTTTTTGAACATGCAGCAGAGAAAAAGCCCTGAAATAATATTCACCAAACTGTGATACGGAGGAGAGTCGTGGGTCATTGTGGGCCTTTGGTTTCTGCTTTTCTGTAGTGTTTTGATTTTTTTCTTAAATAAGCTTGTATTTCTTTTGTAATTGAAAAACTTTAAAGTTAGTGTACAAGTTCCTAATACATCGTACAAATTTATCAACCACAGATGAGGAATTTAAATGTTGCGAGTTGAATAGGTGAGCTCTGGAGAGCTGGGTTAGGAGGCGCTGCATCCCCATAGGTGCAGTTATACGGACATGCCTTTCTTACAGTGTCATCAGGATTTAAAAAAAAAACAACTCTGCGGGGAGGTGCTTTATAACTAAGAAGCGTGGACTGCATATATGTTTTATTTAGAAAAGATTTATTTGTACTCATTTTTTGACCGAGTGGCCAACTCATGTTAGGCTTCTGGTTATTAGGATTTTATTCTATATTAATGAAATTGATTTTCTATTTTTCCTCATCTAGGACTCAGTAGGTCAGCACTAAGAGTTGAAATGAGGGACAGGATTCAGATAAGACACCAAGAAGCTATCTTCAGCAGCCATCAGTAGTGCAAGATTAAGGTTCCAAGTCTGAACTCAGGAATAGAAAGTTACCGTGGAGTTCCCTAAAGCAGAGTCTAAATTTCACGAGACACAGTAGTGGGGATCAGCATGCTGGGGCAGTGCCGACAGGCCAGTATTGTGCTAACTGCCTGTAGGTTACAGATGGGCCTCAGACCTCGAGGGTGGTGATGGGAGCCAAAGATGTACATCTCAGTGTGGCAGCTGAGATGGATGCACACTCAGAGGCATAATCAAAAATAGTTTGATGAAGGGACTATTAATAAAGGTTTGGGCAGATCAGAAGAACCATCAAGATTCCTGGCCTAGCAACAGCTGTTCTAGGCCTGAAAAGGGAAAGGGGAGGGAGCCGTTGTGGAACCCGGTGAGAGCCGTGTGTGACAGGGCCACCGGGACAGAAGCTGAGCCTTCAGTAGAGAAAGGCCCATGCCATACCACAGGCGAGCAGAGAATACACCCCAGCCTCTCTTCTCTTGCCTCTGTTTGCTCTCTCTTCGATGTCTTCTGTTGGCCAAACCTAAACAGTAGCTCAAGGACAAGTGAACCTAGGTAATGCAGTTTATAAAGTTGATCAACCAGGACAGGGTGGAGGAAGGTACAGAGTGAATCAGGCAATGTAAATAAAGCTGACCGAGCAGCACAGCACCCGGTGGGTGCTGGATCATCGTAGTGCTAGGTAGTTCAGTGCGAGCCCGTTACCCTGTTACAATGCAGGAGAAGGCAAAGGGAGAACAGCTGTCTTTTAGTAATTAAAAAAAGGTGACACTTGTCTCTTCCTTTATTGATTGTTCTTACATACTTTCACAATAATGCAGAACACTCCAATTTTTACTGCCACTGAATTTATTTAATCAGAACTTTACACAGTAGGCTACTTTTCCTTAGAGTCGATGTGAACAAAAATGAATTGTGCCAGGCCTTAAACTAACCAGTTGCCACTGAGTCAGTTCCAACTCATGGTGACTCTGTGTATTTCAGAGTTGGGTTTCCAGTGACTGTGATCTTTTTGAAGTAGATCGCCAGGCCTTTCTTTTGAGACACTGCTGGGTGGATTTGAACCGTCAGCCTTTTGGTTAGTACCTAGCACTTAACCATTTGCACCACCCAAGGACTTCTAGGCCTTATGCTAGGCGATGGGAATGCAGAGATTCCTGAGGCACTGCATCTGCCCCCTTAGAACTCACAGTGTATAGAAGGAAGCTGTGTAAACAATTACTTACAATGTAGCATAGTACTTTAAACTATTCCTGGGTGTTATACATATTTGAACCCAGCTATGTGTCAGACGGAGCCTTGGTGGTGCAGTGGTTAAGAGCTCCTGCTGCTAGCCAAAATGTCGGCAGTTCAAATCCACCTGCTGCTCCTTGGACAGTTCTCCGCCATCCTGTAGGGTCGCGATGAGTTGGAATCGACTCGACGGCAGCAGGTTTGATACATGTCGAAGTCTAAAGTTACAAAGTGCAGTGGAAGCACAAGAATGAGTGAGTGACTGCCTTTGCCTGAGGAATCAGAAGGAAATCTTATAAAAGGAGTGAAATTTTGGTAGCATTGAAGAGTGTACTATTTTGCTTTTTCTTACCTGGTCTCATTATAAATCATGTGCATTAGCAACTCAGTTGTAAAAAGGAAGAGTATCAACCTGAGTAATAAAGTCCTTTTGATACAGTTATTGAAAGAGTATTTATCATTGCCTTATTAAATGTGGAGAGATAAGTGTGCCTTATTTTTCCAAATGGTTTCATTTGCTCGTGTTTTCTTTGTTGACCCAAATGAATGAAATTAGAATAAACAATCTCTAAGTCATTTGTAATCATGAGCTGATTAATGGAGTTTGGTTTCATAGCCATTATTCATTCACGAACACCTGATATCTTTCCCATAAACAAATTGTGTTTGTCCAAATTAAGAAATTAAATGAAGCATTTGATGAGTTTATGATTGACCCTTCTAACTCAGAGCCCATTAGTCAATGTCGTTATCATAGAAAACTGTTTGACTAATGTGCTGTCTAAAGAAGCATGTGGATTTATTATGATTTCTGATTAATGCTTGCTGCAAGCCAAACTACTAGATTATAATAATTTTTTGATTCTCATTTTAGCAGTCAGTGAAGAATTTCATCTCTGATGAAGTGCGTTTAGGTCCCATTAGATTTAGAGATGATTACAAGGTATTGAGTGGATGAAAGTTTTAAGGTCTTGTATGTTTCAGAAAGCACACAGAGTGTATGCTTTAGAAAGGAGGTTTTTTTGAAGCAGTTTAGAATCTGTAACTTCGTGTGCATCGTCTTTACCTTTCACAGTGATGAGCCCTTTATGTAGTCGGTTGGTTGTTGTTGTTTTTTTCCTTAGTATTTTTTAATTTATTAAGAAAAATTAAAATAGGAGAAGTTACAATATATGGATTTCTAACATTTTATTTAATAAAAACAAGTTCTAACTCAGTAATTTTAAATATTTTAAAAATTGTATTATCTTTACATAATACATTTTAGTTTTGCCAATAAAGCAAATTTCTGATTATCCAGTTAATTCACATTCTAAAATTAGGACAATATTTCCACCTTAAAAAGGCTCTTTAATAGAGTAATATAGCTAATCCACTGTGAACATGGGCCTTGTAGTGAGATACCTGCTTGAGGCTACCTTATAGGGCCAGTGTACAACTATGAAGAAGCTAAGACCCTCGAATATGACCTGTTGTTGCAGTTACTTAGTTGGGGGGCGAGGGGGGGCTGGGGTAGGATTAAAAATTAGAAACGCCATGTCCGTCAGAACTCATATGGTTGACAGAGTCTACAAGCCAGGAACATTGGGTATAGATTCTGTTGTGAGTAAATTGATTTACACTTCTCTTGAGAAAAGATCAGAGCCGGTCAGTAACATTTCTTGGTCCTTCTAGTGTATCTTTTTCCTGTGGAATGGCTGGGGAAGAAGGTCCTGGTTAAAATTAGATAAGAAATAAGAAAATGGGTTTGACCCTGGAGGAAAAAAAGGATAGTAGGGCAGTGGGAGTTTAGCCTTGGGAAAGGAGAGTGGTCAGGATCCAGAGGAGGGTTTAGAACCTCCATCCTTGCTTGTCTCTCTTCATCCCTACCACGTCTCTCACCATTTTTCCAAATGACTTCTTCAGAAACCTCTGAACGTAATGACACCCAGACTGGCCCTGGAGGAAATTCAGATTTCTCAGCCTCACTAGTAACCCAGTAACGGGGAAATGAGGCTTAAAATAATCATATCTCTGTTGTTGTTATTAGGTGCCATCGAGTCGGTTCCGAGTCATAGTGACCTTACTTACAGCTGATGAAACACTGCCCGGTCCTCTGCCATACACCAGTCGTTGTTATGCTTGAGCCCATTGTTGCAGCTACTGTGTCAATCCTTAGAAGGGTTTTTAATGGAGATGAGGAAGGCTTTCTGTTGTTGGATCTTATTACAGTATATAACTTTCTGGAAACATCTCAAAACTTAATCATATTTCAGTTTTTAAAAAATAATAAAATAATGGTATTCCACAAGAAAAATACTGATATTTCAGTACTTAGAAATGTTACCGTGTACTGAGTTATTAAAAACTGGGATTGTAATCACTATATACGTCGATCTACATGGGTCTTCTCTGTAGGTGACAGAGTGCTTCTGACTGCATTATATTAGGCGTGTATGTCGACATTATGGTCTAAAGGAGACAATGAACTTCAGGCTGTGATTCAAGCCTAAATAAACAGATGGTTTATGTTGAGGTGGTAGTGGTGGTGCGGTCCCTGGGTGGTGCAAACGGTTTGCTCTCGGCTCCTGACCGAAAGGATGGTGGTTCAAATCCACCCAGCAGCGCCGTGGAAGAAAGGGCTGGCAGTCTGTCTCCATGAGATTTTGGTGGTTGTTAGCTGCCTCTGAGTCTGTTTTGACTCACGGCGGCCAAGAAAACCCTCTGGAGCACAGCTCTACCCTGAAGTACGTGGGGTGACCGTGAATTGGAATAGGCTCTACAGCAACAAGTTTGTTTTTTTGGTTCAGTACTAGTAGGAAGCCCTGGTAGCACAGTGGTTTAGCACTGGGCTGCTAACCGAAAGGTTGGTAGTTCGAACCCAGCAGCTGCTCTGCGAAAGAAAGATGTGGCAGTCTGCTTCTGTAAAGATTAGGGTCGCTGTGGATCAGAATTCAACTCGATGGCAGCGGGTTTGGTTTTGGGTTTGGTTAGCAGTGAGGGAGAGTGCTCTGCTCTGCCCTTCTGTGTTTCTTATTGGTCAGAGTGGGCGTTGTGTGGTTACTTTCTAGCATGTTAACTTTATAGTAGTTATAAAAGTTACGTATTGATACGGTCTTGAGGCTTATTGTTTGTAGTTATGTATCTACATATAGATGTTTTAAGCAATTCTATATATAAGTTTTTGTTGTATCGGAATGACTTCTTTGTTTTGCTGTCATTTGCCTCCTTAGTGCTCTAGCCTAAAAGGAGTAACAAGGTAATTACATGTGTGTTCACCGGATAGAACATCACCGCAGCGTGTTTATAACTTCGGCATTATCACGCTCCTGGACTTTAGAAATATTACAAGAATTTGAGTTAGTTTTACCCTTTTTCCTAAAACATGAAAACAGCCCGCTCCTCTGCATAGTCGTTGTTGTTACAGCTCGTCACTTGGTGTCCCTGAGTCTCTATAGAAAATAAGGCTGCAAGGGGAAGGAGGGGTATCTTCTCTTCCCAGTGAGATCCCCCAAGCCTCCTGTGAAAGTGTCTGAATATTCACAATATGTATATAATATCTATTTTAATATACAAAAATCTGAGTTACTTATTTTAGAAACTACTTATTCTTAAGTTTCCTAATTGACTATTTTAATGTAGCTATCCAAACACCACAGTTTAAGTCATGTTCATTGGACAGAAAAAAAGAATATTTCGTTAGCCATCAGATTAAAACCATAGAGAAGAATGGCTTTAAATTGCTCATGATGGTACATGGAAATGAAGTAAATATTTGAGTAGATTACAATGGAATAGTAAAATTGCGTTTGTGAAAAATTCACATGAAGACCATGTTTTGTGGTTTTTATAACAAAATATAATATAACTCAAATTCATATGTGAAGTTAAATTTTCTAGTGACTTTTTCATTGAAAAAAATAGTGTTTGGTTTAGCTTTGTGCCAACGTTAAGAAGTTTGCAGAAGTGACAGGAGTTCTGGCTGCAGGGTGGACTCAGAGAATTACTGGGTGACTTTACTGCCATATTTGTTTTGCGATAAGATAGAATCATAAATTATTATGCTCTCTATAAAAATGATGTCAGAAAAAGAATGTGAGAATTTAATGTCCCAGATTATATTGGAATTGAATTAGTGAATGACAGAGGTCTGTGAAAGAGAAAATTTGGGTTCTTTGTTTTTTAAATTTTCTACTTCTTAACCTAATTGACTGTTTATTTTGAAGCACATAAAGTGAGCTCTCAGTTTTAAATTATGTATACCATATGTTCCAGATTTTTTAGAATAAAGCATGAGTTTCTTGTATAACATTTTCATAATTTTTAAGATTAATTGTTAATGCTAAATTAAGATGTATCAGTCAAATCATTATCCAAATACATCCTCTGAGTAATCGGGGAAACATCTATGTCTGTGTATCTGAGAAATAAAAATATCAGGAGTATCTCTGATGAACCTGTCCCTTTTCTCTGGGTATTACAGGGCAGTTAACAGCCAGTCAGTCATGTTTAATTATCATAGCTCTGGTGAGAGAAGTTCCCTGCCTCCTCTGGGATTTATCTGTCACACTGGGTTTTGGACCATTCCAACTTTTGGCCTGGAATACAGATCAAGCAGTTTGGAAACTTTAAAATTATTTGAAGCCAACTAGAATGCATAAGTATAAGCCATCTATGCCAAATTCATTGGTTGTCTACAGTGTTTGCATTTAAAATGTGGGTTGTCACTGAATTAGGTCCCTTAATATCTTTATTAATCATTTAAACTACTGTGAAGTAAAAGGGTAAAAACACAATACATTTTCAACTACATAAAATGGTTGTAAATATTGATATTGCATCCATCCTAAATCCAGACAAAATGTCAAAAAAACCTCTTAGTGCCTGACCAGGGATATGATTTAGTTGGGAGGGAAAAGGGTATTTTCTCCCTTGTCTCATTATCTTAAGTGTTTGTTTAAAAAACGAAAAAAATCTTACTTTGGCTCATAAAATGTTTTGAGAAATGAGCCTTCTCAAAATTAGCGGGCTTTGTGGCCTAACTAGAAGTTCTTAAAACATTTCAAAGACATCAGACACACACAGACATACAGACACACACGCACAGACTCCCGCGCACATACCCACACAGAACAAATAGCTATGGTGGTAATAAAAAGAACTCACAGAGGCATAATTCATCATTTTGGCAGGTTCAGAAACTTGGTTAAATGTGCTGGAAGTGCCAGATGAAGATGAAGAAGTCATCAGTGAAATAAACAAAAAAACAGATTGGGAAGAAGTCTTTACTCAGTACAATATTCCATTCTGTTGTTTTTTGTCAGACTTTTTCTGACTGCTGTGGAAGCTTCCTTTACTTTATTTGAACAGATATATTTCATCAGACATTAAATGTAAAATTTTTCTTCCATGAATTAGTCTTTTCACTGATTTTAATTATAAAATTGGACATAAATTTTTATTTTATAAAATTGATGCCTAGATATGGTGAAATCACTTTGAACAATGTAGTAAACTTTACTGTAGCTTCAGAAAATTAATTCTTAGTCTACTAGCAGTGATTTCACTCCATAGGATCCCTGGTAGTGCAGTGGTTAAGTGCTCAGCTGCTAACCGACAGGTCAATGGTTAGCAGTGGCTCCTTGGGAGAAAAGACCTGACGATCTGCTCCCGTAAAGATTATAGTCAAGGAAACCCTATGGGGCGAGTTCTACTTTGTCATATGGAGTCACTGTGAGTCAGAATCAACTTGACATCACACAGCAACAACATGCTAGAAAACATAAGGAAGTAGTCAGATGTTAAAACTTGTTTATAATAAATATTTGTATTTAATAATTTTAAGAAAATGAGAAGCTATTTCATATAGAAAGCATGGGGAAATGGAAGAGCAGAATGTTCAGGTGAACATTAGGGCAAAACATTACACATTTCTTTGGAAAATGTTTGCCTGTCTTCATAGTCCATTGCTTCATTAGAAAAAAATGTTTTGGCCATAAGAGCTATGTTGGTAATTCTTTAATTGTGGGTGAAGCTATAAAACCTGATTTCAAATGTTCAAGTAAATATTATTGATTTTTTTCTTTATATTTTACATTTTGAAATAAGGATACACACATATATGTACACATTTGTGGTAGCTATAAATGCAGATCAATACAAGTATTTGTATCATGGTAACTCATATACCACGCATGACATTGCCCTTAATAAGTGATCTTCCAAAAATACTGGCCAACTCTTACACAGTTTTGAACAAAGAAAGATACCATATTCTTTCACTTCCCTCAGTACTTGCATCCTGGAAAATTCAGCATGAATTAAAGCCATGTCAAAAAATCCTTGTGAAAGGTTATGGAAGCTCCATAGACACATCCAAACTCCCTGAGGGACCGAATTGCTGGGCTGAGGGCTGTGGGGACCATGGTCTCAGAGAACATCTAGCTCAAGTGCCAGCGAATGGAACCCAAGCAGAAATGAGAAAAAAATAATAGAGTGGTACTTTTTTACTCACTAAAAAGGTGTTTTGTGGGTCAAATCAGAGTTAAATGAAATTATGACTCTTCAAAAATACCTAGTTTTAGTTGTTTTTCATAGACTGTCACTGGAGGCAAATCCGTTGAATTGTAAATATAATATAAAGTAATAATCATTTATAATTTAAAGAACACCCAGTGAGAAATAAGCCTTATTAAGCCAGAATTCTGAAAGAGACACTGCTTTCCTAGGTTTGCCCATCTAGGGGAACCTTGGTTCTAATAGTAAGGTTTAAAAAAAAAAAAAAAAAAACCTGCTACCATCAAGTTGATTCCAACCCATAGTGACCCTATAGGACAGAGTAGAACTGCTTCATAGGGTTTCCAAGGAGCGCCTGGTGGATTTGAACTGCTGAACTTTCGGTTAGCAGCCGAGCTCTTAACTAAGATAGGCTCTCCTGTCTTAACCAAGATGGAATCTACTAATTCTTTTAACTGAAGCAAACACTACCGTGAGAGAGTTCTTTAAGATAAAGCTGGCAAAAAGATACATGAAGGAGTAACTGAGCTGACCCTCTACAATGAAAACTAATTACATGTACTCTGCAAGTCTCCGTACCAGACTTCACAGATTTGTGTATAATGGGTTCTTGTATCAGTTGCTGCCCCTACTCAGTAAGGAACAAGTAGAAGCCCTTTATCACTGTGGTTCAGAGATAGTCTTGGTCCAGCTGGACCCTCTTCTGTTGTATATATGCCAAATAGTGGTTTCTTTGTTAGAGTCAACCATTGTGTTTTAACATGGGTACCATGACACTTTCTGTGAAGCATTATTAAAATTACCAACAGAAGCAAGAGCTAGGAGCATTACTGCTTAATCACTTCATACCTAATTTTATATGAGCTCTGCACCCATGTAAAGATAACTTAATTTTAGCTATGATAATAGTTAAAAATATTTAATGTGTTGCCCAAGTCTGACACAGAAATGCCAACTGTACTTTATAAGCAATTAGTAGAAATGCCCATTGTAAACTGCTTTCTGGGGTTTGGGTGGGTTTTTTTTTTTTTTTTATCTTTAGGGGCCCTAGTGGCACAGTGGTTAAGTGCTTGGCTATTAACGGAAAGGTCGCAGTTCAAACCCACCAGCCGCTCAGAGGGAGGAAGATGTGGCAGTCTGCTTCTGTAAAGATTACAGCCTTAGAAACCCTATGGGGCAGCTCTACTCTCTCCTGTAGGGTCACTGTGAGTCGGAATTGACTTGACGGCAGTGAGTTTGGTGTTTGATTTTCGGTTTTAAGTGAGGGTACATCTTCCCTGTTGTTGTTAGCCAGGGAGCAAGCATCTGTGATATTTGTTCATGCTGAGGGAAAGACACTCCCCTGAAGGAGAGGGCCCAGATGAGCGAATTGAGCTGCGGGAATGTGCTCACAGGCTGAGAGAAGTTCACTTTAGAATATTTTCAGTCTGTGTAAGCCCTGGTTTACTATGGTATTGACATCAACTAAATGACCCGGGACCAGTTTTTGGAAGACGTGTCTCCAACAGAGAACTGGCAATTCTGTTAGCTGCATATATACTGCAGTAGCAACACATACCATCCAGAACTGCCTATGGCAAACCTCTAGTGTGGAGCAACGACTCAGGGAATAAAAGTGAGCGTAGGATATTTATCTGAGGGACACAGGGGTATGGCAGTAGGAGTCTGAAGCTGCTTTCACCAGAGTTCACATGTACATTGTTGCTGCAGACGTGGTTCAAAGTGCAAAGAAAATAATAGCAACAATGGCAAGATTATTGAGCGCCTTCTGTGCGCCAGGAATTGTACTAAGCACTCTACTTGGATTAATGCATTTAATTTGCACGTTCACCCCACTGAAGCGGTGCTGTTATTATCCCCGTCTTACATATCAGAAAACAAAGGTTCAGAAAGGTCGAAAATCTAGTCAGTGATAGTGGTGGGTTAGTTATACACATGCTTTTACCCACAGCACTGTACTGGCTCTGTATTTACCATATTATTTTGTCTGTTCAAAAAGTTGATTTAAAGATTAGAGTCCTAATATGTCTAAATTCCCTTGGAATTGATTTGCTAGTTTATATATAATAACAGGAGCTTTCTATAACCGAATCAGTCCTGAGAGAAGCATTTGGCAAAGTCACTCTAGAACTTGATTGTCCTTTGTTTTAGAATGTTTTGACTAACCAATGTCTAAGTAACACACTCTAGAAGATAATGGAATTTGATAAAAGACAATTAATGAAATTTTTTTTATCTTGGCTTCTAGCCATAACACAGCACATATGCTATCTGTGTGAAGTAGTGACATAGTAATTTCATCTCTAAATGGTACTGTTTTGTATATATACTCAAGATGGAAAAACCATCTAAGATTCTGTGGTCCATTTTTGCCAGTGAGTTGGCAACGTCTGCCTAGCATTCGATTTCTAGAAATGCATTCACAGAAGTATCAGTACTACTTATTGCAGCACTGTATGTTAGAGTTAAGAACTGGAGACAACCTAAATGTCCAACAGTACGCGAACTAGTACATCAATTACTAGTCTGATCAGTCACATAGTTTCTCTTTCAAACCCTCACCTGCGGTATGTTCTTTCCCACCAAAGCCTGGGAACCTGCTCTTCTCTCTCGCTTCTGTCTGTCACACTTCTCTGCTTTTTGCATGGCTGACTCATGTAAAGGGTCTCCTCTTAAACGTCACCCCCTTGTGATTCAAAGTTGGTCCCAAAGAGCTAGAAAAATTGGGTTGTGTTGAGATTTAGAAATTGGTGAGGGATTTTAGAGAAAGGGAGAAGCTCAGGGATGGTTGAAGTTCAGAGATGGAGGATGAAGTTCAGAGTGAGGTTGGGCTGGAATGGACATTCAGGTGGCTGAAGCTCAGGAACGGGGTATGTTTTACCAGATGGCCTGTAGCTGTGAACTGGAGGTGGGTGAGGGCAGGAGAGGTTAGGAGTGCAGTGAGGCTCTCCAACAGGAGTGAGGAAGAGGACTGGAGGAGGGAAGAGATGGGTGGTGTGAGGGCGTACATTCTGGCTCGGGAGCGTGAGTCTCTGTGATGCGTGAAAACTGAGAGAAAGTTTGAGGCATTGAGTGGGGAGCGGACAGTGGACTGTATGATACTGAAAAAGGTCCTCACTTCCTCAGAGAAACCTTCCCAGTCTGTCGTGCTCTCTAGTGGGTATCCCTCCCTCAGTCCTCATCATGACCTAGTTAGTGTATTTGTTTATTGTTGTGAAGGTTGGGATTGTGTCTGAGTTGTTAATACTGTGTCCCCAGCGCCTAGCAGAATATTGAACACTTAGTGGGTGGTGGATTCCGACTCATAACGACCCTGTGTGACAGAGCAGAACTGTCCCATAGGGTTTAGTAGGCTGTAATCTTTCTGGAAGCAGATTGCCAGGCCTTTTCTCTTATGGAGCCACTAGGTGGGTTCTAATGCCAGCCTTTCAGTTAGCAGCCGAGCACTTAACTATTGTACCACCAGGGCTCCTTGAACACATAGTAAGTGTTTAATAAATATTTCTATGTCTTAACATAGAAGAATGTCTATTATTGATTGAAAGAATTACTTTTCAGGGTAGTATCAATAGTATGATCTCATTTTTAGAAATGAAAAAATATATGTTTATCTTTGTGTATGTATATATATATTTATCTATGAGTATATATATATGTGTGGAGCCCTGGTGGCTCAGTGGTTAAATGCTATGGCTGCTAACCAAAAGGTCGGCAGTTCAAATCCACCAGTCACTCGTTGGAAACTCTATGGGGCAGTTCTGCTCTGACCTATAGGGTCGCTATGGGTCAGAATCGACTCGACGGCAGTGGGTTTATGTGTGTCTGTGTATATAAACTCCCCAACAAAGAAAGACTGTTGCCATTGAGTTGATTCTGACTCATGAAAACCCCATCTGTCACGGAGTAGAATTGCTCCACAGAGTTTTCTTGCAAGAGAAAGAGGTCTTTATGGAGGCAGATCACCAGGCCTTTCTCTCATGGCACTGCTGGATGGGCTTGAACTACCAACCTTTAGATTAGTAGTTGAGTGCAAAGGGTTTGCACCACCCGGAGGCCATGTGTGTGTCTATGTGTATATCTGTCCACATGCATGTATGTGTGTATGTACACACAAATATATACAAATACATACACACACATACATATACACGTGTGTGTGTATTTACCAGAAAAGGGAGTGAGTGTTTACCATGTTTCGGGCACTTCTAAGATCTTTTCATGGATTATATAATCCAAGTGTTTCTACAGTTTTATGAGATAAATACTACTGTTATCCCCGTTTTTAAAATGGGAGACGAGGCATAGTGACATTAAGTTATTTGCCTGAGGTCACACAGCTGGTAAAGGCTGAAGCTGGGATTAGCAACATGTGGCTATTTTAATTGACATTAATTAAAAATGTCACACTGTCGACATTTCAAAGGCTCAGTAGCCACACGTGGCTGGTAGCGTCCTGTCTGGGCAGCACAGAACAGTCCGTTCTGTCACCACAGGGGGTCTTGGTGGACATCTGGCTCTGGAGTCTTTATTGCCCGTTGTGTAACATCGCCCCCTTTAATGCCACGCTGTAGACCAGCTGCCCCTGCAAAATGGGAGCAAGATGGAAACTTTCAGAGTTTACTTTGTACACCTTCCTGTTGTTTGATTATTTCCTCCAGTACGTAAGTAATATTTTTGGAATTAAAAAAAAAAGTCAAACAGTCTTCTTTCAAAAATAGAGTAATACATAGAGAAAACGTTGGTAAAGGACAGCCACAAGTAAACTGATGATCTTATTTAAACATTAGAACCCCAAAGCGATGCGTCATCAGATTTGCCAACAAATACTAGAATTCTTTTGTAATGGAGTCCGGATGGCGCAGTGGTTAAGAGCTTGGCTGCTAACCAAAAAGACTGGCAGTTCGAATCCACCAGCCACTTCTTGGAAGCCTGTGGGGGCAGTTCTGCTCTGTGCTATAGGGTCCTGTACTGTAGAGTTTTGCAATTGGCTAAGATGTCTGATGTTTGAATTTTCAGGGAAAGAGAAAAACAGCCCAGATGGAGAACCCTCTGCCTTTTTCTTCCCACAGCCTTCCCTCACCTCACTGGTCATGTAATCTGTTTTTTTCAGGCTGGCACCATAAACTAGCTCCCCTCACCATTTATTCGTTCATTTATTTATTTATTTATTTACTTATGGATTGGAATGGGAAAGAGTAAGAAGTCTGGGTAAAATAGATCACATAAGCACTAAATTGAAGTGGAAAAGAAACTGGGTGTTCTCGGTATTCTCTAAATTTAAGGACTGGTGATTTGCATGGCCATTTTTAGACTCACATTCATAACTGCTTTTCCTGTTAGCAAATGCCGACATTTAGTGAACTTAGTGTGCGGATTACAGAAGCATCATTTCTGAATCAGTTTAGATTTCTCTTCAAGTAAAGAAGTTCATGTTTATGTTTAATAATTATATATAATAAAAAGAGATGTGAAGATCCAATGAAAACTACATGATAAGGTCCTTAGCCAGTTTGCAAAAACACAGGTATTACCTGAATATGAGTTCAGAGAAGATCATGGCTCACTTACTGATTCAGTGACCACTTACTGAACCCTTACCATGGGTAAAATAATGTATGTACTAAGAATATGGAAATGAACAGTTCACAGTCCCTGTAGGAAGACATTCACTGTGCTGACTGTAATGGTGGACCTTTATACAAGGTGTGGAGTGGAAGAAAGAGACTACAAGGGGTAGTCTAGGAAGAGCGAATGGAGGAGGTGATACCAGATCTAGGAAGAGTGAATGGAGGAGGTGATACCAGATCTAGGAAGAGCGAATGGAGGAGGTGGTGCCAGATCTAGGAAGAGCGAATGGAGGAGGTGGTGCCAGATCTGGGAAGAGCAGATGGAGGAGGTGATGCCGGATCTGGGAAGAGCAGATGGAGGAGGTGATGCCGGATCTGGGAAGAGCGAATGGAGGAGGTGATGCCAGATCTAGGAAGAGCAAATGGAGGAGGTGGTGCCGGATCTGGGAAGAGCAGATGGAGGAGGTGGTGCCGGATCTGGGAAGAGCAGATGGAGGAGGTGATGCCGGATCTGGGAACAGCGGATGGAGGAGGTGATACCAGATCTAGGAAGAGCGAATGGAGGAGGTGATACCAGATCTAGGAAGAGTGAATGGAGGAGGTGGTGCCAGATCTAGGAAGAGTGAATGGAGGAGGTGGTGCCAGATCTGGGAAGAGTGAATGGAGGAGGTGATGTCGGATCTGGGAAGAGTGAATGGAGGAGGTGATGTCGGATCTGGGAAGAGTGAATGGAGGAGGTGATGCCGGATCTAGGAAGAGTGAATGGAGGAGGTGATGCCGGATCTGGGAAGAGCGAATGGAGGAGGTGGTGCCAGATCTAGGAAGAGCGAATGGAGGAGGTGATGTCGGATCTGGGAAGAGCGAATGGAGGAGGTGGTGCCGGATCTGGGAAGAGCGAATGGAGGAGGTGATGCCGGATCTGGGAAGAGCGAATGGAGGAGGTGATGCCGGATCTGGGAAGAGCGAATGGAGGAGGTGATGCCGGATCTGGGAAGAGTGAATGGAGGAGGTGATGCCGGATCTGGGAAGAGCGAATGGAGGAGGTGATGCCGGATCTGGGAAGAGTGAATGGAGGAGGTGGTGCCAGATCTGGGAAGAGCAGATGGAGGAGGTGATGCTGGATCTGGGAAGAGCAAATGGAGGAGGTGATGCCAGATCTGGGTTGTGAAAGCAGAAAGGGCTTACCCAGAAGGCTTGTTTGGGTTAGAGGAATCTACCTTGAGTAACTGTAGCTAGAGTTTAATTATTTCAGTGCTCCCATAATTCATCAACATTTCCTTCCCTAAATTTGACATCCAATTTCTTCCCCAGTCATCTTAGTAACACCAGAAGCTGTCTTTGTCTCTGCTACTTGCTTATATTTGACTTAATGAAAGCAAGACATTTCGGATGAAAGAGACCTTCATGAGGGTACTTTCTTGTAATTTTGTGTATCTCTGTTTATACTGACAATGATCTGAAGAAGGGAGGTATAGCATAGTATAATCTAATTCAAAAAAGTTCAGGCAACTACATCTTTAAAGAGTTTCTTTAAATGTTTATTATTTATATAGTTCTTGGAGTTGACAGGTGAATAACTTCAAAAGTTGTATTATATATTTTTTAAATTAAAAATAATTTAAAGTAGAATTTTTTTGTGATTAGTTCAGTAGCTCTAAAATTAAAAAATTAGGAAGAAAGATCATTTTGTTTCTGTGAATCATTGATATTGTAATATAACAGGTAGATTTTTATGCTTTTTATTGTGTATTGTTTTAATGTAATCACTTGTCATTTCATATATTAATGAACATTAAGATAAGCTATGTTGTAGCAGTGTTTTTTAAACTTAGAATATATGAATTAAATAAAGAGAGTTTGCCCTTTGCTTACCAGATACTTTTATCAAAGATGCACACCACCTGGACCAATTAGTTATTATTTATACTTCTTTCTGTTGTTCTCATTGGTTGGATCTAGATTTGCCTTTAAGCTGTATGTATGTTATTGACATTTTCCTCAAAGACTCAAGTTCGACCCAGATGATAAAGTGAGTTGTGCTCTCTAGCAAACACACTTAGAGTCTTCAGCTGTTTGTAGGTGATTTTGCTGGGCTGCAACATAATAAACCCTAAAGCATCATATTAACTGGGCTGTTTATATGGGTGCTAATACACTTTGAATAAAACCCTCAATTACTAAGCATTTTTGAGTCCTGACAAGATAGTCCCATGACGTTAATGGTATCTTTATAACCTTTTTAACTTCTTGTTTTTCTGACAGAGCTCTACAGTAACAGCAGTGGGTTTGCCCTTGGCAAGCAAAAACTCATTTTGAGATCATAATAGGTATTTACTATTTAGATAGCTGGCAATAAAATTTCTCTGAATGAGATTTTCCTGAGAAACTATAAACTTATTAAATTACTTTCTTTTAATGGACTAGAAAAGCGTGTAATAATAGTTTGTTGAAGCCTTGCATCCAAAGTCTTGCTTCCTTTTTTAGAGACACAGGCACAGTCTGGTCTTTGGTGAATTATGAGGATTGGTAGAAATTATTTGTCATTGTATACTTTATTCTCAGTATTTTCTCAAAATAAAAAAAAACTGAGTGTATTACTTGTGTGACAATAAGAAGAACGTGATCAATAATATGTTTACTTCAAAATTTGTTTCAATCAGAAGTAAAATTTAGCAGTTGTTTTATGCCATAAGAACTTTTTTTGAAAGAAATGTGCTCAACCATGATATAAATGTGAAAAAACACCCTATTTTTCTAGTTGACATCTTTGCTTGACTTATTTAAAATAAACAAAAAACAATAAATTATTTTCTGTTTTGTTTAAACACTAAAATTCAAGTTGTTAATTTCTACTAGTATTAATTATGAATATATGTATTAATATTATATGAGAAATTCAAGCAGAGAATTTTTTTTAATAATTATTCCAAATCTTGATTAAGGAGCTTCTCAAAATTCTACTTAATGTGAATTTTGTCAATAAATGTCAACTAAGAAAAGTAATTTATATTCCTTGATTTAAAATGTGAAAACATACATACAATACATTTGGTAATTCATACTCTAAATATTTTTTTAAAAGACAAATCCATTGTGGTCCTTGGGGGTGATAGCTTGCAGAATATCTTTCAAGGCCATGAATTTTGCACAGAAGTGCATCAAATTCACTATTTTTATCAGCAGTCAGAATTTCATATTTGTCGCTATGATAAAATTGTGATGGAAATGGGACCTTGAGTGTCCTGTCCTTACGTGAACTACTTTGAATTTGAATATCACACGGATCCTTACTTAGAGCACATTTATTTTCTCTTAAGCCTTTGACACTGATACGTCTTTTGCTGGCGTTAGTTTTCATTCCAGCCAGTGTGTACTGTTGGTACCAACAGGTACAAGCAGCACCAGTCATGACAGTGAAGAAATGATGAGAGAAACAATGTTTGTCTTCCCCTCTGAATGATCTATTCCAGGTCACTGCTACAAACTATAAAGTACTTCATAATTTAACTCTTACTGGGTCAACTGTTTGGTCGCTGTGCTTTTTTATTCCTCGCTTCTCAGGGTTATAATAAATAAGCATCAGTGAAATATCGTGAAATAATGGATTGTCTAGTAAATCTACTGAAATTTCTTTACAACTGACCTGGGAAAAAAAGAGAAAACTGAGATTACTTTAAAATGGAAACTCATTCTCTTTAATATACAGTTCTACTTTAATTCTGATAATACTGAAGTTATTCTTGAAACAGGTTTACCAAAGTATAGGAGGGATGCAGTGAATAGGAATATGCCCTTGTATTTTAGTCATTTAACGCAAATTTCATGCTGACCATTGTAGTATTCTCCACTGAAAGTCGTTAAGGAAGATGTCTCTGTCATTATTACTGGACTATGAATTATTAAACTCTAGCAGAATAAGGAAAAATGTCAATATTTTCTGTATAAAATGTATCAACTTTAAGGTTATTCTGATAATAAAATTGAGCTAGCAGATTTTTTGCTATAAAAATATTAATAGCTGTGCATATCATTTTTTCTGAGAATTATGAATCTTTAGATCTTTTTTATTATTAAATCAAGTACTAGGGAGCTATTTATTTGTGTTTTGGCATCTCCATTTTCCAATGTGTGTTAATGCATTTATCCTGGCGTTTTGTCACTCAACGAAAAGCACACACATATGAATTTTAATTAAATGTTGTGAACTGTATCTACATACAATTCTATAGTAATCTACATGGTTTCTTTTTCCTCATACCACCCCTGGTGCATGTGTTAATTCTGTTCATTTTATGAACTGGTAAAAATATCTGAAATTCTTTTCGGTGTATAATGCAGGACTTGAGGGCTGACAGAATGGAGTCCAATGTTCAAGAGTCTAGGATATCATTTTTGGCATGCAGTTCCCCTATTAAACAGCTCTTATATTGAATTTTTCTTTCTTTTAAAGAGATTTTCAATTTTAGCATGAGGTAAGGGGTGTCCTGGGTAAGGCTTTTACATGGAAACAAAGTAGCAGATTGAAGTGGTTTCAGGGCTTTATTCCCTTGGTAAATTAGCCAGCAGGCTAGCCTTTTCATAGATGTGCTGAACAACAGGTTGATGCCGTTTGGGCATTAGCAGTGAGAACCACCTGAGGGAATAGGGAATGAATAAGAAGAGCCAGAGAAGGGGAGGAAGGCTTGGCTGTTAGCTTTTCCTGGGTCAGGCAGCTAAAGGAATACCCGTAAATGAGTCATTGTAGCTGATATTTTAGGTTTCCTCTGGTATGTTCTCAAAATTCTCACATTTACTTTAAAGATAACATTTTATTTAATTATTTATACAGTGCTGACATTTTACATGAAAACCATGTGAATAAGCTTATAATTATCTTCATGTTATAAATTTGTACTTTCCCCCTTTTGAAGAGAGATTTGGGGTTTTCAAATTTGACTGCAGATTGTTATTTCTAATCAAGCCTAAGAAAACATTTTGAAATGAGCAAGTGTAGAATTAATAGGATTTAAAATATTTAAATAATCTTTCCTAGCTGAAAACTATAAACAGGTGTTTATAAGCTTTATAAGCTTGCTTCCTTAAAATGTTTTCACTGTTTTATTTGCCATATTTTATTGTATGTACCGGGCAGTATATTTAAACAATATCACTAATCAAGTACAGTCACAAAGCACAGTTAGCAACACTTAGTAGGAAAAATGTTTATTTAGACCTTAACCGAGGAATACGAGTTCATGTAAACTGAAAAGGATTTGTCTGATTTCAGGAGGAGGAAGTTTTTAAATTATTCATTTGCATATTATTTAAAATTCCTGCAGGTAATTGGTACCGTGATTTTTATAAGCATTAGAACAAGACAACACTGAGAAAATTGATAAAGGACTAAAATCATTAACATGACCTGGCGCCCTATGAGGCCCTCTCTTTAGGCTTTTAATTTTTCATTTAGAAGGGGGGATTTTAAGAATCAATATGAAGATCTGTTGATAATATTATATTTAATTAGAGTAATCAAAAAACATGCTTAGAGCATGACACCTGCCAGGGAGAGCTTCAAAAAGATAGTGAGCAGCATGCGTTAGAATTGCCTCTTTGGCGTGTCCATGAGCGCTAATCTAGCAGAAGTCCCAAATGGGGCAGCTAGTCAGCTATTTTATTGACTTTGATCTGGTTTGGGGGGCAGTTTATTTTCCCATAATGCCATTGATCAATGATTTCCTTTCAGCAGTGATGTAATTAAAGGGCTTTAGTTGGCCTCCGCTGTGTTGCCTTGAGATTTATTATTCTGGAGATTTAAAGCAGATCGATAGGGTGCAGTGGCCCGATGTTTAGACCCAAGTAGGAAGACCTGCTGGGAAAATAAGGCATGCAGAAAACAAGGCTTCAGGATACAAGCAAGATGTTTACCTGGGATCTTGAGCTGACCTGTTCACAACACAGCCTGTATAACCAGTAGCATTTTAGTACCTATTTTTACCACAGTCTCAAAACTACTTTGTCCTCTTTGTTATTGATTTTTAGAGTTTGTTTTAAAGCAGTTGAAATCAAATAGTCTTATTGTCAAAGGAAGAATTAAAAATTTAAACATATTTGCCAGAAATGCAGATTTAGAATGCCTTTATCATGAAATGGGAATAAAACATGATTGATTTTAGGAATGTGGATATCATAAAAGACTCATAATATGTAGTATAAAAGATAACATAATTTGCTTTATTTTGTAACTAACTTAAATACATACAGTTTATTTTTGTACATGTAGAAATGTACACTCAAAGACCTAAGCTATCAAAATACTATATTTAGATGATGAACTCACAGGACCTGCCTACCACTATCTAGAAATTAAGAATTGCTTCACAATGTACATTATTTAGTAAATTAGTAAAATCAATTCAGAGATTTTTTAAAGTGTGTAAACTGTGCATACCGGCGTACTATTACTGCTTTTTAATGAAGTCAAAATAAGTGGAAAATACAGGAGGCAGATTTAAGCTCTCCAGACTCCATTAATAAGAGCTCTGTTTAAAATAGGTAAATAAAACAAATCTCATCACCAAATACATTTTAAAAATCCTGCATACTTCCTTTAGAGAATCTCAGTGTACATTAGCACATTTTAGCTTTTAGGAATTCCTGAAGTAATCTTTCTTAACTTTGCTTAGCCAGTTTGAGTAACGCAAGAATAATGGAAGGCACCCTAATAGGACCAGGCAGGTGTCCTGAGTTCTAACCTTGGCTTTGAACTTTGTTACCCACCTGATCCTCCACGTTAAGTACTTGCTGTGTGCCTCAGCTTTCTGATCTGTGACATGAGGAGGTTGTCTTGGAGATGGTGGGGTTGGTCAGTCAGGCATACCACAGCATCCCAGGGAACTTTTTCAAGATAGGAATTCCACCAGACCCTCTTTCCACGCTGAGATTGACTTTAATGCTCAGATGTTTTGATCAGCTGGTTAATTGTGCTGGTATTAACCCTTATTTCTTAAATATTATGATTTATTTATTTAACTGTCACTTTTAGGGACTGTTAGTCATCACAGAGGGAGCCGTTGTGGTGCAGTGGTTAAAGCATCTGGCTGCCAACTGAAAGGTCGGAGGTTCAAACCCCACCAGCTGCTCCACAGGACAAAGATGTGGCATTCTGCTTCTGTAAAGATTACAATCTCGGAAACCCTATGGGGCAGTTCTACTCTGTCCAGTAGGGTCACTAGGAGTTGGAATCGACTCGATGGCAGTGGGTTTAGTCATCAAAGACATGCTGAAAATACAGCAGTTATAAAACTTATCATTTTGCTAGATTTAGCCAGCACTAGTACTGAGCCTCCTGACAAAGGTGACAGACCATCTAGCTAGAGAGCAGAAGTAGTAATGCAGACAGTCTGATAATCCACTGTCTTAGGGTAGATATTAGCTAGTTTAAGAACATTACTGAGACCCCATGTCATAGCTAGAGAGCAGAAGTGTAATACAGACAGGCTGATCATCTGCTGTCTTAGATAAGTATTCGCTAGTTTAGGAACGTCACTGAGACCCCATGTCATAGCTAGAGAGCAGAAGTAGTAATGCAGACAGGCTGATCATCTGCTGTCTTAGATAAGTATTAGCTAGTTTAGGAACGTTATTGAGACCCCATGTCATAAACAAGGAGAAAGCAGAGACAATAGCCAGCGCAGGGGGAAAGCAGTGTGCATAGGAAAGATGTTGTTTTTGTTTTAATCACTCCAGTAATCATTTAGATTGAATTAAAGGGTTTTGACTTCTTTTCGGAGTACTGATGACTGAGGAAGAAATGATGGATTTGAATTCAGTAAGTGCAAGGGCAGAGGAGCTGGGAGGGAACAGAGCCTCGGTTCTCGCCTGCTGGGGCTCACAGGCCAGGAGACACAGACATGGAAAGTGCTTTAAGACAAGGCAGACAAAATGAGGTCCTAAATACAGGTATGCAGAAACTTGCTAGAGGAGGAGTTGAAGGTAGAGGGGCGTGATGTTTTGTTACATTTGTTGTTGTTAGATTTATTTATTTATTTTCTTTATTTTTATTCATAGTCCTCACCACTCCCTGACATTGTATTTTATGCCTGTTGAGTGATTTAGCATCAGGCTTGCTATGAGAAAGTGAGCGTCGTAAAGGCAGGGATCTTGCCGATTCCAAAAACATCCCCCATTCTAGAAGGGTGACTACTGCGTGGTAGGTGCTCATTAAAGCTTATAGGCCATAGGGAGCTGTTGCCTGTGTCAACAGAGAGAGCTCTGTGCTCTGAACTGTGCTTTAGAAAGAGAACTTGGGGGGTGGGGGGCAGTAGGTTAATGATGAGTTATCCTGTCAATGGGATGATGAATTCCAGAACAAGAGCCACAGTAATAATAGAAATCAAAGAGGGCAAGTGAAAAATATTCTTTTGGAATTTACTATTACATGGGATATAAAGATAATTGAGTGTAGGAGAGGTAAAACCATCTAGGTAATGATACCATTAAACAACGTGGAAGAAGCTTAGGAAAATGAGCAAAGTTGTTATTGTTGGTGTTAGGCACCATCGAGTCGGCTCTGACTCATAGCGACCCTGTATACGACAGAATGAAACACTGCCTGGTTCTGCGCCATCCTCACAATCGTTGTTGTGCTTGAGCCCATTGTGGCAGCCACTGTGTCAATCCATCTCGTTGAGGGTCTTCCTCTCTTTCTCTGACCCTGTACTTTACCAAGCATGATGTCCTTCTCCAGGGACTGGTCCTTCCTGATAACATGTCCAAGCTACGTGAGACGTAGTCTCGCCATCCTTGCTTCTAAGGAGCGTTCTGGCTGTATTTCTTCCAATACAGAACAAGAACAAGGTTGAGGGATGTCTTAGTCATCTAGTGCTGCTCTAACAGAAATACCACAAGTGGATGGTTTTACGAAGAGAAATTTATTCTCTCGCAGTCCAGTAGGCTACAAGTCCAAATTCAGGGCATCAGCTCCAGGGGAATGCTTTCTCCATCAGTCTTCCTTTGGTCTGGGAGCTTCTCTGCGCAGGAACCTCAGATCCAACAGACACGCTCTGCTCCCAACACTGCTTTCTTGGTGGTATGAGGTTCCCGTGTGTCTCTGCTCGCTTCTGTCTTTTATATCTCAAAAGAGATTGCATTAAGACACTAATCTTGTCAACCTCATCAGTATAACCTCATCACAGTGATAGAATTTACAACCCATGAGGAGATCACATACAATCTCATCATAGTGGTAGAGTTTACAACACATAAGGACATCACATCAGATAACACAATCATACAGTACTGGGAATCATGACCTAGCCAAGTTGCTACACACATTTTTTGGGGGACACAATTCAATCCATGACAAGGGAGGATAAATTCTGTTTTGGACATTGTTTGACTATTTCATAAAAGTATGAATTTTACATGATCAATTCTTAGAAAATAAATAGTATTTTCAGTATGGAGCCCTGATGGCGCAGTGGTTAAGAGCTTGGCTGCTAACTAAAAGGTCGGCAGTTCGAATCCACCAGCCGCTCCTTGCAAACCCTGTGGGGCAGCTCTACTCTGTCCTGTAGGGTCACTCGTAATCAACTGGACGGCATCGGGTTTGGGTTTGGTTTATTTTCAGTATGTGAGCATTATACTAAAATAAACTACTGTTCATATTTGTACTATCTTTAGAGCCCTGGCCCATTTAACTGGACAGTTGTGCTCTATGCTATAGATTGCCATTATTCATTGATGATTAATACTCAGTTGGTTATTAAAATAATTGTAATTAATTACTAGGTAATCGGTTTATTATTAGTTATTAATAATTATTATTTTATTAGATAACTGATATTAAAATGACAAAAGTTAATAATAAGTTCATTGATAATTATTCATTAGTAGTTAATTCATTAATAAGCTCCTTCTCAGTCTCCTACTTCTCTGCCTAACTCCTAAGTGTTCCTGATGGAGTGGTCCTGTTTCTTTACTCTATACTCTCATTTTAAGTTCTTTCATCCGTTCCCAAGGCTTTAGATATCTGTGTGCACCAGCCCCTAAATTTGTATCTCCAGCTTATACCTCTCTTCTGAGCTTCAGACTTATAGCTAACTGCCTGACATCTCTACTTAAGTATTGCAAACAGGTAAGGTTGTCGTGAATCCCTTTATCTTCCTGCTCTCTCCCTAACGTCTTCTCTCTGTGTCCATCCATTACAACATATGCTGTGTCCATCTCTCCAGTTGCTCAAACCAGCAATTTGGTGAGCCCCTCAACTGCCATATCTCTCTGTCACCACACACTATGGATGCTTCCTAAAATAAATTTTAATCTTTCCGCTTATCTTGTTTTCACTGCCTTTATCCTAGGCAAGCCATCATCATCCCTTGCCCGTTGTTGTTGGGTGCCGTCACCCATCGAGTCATTTCTGACTCGTGACGACCCCATGTGACATAGTAGAATTGCCCTATAGGGTTTCCTAGGCTGTAATCTTTATGGAAGCCGATCGCCAGGTCTTTCTACCGTGGAGCCACTGGGTGAGTTCCAGCCAACAACCTTTAGGTTAGCAGCTGAGTGCTTAACCATTGTGCCACAATAGCCTTCTAGCTCGTCTTCCCACAGTCTTGCCCTATATAATCCATTCCTTACAGTGCACCCAGAATGATCTTCTGTAAATTGGACCCTGTCACAAAACCTTCCAGTGGCTTGCATCTGCCCCAAGGATAAAATTCAGATAAAGCAGTTAAAATAGACATGGCCACAGGGCCTTCCAGAGTCTGCTAACGTTCACTTCTGCAGCCTCACCTGGAAAAGCTCGCTCCTGAAGTCTAACCGTGGAGGTCTGCGTCTAGATCTCAGTCATACCAACTGTCGTCTCGTCTCAGGAACTTGGCGCATTGTTCCATCTCCCTGAAATACTTGTCTCCTCACTGCCAGGCTGATTTAGGCTTATCGTGAAGACTTCACTTAAATCGTATGCCTCAATGAAGCCCCCCTGACCCTGTCATTAGGCAGTGTCAGCCTCTCGGGAGCACCGTGAACTTTCCTTTAGCACTGAGTATGGTTTCTAATTAAATACAAATTTTGTTTATTTGATGTTTCTCTGTCAGACTTGTAGCAGGTCAGAAGTGCCTCTCTTGTATACCAAGTCCTCAACATCGAAAATAGTTCCTAGTACATATCAAGTGCTCAATAAATACCTCTTTCTCCAGCCCCTCTGTCTCTTTCCCTGTCTGCCTGACTCCTTGTTTGTCTATTTATTTTTTTAAATCATTCACCTCTTTTGGGATTTCAACTATTTAGCATTTAACAATTCTCTTGGAATTTTTCTCTTTTACCTCATGTAATATGAAATGCAGCCCACTTGGAGAAAAGTATGTAATATAAATAATCAGATCATCAAATTTTTATGAAGCAAATACCTGTGTTACATCATCCAGATCGAAAAATAGCTTAGCCAGCACCTCAGAAACCCCACGTTCCCCTTCCTGTCGTAACTGCCACCTTCCTATCGTGGTGGCCACTTCTTGCTTTTCTTTATAGTTGTAACACCTGAATGTATATTGCTAGACTAAGTTTTGCCTGTTTTAAACTGGACTCTATTATTTAGCTCATTCTTTTTCTAATGAAATGACCCAGCTTGAAAGACTCTGCTGTGCATTTTTTCAGCTACTATTTTCATGAAATATGAAGAATGCATTTGCAATAATGTCTGCCACTACTTTTTGCCTTTTACAGAATGTCATGAGTTTACTTGGGTTCTGGAGTCAGGCTTCCTAGAGTAGTTTGGGTTCTCTCATTGACTACTGAAGTTCTCCGGGCCTCAGCGTCCTCACTGGTAAAAACAGGGTATTAATAATGAGCATTAGGAAAGTTAACACATGTAATGAACTTAATTTGCCCATACATAACCACTCAATAAATGTTGGCTTTTATTTTTGTTAATTATTATAGTTACGTGAGTTGATTGAACCAGAACTCTGTAGAAAGAAAGTAAAAACTGTTGGTTATTTGTTAGCTCAGATAGATATAATCATTTTACATCTGTGCATCTTGACCAAGATGAAGAGACCAGCAAGACTAATGCTTTGAGTTGTATTCAAAGAAATTATTGTAGTTGGGTCATGGATGTCGTCATTCATATAGCTGTATCGGACACCAGAATACATAATTTGCATAGATTTGCACTGGTTAACTATTCCTAGATTGTTGTTGCCTTATTAGAGTTCTTATCAGCCCTTTATTTTAAAGTTTCATGGAATTTCAGATGTGATGTATCTAGAATTTTGCTTTATTATGTCAGAAACAATTCTGAGTGCCCAGAGCATGTTTTTATCCTGAAGATCCATGGACACATACCACACATGCACGATGCCTCTGTTGCACGTGCTCTCAAATGTAATGCTTCCTTTATTTAGTAATTTCATCTCTTGAATATGATCCTATTGATATTTTATACAGACGATTTATTTACTTTCTGCTGTCCTTTCTTGGTCTTTCTTTTTTACTGTCTGTTTTTGTTTGTACCTCTCTCAACCGTTTTGATTCCTTAAACTTGTGGCAGTTCTAGAATATACCCCCACATTCCTTGATACTTCTCCCATTGAGGAGTGGGTCTGTGTTCCCTCCCTTTGGACCCGGGCTCTGTGGCTGCTTGACCAGCAGAACACAGCGGAAGTGACGTTGTATCCGTTCCCAGACCCAGGCCTGTAGAGACTGGCAGCCTCCACTTCCTGCCTCTTGCTGCGCTTGCTCCTGGAGATTAGCCTCCATGGTGTGAGGAAGCCAGCAGAGACGTGGAGAGGCCACGTGTAAGTGTTCTGGCTGACACCTCCAGCTGAGTTCCCAGCTGACAGCAACCGCCATGGGACATGTGAGTGAGCAAGATGATCAGAGGATTCCAGCCCCCACCTGTCAGCTCAGTCCCAGCCTTTGTGTTACCCCAGCTGATGCCACCTGGAGCAGAGGCAGCTATCCTGGCTGAGCCCTACCCAGATTGCAGATTCATGAGTTAAATAAGTGATGGTGGTGGTTTGGATTGGTGTATTCCACAGCAACAGATAACTCACGTACAAGGTGAACTTTTCCTCTCTTCATAATAACATACTTCAGGGAATAAATATCGCTGGAAACAGTTCTCAGAATTTGGGAAGCCATTTGGTATTTTATACATAGAAATAAAAGCTTTAGAATGTCTATGAAGTTTTTTTTTTTAAAAAGGAATATGAAGATACATATGAGTAAAACAGAAATTTTTTGCATCCCTTTTTTCCTGTCTTTGAATTTGTGTCTATTTCTCACACCTTCCATCGACTGTAATAACTGAAAGTTGTCTGAATTTCATCATGGTCATTCTTGTTGTCTTGTTTGTAGACCAGGGACAGCACATCGGGAGTCCTGGTCCCCACTCCTCCAGGCTGCACCCAACGCATGTTGCTAATTGATGAGTGTACTTGCTTGCAGAGTCCAGATGTCACTTCAGAATTCTCAGCACAGCCCTTTACACTGTTACTGTCCATGTACTGGAGTGGACATCCAAGATGAAACCTACAGTTCATAAAAACTTCTACACACACATCACCATGAGGCATGATACTCTCTGTTTCCCAGCTCTGTCCCCAAACTCCCAGAGCTGCCCGACACCCCATCACTGCTTGTCTGAAGGCATCCTGTTTGTTTTTCCTTTTCGCTTCCTTTAACCTCTCCAGTAGCTTTTCTGGAGAAGTCAGAAGTTACCTGCCTCTGTGGAAAAATTCTGAGATTTCCCAAAGAGGACAATATGGTGAGTGAGAAAAACACTTAGTTTCCCACAGCACAGTTTTCAGTGTGGAGAGACGATGAGCAGTAAGTGCGTGAATGCTGAGGCTATTTACAGAGTTTTATAGTGCGTCTGAAGGAACTCAGATGAGTTAAGGGCCTGCTGTCCCCCAGGGGTGGGACATCTTATGTACGTTAGCTCATTTACTCATCAGAATAACAGGGAGAATATTACTATCTTAATTTTTCCATTTATGTAAACTTACTAATCATTTTTGTCTTAATTTATTCTTTTTCTTCTGTAAATTTTTTGTAGGATTCAACAGCAAAGTAATAAACTGTTGATGCCTGGATTTTTGAAAGTCAGAAAAGGGAAAAATATACTTTAATTAGTCAAGAGCAAGAGAAAAATAGAACAAAATTCCCAAATTAGAAATGCCTGTAGCGTTGCGGTTGTTTGTTCTGGATTTGCATACAATCAAAGCCAAAAGCAGAGTGTCAGAACAAGCAAGTTTTACAGCAGAACTTTTCCTAAAAGAATATTCTCACGTGGGACTTCATATAGGGGATTTTCTTATTAAAGGAAATAACATAAACCTTCAAATGCTGTCTTTTGTTGTTACTGCTGTCTTACAATCATCATTACTATGTGATGTAGTGTATAATATCTTCAACGGCATAAATTCCAAGAAATGCAATAACAAGTTTCATGCACCTCTGACTTTTAATGTCCATCAATAAAGGCAAGCACCTGACCACACAAAAGCAATATAGTGAAATCCAGTTGGTTAAGAAAATATGATCCAGGTACATAGTACTCTGAATGATCTGCTTAAATTTAATTAAAACTTGGTATATATGGAGAAACAGAATGCCTTTCTTTACAACAGTTATTTCTCTGTAAAATTTCTCTCAGCCAGGCTTTTATAGTAGTTGATCAGGAGCCATTTCAGACTTCTGTGCTCTTGGAAAGGCCTGAAGTGCAGGTCCTCTGTGTGGTTGACTCAGAAGTGGGTCCTTAAACTTAGAGGTCAAATAAGGCTGGCATTCTTTTATGGAAACTGAGAATCCTAGTGAGTATGCCCTCCTGGATATCTAGCCCCTAACCTCCATGGGAAGGAGGCCAAGAGAGGATACTTCTGGGCAAAGCCTAGAATTTTTCTCAGGAATCAGTGCTGTGCCCACCTCAGGACATGAACAGAACAGTTCCCAAAGTTTTACAACCCTGAGGAAGAACAGAATTTCCATATCATTTCATATTCCGTCTTACTAATTATCCACTCTGGTCCTAGAAAATTCTCAGTAATGTTGCCATCAGATGTCAAATTTGAGAGGAGTAGCTTCCCAGCGAGCTGACCAAGAATCATTTGTTCACCTGATTAAAAACTTGAGATTAAGTAAAGCACCAAATGATAGCTTTCTGCCATCAAAACTGTTCAGAGCCTCTTTTACTGGTAAATCCTGTTCCTCAGCAACCAAGCTAGTTTATTGTAATTAATTCTAAATAAGTGATCTACCTATGTGGATTCCAATTGTAGTTTACTCTACCTTCAGAACAGATGGAGTCCCTGGGTGGTATAAGTGGTTAACATGCTTGCCTGCTAACTGAAATGTTGGAGGTTTGAGCCTACTCAGAGGCACCTGGGAAGAAAGACCTGGCAATCTACTTCTAAAAAATCAGCCACTGAAAACCCAGTGGAGCACAGTTCTGCTCTGATACACCTGGGCTCACTATGCATTGGGATCAACTCAACAACAACTAATTTTTTGTTTTTAAACAGAACTTCAAGTTTTTAGTCAAAATAACTTTATAAGAAGACATTACTGGGCCTCAGTGAGGAATGGGTTTGGGATTTTTGACATTTAAGACTATTTTTCTAGCACTAAAGAGCTAAAAGAAACGTAAGCACTGTAGACATCAACTAGAGTCTATGCCTTGGTATAGATATAGACTATGTACAATTATGCAGAGTATGCAGTTTTTAAACGGCAAATAAAAATAAGGCTTACCTTGATAATATTCAACAGGAAATTTTTGAATTATGTTTATTTCCTGTTTGGTGACAGCCTAGCCCAGTGGGACTAGCTCTGGTCACATTTTAATGAGTGTTATTACAAAACCAATGAACTGTGTCAGCTATAGTTCTGTCAAAGTTAAGCAATTGTTAGAATGTCATTATAATCAATATAAATATAGGAGTGAATGAAATATTTAATACATAGATTTTTACAAAGATTTCTAGTGAAGTTACTGTGAGATACAAGGACCTCACTGAACAGTCCTTACTGCTATAACCTTGGGCGTTGTCCTTTTGGTTTTTTTTCTGCATCGGATGGAAAAACTGACACTGTGGCTCTCAAATGTGGTCGTAGGGCAAGAACACAGCACACAGGCAGATAGTGGCCGCTTATGATGAGAAGTCAGGCAAGTAATTGTCTTTACCATCGTAGAAGACAATTTACTTGTAACTAACCAAAAACTTGAATTTTTTTGTTTATGTTTTCGACTCGTCTAAAAGAAGAAAAGAGTGCCCTTAGTTGCAGTACTGATCCAAGTTTGAGTAACCTTAACCTAACAATAATAAGGTCTAAAGAAGTTATTTTCCACCCTAGAATCATGTGATTTGTGATCTTGATTTCATAAAATATTTGAAGTGATGCCATCTCCAGTGATGACACTTGGTCTGTAGGTTGAACAGGTAATAATGCCACCACCTTTATGCTGCCTTTATAGATCTGCTAATCCAACACGTTACATGACAGGATCCAGCTCCTCACAAAATAGACGCAAGTCCTCTAAAAACACAAAGATACGGAGTAGACAGTTTAAATCTATCAAAAAAGAGACTAGTGTAATACTCAAAGTTTACCCCTTCACATTAGCAGCCAGTTTACTCTAACTTTCTTACGTCAGCAGCCTTTTGAAATAGGTCGAGGTTACTCACTAACTCTTGGCCAACCAAGCACACACATTCATTCATTCTCACTGTTTTTCTTTCCTTTTCCACTGCCCTCCCGTCTGTCACTCCTCATAGGCAATGCCCGAAAAGTCTCATCACACAAAAGCTTTGAAGAATTTCCCCGTGTGCACGTGTGCTCACTAATGCAGCACACTCTGTCACGTGTTAATACTTAAAAAAAAAAAAAATGTTCAGTGAATTTAGTGACGTAGAAGTCGTGGAAGAGCAGCTTTGATTGAGTGATAAAGCTAGAAGCCATATTGGAGTGGACTGAAGAATGAATAGATGTTGGGAAAATGAGACAGTTTACGTAACCCCCTGAAAAAAATTGTGTTTAAAGAGGGGAGTCAAAAGAGAAAGCGGCCTTGAATAAAAGTGTTTTCGTATAGATGAATGTAACTCCCAAACCTTACTGAAAGATACAGATGATTTGAATAAAGGAAAACACTATATTTTTAGGTGGGAGGATCCAATATTGTGAAAATTTCAATTTTCTCCAAAGTAATGCATTATGCAATAATTCAGATCCCAATAAGATTGTGTTGCTTATTTGTAGGTTGTTTTTGTTGTTGTTAGGATCAGAGGAGAAATAACAAGAAAGAGACTAAAGCTTATTTAGAAAAATAATTCCATGAGCATAGTACCCCTCAAAAGACTTTAAAGGTGGGATAATGAGGTTCACTAGGCCTAACCAAATATGAAAATGTGTGTTACTGTGCAGTGATCCTCAGTCAGATCTGTGAGACAGACAGCTCAGAAAAGGATCCACTTACAGATGGAAATTTAGTGTATAATTTATTGTATTTCTCACTTTTTCCTTATCTGTATGTTTGTATCACATAGATTCATTTTTTAATTTTGCTTTTTTGCATCAGAAGCGTTTTCCCAACTTGTTTCATAATTTTAATTAGCATAATTGTACTGTGTACCTCTCCCAGAAATATAACATTAGCCATTTGCCTGTTGAATGTTTATGTTATTGTTTTTTCTTTTAAGATACTGCTTCAGTGAATATTGCCATGCATACAGTTTTTTCTTTTTTTCATTTTAAACTTATTTCTTTGACTTACATTTTTAGAAGTGAAATTTTGCTTCAAAGGGTATAAACTAATTTTGGTTCTTGGGATGCACTGCTGTATTTCCCTCTAAGAAACTACAGGTAGAAAAGAATTTAACACCATCTCCCATTAGGAACATATTTCAAGTCTTTTTCCCCCAATCAGAACAATAGTTTATTGCTTATTCTGCTTTCCTGTAGGAACGGCGTCGAGCTTCCACTCTCAATGTTGCATGTAGATAGTCTAGTAAACCTTTAGCCAGATTGTTTTAGCAGTCTTTAGCCTACTGATTTCTTTGAAATGCTGCCTAGTTTAAAAAAAAAAGAGAGAGAGAGCAGAAAGTAAATGAATTTTCTCATCATTGTTAATCTATTAAAGGGGTAAGGCCGCTACTCTTAGGAAACAGGCCGCCAGTGAAGGCAGAGACTCTGGGGCCAGACAGCCAGGCTTTGAATCTTGGCCTTATCCCTCAGTAACTGTGTGAGCTTGAACAGTTTGTTTAACCTCTCTGTGTCTGGGTTTCATCAGCGGTAAAAGGAGTACGAAAACCATATAGGGTTATTATGAGCACTGAATAAATTAATTCAAGTAAAACATATACAAAGATGCTTGGCACGTATTAAGGATTCAATAAATGTTGACTCTTGTAGTAGAATTGTGAATTGGCACATAACATTTATTCTAACCTTCTAGTCTGTCTTCCTGTACTGCAAAATCCAGAAGGCTAAAAGCTACATGTTCTAGAATCCTTTGTGTCTAAAATTCTGGATATGAATGAAGTTCCACCGATTAGATATATTCACATGGAATTTTGAAAGTGGGAGTGACGTGGAGGCATCTTCCTGCTGCTTGGCCTCTTGCTGCTGGAAGCGGAGCTGTGGAGACCTAGAACACGTCTCCAGGAGAGTCTCGGTGGCTGCTTGCCAGCTCTGTGCAGCTTGAAAGGCAAGTGCACTGGGGGCTTCGTGGGGTGTTCGTGTACCCTTCCGTTCAGGCAGCAGTCCCCTGATTTCTCACCCTTCTGCTTGTGGTTGGTTTACAGCTTCCCCATCAGGCCAGGTCTGCAGTATTGACTTGGGCATCGTTCTTGGAAGACAAACCCAGAGCCTGTGCATTCAGCCCTTACAGCAGATTGATAGGTGCCAGTTCCCTGTGTCTAGTCCATCTTTTCTTAAGATAGCTGGAAAAGTTTCTGTTTCCTGAACCTGTGACGGTGGTGATAGTGATGGTATCAGTCACAGCAGTAGAAATGGTTAGCAGTGATGGTTCTCACAACTCTTTTGCACTCGTTTGTAGTTGTTCCTGACACCTTCCCCCCTGAACCCAGGCATGCAGCAGAATCCTTCTTGACACAGAGCTTAAGGCAGCCGCTACCATTAAAGTGGGACTAACTTGCCGGTCTTGCTTTGTATTTGTGTTTTCCCTTAAAATGTAGCTTCTCTCTAGCTTCATATTACATAATAGACCCAGTTTACGTCATCGGCTGTGGTGGATATTAACCATGGTGAGAGGAAAGGTGGAGGGAGGGGGAAGCCAGTGTTCAGACCATGAAGTCATTGAAACTATCCAGGGAAAACAAAATTCTGCTTCAGTCTAACAAGTGTTTGTTGAGCTTCTACTGTTTACCGGTTACTTAGCCTTGGGAAGATACAGATATGATAAGATACATTTCATACACTCAGAGATGGTGGGAAGACAGACCTAGAAATCAGTTCCCTTCCCTGCTGGAGTCCCTGGGTGGCGCAAATGGTAAGCACTCAACTAGGAGCCCAAACGGTTGGTGGTTCGAACCCACCCAAAGGCACATGGGAAGACAGGCTTGGCAATCTACTTCCGAAAGATCACGGACTTGAAAAGCCTGCACACGTGGGATCGCCGTGAGTTGGAATCCACTAGAAGGCAGCTAACAACAACATTCTGTGAGTAACTTGAGATGAGTATCTTGGTGACTATTGTAACCCTAGCATCTTCCACACTGCCTGATACACAGTGTGTTCTCAATAGACATTTTTTGAATAAATAAGTAAAGAGGTAGAATATCAAGTCCAGTGTAGACAGAAGAGGAATGGTTAACTTAACCGGTGAAAGTTAGGAAAACCTGTTGATATTCTAATGATGTCAAAAAATGGTTCCATGGTCAAATAAATTTGGGAATCACCACATTGCCTCGCCCTCTTAGGATCCTAATGCACGTTAGCATATTATAGGTTCTGGTGAGTTCTGCAGTAAGGAAACAGTTTAGTTTTATTCAACCAAGTGGTTTCCAAGGACCTTTGAACTCTTTTAGCACTCTTCATTGTGTGGCAGACCATTTAGGAGATGCCGAGCCCGTGATTTCCTGAGGCTAGACCCTAATAATTATTTTGCAATGCTAGAACATTGTGGCTTTGATAACAGCATTTAAAATCTTGGTGTCCTCGGCTTGGTATTCTGAGTGAAGATTTAAATAACTGGCCAATGAATCTCCATAAAAAAGTCAGTCTAGCAAGGCACTACTTTAGTCTTTTATGTTAGCAACTAACGTTAAGTTCTCTATTCCAAATTAGAAAAGGTTGGACGTGCTAAAGAACAAGGCATTTTAAACAACCCAGATTTTCTTTTTATTAAAAGAATTAGTGATATCTTTTAAAATAAAAACGAGTTGTTTAGAAAGTTTCCTTTTCACTTAGTGGCGTAGCTGTCTCTTACTGCACCAAGTTTCACCATCAGCTCTCCGCCCACAGCACACTTGTTAGAGCTGAGACATTTGTAGTGCAGACAACATGGTGCCCATGAAAAACGATGTGCTTGGGAAATCTCTTCCCATTTACTAGAAAATTATCAGTTTCAAGTAGAATCTTTCTTCTAAATTGGCCCTGCATTTCATTTTGTCATATATTGCTAAACAAGACGTTCACATTAAATAAAAATTTAAATATTACCGTGACTTTTAACTTTACCTTTAGGGGTGGAAAAAAACCCTGATCATCCCTAATGTAGATAGAATAGCCTTTTTTTTTTAAATGGCTTAATACTGAGAATTTTTTATTTTATGTATTACTTTTCCTTTATATAATTGTGTATTATTACCTTTAGTAAATTGTTTTGCTTCTTAAACATATCTTAGATGACTAAAAATAACATCACAAAACATGTTTGTTATATCCTTAATTGTTTTGACCGTAGAATTAATTTTAAAGTCAGAAAGGGCATTGCTTTTCCATCATTTCCAGCTCAGAGTATTCAGCATGTCACAGATGTTCATGAATAATGTCCATTTACAACTGCTGGCAAAGAGTGCAGGTGAGTTGGCTAGGTGAATTAAATGTTGGGGGATCTGACAGGCAGCACACTGCTTTGTGATCATTCCAAAGTTCTAATAATCTCCCTCACCTTCTCTGCCTGCCGCTAATGAAAGAGAATAGGTGATTGCACCTCAGGCTATGTTCTGCGCCTAATGACTCCTCCAAAGGCAGATTTATGAAGAAAAAATTAACTTTGAATGAGGATTGAATTGGCCCTGACAGCCTGATAGACTGTGACACAGATTCTGTGGCAAAACAGACGTAGCCCTAATTGATTATCAATATTTTAAGCAAAGTGATGAAAATAAGCATTAAGTGATGAGAAAGGCCGTCTTAATACAGCAGGCAGTAACCAGGACACGAGAGTCTTTGGGGAGGTTTGCCCTAATTGCTGTTACTGAATTTTATCTGTCAGTTTTTACCTTGGCTTCCCAAAGCAGCCATTGTCCCCCCTTGGTGTACTTCTTTTTCCTTAAAGGTCTGTGACTAGAATGTTAATCTCTCTGACGCACCACTGACAACCCTATCTGCAGCCTCCTTCTCTAGAGAAGTTTGATATTTGACTCATTTTGAATGGAGATTAGCTTTCATAGTTTTGCAGAACAGAGGCTTTTGGTGAAAATTTCTGGATTGACACATTTTTTAATGTGTTTCTAAATTTGTTGTGCCAATTCATAAAATACATACTAGCATAAGGTATTACATGTTGCATGTCACACGTCTCATAATTTCAGGCCTTATGTTCTGTACGTCATTTGTAGCACTGACTTCAGCCCTAATCTTATGAATTAAATGAAAATATTTTTCCTAGAAATAATATATACACATGTACACACGTAAAGAATGTATATGTGTATATATCCAGCATAGCTACTTACAAAATATGTTTTCAAATTAAAAAAAAAAGTAATTCAACCTAGATAATTATATGTCCATCTGGTGCTTTGTAAGTTAATTTAATAACTTTTGGAATTATTATATACTTTTATTCTTACAGATGATATTTAGTCAGTCTTCTATATTAGAATAATGGAAAAAAGATCACTTAAAAATCTGTATTAGTTTAATTCGGTATTAAAATTGATGAGCCAAGAACCTGCTCTGTGGCATACATAATGATGTGTTTGTTTACTATTAAATAGGTTTTAGATAAATTAGCTTATTTAACACAGGAACTATACATATTTTCCTCGTGTTAAAATACCCTCTTAATTATTAGTCATCAGCATTCATATTGTTTTATGAGATTACTTTCAGCCAGAAATTTTGCAATTATACAAAACTTGATAAAAGAGTCGGCAAGTTAACTGTGGAGATAGTTAAAAGGAGGCATTTTAGTGTCTTCCAGTGATCTCAAGTAATTTATTACAGGTAAAATGACGATAATGCAGAGATACTATAATACAGCGCTTCCCAGTCTTTCTCAAGTCATGACATGCAAACGAGTTGTATTTATTTGGCACCCTGGGTTAAACTGACTCGCCTGCACTTAGCCAGAGGCCACTGGCTCTGGAACTCCAGCCACCTCCAGCCACCTCCAGCCCTGCCTGCTCACCCTGAGGACCGAGGGCCAAGAGGATCCATATTTAACACACCTGTGACTTATTCATGGTCCAGTGGTTGGGAGGCTCTGAGGCCACAGCAGTTTGAAGCATGACATTTAGAAAACCTAGATGGAACAGTAAAATAAAAGCAATTTGAAGTTTTAATATCTAAAAGGTATTCTAAAAATTACCCTCTCCAGAAAGAGAAGAACAAATGTTTCTAGATGTGGTTCTTGCTAGATGGATTAATGATCTAAATCATGTTTTCCATTCAATGTTGGAGCTAATGTCTGTTAAGATTATTCACATTTTAATCTTTGGCTTGACCTCAGTAAAGCAGAATATACATTTAAACTTAATTCTTAGAAAAATATTGAATAAAATAAACTAATGTCTTGGCAGAAATACGTTTTTTGAAACTTCAAAAGACCTTAGAACTAATTGAATCCAACTCTGTCGTTTGAGTGTTTAAGAAACTGTAGCCCAGGTCACGAATTAGATGACTGCTTAGCTAGATCCAAAATCCAGTTCTGATTCCTAGACCGTCCCTTGAACTCTACTCTGGTTGCTGAAAAACATTATCAGAGCTCCTAAGTTGTTGTGTGTTGTAAAATCCACACATCATGCCTTCACATCCATGAGAAGTTGTTTTCTAGCAATTTTTACTTCTGAATTAGATGTGTTTTTGGTGGGGCTTCAATACTAGTGCCTGTATTATTTATTTTTGTTACATAGTGCCTTCTCTAAAAGCCCCCACACTCTCTGTCTCAGTGTTGAGAAGCCAGTGGGAAGGCAGAAGATCATCAGTCATGCTGAAGTTTACTTTGTCCTGAAAATTATTGTTATTATAAAGGAAATAAACTCCTGTATAAATAGATAAAAAATAATCTAGTTTAGGTAAGAATTCTATAAACACCACTGGTACTAGGTGCTTTGTCCTCTGTCATTCGGTTTGCTAACATTCCAGTGTTAACAGCAGGAGAAGCAGAAAGATAAATTATTCTTGTTGCGCCACCTAGCGAAACTCGGATGCTGTGTGCCTGCCACCGTATCTCTTAACTGCCCCTCATGCCCGTAAGAAATACACAGATATCCGAGTTCACGAAGGTTGATTTATTCATTGTAGTTTGGTGTATAGAAGTTTTAAGACTGAAATGCCATTAGTAAAAATGTAAATATTTCTGCCCACTTTAATCTCTGAAGGCATTGCCTTGAGCAAAAAACAGTACTTGGGTAACGTTTTTAAATGACACCCCTCTGGTTGTAATTCTAAGATTTTACAAGATGATGTGCTCCAGAGAAAACTTGAAATTACTGAAAACTGATGGTACTAAATTAGACTGAACACTTGGCACAAAACATTTTAAATATCTGAAACTAATTTGTTTAGTCTTTTCTGGTAAAATATTCTGATGTTTTTCTTTGATGAGGTTACTTACCTTTTATCACAGTGCAGAAATGTTTTTTAAACCACGTGTGCCGTACATATGCATTTGAAATGAAAATAGTTTTGTACTAAAAATGCTGGGCCTACTAAACTGTAGTATGGATAACACCGTGTTAAAGAATCTGTTTTTAAATTTGTGTTTCAAGTGTTTGAGTGAAAAATCTTGCATGGTTTTATGTTGCTTTTTCTAATGCTACATAACCATTCAGCTAAGTCTTAATTTTTATAATATTATTAAATTCCAAGCTTTCAAAATGCTGGCAGAGGTAAAATAAGAATATTACTGGCCGTGTCATTGGTTTGTGTTGATATAATAGTAAGTACCTAATTTTTAAAAATCAAGGAAAGTAATTCATCCAAATGGCAGAAAAGTGTTCCCCGTGTATCTAAATTTATTGTGTACAAAGACGTATAGGACTTTTCATTCTGAAGATTTTTATTTGATGTGATGTTTGATTACTGTGAAAATTCATAAGATTGATTGCTCTTAAATATATTCTGTAAAGAGAAATTTCTAAAGTATGCACGCTTCTAAACTTAAATATTGAATCATATTCTAAATGAATTTTTTGGTAAGAGAAATATTCAGTCTTAAAAACTTGTGGATAGACATATTTATAAATGCATATACATGTATGTAAACATACATCAAATTAATATAATATTGAAATTAAAAGTTTTGAGGAACTATGCCAGATTATAGATTTGGAATATTAATACTCATATGACTAGAATGGAATGTCATGATTAATACAATTTTCTGAGATACTGACATATTTCAGAATATATTCCAGATATATTTCATAAATGTTTCTAAAATATTTAAGTAACATGAACAGAATTAAATATTTAATATGCTCCTATTCCTCAAAGTCATCATTTTGTGTGTTAATTTTCAGTTTAGTTCAATAAACATTTAGTAAGGAGCTAATGAGCTCTGCCCGCTACCACACTGCATTAAAAGCGTAAGCTCTCTGGCCTCAAGGAGTTGGCAGTCTAGTAAGAGAGAAAGACACATGGTCCTCTGAGACCCATGTTGTTGTGGGGTGCTGGTGAGTCAGTTCCAGCTCATAATGGCCCCAGGTGACAGAGCAGAACTGTCCCATAGAGTGATCTTTACTGAAGCAGATTGCCAGGTCTTTGTCCCACAGAGTCCCCGGGTGGTTTTGAACTGCTGACTTTTTGGTTGGCAGCCGATTGGGTAAAGTGTCATGGAGGAGGCTACAGGACAGGTGAATAATTAGCATTGTAGAATACTGTGAGTATAGCTAGAGCAAGTAGGAGGTACAGAGCGGAATTTATACTTGTCACAGAGCATATCCAGGAAATAAGTAAAGGTAAACATATTCTCTTCTAAGTTTTCTCTTTCTCTTTAAACTATTAAATGAAAAAGATCCAGCGCAATGGTCTGGTTAAAACACACGCACACGCGCACGCACACACTTAGACACACACCAGATCCGGATTATCCTTTTTAAATCTCACTTCAGTTTAAAGCAGGCCTATTTTATATTCTGTACCATTTCTCAGAAATATCATTACACATTAAGGAAAACAAATAAACTCATGGCCATCTTAGTCAGTTCCAACTCGTAGCGATCCTATAGGACAGAGTAGAACTGCCCCATAGAGTTTCCAAGGAGTGGATTCGAACTGTTGACCTGTAGGTTAGCAGTCGTACCACTTAACCACTACACCACCAGGGTTTCCATCATTACACGTACTTAGTGCATATTTCCCTAAATAAAATTTTGTGTCAAAGAAAGAATTCACTACAAAAAACTTGTGAATAGGTTAAAAAAAAAAAAGTATAAATTATATCATAAACAGTACCGATGCATGTACTTTTAATATAATAGTTACTGTAATTAGATACTAATATCTTTAAGAGTATATAGATAATTCTGCATATTTTACATAAATACAATTTCTTTAATAACACAGTCACTGTTGAGTCAGTTCCAACTAATAGCAATGCCCCTGTATGTCAGAGTAGAACTGTACTCCATAGGGCTTTCAGTGGTTGTGGTCTTTCAGAAGTAGATTGCCAGGCTTTTCTTCCAAGTCACCTCAGGATGGACTCGAACCTCCAGCCTTTCAGTTATCTGCCAAGCATGTTAACCCAGGCTCCTGGCCAGACATCAGTGTATATAAGTGCTATTTTGCTCTTTTGAAGTTATAAATGTTTGCACCTATTATAGCTCATTTTTTAAACTAGTGTTTTCTTTCCTTTTTTGAAAAATTGTAAACAGTTCGATAAGGATTTAATTCAGCAGCGTTCACTGGCACTGACCTGAGTTTTGAGGATGCAAAAGTGAATGAGAGACAAATACATTAAACAAACAGTTACAGTATAATGTGATTAGCTACTGCACTACTCCAAAAGAGATACCACGAGAGCAGCTAACTGTCCAGACGTGAAGAAGGATTCTCATAAAATGCAATGTTTAACCAAAGTGAATAAAGCCTTACAAACTTAGGGAACCAGAAAGGCACAGAATTGTGAAAGAATGTGGTACATTTCCTGAATTAGAATGAGTTCTTAGTGTTTGGAGTGTAAAGGACTTGGAATGAAGTGATGGCAGACTGAAGCAATGGGCTGAGACCACTTGGTGCAGGATCTGGTAGGTTGTGCTAAACAAAGTGATGTTTTCCTACCATGTTAGGGAACCATTGCAACACACTTTCTTGGGAAGATGGCTTCCACTAAGCTTTCATTGCAAAGGTAATACTGTTGCAAGTCAAATACCACCCAGACAAGTAGTTTGAGTATCTTTGCTTAGTTTCCAGTCCCCAGGGTGTCCTGAGACAAGGAGAAGGAACTGGTCCAAGCATACCTTCCTCAAACCAACTTATTAAGACTTAAGAGTTCCAGCAAAATGGCACTCTAGGAAGAAGCACCACGCTGTCCCTCCACAGCAAAGATCCAACAAACTAAGCTGAACAGAGAATACAACAATCCTGAAACCCTAAAACATCAAATGAAGAGATAAAGAACTCAGCCAAGCACCAAATGGTGTGAGAAAACTGACAGAGAACGGAGAGCAAGGAGAGATTCATGCAGAGGTCCCCTACCAGCTAACGCAGCACGGATCTGCCATCTTGGACTCCTATCGGAGACCAGCAAGCAGGGGTACGAGAAAGCAGCCTCACGGAGCTTCCAGCGGGAGACAAAACAACCGGTAATTGGTGATATATGCTTTCCCACCCCCTACCCTTCTTCACCCCGACTCGGCCTCCTCTGCTTCCCGTGGCCACAGTCTCTTGACCTGGAAACAGTGGCTGCTTGGATTCCACACACCTGAACGTGTGGCTCTCTGAGTGCCATTTGTTGGCTGCTGGTGTTGCTTTTTTTCCACTTCTTTTTATTTCTTCCTTGCCTCTCCCCACTTCCCCCTCCTTTAGCTCAAGTACCTCACTCCGTGCGCCATCTTTGCTTCTTCCTGAGGGGCTGCAGAGCTCCGGTAATTTGTGATACATGCTTTCCCACTCTCTACCCTTCTTCACCCACACTCGGCCCCCTCTACTTCCCACGGACACAGTCTCTTGTCCAGAAACACCAGCCCACACTAGCTGGCTCTCTTGAGTGCCATTTGTTGCCTGCTAGTGTTGCTTTTTTTTTCTGCTTCTTTTGACTTCTTACTTGCCTCTCGCCACCTCCCCCTCCCTTCGCTCAAGTACCTGGCTCCCTGCGCCACCTTTGCTTCTTCCTAAGGGGCTGCAGAGCTCTGTTCGAGTGTGGAGCTGCTTCCCGGTTTGGGCTGCCGTGCTGGTGGGATCCCGGGGCTTTTATTCATTTGTTTGTTTTGAATTGTTTGTTTTGTTTTCCTTTTCTTGAGTTGGGAGCCCATTCTGGCCAGGCTGAGCTGCGTGGCAGGGAGATGCCCCTTCGGCTTCCACAGACGTGGAGAGGGATCCCTGAGGGCATTTCTTTTTATGTTGGTTTTTTTTTCTTTCTTTGGGGGCCTTTCTTGTTTGTTTGTTTTTTTTGTTTGTTTGTTTTTTGTTTTTGTTTGTAATTTGTTTTGTTTTCTTTTTCCTCTTTTTCCCTTTTTGTCTTTCTTCATTGCTCAGTTTCTCGTCTCTCTATATCTTCCTTCCCTTTCTGTTCCCTGAATACCTGGCATTGTATACCTCTACACCTTCTGGCCAGGCTGTACTGCAACACCTGAGAGCGACTTCCCCAGACCTCAAAGCTGCACCGGTGGGATCCCTGGGAACTTTGCGGTTCTTTAACCTTTCTGATTCTTATTTATTCATTCTTTTCTTTTCTTCCTCTTCCCCTTTCTGTTTCTCTCCATTTCATAGTCTCTCATCTCTCCACTCCAACGGCAAGCTCCCCTAGCATTCTTTTTTGTTTGTTTGTATGTTTTTGACTCCTGTTCCTCTCTCCTCTCTCCCATATCCATCTTAGCCCCACACATAACAATCTCCCCACTGCATCCTGCCTACCTGCACCGTGCACTTGACATCACACCACCAAGCAGCACAGGCACAGCCTACTGGAACCTGCCATGCACTGATTACCGACCCACTCTGGTGGCTGTAGTGAGTGCCACAAACAACCTGTCCCAGTAACTCCTCCTCAGCTAGACCTGCCCTGCCGTAACATATCTGAGTGACTGACCCAGCCAATTGGAGAAGGAGGCAAAAAGTATTGTGCCCACAGACGAACAAACAACAGAGAACACACAGTCTGCCTGCTCAGACATAGTCAAATTTTTTTTTAAAAAAGGGACGAAACAAACAAATCTACAATCAATAAACGAGAAAAATAACTACTGAATGCCCCGAAAACAGCAGACAATATCAAAACATTTACAAAAACAGCAGGACAGGATGGTTCCAGTAGGCGTCCAAAATAAAACACCAGATGACTCTCCTCTGGAAGAAAATGCACTAGAACTACCTGATAGGGAATTCAAATCTCTAATACTCAGAATTCTCCAAGAACTGAGGCAAAAAGCTGACAAACATGAGGGAAAAATAGACAAATTCGTAGAAAATAACGGACAAAAAATTGGAAGAATTCAGGAAAATAATGCAGGAACAAAATGCCAAAATAAATTCACAACTAGGAATTATACAAAGACAACAATTAGAAATCCAAAAGATAAACAACAAGATTTCAGAAGTGGACGATGTCATAGAAGGGCTGAGAAGCAGATCTGAAACGGTGGAAGACAGGATCAGTGGAATCGAAGACAAACACTTGGATACAACTCTGTTTGAGGAAAACTCAGAAAAAAGAACAAAGAAAAATGAAGAGACCCTGAGAGTTATGTGGGACACAATCAAAAGCAAAAATCTGCGAGTGATTGGAATTCCATAATGGGGAGAAAACAGAAAACACAAAGAGGATCACTGAGGAACTGCTGACAGAAAACATCCCCAATATCATGAAAGATGAAAAGCTGGCCATCCAAGAAGCTCAACGAACCCCATATAGAGAGACCACAAAAGACACTCACCAAGGCATGTCATATTCACACTCGCCAAAACCAAAGACAAACAGAATCCTGAGAGCAGCTCGTGAAAAACAAGAAGTCACATACACAGGAGAAACAATAAGACTAAGCTCAGATTATTCAGCAGAAACCATGCAGGCAAGAAGGCAATGGGATGACATATATAAAAACTTGAAAGAAAAAAATTGCCAGCCAAGAATAACATATCCTGCAAAACTCTCGTTCAAATTTGGTGGTGAAATTAGGTCATTTCCAGATGAACAGAAATTAAGGGAATATGTAAACGTCAAACCAAACTTACAAGAATTATTAAAGGGAGTTCTTCGATCTGAGGACAAACAGCTTCAGCTCACAGGCAGAACCTAGGACACAGGACCGTACAAGCCAGATACCAATCTAGGAAATGAACTCTCGAGGACTATCCAAAACCAAAAGAAATACAACAGGGCATCAGAGCAGTTAATCAGTAAATGACAACAACATCAAAACAATAAAAGAGGGAATAAATGGCATAGGTATAGAACCTTCTAATGGAGAGGAAGACAAGGTGATACCAAGTAATGGTAGAGTGCTTCAAACTTAGAAAGATAAGGGTAAAATTTATGGTAACCACAAAGAAAGTTAACAAACATACTCATTTTAAAAAAGGGGAAAAACATAAAGTCTCAGCAAAAACAAAACCTACAAAAACAAAAGAAATGAAAAAACAATCCACAAACAAAAGTAACTCAGCACAAGAAAGTAAGAAGAACAAAGAAAACATCAGCACCACAAAAAAAAGCACTACAAAATGATAACAACAAACCCACATCTATCAATAATCACACTGAATGTAAATGGACTCAGTGCACCCATAAAGAGACAGAGAGTGACAGAATGGATAAGAAAACAGGATCCATCAATATGCTGTCTACAGGAGACACACCTTAGAAACAAAGATGTGAATTTATTAAAAGTCAAGGGTTGGAAAAAAATATATCAAGCTAACAACTACCAAAAAAGAGCAGGAGTGGCAATTCTAATCTCAGATATAATAGACTTTAAAATGAAATCTACCATAAAAGACAAAGAAGGACACTATATAATGATTAAGGGGACGATCCATCATGAACACATAACCATAATAAACATCTACGCACCCAATGACAGGGCTCCAAAATACATAAAACAAACTCTAACAACACTGAAAAGAGAAATTGACAGTTCCACAATAATGGTAGGAGACTTCAACACACCACTCTCAGTAAAGGACAGAACAACTAAGAAGAAACTCAGCAAAGATACAGAAGACCTAAAAGGCACAATCAGCCAACTTGACCTCATAGACATATATAGAACACTCCGTCCAACTGCTGCAAAGTACACATTCTTTTCCAATGCACATGGAACGTTCTCCAGAATAGACCGCATCTTAGGCCACAGAGCAATCCTCAACAAGATCCAAAACGTTGAGATAATTCAAACTATCTTCTCTGACCACAATGCCATCAAGGTAGAAATTAACAATAGAAAGAGCAAGGGAAAAAAATCAACTACATGGAAACTGAATAATACCCTGCTTACACATCAGTGGGTAATAGAAGAAATCAGAGATGGAATCAAAAAATTCCTAGAATCAAATGAGAATGAAAACACATCATAGCAAAACCTTTGGGACACAGCAAAGGCAGTCCTCAGAGGACAATTTATAGCAATAGATGCACATATCAAAAAAGAAGAAAGGGACAAAATCCAAACATTAACTACTCAAACAAATAGAAAGAGAACAGCAAAAAAAGCCCACAACCACCAGAAGAAAGGAAATAGTAAAGATCAGAGCAGAAATCAATGAAATAGAGAACAGAAAAACAATAGAAAGAATCAACAAAACCAAAAGTTGGTTCTTTGAAAGAATCAACAAAATCGACAAACCACTGGCCAGACTGACAAAAGAAAAACAGGAGAGGATGCAAATAACCCAAATAAGAAATGAAATGGGGGGCATTACAACAGACCCAACTGAAATAAAAAGGATTATAACTGAAGATTATGAAAAACTATACTCCAACAGATTTGAAAACCTAGAGGAAATGGATAAATTTCTAGAAACACACGGCCTACCCAAACTACAACAAAGTGATGTTGAAAATCTGAATAGACTCCTAACGAGAAGAGATTGAAAAGGTAATAAAAAAACTCCCAACCAAAAAAAGCCCTGGCCCAAATGGCTTCACTGGAGAATTCTACAAAACATTTACAGAAGAGCTTGTACCAGTACTACTCAAGCTATTTCAGAGCACAGAAGAGGAGGCAACACTTCCAAATTCATTCTGTGAAGCCAGCATAATGCTGATACCAAAACCAGGAAAAGATGTCACAAAAAAAAAGAAAATTACAGACCAATATCTCTCATGAATATAGATGCAAAAATTCTGAACAAAATTCTAGCCAATAGAATTCAGCATCATATCAAAAAAATAATACACCACAACCAAGTAGGATTCATACCAGGTATGCAAGGATGGTTCAACATTAGAACATCAATCAACATAATCCACCACATAAATAAAAGGAAAGAAAAGAACCACATGATCATCTCAATTGACGCAGAAAAGGCATTTGACAAAGTCCAACACCCATTCCTGATAAACACTCTCAATAAAACAGGTATAGAAGGGAAATTTCTCAACATAATAAAGGGCATCTATGCAAAACCAACGGCCAGCATCATTCTTAATGGAGAGAGGCTGAAAACATTCACCTTGAAAACAGGAACAAGACAAGGATACTCTTTATCACCACTCCTATTTAACACTGTGCTGGAAGTTCTAGCTAGAGCAATAAGGCAAGAAAAAGAAATAAAGGGCATCCAAATTGGTAATGAAGAAGTTAAACTGTCCCTGTTTGCAGATGATATGATACTATACACAGAAAACCCTAAAGACTCCACGAGAAATCTACTGGAACTAATAGAAAGATTCAGCAGAGTAGCAGGATACAAGATACACATTCAAAAATCAGTTGGATTCCTATACACCAATAAGGAGAACGATGAAAAGGAAATCAGGAAAACAATACCATTTTCAATAGCCCCTAAAAAGATAAAATACTTAGGAATAAATCTGAGCAGGGATTTTAAAGACCTATACAAAGAAAACTACAAAACACTACTGCAAGGAACCCAAAGGGATCTACATAAATGGAAAAACATACCATGCTCATGGATAGGCAGACTCAACATTGTGAAAATGACAATTCTGCCCACAGCAATTTACAAATACAACGCAATCTCGATCCAAATACCAACAACATTCTTCAAAAAGATGGAAAAAGTAATCATTAACTTTATATGGAAAGGGAAGAAGCCCCAAATAAGTAAAGCGCTACTGAATAAAAAGAATAAAGTTGGAGGACTCACACTACCTGACTTCAGAACCTACTAGACAGCTACAGTAGTCAAAACAGCCTGGTACTGGTACAATGACAGATACATCGACCAATGGAACAGAATTGAGAACCCAGATGTAAATCCATCCGCCTACGGTCACCTGATCTTCGACAAGGGCCCAAAGTCCATCAAATGGGGAAAAGACAGTCTTTTTAACAAATGGTGCTGGCAAAACTGGATATCCATCTGCAAAAAAATGAAACAGGACCCATACCTCACACCGTTTACAAAACTACTTCAAAATGGATCAAAGACCTGAATATAAAGCCTAGAACTATAAAGTTCATACAAGAAAATATAGGACCAACACTTCAGGCCTTAATACATGGCATTAACAGGATACAAACCATAACCATTAGCGCACAAAACCCAATAGATAAGCTAGATAACTGGGATCTTCTAAAAATCAAACACCTATGCTCTTCAAAAGACTTCACCAAAAGAGTAAAAAGAGAACCTACAGACTGGGAGAAAATTTTTGGACAGTACAAGTCAGACAAAGGTCTAATCTCCATAATCTCTAAGAAAAGCCAACACCTCTACACAAAAAGACAAATAATCCTATTAAAAAATGGGCAAAGGAAATGAACAGACACTTCACCAAAAAGACATTCAAATGGCCAACAGACACATGAGGAAATACTCGTTATCACTAGCCATTAGAGAAATGCAAATTAAAACCACAATGAGATACCATCTCACCTGGCATTACTGGCACAAATCCAAAACATTGGAAATAACAAATGTTGGAGGAGCTGCGGGGAGATCAGAACACTTATGCACTGCTGGTGGGAATGCAAAATGATACAACCATTTTGGAAAATGATATGGCGCTTCCTCAGAAAGCTAGAAATAGACATACCATTCGATCCAGCAATCCCACTCCTAGGAATATATCCTAGAGAAATAAGTCATCACTCGAATAGACATATGCACACCTATGTTCATGGCAGCATTGTTCACAATAGCAAAACGATGGAAACAACCTAGATGCCCATCAACAGATGAATGGATACACAAACTATGGTACATACACACAATGGAGTACTATGCAACGAGAAAGAACAACAATGAATCTGTGAAGCATCTCATAACATGGATGAAACTGGAGGACATTATGCTGAGTGAAATAAGTCAATCACAAAAGGACAAATACTGTATGAGACCTCTACTGTAAAAACCCATGAAAAAGTTCACACACAAAATGGAACAATCTTTGTTGGTTACCAGGGATGGGAGGGGTGGGAGGGAAAATACTAAATAGATAATAGATAAGTGGTGTCTTGGGTGAAGGGTGAGACAGTACACAATACAGGAGAAACTAGCACAGCTTGTACTAGGAAAGGTCACGGAAGCCCCACAGAGACATCCAAACTCCCTGAGGGACTGAATTGCTGGGCGGAGGGCTGTGGGGACCATGGTCTCGGGGAACATCTAGCTCAATTGGCATGACACAGCTTATAAAGACAATGCTCTACATTCTACCTTGTTGAGTAGTGTCTGGGGTCTTAAAAGCCTGTGAGCGGCCATGTAAGATACTCCACTGGTCTCATCCCTTCGGGAGCAAGGGAGAATGAAGAGAACAGGATACAAGGAAAAGATTAGTCTGAAGGGCTAATTGTCCACAGCTACCAAGGCCTCCACAGGACTGAGTCCAGTACAGCTAGATGGTGCCCAGCTACCACCACTGACTTCTCTGACCAGGATCACAACAGAGCGTTCTGGACAGAGCTGGAGAAGGATGTAGAGCATAATTCTAACTCGCAAAAAAAAAGACCAGATTTACTGGCCTAAAGGAGACTGGAGAAACCCTGAAAGTATGGCCCCCAGACACCCTTTTAGCTCAGTGGTGAAGTTACCTCCGAGGTTCACTGCTCAGCCTGGGAGTGGACAGCCCCGGAAAACCAAATGAGACTAACGAGGTATAGGAGTCCAGTGACAAGGGCCAGAAAGCAGAAGGGGACAAGGAAGCTGGTGATAGGGAACCCAAGGCTGAGGAGGGATATCGTTGATGTGTTGTTAGATTGTTAACCATTGTCACAGGGCAACATTTGTATTAACTGTTAAACGAGAAACTATTTTGTGCTGTAAGCCTTCGTCTTAAGTGAGAATAACAGCACAATTGGAAGAGCGTAGTCAATGTCACTGAACTGTGCATGTAGAAATTTTTGAAACGGTGTATCTTTGGCTATGTGTATTTTCACCAAACGATAAAAGATGTTGAGAATTTAGAGGGTTAATATGTTGTGGGGTTGTTAACCAATGTCGTAAAACAATGTATGTGTACTACTGTTTCATGAGAAACTATTTGTTCTGTAAGCCTTCACCTGAAGTACAATCAAAAAAATTAATTAATTAAAAAAAATTATTAGACTTACATTTCAATCATTACGCTGTTCTCTGTGAAATCTCTCAGTATCTATGCTTCTCTCAATCTGGGGTATGGTATATTTTTACGTCTTGGGTTTTTAGCAGCGTATACGAAGTCAAGTATTCACTGAACATCTACTAGATAGAGTATTAGGGTCAGAGTGATGAACTGAAGAGACAAAATCAATTAAAAAATTTTGAAGATCTGCAACCTTATCTTGGCAGAATCCATGGAAATGGCTTTTCTTTTCCATACCTTGACCAGCGGGCAGTCCTTTCATAAACTGTCGTAAAGAGAAGTGAAAAGTTGGTAGTATTGCCTATATTTTGCAGTTAGAATGACTCAGGCACTCCTTCCAATTTACTGATAGGACAGAATGTAGCTTCTTGAATCCTAATTGTATGCCTTCCACTAGGATGCCTCCATCTTTCATTTTAAAAAAGTGAAGTCCCCTCTTCAGAGCATGCTGTGTCTGTATCTGGTTTGCACCTACTTCTTAAATCTTTTCATGACCTAAGTTCATCTTCTCCTGTACCATAGTAAAGAAACCCCCATATTCAGTATCTAATACCTGCTGGATTTCCAAGTGCTTAAACTGCCGGAAGTGATCTGTAGCAGTCACCTACAGGAAAAACCAAACGCCAGGGTGTTGTGGTCTTCGTGGGCACTTGTGACGAATTTCTGGAGCAAAGCTTCCCATGCAGCCTGCCTCACGAGGCCCGTGGGACATGATGAAGACTTTGGAACAGATGGTGTTTCATTTAACAGATGCTCTCTCCCAACTCCTAGTAAATCTGTGTGCCCCATTCTGTTACCCTAAATCAGTGCTTCTCAAGGTGTGGAACCTAGGCCAGCAACATCAGCATCACCTGGGAACTTGCTAAAAATGCAGAAATATTGGGCCCCACCCCAAAACCTCAGGATAGCAACCGGTGTTTTAAGTTTTCCATGTAATGCCTATACATGCTAAAGTTTGAGAACCACTACCCTGAATAAAAGTATAATAAATTAATACCTACTTGAAAATATCTAGCATCCAAATAGAGATTGTAAAATATTGATGATGATTGATACCATGACAGGAAAATCAGTAGGATTGTGTGCCTTTAAATGCAGAATTGATGAGTGTTCTATCCAGTTTTGGGGGATAGATTCTCACCATTTTATCTTGGTAAAATGGCTCTGCCTGAGATCTTAATTTTATTTGTTTCTTTGATTCTGCTTTTTATACTGTGATGTTATTGAAAGTATTTCTTTTTGTTTTAATACTGACAAGTAGAATTGAAATGAGAAAAACTTCAAAAGAGTACTGTGTTTCTATTTTTCTGAATGTATGAATTTCTTCTTTTTGATGTATTATCTATTTTTGTTATCTATAAAAATATGTAGACATAAATGTCTTTGTCATCAGAATAATAAAGGATGCTAAAGACCATATGTTTACATATATAGTATACTTTATTAATGAAGTATATTGATTTGCTAATAAGTATCTAGTATTCACAGATCTAACCCAACCCCATTGGCACTGAGTCGATTCTGACTCATAGCGACCCTATAGGACAGAATAGAACTGCCCCATAGGGTTTCCAAGGAGCGGATGGTAGATTTGAACTGCCGACCTTTTGGTTAGCAGTTGAGCTCTTAACCACTTCACCACCATGGCTCCTTCACAGATCTAGGGGAGTAGAAACCTCCCAGGTTGTTCCAAAACCAGGTCACACCTACAGAGTACCACAGTTTGTCATCCATCAAAGACTGCATTATCACTTTTGAATTGTATTTTTAGTATTCTGTAACATAATAGGGACAGCCCAATTAGGTCAGTGATACAACTTCTCTATCAGAATATAATATATATAGAAAGTACACTTAAAACATACTTTTAACAGGATGAAATCCAGACATGGCGTAAAGCTCCCTTGGGGAAAGTTTGTGGGCTCAGCAATAAAAGTCAACATTTTAGCAGAGGCCTTACTTAGCATGCTTAGTATAGAGTTGTACGCGTTAAAGCACTGAAATGCAGCTGTGAGTCTCAGATTAAAATGATGACTCTGAAGTTGAGGCAACCAAAAGCATGGCTTGTACATAAATATTAGAATATTCCTGGAAGAAAGTCAACTTCAAAATATTAATTTATTAATAGCATGGCAATTGCATCCCAAATTGTTTGCTTCCATACGTATCTTGACGCAAAGGACAGTTCATTTGTTACTCTCCTGACTTCAACTTTAACAAGAAAAAGAATAAATTACTGTTCTTTATTTTGAAGCACTAATAGAGTTAGATTTGTTTCATGTAATTTCCACTAGTTTTTGAAAAATCATTATAATGGGAAGAAAAGCAAGTCGACCTGTTTTAACTGCTGGCTCTACTATTAAATACATAGTCTTGAACAAATTATTAAGTCTCTCTGAAACTTTTGCAGGGTTGCATGAAACACCTGTGTCTTAGAATACTCGGTACAGTGATTGACACATAGTAGGTCTGTAGAGGTGTTTGTTTCCTTTCAGGAATTAAAGCCATGGAAAAAAAGATGTGTGAATAAAAATATATGATCCTAATTTAAAAAAAAGAAAAAGAAAGAAATGTCAGAGAGAAAGTAAAAGTAATGTACTAGATAAAGTAAAAGTTAGGGAAAGATGGCATAACTTTTTTGATGTGGAAAATTATTGCATCTACTGCTTGATTTCTTAACATACATTTAAGCATTGCCATCTCTGGCCTTTAGTTATTATTTTTAAAGAAATTTCTTTACGTTTCAGTTACTTGTTAAAAGTATGTATTGATAGGGTGTTTGGAGTTACTGAAGGGAATAAGCATTGCAAACCGCTTAGTGGACCTGGATGTGATTCCTTTCAAAAGTTGTGATTCTGTAGCTCCAAACCCCAGAGTTTTTCTGAAATGCTGAAACATCTTTTTTGGAATGGGGGTTATAATGGTGGCCAACTGACATCAAGTTGATGGATGTGCAGTAAGTCAAAGGAGCACAGAATGATGAAGTTATTTTTATATTCCGTATCCGCATTCCGTAAAAAAGAAAAAAATCTGGTACAGCTTTTCTTCGAGAGACTAAACATTGCAACAGTTATCTATCCCGTGTTATTATTGGATTATTTTTGCTTCTTTCGACTTTTGTTCTTAAATTTTGGTACATGACGTCTTAATTACCATAGCTAAGCCTTTTATTCAGGTTATGGAATGGGACATTGGGTAAGCATCAGGCATCACCAGAACTGAAGAAGAGAAAAAATACAGCATGAGGAAGGCTATAAGACTTTACACGTTAGGAAAAAAACAGCTATCAACTTTTTCTTCTTAAATTGTGACTGGATCTGCTTGATTCCTTCCTTGGCATTGGAATGCTCGTGGATTCCAGCAGAAGTGTTGGGAAGAGAAATGCCTACGAAGTGAGGAGATTGGAATGTACTGCACACAGCCATGTTAGACCAGCACGGCTGTTGGACATCCTTCGTGTGTCTTTTCAGCAGTGAAATAGAGCATCAAAGCTTTTATAATAAATGACATTGAAATTTCTGCAACAGCAAAAAGGAAGGGCGCATAAAGTGAACCCTTGCAAGTTTGTAATCTTTAAAGCCGACTTGAGGGTCTAAGAATTAGGAGAAACTCCAGAAAACAGGACACAGGGTAAAACAGTGAAAGAAGCAGCTTTTACTCTGTGAACTGTTGCAAAGTGTACAAAAGGGAGGTCGATGAAAAGCAAACAAACCCAGATCATTCAATATGTTCCAAATATTTACACTCCCACATGGGTGCTTAAAAACGAAAAAGAATTAAAAGATACCATTTCATACTTTTCACTTGTCATCGTCACTGAATCCACAGTATTTCAGCATCAACGTTCATTACTATTATTATCTTAACAACCTACGGAAATAAACATAAATGATCTTTTGAGTAATATATAACAAAGCATGAGGTGCTATGAAATCATTTCTAGACTCCAGGATAACTGTTCTTTAGAAGTAATAGTTCCTGTGTCTCCAAACATCCAAATGGGAATTTTTAAAAATATTTTAAATGATCAAATACCTTTAGTCCTCTTGAAATCTGAGCTAGGAAAAAAGAAGTAAGATGCCTGAAGGCACAGACTAAATGAGAAATTCTTAGAAAGTATTCCTTGTTTATTTATAGTACAGGAAAAGAGTGGTTCTGTGGTAAAAAATAAAGTTGGGGGACATGGGCTGACCTAAGTTAGCAGGTTTCTTTACTGCAGAATGTCTCAGAGTTTGCCAGTGGACGTTGTGACTCTCCACAGAGAAGGTTCGGGTTGTGTTGCCCAGTCTTGTTCCACGTGGAACCTTGGTTAGAACCAGTGGACCATCAGAAGAACAAGTGTTCTCTGTAACGTGCTATGAGTAATGTTAGGCCAGAGGCTCTCCAAGGCTCCCCCTAGCTCCAGGCATTTATGATTTTCTGAGCGTTTGATTGCATTTCGTATGATTTGTGCTGCAGCTTCTTTCTTGACTCGTGGTTATTTTGAATTGATAGGGTCTCCCTGGCAGTAGACAGCACCCGTTGGGGACACAGCTGTCCTGGTCAAGTGTCTCTTTGTGTCTATGATAACATACCTCCTGCCTTTCTACTACTGTTTATTCCAGGGCCCCTCTGGACTTGATTGGAACTATAAAATAAAACAAAATATAATTGAGCTGGTTCATTGAGACTCCATGAACCAAATGATTGGCCTGACTTTCTGGCCAACACTTAGTTATCTACAGTAGGCAGCTCAAGAACATCACCTCCTAGAGGTCTTCTCTGAACATGTCCTTTTCCTTTATGCTTCTCAAGTCCTTACATACAGTTGGATCCTCCCCCCGCCCCCCCCCCAATTTCCCCTACTAGTCTGTGAACTTCTTCATCTCTCAGTCCTCAGCTTCTAGCCCAATAATTTAGAGATACAGTATTCTGTAGTTTCCTGAATTTTCTGTCATCTGTTTTGTAAATCTGTTTTGAATAGATAGATGAAGGAGCTAATGAAAAAGAGTCTGCTTGTAAAGTGATCTATAAAAATTAATATTTATAGAGCATGTGCTGATAATGAACAACGGCTTTCTTTTTTGTGGTAGCTATTCAACAGCAGCAATTTTGTATTTGTAAAACTGTTTTATAATTGTAGTTACTATTGGCCTTTATGGTGTTTAAGGTAGATTCAGAATAATTGTTTCAAATATTATGCATGACTAAACATTTTTACTCATACATTTGTATTACTAGTATGTATTAGTGGTACAAGCTGGTAAGGAATAAGAACTTGTAATCAGTGGATTTCCTGTCTATGCTGTGTGTGCAAAGGAGGTGGAGGCATCTGATATTGGGACCTTTAAATTTGCAGAAGCAACAGCTATGTTCATATGTAAATTTCTAAATAAATTTAACATAGTGATGGCTAGTGCGTTTTTTAAGTTACCTGCTGTGCTAGGGTCTAGGTAAGTCATTGTTTACATTGTCTTAACTAATACAAACTTAGTATTTTGTTCTAATTTTTTCTCATTGTTGTTATGTTTACACACTTTTAAAAATCTCTGGGTTACTATTTTTAAATATATAAAGAAAAGGCAGGCTTTTGCAATTCTGATGTTCCTAGTTATTCCATTTACTTGATTCCAAAAATGTCATGCTTTTTAAACCAAGTTGTTAAATCTATAATTGTTTACTTTGAAGCTTGTATGCCAGTCCTTGATCCAAAATACCATTTTCCTTTATGTTTCCTCTCATAGAACATAGATCACCACCTTTTTTTTTAGAAGCTAATAACTAAAAGTTGTTTTCTCCATGCTAATAATGGTCCCCTCCCCACTTTTTTCCTCCTGAAGCATTAAAATATCAGTGGACAAGAAGTAATGGTGTTTGCTGCCAGATGGACTGATAGATTTGGAAAATTGATTCAGAATCTGCTCTTTGCGCCTCTTTCAGTAGACACTTACTCCTTTCCATGAAGACCTAGAAAGAGGCCTGGCAAGACTGAGCTGAGACATCACAATTGTCTGGTTTTTTTCTAGATTAAAATTCAAATTACCTTAACCATTCTCATGAAATTTTGAAGGAAATGAAATCCTAAATGCAAACGCCACCTTTCTCTGCTTTGCTAATAATCTCTCCACAAACACATAGCATACAAACTAATACTGCCTTTCTTCAGGCACATTCTTACTTAGAACATCATTCACTCCAATGGTACTCTTCAGAGATGCAGTGGTTATTGAAGCATGGAAATACAACACTTTGGAATCAGAATTACACTTCATAGCACCAATGAGTACCTTTCCACTCTAGGTGAGCTGCTGTATTTTAGAAATGGGGAAGAAATTCTCAGGATCACTGAATGTTTCCACACACAGATGCTCATGGGACTTAACATGATGTCCAAGGGAAACTTTCTAGATACATTTTCCAATGCCACCTTCAGTGTACGGAAACAAATAAGCATATACGAATGGTTGATAGGTCTCTTCAGGCTTTCCATGCGACTTTGAATGACGTACATTCAAGTAGAGGTTTCTTGATAAAGCAGTAACACACGTGGAAAGGGGTTCATTAGTCTGTATTTTTGGTTACCGTTCGCTTCTAGATGAACAGACAGATAAGAGATAGGCCAAAAAGAACACCTGGCTGGGATTTAGAAGCCCCGGATCACGGCCATTGTGATCTTTGGCGAAATGTTTAACCTTTGGCCCTTCATCTCTTCGTTAATAAAATATGTGTAGCAGTAACTTACTTAGATAAAGTACTCATACTTAGAATTCTTTGGGAAATGACATTTTATTGCTAATTTATATTTTATCTCTTTCACTCATTCAGATTTTTTAAAACATTTGATAATATTTAAACCAAATAAAGTCAGTGCTGTTCACGGTAAATGGAGTAAGAAAGAATGAAATGTCAGAGAATTTTCCCAAATGTATCTTGATCACTAATGCAGTAAAGGCTCTCTCCATACGAGAAGAATGGGATGGGCAGTGCTGGATGTAGTACTAGTTTCCTGACTACAAATCACCCTGCTTTACACTCATCGCTTGAATAGTTTGACAGAGCAGTGCATATAAAATGCCCTAGTGCCTTTTTCTTAGTGTGAAAAGCACTCAATTATAATACACTGAAATAAACAGAACTATACATTTTAAATGAACACTAATGCCCGAAGACCAGATGAGTTGTGGGATGACATCAAGGACATCATACATAGAAAGCAAGAGGTCAGTAAAAAGAGAGGAAAGAAAGAAAAAACCAAAATGGATGTCAGAAGAAATTCTGAAACTCGCTTTTGAACGTCTAGTAGCTGAAGCGAATGAAGAAATGATAAAGTAAAAGAGCTGAACAGAAGATTTCAAAGAGCGGCTCAAGAAGACAAAGTAAAGTATTATAATGACATATACAAAGACCAGGAGATAGAAAACCCAAGCATTTCTCAAGCTGAAAGAACTGAAGAAAAAATTCAAGCCTTAAATTACACTATTGAAGGATTCTATGGGTAAAATATTGAACAGCGCAGAAAGCATCAGAAGAAGATGGAAGAAAATAAAATTAAAAAAAAAAAAGATGGAAGGAATACACAGAGTCACTGTACCAAAAAGAATTGGTTGACAGCCATTTTAGGTGGTAACATATGATCAAGAACCTACAGTGTGAAGGAAGAAGTCCAAGCTGCACCGAAGGCATTGACAAAAACAAGGCTCCAGAATTGGTGGAATACCAACTGAGATGTTTCAGCAAACTGATGCAGTGCTGGAAGTGCTCACTTGTCTATGCCAAGAAATTTGGAAGACAGCTACCTGGCCAGCCAACTGGAAGAGTTCCATATTTGTGTGCATTCCAGAGAAAGGTGATCCAACAGAATGTGGAAATTATCCAACAATATCATTAACACATAATGGGCAGTGTTTCGTTCTGTTGTTCATAGGGTCGCTATGAGTTGGAACCGACTCAAGGGCACCTAACAACATCTTTTAACAGTTTGTTGGGCAAAAAACTATCATGTTTTAATTTGCATTTCCTTGAGTACTGGTGACATTGAGCCCATCTTTAATATGTATTTGGGCCATTTGTGGTCCCTTGAAAGTTTGGTAGAAGTCTCACATAAAACTGTGTAGCCTAGAAACGTTTTTTGAAATAGATGTTTAATTTTAACTGTTTTTAGATGTTCTCTACCTCTTCAGTTATTTTCCTAAACAGTTATTGATCTTCTCTAGATTTCCCAGTGTTTTGACATGTGGTTGTCTATGTTTATATTTGCATGTATATTACTTAGTTTTTAAAATTTCCTCTATCTCTAGTTATATCATTTTACTCATTTCTTATGCTGTTTATTAGGGTCTCCTATCTTTCCCCCTCCCTCTTTGATCAGACTTTCCAAAGGCTTCTCTTGTTTATTGATTCTTTGAATAAATAGCTTTTGGTTTTATTGATCAAGTCCTCTAGGGATGTTTTAGATTTGGTTAATTTTATAATTTCTAATTTTAATTTTCTCAATTGTTTGATTCTACTTTCTGAATTTTTATTGTTTCTAAATGGTTAATGATTTATGTTTAACATTGTTTTAGCCCAAAAGTTATTTAGGAGGATTTAAAAAAATAATTCCAAGTAGATAATGTAGAGGAATCGGGATTGGGGAGTTAATCTCTCAGTGTTAATTTCGGCCTTTATTTCGGTGTGGTCAGAGAATGCAGCTTTTGTGGTTTCTGAGTAATTTTGAGCAATTTGATGAGATCTGATTGGATGTCAAGCTAATTTTTTCTTTCTTTGTAGGTAACTTGCTTTTTCTCTCCAGGTATTTTAGAAGTTCTTCTTTATTCTTGGTATTTCAAAATTTCACTACAATTTACCGAGATGTGAGTGTTTTTGCAGTTACCATGCTTGGCAATCTGAGGGCCCTTTGATTGGAAGACTAGTGCCTTTCTTAAATTCTGGGGACATCTGCTTCTGTTACACCTTTGGCTGTATCTTCCTTGCCATTCTTTCTTTTCATCAAACTCCCCTGATCTAGATGTTGGAATGTACGAATCTTCTGTGCTTCTAATTACGTCACCTTGAAAACGTTATTTAATCTTTCTGTGCTGTAGTGTCCTCATCTATAAAATGAGGATAATAATAGTGAATATATCACAGAGCTGATTTTGATAATTAAATGAAATATAGACACAAATACACAGTGGTACATAATAAACATTCAATAAATGTTAACTTTGATGATGATTATGTTATCTCTTAACTTTTATATATAAATCTCTTCATTCTTTTCCACTACATTCAGCAAAAATTTCTTGGTAAGATTTTCTGATATACTGATGTGTCTTCAGCTGTGTTCATTCTGTTCTTTAGCTCATCCGTGGGGTTGTGTTTCAAGGACCCAATTCAATCTCCGTAGTGTGGTGAGTATTCTCTCAGATCACTTTAAGGGCGTTGTCTGTACTGACGCTGAAGAGCTGTTTTCCTTGTGAGCTTTCCCTCTTCTCCTTAGTTGTGTTGTTGTTTGGGTTGTCCTTTATCTTTGTTGTCTCTTTCATGGGTTTGGTTTTCTCGAATGTCTGGTAGCTCTTGGTTGGCTGTTCATCTTTGTACTTGACATTGCCTGTAGTTCTGCCATTTCAGTTGATTATACCTGGTCTCCATCGAGTGTGCCGGGGGCAGGATATGTTGCTGGTGGGGCATACTAGTAAGTTCTCATCCCTTCTAGGGGTCAGTCATGACCCGCCCTGGCTCTCTGGCCTCAGCACCTCCCACACTTACGCTTCACCTTGTGTGCGAACACCACTTGGATCCTTACGACATGCAGGGAGGGGCCGTGGTCCAGCTGCTGCCATCGTCATTCCTTATTTGACACCTGCCTCAGGATCATTTCCTGTGCTTGGTGTCTCTTGCCTCTTAAAATCAACATTTACCTGGACCTTCTCCCGCCTCTGCGGTAGTCATCTGAACGCGGTCAGGTGTGATTTCCTCTAACCGGCTCTTCATAGATTTGATCCCATCTGCCAGCTGCTTTTTGAGCAATTCTGGTCAGTATGTCGGTCTGTTCCTGACAGTGCGGTGTCAGAGATTGGGGCTACATATAGAGAATGACTTCTGGATGGGGTTAGTAAGCCCTTGTGAAAAGATTCTCTCTGGGAATATTCGCACAGTCCTTTCTGAAAATAGGGGATGAATTGCTTAACCTGGCAGTTTTTTCCAACTCTTAATTCAATGCATTCGCTCCCATAGGGTATATAAAGTGTCCCTCCCAAATCCTTTTAAAATCCAGCTGAAGCAAACAGCTGCAGGAATTTATAAAAAGCCATATCCGTATGGAATTTTTTTGTAAGATGAGTGAAGATGAGAACAGATTCTGGTAATACAGTGTTGACTACACATACTGAATAGCACCCTGTTTAGCCCCATGTCCGTCTGCAGCTGCTCCTGCTGTCCTACATTCAGGTGTATTCATGACAGAGGGGCTTCTTTCGGAAGGGAGACTTCATGTAGACGGAGCGACGTAGTGTCTTTTCACTTTCTAAAGCCTTTATTTATTTTTTTGGAGCCCTGGATGTGCAGGGGTTAAGAGTTCGGCTGCTAACCAAAAGGTCTGTAGTTCGAAGCCACTAGCCGCTCCTTGGAGACCCTGTGGGCAGTTCTACTCTGTCCTGTAGGATTGCTATGAGTCGGAATCGACTTGACGGCAGCAGGTATGGTAGTCAAGAGTTATTTTATTTGTTTAGGAAACATTCATTGAACACCTATATGAGACAAGATGGGCTAAATGTTGTAACAAACAACCCCAAATTTCAGTGGCTTAAAACAATATGAAATGGTTTTGTGTCCGTGTCACCATTTAATACAAGTCATCAGGGAAGCACTGCTTCTTGCAGACGTTCAGCGACTTTAATTCAGATTGCTTTAATCTTGTACTTTGCTCTCCTTGGATTGTCTGTTCAGCCAGCAGCTAGGGAAAGAGTCAGGATGGCATGGGAGTTTTATAATGAGCTAGGTGTGGACGTGATGAGTCCCTGGATGGCACAAACAGTTAAGCATTCGGCTACTAACCAAAAAGGTTGGTTCAAATCCACCCAAAGATGCTTTGGAAGAAAGGCCTGGCGATTTACTTCCGAAAGCTCATGTCCATTAAAAACCTATGGGGCAAAGTTCTTTGTGTGTGTGTGGGTGTGTGTGTATGTGTGCACGCATGCGTGCTTTAAGTGAAAGTTTACAGCTCAAGTTAGTTACTCAGTCAAATATTTATACATATAGTGTTTTGTGACATCGGTTGCAATCCCCACACTGTGACAGCTATCTCTCCCTTTCCACCCCATTTGTCCAGTTTCCGTTCCCCTTCCTGCCTTCTCCTCTTGCTTTTGGCAGGTGTTACCCATTTGGTCTCATATATTTGATTGAACTAAGAAGCACATTTCTCACGTATTATTGTTGTTTTATAGACCCGTCTAATCTTTGGCTGAAAGATGAACGTTGGGAATGGCCTCCGTTCTGAATTAGCAGGTGTCCGGGGACCATAGTCTCAGGGGTTCCTCCAGTCTCTGTCAGAGCAGTAAGTCTGGTCTTTTTTGTGAATATGGATTTTGTTCTACTGTTCTCCCACTCTGTCCAAAACCCTGTTTTGTGATCCCTGTTGTTGCTGATGGCTGTGCACCATCTAGTTCTTCTGGGCTCAGGCTGGTAGAGGCTGTGGTTCGTGTGGTCTGTTAGTCCTTTGAACTAATATTTTCCTTGTGTCTTTGGTTTTCTTCATTCTCCTTTGCTCTGGACAGGATGGGACCAATGGATGCATCTTAGATGTCCGCTCACTTCAGTACAGTTCTTATCTGACACACATTGAGGTCGCCATGAGTCGGAATCAACAGAACTGTTTTTTGTTTTTGTTTTTTATGGACATGATACACATCACTTATGCTCACATTTCATTAGCCTGAACTCAGGTAAATGGCCACACTTCACTGTAAAGGAGACTAGAAAATGTAGTTTGGCTAAATACTCATGAAGAAGAGGACACTAACAATTTTTGTCACACCTACTATATGCTCTGCTCTCAAGGAGACAAATATGTCCTCAAATGAAGGAAACAAAGTGAGATACATTCCATAAGGAAGGTTAAAGTGCCTAAGAAGAAAGGAGGGAACGATCAGATCCACTTGGGAACAAGGGGTGTTGATCAGGGAAGACTTCACAGAAGCGGGTGATATTTGAACTAAAATTTTCTGACAGGATTTACTCAGCAAGAAAGTCAGAATGAGCACCTCAGCAAGAACAAAGTCCTGACAATACAGTCAGAAGGCAGTATGGTACATGGAGGCCAGATTTTAGATCTTAGAGTGAGGAAGAAGTAGTGAATGAGCCTGGAGAGTTACACTAGATCAGACCGTAGATGCCGTGCTAAGGAGTTTGGATTTGTATGTGTATGCAACAGGGAGCCCTCAGAGGTGTTTTTTTAAGCAAGGAGTGACATGATCATATTTGTGTTTTCCAGAGGTACACTCATTCATTTAACAATTATTGAGTATCTCTGTGTCCTAGATACTGTATTTGCTGCTGGGGATACAAAAACAAACAAACCACAACAACAAACCTCATTCCTTACTCCAGTGGTAACTGCATTGGAGGGAATAGGATCAGAAGTACAAATAGGAGCCTCCTTCTTGTTTAGAGTGAAAAGAGCTGAGGTCCTGTGTGTGGGTGTTGGCAGTGACATTGGAAAGAGTGGGTAGATTGCAGACATGATCTGTGGAGTGGAATCTGGTGGAATTTCTAGTCAGAGGTGCTGCATGAGGGTAAGAGTTGAATGAAAGTGTCACAAAGATTTCCAACATGAGGGAGTGGGTGGCTGGTGAAAATAGAATTAGCAAAGGAAGTGGACCAAGTTTGAGAGGAAGATTGTGAGTTCAGTCATGGACATGACTTTGAAATATCTGTGTGGAGGTATCAGGAAGTGAGTGGAAGAATAGTTTTAAAGATTAGGACAGGGGCTAGAGCTGGAGCCAGAGAGAAATATGGCTGTGATGGACATATGAGTTACATGTTGGACCTACTGTAGACAGCCCCAGAGCAGAACTCCAAGAAGTAAAAGGTGGATGAAAGAGAAAACAGCCAAAAAAAGTTGACAAAGAATTGTCAGAATGAGGGGCGTGTTTTAAGAAAGATGTTGTTGGTTAACTGTTTTAAAAATGGAGAAACTCTTTAACAGGATTAAACTGAGATAACCATTAGATTTGGCTGTGGCAGAGCTTTTAGGTCCTGTTATAGGAGCGGTGAGGGAAAGCTGGTGGGAACAAGAGTAGACGGTAGCTTGATTGAAGGAAGAGTAAATATTGTAGAGGATTTGTGAGGCTTGCGTGTATTCATAGTCTGAGGGCAGAAAAGAGGAAGTTTGAACCTTGAGAATCAGAAAGAATCCTGAAGGAATAAGCTGTAAGCTGTAAAGCACAAGTGGATGGGTTTACTTTCTGAATCAAGGTGAACATGGAAGTTCGGAAGTGAATGGGAGTCTGGCCTGAGGTGAGGGTGTTGGCGTTTGTAGGGGAGACAGCACGGTGCATGATAGGACAGGAGGAGGACCGCCAACTCCGGGTGTCGACTAAGGGGGAGCCACGTGGACGAATCCATGTTCACCTCTAAATCTTGGGTTTTTAGTAGAGCCGGTGGTATTCATATACTGCATTTATATGCTATAAATGGAGAAAATGGTCAGATGTGCTGATAACAGATTGTTAAAACAGAAGAATGAGGGAAATGTGGCCTGGTGGCACAACGGTAAGCCCTCGGCCACTAACAGAAGGTTTGGTGGTTTGAACCCGCCCAGGGGCTCCATGGGAGAAAGACCTGGAGATCTGCTCCCATAAAGATTACAGCATTGTAGGAAACCCTATGGGACAGTTCTGCTCTGCATGCCACATGCATGGAATTGAAATGGGTGTCTTGGGGTCTAGATTGGGCAGGAATGGAAACGAAGCCTGGAGGGGACTGTTAGCGTGGGATCTGGGAAGAGCCAAGTTACTGGATGTTGTACACAGGGCTAGTGGAAGGCGGAAGTACTTTTGGTACATGATACGCTTTAGAGTAGATCCTGCTGTGAGAACTGAAGGTGGTCACCATGAATCATAGAGTGGGGCTTACTGCTTACCAGTTGTGCTCTTTGTGTTCAATTCCACAGCCCTTCTAATGGGATTCCATACACCATATGTGAACCGGGATCGCGACCTGTTACAGAATATAAAACTAAGTCGTGTGTGAATGACCAGGAATTCTTCCTTAATTCACATTTAAATCATAACATCAGAAAGCAGTCAGAAAGAAAAACAGAATTTTCTTCTAGATTCCCTTAATAATCAATGAGAAGTTTATCCTAATGACCTAATTTGAATAAATGAATTCCCTTCAAATGAAATCATTCAAATTTTTGTAGAGAACATATTGATTATTGGTAAAACTTTCGAATGTGTGCTTTTAAAATTAATTATTATCTATGCTATTTCAGCATTATTCAGAAGATTATATATATGTATATACACATGCATACATACTTGGGAATCTTGATTGACAGCATAAAGCTAAATTACTTAAAATATTTAACCATAGTACAAGAGCCATTTGCAGTTTAAAAAAAAATCATAAAACGATATTCCAATGAATTGTCCATGTATAGCAACAAATCAGTAAGAAAGGACAAACCCGCATAGTGAAATAGATAAATCAGATTTAGTCAGGGTAGTTTATTGAATTTAAATTGTGCCCAGTTGGCCCAAGAGCTCTATATAAGCAATCCATCTTACGTTGTTAATGGAGGTTCTTGAAATCCACCTGATGTTTGCATTATTAAATTTCCGTCTAATGAGCTCTGCTAATACATATTGAAGATGGTTGTAAGGAGTAGAATGTGAATCTGAGCGGGATAATTTGAAAGAAACATAAGCTGAGCATTTTACATGACTCAAGGGGCATATCTACAATTACACATAGAGCCCAAGTTGAGTTTAAATGGAATTTCTATTATCTTTGCCCTTCTACCAGGGAGAATAAAGTGTAAATGAAGTATAAGTCTTCTACCGGTGGTTTGTTTTTATCATCTAATTTAAGAGATTCTTGCAATGATACAGAGTGGCATAAAAGTTTTAATATTTCATGACTTTAAATGCGGCCTAAGTATGTATAAAAGCTTGTAAATGGAAACAGATGTCTGCGTAATTGGATATAGCACTTCATAACACCATTATGTAAGTTTTATATTTTAAGAAAGTGTCAATATTGATGGTAAAGAAAAATCATACTTGGAAGAAATAATAATTATGTACGTAGCATGTATTTTCTTTAAAGTCTCTTTTTAACCCAGATTCTGTGCTTCCAAATAATATGTTGATTTTGTGTAGGAAAAATACACGCAGCCAAAAACCAAAGAGTATGTGTGTTTATTTTTTAAATCACACTTTACATTGCTGTCATCCTTATAATAAAGGCTCATCCAAAGTTTGATGCTGGCACAGTTTGATTCTTTTTCTTTCGACGAGGCAGTGCTTTTTTAACTTACTGTTTCATCAGCTCTAATGCTGTTAGAGACTTACTTTCACTGGGTTCACTCATCAGGCAGTGGAACAGCAATAAGGGGAATCGCTCCTTGGAGACGTTAATGCTTTGGAATAAATGATGTGCTAGAACAGAAATTTAATTAATTTACAGAGTCTATTGATAGTCCCTTGTTACTGTGGTGTATATTTTTCATCTTCTTGAACATCTGTAGTAGAGTGTTTGAAAACCCCTGCAGCTGAGCAACTAGTAGATAATGAAGTAATAAGGGAAGAGGCTTCTAGAGGGGAAGAGATTCTTTTTACCAAATGCTGTCATGACGTGGATAAAGAACTGCTACCATGATGTGCAAGGAAACAGAATAACATGCTGCTTAATTGGTTCTGTGCCACAGATACAGCAGCGTCAGTTACTGACAAGGTGAGAAGGAGCTTAAGACCTTTCCTCCAAAGTCTAAGGTGGATGCTTTATGCGGGCACGTCAGATGACCTTGAATGACCTCAGCAGCTTTTCCCAGTTGCTGTGCCATCGTTTTCAACTTACGTTCTTAAAATCGTTTTCTCTTTTGTATGGGATTGTCATGAATTAAATTCAAAGGTTCTAAGTAAATATTCTAAATATTTATTCTGAATAGATTCTCAAATGTGTATTTCAAGTTTTCAACCACTTTGTTTCTTTGTTCTGACTACTTCACAAAAAAACACATAATGAATTTTTTTTTTTTTTTTTTTTTTTCACTTTCCCCAGTATTTTCACTTGCAAGATGGGCATAAAATAAACACGGAAATGTCCTTGTTGTTTGTTTCAGCGAAAGCCGGCGAGGCACTGAAGGCCAGAGAAAGAAATGAGGAAGAAGCCGAGAGAAGAAAGGAGGAAGGTAAAGGCCTGCGTCCGTTTTTTTTCCCGAGCAGTCGTTATAGTTCCGATCTGTTTGGTATGGTTCTGTCCATCCCTCGACAGACCATGGGATGTGATCAGATGCCTCGGGTACCTCAAGCTCCTTCATGAACCTAAGCCGTGACAATATCAAACCGTGTTTAAGGGCTTGGGTACTAACATTCCCTAGCATGAAGTTAGTTTATAGGCATCCTACTGTATGTTCTGGGAAACGGGGAAGGTATAAAACTATCAAGTAGAGCTGGTTTATTTTGTTCTGATTTTTATCATTATAGTTAAATTATCCAAATAAATCATAGAAGTAGATTTAACAGTGTTTTCGTAGTCATGAAAACTCCTCTTGCCAACGAATGTTTTTTAAAAAGCTGTTAAGAAGGAATAATAAAATCTGAATGTCAGAAATATTCATAATTCAGATTAAGAAATTCACATCTTAATTTTTATGGATTACATGTTCTTTTCCCTTGAAAACATTTCAGCCATCCCCCCAAAAAATTATCATGTAAACAAATCTAAAACATTTTTATCTCCCCTAACAAACTTTTATTTCCCCCTTAGCTTGTTACCCGAGATTTACGTGAACGAAAGTGTTGCCTTTTACCTTCACGGAGGCTTCTTCATGTGCTGTTGTAAATTATAGTGCTTAAAGCAAGATACAGGCAAATCTTGCTCAGTGAGTTAAGTGGGTGATCTGTTTGGACTGGCAGTCATCTTTACTGGCTGATTAGCAGAGTAACCATTTCCTCTGTGAGCTTACAAGAAGCCGAAGCCCTGATAATTTGTGCCAGAATCCTACCTTTGAGTGTTATTGTCTGAATCTGAAAGTTGAGGTTTTTACCTTACTACCTACCTTTTACTGTGACAACTGGAAAAAAAATTGTTCTCGCAGCTTCATTTGGAAGCTGAGACCCGTGGAACCTAAAATGTTTTGAGTGTGATGGTTTAACATGCTTAAAGGCAGCATCCCATCAGAGCCAGGCCCCCAAAGCAAATGCAAAAAAGCGTCTGTAGATTTAGATGGTAGAACCCTTTAAACTAAACGTGGACTGACTTACACATGTAAATGTGTAGTGGCATGCTAAAATGGACTATCACCCTGATTTGACCCCTAGAAATTCTGACTTTATGCTCTTGTCCTGGATCGACTAATTTTATGGTGTATCAGGAAAACAAGTGAATTCCCGTGGCAAGACTCCTCAGTAGAATTCTCTTCTTTTGACTCTAAAGTTCCCATCTTGGCCTTGTTAAGTGAGAGGAACCTATCTGATTTTCGCTGTGCTCGTGCCGTGTACACACAAATGTTACTAGATGCAAACAGTCTAAGCAAATTATAATATTTTAGTACTGCTATGTTATGTAGTATTCTGATCAATGTAACTAATAACATAATGGCCTTTATAAAACACTGTGGTGCTGTAAATCACAAGTGTAGTTCTTATTACCAGCCAACACAGTGAAGGATTATTAGCCTAATCCCATTAATTCAAATCTTAATTGAAGTCATAATCAGCTGGAAAAGGATTGCACTGATGATAACTACGGATATTGAAATTGCTGGGTGATTTATTATTGTGAAAAAATGTAGTACGAATGCTTGAACTATTTGAAGAAACTTTGTGAATATTTAAGAACTTCTCGTTTACATGTTGACAGTTGATATTTCTATTAGTCTTTTTTTTTTTCATTAAATTAGTTCTAAGCATCTTTAAAAAAGATAACTTTACAAATTTTCAAGTAACTATAGATACTTGAAAGTTATGCTGCAATTCTATTCAAAGTATTCCATTATTTTTACTTTTCACTAAGCCAAACTGACCTTGTACTTAGCCTGTGATATAGAGTAACCTTTTCCATTTCAATGCCTAAGAATTGTCGGAAAGCAACATTCCTCCAATCATAAACCCACTGCCATTGAATTGGTTCCAACTCATAGCAACCCTATAGGACAGAGTAGAACTGCCCCATAGGGTTTCCAAGGAGCAGCTGATGGATTCGAACTGCTCTTAACCACTACGCCACCAGGGCTTCCATCATAGCTGTTTCAGTTAGCATCTTTACAAGTCTGTTATCCTAGAGGGCAGACTCCAGAATTGTAGAGGCCTTAGAGTTTATATTGTTCACTGTTATGTCCATGGTGCCTAGCACATAGTAGGTACTCAGTTTCCTTAATGGGTAAATGAATGATTGCATGAATGATCAGTTTACCCTTTATACTTCCAAACCCATGCTTAAATAGCTAAGCTTGGGCTTGCAGTTGATTCCAAATAACATCGTTGAAAATGGAGCCCATCTTTATTATGTCAGAGTCCTGGCGGTGCAGTGGTTAAAGTGCTTGGCTGCTAACCAAAATGTTAGCAGTTCAAACCCACTAGCTGCTCCCTGGGAGAAAGATGTGGCAGTCAGCTTCCATAAGGATTACAGCCTTGGAAACCCTACAGGGCAGTTCTGCTCTGTCTGACAGGGTCGCTATGAGTCGGAATCGACTTGCTGGCAGTGGGTTCTGTTATGTCCTCTCTCTGAGACAGGACTTCTGCCATTGGGCTCCTGCTCTAATGTACTGCAGCCATGTAAAACGAATCCAGGGAATGCCCATGAGGGTTTATCAGCCTAACTGAGCTCAGCGAACATAAAACACAAAAACATTACCACAAATGTTCAAGAAAAATTCAACTGGTACCGTAAACGACATGACACTTATTCCTAAAGGAAAAACCGTGTGTTTCCTTTTCATTCAATAGATTTCCTCGCTTATATTTTGTAGGTGAAAGTGAATCACTAGCTAGTCTCTTTGTCGTCATTGTTTTGCTTCCAGAATTTTCTTTCTTGTGGGTTGTCGAGATACTTGGATGCTATCAAATTAACCTTTCCCTGAAAATGATTAATGTCTAAGCTACATGTATTTATTTCATATAATTAGCCTAGCTGCAGATTGAAACCTGAGATATAGCAGTATGTGTATGTACTTCTGCACCTGAAAGAATAATAACCCTTTACTTCCAATCTGTAAGCCACTAGTAATTCACTCTGTCACAGCATTTATACAATTCATCTCTTAATTTCTAAGCATGCTGATACGCAGCACAGGGTTGAAAGCATTGTTAAAATGTAGATAAATGTCGTCTACCTGGCTCCCTCTGTCTACTCTCTGTTATCTCAAAAGAAGCTATTGTATTAGCATAGCAAGATCTGTGCATTGCAAATTCATTCAGACTGTTATGCAGTCCTTTCCTCTGAGTGTTCTTAAATCAATATCGTAATTATATTTGCAAGTATTGTATCCAAGATAAAAGTCAGGCTAAACACCAGAACTTGTCCAGGGTAACTACTTTGCCTTCTATGGTGTAAATTTTGGGACCCCCATTAAGGTGCTTCTCATGGTCCTTGTATAGCTCGGTCTGTTTTTCCACTTACTGAATACTGGTGGTGGGCTCTCTTTCTTGAACCATCTGCTCTCTTCTTTCCACATCCGTTGAATTATATAAAGCTTATCATCACTTAGTAAAGGCCAACTAAGCGTTTAAAGTTTAGGCTTATAGTTTCCTTCTTTAAAAATAAGCACTTTTTAAAAATTCTCGATTATATTTTTGGGAAAAATGAATAGTATTAAATGTTTCAGTTCTGTTTTCTTTTTTCTTCTTTGGCCTAATAAATGCTTGACTTTGGCTTTCTCTTTTTCCCTGTATGTGTTTGAACATGTTATAAATATACTTTTAAAATATAGAACAAAATCATTTCAATCTTTTTCCTTCATTCAGTTTCTTTATTATTGAATGCTTTAGCATAACTGCTTAGATTTTCTGTTTTATTTTTATATTTAATATAGTATATATTTAGGGTTCTAATTGCGGCATGATGCTTAAGCACTCGGCTGCTAACCAAAAGATCAGTGACTGGAACCTGCCAGCCGCTCTGCAGGAGAAACATGTGGCAGTCTGCTTGCATAAAGATTACAGCCTTGGAAACCCTCTGGGGCGGTTCTGCTGTGTCCTGTAGGGTCACTAGGAGTTGGAATCAACTCAACAGCAATAGGTTATGTTTTAAATATATTTATAATAGTCTTTCTTTGCATTTTGACTTCTCTCTAATACGAATTTCTCATTTGTGGTATAAGTATAGTAGCTTTTGGATTCTTTTTCCCCCTGTGTTTATTCAAAATAGTTCTACCCATCTGTTATTTTTTTACTTCAAATATTTTTGTTTCAAAAGTGTTAGGCAGTTCACTCTAAATTATTCATGGTGATGGTGGACAGTGATAATGTGAACATAATATGAGGCAGTTCAAGGGAAGACTTGGAGCTATCCCCAAGTCTCATTTGTTCAAGTTTAAATTCATCAAATCCTTTGCCATTACTGAGTGAAAAGAAGTAAAAAATATTGGTCTTAATTTCATTGTTTGTTTTTTCAGTTAATCCTTTGGTGGAGGTGGAGGTGAAGAGTGCTAGTAGCTTAAAGGAAAAGGAGGTGCCAGGCAGTGTTCTAAATACCCTACATATTCTTACTCCCCTAATCCCCATGAACTCCTAAGAGGTGTGTGTTATCATTACCCCTGTAGTACAGGGCAGACAGGAAACTAAGGTACAGAGTGCTTAATAATCTGCTCTATTTTACACGGTGGGTGGCACAGATGGTTAATGTGTTTGGCTGCTAACTGAAAGGTTGAGGGTTCAGTGTACCCAGAGGCACCCTGGAAGAAAGGCCTTCTGACAACTCAGCCGTTGAAAACTCGATGGCACACAGTTCTCTGACACACGGGGTTGCTGTGAGTCGGAGTCGATTTGTGGCAACTGGTCGTAGCTAAGAAGTGATGAGACCAGGATACAAGCCCAGGCAGTCGGAGTCCAGCACACTACTCTTCCTCTTTAAACAGCCTGTGTACAACCCTTAAAATCAGTGTTCAAATAGAATTTTATTCTCTCTTCCCCATCCTTTATCTTTCTCTCACCCCCACTAAGCTCCTGGCTGCTAACTGAAAGGCTGGCAGTTCAAACCCACATGGGCTCCATGGGAGAAAAGACTTGGCAGTCTCCTCCCATAATAATTACAGCCTAGGAAACCCTTTCTAGCAGTCCTACTCTGTCATATAGGGTCACTATGGGTCAGAATTGACTCAGCAACACAGAACAACATAGTCTTTTAACATTTTATGTTAATTCTAATATTAGAGGGCTATTTTAAAGAAAATCAATTTGTTTAGCTTGAATGCGTTGCTTTGTTGCATATTTTTTCAAGTTCCTATTTAGTCAAAAATCCCTCAAGAACACTCAGTCATTCAGCCTAGCCATCTATTTCCCTAAGCAATGATTTGCCCTTTATAGTTGCCATGATTCCATGTCTACAAAACCCTGATTGCTAAATCTTTATCCACCTCTCTTATATCTAGCCTTATTTCTGTCGTGTTCCATAGCATCGTCTGTTGGTTCCTCAGTTTCAACCCTTCCAAATGTGTGCTAATTAATTTTTAACTTTGTAACAAAGCAAGGAATCCTTCCTCATTTTCCTAGTTGTGCAGCAATAATGCTTTTGCTTCATATGCATTCAGCTGCATTCCTAATGGACTTGAAAGCCGGTTTAGATCACATATTACTTACTTTAAGCAATTTGTGTGTGTACGTGGAATGCAGGTATACTGATATCTATAACCATTATTAGGCCCCCAGTGGCCAACTATCATGTATTTCCTTATCAGTTTAAATATTTTCTGTTCTTTACAAACATAAATTTTAAAACCGACTCAAAACTATAGGCTTTCTTTTCAATAAGATATTTCCACTGTAAATTAAACATTAGGAAGCTGACAGGTACATATTGAGTGCCCACAGGTATGCACCCCTTGGTGCATAAGGAGTCAATTTTGCTCTAGCAGAAACAGCCCTAGCTTTTTCTAGCTGAAGAGAATGAGGTTCAGAGTCCTGGCTCTGCCTTTTACTGGCTTTGTGACCAAATAAATTACTGAATCCCACAGTGTCTCTAATGTGAGAAAGATGATAAAATCTGCCTAGAATTGTTATAAATATTAAACGATATATAGTATTTAAAAGACAGGCGCCCTGGTGGCACAGTGGTTAAGAGCTTGACTGCTCACCAAAAGTTCAGCAGTTCAAATCCATCAGCTGCTCCTTGGAAACCCTCTGGGGCAGTTCTGCTCTGTCCCGTAGGGTCGCTGTAAGTCGGAATCAACTCGATGGCATCAGGTTTTGTTTTTATTTAAATGGCATAGTACTTATGAATGTAAACTATTGTTATTATTCAAAATTGCAACACAAGAGCATATAGATCATCTTTTTATCATTTATTCCGTTAGTAACTTCTATTAACTTAAAAAAATATTTACTGAACATCCACTACTTGCTGAGTACTATGAACACTCAGCTATGTGAAGAACAGTGAAAATGAAAATCAAGGTCCCTGCCCTCACAGAGCTTATATTCCGTAGGAGGGAGACAGAAAATAAACATGGAAACATAATAAAATAGAGTAAATTCAAATAAAAAATCAATCTGTGTCTTATGTTAGGTGGTCCCTTGGAACCCAGTTCTCCTATCTGTTAAACAAGGATGATAATCACGTTTCTACCATCCCTAAGAATACAGTAGTGACACAGTAGATACAAAATCATTTTATAAACTTTATAAAATATTAGTCATTGCTCTGTTAATTTCAGAAATACTTCAACTAGCACTCCTCAGTGGTTCATAGATAAAAAGGAAATCACAGTAAAATGATAAAATGTGGAGAATTGAACCATAATGCAAGTACCAAATATGAAAACTTACAGGATGAAGATAATCGTAGACTAGCTTATTTGAACTCACCCTCCCTCTGAGAACAAATGGAAATGCTGGTCAAAAATATTAAAAACATAATGTTTGAAGGCATCAGAGAGTTACTAAGGTATGGAGAGGTGTGCCTCCAAGTTCCGGGAAAAAAAGGACATCCAGAAGGTAAGCTCAGCATCCCCTAGAGATGATGCTGATAGTACTATCTATCTGCCATTCTGGAAGAAGCAGCTGAGAGGCTGAGAATCTGGGAAGAGCTATTGAGGGACTCATGGGGCCAGAAGGACAAACACTAAGATTCAGAACCCATCAAGGAGAGGGAGAGGCTGATAAAACCAGGCTTTAGGTTGGGATCATAATGGATTATGCTCTAAAAGTAAGGATGAACCAGAAATGGACAAGGCCCCACAGGGAACAAAGCCGAGCTTTGAATCATCTCAATTCTTTGTTAAGATGATTCAAGATCTCTAGTGCTTCTAGACAATTACCAGAGCAGATATAAATCCTTTCTGTAAGAAGGTAGCATTATCCTAAACATCAAATTACAAATCTTTACAATTTTTCCTATATAACACCCATTAAAAATAATCAGGCATATGAGAAGACAAGAAAAGATGAAGAACCATGAGAAACAAGACCAAAAGAAACACCAGCAGTAGGGACAGATTGAGAGGATCACGATAGTGGAGTTGTTAGACACGGACGTCATCATTATGCTGCCTCATCTGTTCATGGAAATAAAAGAAAATACTGAAAATTTCAGCAGAAAAATAAAAACTATTAAAAAGAATTAAAGGGGAATTATAGAACTGAAAAATACCTTAACTGAAATCAAGAAGTCAGTGGGGCTTAACAGCAAACTAGACAGAGCTGAAAGAATTAGAGAATTGGAAGATGGATTAAAAGAAAACATCTTGAATGAAGTACTGAAACACAAAAGGAATAAAAATTCAGGAAGGAGGTTAAGAGACATAAAAGATACGATGAAAAGATTTAATAGGAATGTAATTAGGGTCTCAGAAAAAGGTTGAGGAGAAGCAGTGTTTGAAGAGATAACATCTGGGAATTTTCCAAAACTGTCAAAAGAAATCAAGCTCCAAACTAATGAAGCACTACAAACTCCAAGCAAATATACAAAATAAAACCACACCTAGGTACGTTATAGTAAAGGTGATTAAAAACCAAAGACAAAAAGAAAATTTTAAAACAGCATACAAAATAGTTTATATGGAAAGGAGCAGATATTAAGATTGGAAAGTGATTTCTGAACAGTAACATTAGAGTAGGAATAGAGTAGAATGATATCTTCAAAGACTTGAAAGAAAATAACCACTAACTTAAAATTCTAAGCCTAGCAAAAATATCTTTAAAGAATGGAGGTGAAATAAAGACACTCAGGCAAAAAAACTGAGCAAAATTGTTATAGGCAGACCTGGATATACCAATGGATGTTCTTTATATTCTTCATGCCTTTGAGTTATGATGTTGGTGAAGAATACTGAATATACCATGGATTGCCAGAGGAACAAACAAATCTGTCTTGGAAGAAGTGCAGCCAGAATGCTCCTTGGAAGCGAGGATGGTGAGATGTCATTTCACGGACTGTGGACATGTTATCAGGAGGCACCAGTCCCTGGAAAAAGACATCATGCTTGGTAAAGTAGAGGGTCAGAGAAAGACAGGAAGACTGTCAACGAGATGGATTGACACAGTGGCTGCAACTGTGGGCTCAAACATAGCAACAATTATGAAAATGGTGCAGGACTGGACAGTGTTCCATTCTGTTGTACATAGGGTCACTATGAGTCAGAATCCACTCAACGGCACCTGATAACAACAACAGCAAGGCCCTTAACAGAGTCCAGTACATATTGAGTGTCCAGTAAAGGTTAGCTGCTATTGCTGTAGCAGAAGCGATAGTGATGATAGTGTATCACTGACCAAAGAAGGGGAGATAAGGATAATGGGATCCAGACAGTTCCTTGCTTCCTCTTTAAGTTAACGGTGTTTCATTCTGGTTTCAAAGGAAGGAACTTTGCCTTTGTGACAAAACATTAATTGATCTAATACCTTTGTAACTAAAAGAAACAAAGAGCTCAGATACCTGCTTTCTCTTTCTGTAGACTGATATTAAATCTAAAGTAGCAGAATTTTCTATGAATTTTGAAGTTAGGATGACTCAGACTCTCCAAGGCTGTAGACTGCTTCAGAGACATTGGGAATGGTAAGAAATTGTTTGGATTAGAGGAACAGAGAGGATTCAGTCATCTTGTTGAATCCTATCCAACTGACGTTGGCATAATTGCTTATACTTTGGACCGAGGCCTGCTGTGGTGCTGCTGATCAGGAGAGTGGGCTCCACAGTAATATATGTGCTCATTAGGGTTCAGAGCCAAAGCATTCCAAGTTATCTCAGATACATACACACTAGGGTTGTCTGTGTAAAAGAACAAAACTACTTGTATATGTAAGCAAATATGGTGAGTCCTCTCTGTTACCCATCATTAAGTAAACACCAAGTATCAATGAATGAAAAACAACGTTGTGTGGCAGCAACATTTCCGGTGTTTTTAGTAATTCTTATCTTATTTAATTTCACCCAGTCCTTTTTCCTACCCAGCATATTCAGAGGTAATTTACTTTTTAATCAAGCTGACTTTTGAAAACAGGTTGTTTTATAATTCCTGGCTGAGATTGCTTTCTATTCATTATCTCTCTGAGAACTTTAAGGTCAGAAATGCTCCTGACTAGCATCTACTCGGAAGATTAAAAATAATAAGTCTTCTCTTTCTAAAACAACTTAAGGGAGCCTCTTGCTAAAGAAACAAAATGAAAAATTCTGCATCCTTTAAATTTTTTCTAGAGCATTGTCCTAGAGGGTCGCTGAGTTGGAATCAACTTGACAGCAACATGTTTGGTTTTTGGATTTTTTTCTACACGTTTCAGTACATATAACTAAAAAAATTTACAAAACAGTATTTATCCACTCTGATATTTTATTTTTTTCCTATTCTGCCTAGTAATGAAAAACATTGCTCTGGCATAGCTTTTGCCTACATTCTACATTCTCCCTTAATCCAAATCACTCTCATACCTTACTTTAGCCCATGATGATTACAGTTAAACTGAAGATGGTAAATTCCTTCACAGGTTGTTGGAATTTTCTTAAGACAGGTTTTTAAAGGCAAATCCATATATTGTAGTCATATAAAATGAAGTGAAGCCATTCAAAATTAGAAACAACTGGATTTCTTTAAATTAGCATTCTGTGTGAACTTAATAAATAATTCTGAACTGATTATAGACCATTTCCCTGGAAGTACCTGGGAACTTCTAGAGGAAATTCAGTGTTCTTGCTTAGAATATAATTCTCTGTTAAATCTCTCGTTAATGTGAACTTTACAGTTTATAAATGGTACATTTTTTATATGTATATATGGTTGACTATTTCTTTACATCTTTGATGAGAGTTTATTAGGCTAGGTCTACCACTCATTTGTCAGTTTGTCGAACTCTATAGCTTGCATGTTGTTGTGATGCTGGAAGCTATGCCACCGATATTTCAAATACCAGCAGGGTCACCCTTAGTGGACAGGTTTCAGACTAAAATAGACTAGGAAGAAGGACCTGGCAATCTGCATCTAAAAAAGTTGGTCAGTGAAAACCTTATGAACAGCAGCAGAACATTGTCTGATATAGTGCCAGAAGATGTGCCCCTCAGGTTAGAAGGCACTCAAAACACGACTGGGGAAGCGCTGCCTCCACAAGGTAGAGTCAACCTTAATGAAGTGGATGGAGTCAAGCTTTCAGGACCTTCATGTACTGATGTGGCATGACTCAAAATGAGAAGAAACAGCTACAGACATCCATTAATAATAGGAACGTGGAATGTACAAAGTATGAATCTAGGAAAATTGGAAGTCATCAAAAATGAAATGCATAAACATCAATATCCTAGGCATTAGTGAGCTGAAATGGATGGTCTGCTATGCTGGGAACAACAAATTGAAGAGGAATGACATCACATTCGTCATCAGAAAGAACATTTTAAAATCTATCCTGAAGTACAATGCTATCAGTGATAGGATAATATCATACGCCTACAAGGAAGACCAGTTAAAAAATTCAAGCCTTGGGAGAATGAAGAGAACACGATACAAGGAAAAGATTAGTCCGAAGGACTAACTGTCCACAGCTACCAAGGCCTCCACCGGACTGAGTCCAGTACAGCTAGATGGTGCCCGGCTACCACCACTGACTGCTCTGACCAGGATCACAACAGAGGGTTCTGGACAGAGCTGGAGAAGGATGTAGAGCATAATTCTAACTCACAAAAAAAAGACCAGATTTACTGGCCTAAAGGAGACTGGAGAAACCTCAAGAGTATGACCCCCAGACACCCTTTTAGCTCAGTGGTGAAGTTACCTCCGAGGTTCACGTTCAGCCTGGGAGTGGACAGCCCCGCAAAACCAAATGAGACTAACAAGGTACAGGAGTCCAGTGACAAGGGCCAGAAGGCAGAAGGGGACGAGGAAGCTGGTGATAGGGAACCCAAGACTGAGTAAGGTTATTGTTGATGTGTTGTGAGATTGTTAACCATTGTCATAGGGCAAGATTTGTAGTAACTGTTAAATGAGAAACTATTTTGTTCTGTAAGCCTTCATCTTAAGTGAGAATAACAGCACAATTGGAAGAGCGTAGTCAATGTCACTGAACTGTGTATGTAGAAATTTTTGAAACGGTGTATCTTTGGCTATGTGTATTTTCACCAAACAAAAAAAGAGGTTGAGAAGTTAGAGGGTTAATATGTTGTGGGGTTGTTAACCAATGTCATAAAACAACATGTGTACTACTGTTTCATGAGAAACTATTTGTTCTGTAAGCCTTCACCTGAACTACAATAAAATATTTAAAAAAAGGAAAAAAAATTCAAGCCTTGAGTTGCAATATTGGAGGTTTTTGCAGGGAAAATATTGAACAACTCAGAAAGCATCAAAAGCAGATGGAAGGAATACACAGAGTCACTGTACCAAAAAGAACTGGAAGATGTTCAGCCATTTCAGGAGGCAGCATATGATGAAGAACCAATGGTACTTGAAGGGAGAAGTCCAAGCTGCACCAAAGGCACAGTGAAAAACAAGGCTCCAGGAACTGATGGAATATCAATTGAGATGTTTCAACAAACAGATGCAGTGCTAGAGGTACTCAGTTGTCTTTGCCAAGAAATTTGGAAGACAGCTATCTGGCAAACTGACTGGAAGAGTTCCATATTTGTGCCCATTCAAAAAAAAAGATGATCCAACAGAATGCAGAAATTATCGAACAATACCATTATATCACACACAAGTAAAATTTTGCTGAAGATCTTTCAGAAGTGGTTGCAGCATTATATCGACAGGGAACTGCCAGAAGTTCAACCAGATTCAGAAGAAGAGGTGGAAGGAGGGATATCATTGCTGATGTGAGATGGATCCTGGCTGAAAGCAGAGAATACCAGAATGATGTTTACCTGTGTTCGATTGACTATGCAAAGGCATTCAACTGTGTGGATCGTAACAAATTATGGATAACATTGTGGAGAATGGGAATTCCAGAACACTTAATTGTGCTCATGAGGAATCTGTACATAGACCAAGAGGCAGCCGTTCAAACAGAACAAGGGGATGCTGCATGGTTTAAAATTAGGAATGGTGTCAGGGTTGTATCCTTTCTCCATACTTGTTCAATCTGTATGCTGAGCAAATAATCCGAGAAGCTGAACTATATGAAGAGTGTGGCATCAGGACTGGAGGAAGACATTAAAACCTGTGATGTGCAGATGACACAACCTTGCTTGCTGAAAGTGAAGAGGACTTGAAGCACTTACCGATGAAGATCAAAGATCACAGCCTTCAGTATGGATTATACCTCAACAAAAAGAAAACAAAAATCCTCACAACTGGACCAGTAAGTAACATCATGATAAACGGAGAAAAGATTGAAGTTGTTAAGGATTTCATTTTACTTAGATCCACAATCAGTGCCCATGAAGGCAGCAGTCAAGAAATCAAATGACACATTGCATTGGGCAAATTTGCTGCAAAAGACCTCTTTAAAGTATTGAAAAGCAAAGGACTGAGGTGTGCCTGACCCAAGCTGTGGTATTTTCAGTCACCTCATATGCATGCAAAAGCTGGACAGTGAATAAGGAGACCAAAGAAGAATTGATGCCTTTGAATTATGATATTGGCAAGGAATACTGAATATACCGTGGACTTCTTAAAGAACGAACAAAACTGTCTTGGCAGAAGTACAACCAGAATGCTCCTTAGATGCGAGGATGGCAAGACTTCGTCTCACATACTTTGGACATGTTATCAGGAGGGATCAGTCCCTGGAGAAGGACATCATGCTTAGTAAAGTAGAGAGTCATCGAAAAAGAGGAAGACGCTCCGCAAGATGGATTGACACCGAGGGCGTGACAATGGGCTCAGGGTCAAGTATAGCAATGATTGTGATAATGGTACAGGACTGGGTGGTGTTTCATTCTCTTGCACAAAGGGTCGCTATGCATTGAAACCGACTTGACATCACCTAACAACAACAACAAGCTAGGTCAGAAGTACCTTCCATTTTACCACCGTGTTTCAACATGAGCCTCTAACCGCTAATGGAATTTATACTAATGTGAATTTAATAACTGAGCCAAATCTGACTTCATGGTGATTTAGGATATACACCTGAATCCAAGCTATAGAAATGGTATGAATTCATCTAATTGTGTGTTAAAAGCCAACATATATTTAAAAATGTTTCTGTATACAAGTCTTTAAATTCATGAATAAATTTAAATATAAAATTATCTCAGAAATGAAAGTTCAGATTTGAAACAAGTAGACTTCTGAAAAGTAGAAAAATAGATTATTTTTTTCCCTAGCCAGATTATTTGAAGTTTATGTCACTCTGAAGTAGAAATAACCTTCCAGTTCTATGACAGCACAGCAGTAATGATAGTAAGTTGCATGCTATTAAGTTGGTGAAACTAGTATTTGAACACAGTTCTAACTCCAGAGCCCAATTTCCTAACCACTACACTATATTGTTGTACCCCTTCACACTCACTACACCAAAAAACCAACCCATTGCCCTCGAGATGATTCCAACTTATAACGACCCCATGTGTTAGAGAGTAGAACTGCTCTGTAGGCTTTTCTTGGCTATGAACTTTATGGAAGCAGATCACCATGGTGGCTGCTAGGTGAGTTCGGACTGCCAACCTTTACGTTAGTCATCAAGAACAAACCTTTGCACCACCCAGGACCTATCGTAGAATGGCTGTAATCAAAAAGACAGCTGATAACAAGTATTTGGTGAGGATGTGGAGAAACTGGGATCATCATACACTGTTGGTGGGACTGTAAAATGATACAGACAAAAAAAAGTCAAATACCATGACCCGGCAGTTCTTACAGAAATATTTATCCAAGAGAAATGAAAACATGTCCATACAAAGATTTATACATAAATATTCATAGAAAAATTATTCTCAATAGCCAAAGGTAGAAGTTACCCAAATATCCATCAACTGGTAAATGGATAAACAGGATGTGAGATATCTAGGTAATGGCATACTAGTCAGCAAGAGGAGGGAGCGAACCTACTGGTCCATGCTACAACATGAATGAACCTTGAAAACATTATGCTAAGTTAAGGGAGACAGACACAAAAGGACATAATAGGGTTCCATTTATATGAAATGCCCAGGAAAGCCAATTGTGCAGAAAGCATATTACTGATTACATGGTGGTAGGAACAGGGAATGACCACAAAAAGGGATCTTTTTGGGGGCGATGAAAATGTTCTAGATCTTAATTAGGGCTATGGTTGCTAAAAAGCACTGAATTGTCCACTTTGTTGTTGTTGTTAGATGCCTTCAAGTTGTTTCCAACTCATAGTGACCCTGTGTACAGCAGAATGAAACACGATATTCTTCACCAACACTGCATCTCAAAGACATCAGTTCTTCGATCATCCTTGTTCGTTGTCCAGCTTTTGCATGCATATGAGGTGGTGGAAAATACCCTGGCTTGGGTCAGGCACACCTTAGTCCTCAAGGTGACATCTTTGCTTTTCAACACTTTAAAGAGATCTTTTGCAGCAGATTTGCCCAGTGCAGTGAGTCTTTTACTTTCTTGACTGCTGCTTCCATGGGTGTTGATTGTGGATCCAAGTAAAATGAAATCCTTGACAACTTCAGTCTTTTCTCTGTTTATCATGATGTTGCTTATTCGTCCAGTTAAAGAGAATGAATTTTATAATAAGTAATTATATTTCAATAAAGCTGTATTTTTTTAAGTGATGATAATATAAAATAAAAAGAGCCCCTCCAAAAATATCCTCCAGTCTCTAAAGTATTAGCTTTCTTGATAAGCATAACTTTCCAGTTCAGGCTTCAAATAAGCTGTTCACTCCACCAACAGCAGAGTCGAAGTTTTTCGTCCAGGTCTAGAGCAAAGATCAGCTGCCTCAACAAGCTTCCTCCTTCCCTCTCCTTGCCCCTTAATACAGTGTGTCCAAGCCATTACAGGCAGTAGGAAGCTTTAAAAAGGCAGAATCCTGGGCCTGTCCTACACTTACTAAGTCAAAATAGTTTCTGCTGCTGGAAATTCTGCTTCAGCAGATTTCAGGTATGGTACAGAACTCTGCATTTTTAGCAGGTGCTCCAGCTGATTCTTACACTCTGACAAGTGTGAGTAGTAGGCAGTGGTTTGCTCTTTCGGGTCATGCTGTGAAGTGCCCTGCTCCCCCTGTCCCTTTTCTCTTTCCAAGGGCCCGAGCAAACCCCCACCGCTTGTTAACACATCTCAGCTTAAGTTGACCCTTCCTTCCTCAGAAAAACCAAGCCTTTTCCTCCCTCGGGGCCTTCTCAGTGCTGTCCCCTGCACTTGGAAAGCTGGAAAGATCTCCCTCTTCTTTGCCGGACTAATACCTGCCGATCCTTCAGGTCTCAGCTTAAACGTTACGTCTTCAGAGAAGTTTTTTCCCTTTCTCACAATTTCAGGTCTCCCTGTGATGCTCTCTTCTAGTGCCCCTTGCTGTCTTTTCATAATATTTGCAACAATTGTTCATCGTTCGTTCATCCAGCAAATATTTATTGAGCCACCTCCTGCATGCCTGGCAGTGTTCTGTCCCTGGGGGTACAGCAGAAAACGAGACATGGAGTGCACATTCTGGTCAGAAGAGACAGGTGATGAACAAATAAGGAAGTAAGTGTGTAATACATGAGAGAGATGGTGAGTGCTGGGAAGAACAGCAGAGCACGGTGGAGGGGAGATGGGGAGGAGGGAGGAAGGCTGCTTTTCCGTAGGGTTTTCAGGAAAGGCCTCTAAGATGACATGGGAGCAGAGTCTTGAAGGAAGAACGTGGACATGTTTCAAAACTTAATTCTTTCTTGGCTTCCTCTGTTTCTTGATAAATCTCACTCCATTAAAATCCATACTCTTAAATTTTGAATTGTTTGATACCTGTTTAATAATTCTTCCAGGTAAGAGAGACAAAAAATGCAAATAGTAAAAGTTACAATCATTGACCAACTAACATTTGTGAATTCATATCATATCGCGTCTTAGCACTACAGCCACTTTGGCAATTTTTAAAATATTAGCATTTTCTCCAGAACATCAGAATCATTTTACATTATTACCAAATTCTATCCCTCATCTATGAACTTACAAAAAGAACAGCAGTAATTTCTTTCACAGAAGCGGCAGGGAGTAAGAAAAGTCTAATTTACTAAAACTAGAAAATCAAACTCTCAGACATAATGAAATCGAGGCAGTCTTAAACATCATGCAGAGACATAGTTTGCTTCCTCCTCTTTCCCTCCCCCTAAGTTCTTACAATACCAGTGTACGTGTTTTGATGTTCATCTTTATGTCTGTATAGAGACCTGTGTCGCCTACTGGGAGTTACTCTGTTGGTGACATCAGTCTTTGTCTACAGAGATGGCGTCTCACTTCCATAGTCTTCCTCTCCTTTGCCACCAATTTCCCCCCCACCCTCACAGTAGCCTAAACTAATGAGGTCAAAACCTGGGTAAATATCTTAAGAGGAGGAGAAAAGCTAGTTAGTAGAATGATTATAAATCAGAAGTCTAGTCAGTTTTGTCCCATAAATTGTTTTATTTTCAATTTTAATATATGAAGTTTTCAGTAATGCTTTATTCATTAGGTGTTTTCTGAAAGAAATATATCAAAGGAAAGGGGTAGAAAGTGGGGCGTACTATTGTGTTTATTATTTCAGATATAGAAGGTTGGTGACTGAAGTTCAAAGGGAAAAATTAAGCATAAAAAAACTTATTGATGAACTCTGAGAGGATGGCCCCTGAACACCCTTTTAACTCAGCACTGAAGTGACTCCTGAGGTTCACCCTTCAGCCAAAGATGAGACAGGCCCATAAAACAAAATGAGACTAAAGGGGCACACCAGCCCAGGGGCAGGGACAAGAAGGCAGGAGGGGACAGGAAAGCTGGTAATGGGGAACCCAAGGTTGAGAAGGGGAGAGTGTTGAGATGTGGGGTTGGCAACCAGTGTCACAAAACAGTGTGTGTATTTTTTAATGAGAAATTAATTTGTTCTGTAAACCTTCATCTAAAGTACAATAAATAAAAGGAAAAGAAAACCAAGAAGAATAAAGAAATTCATGAAAGATGTCAACATCGTATGGCATTTTATCATTGTGAATTAGTTTTTGTATATGTCTTTATTTTTGGAATTTGCTATCACAATAAATTCTGCTGGAATAATGAGATTGCATCCAACAAAGAAAACAAGCAGTTGGCTTGTGGGTGCAGTCATCAGAACATCCCTGACAGCTTCTTAAATACAGTGTATGGAATCTCAGGCCTCATCTGAGACTGAAAGTCAGGACAAGCCCAATGATTGTCATTCACCCAGCCAGCGCCAAACCTTAGCTTGGCATTTGGGAACCATCACTCCACGACATGTTGTTGCTGGTTGCTGTTTAGTTAGCTCCGACTAATGGCCCCCATGTGTGCAGAGTAGAACTGCTTCATAGGGTTTTCAAGGCTGGGATGTTTCTTTCACAAACAGGCCTGTCTTCTGAGTTGCCTCTGGCTGGATTCGAATTGCTAACCTTTCCGCGAGTAGTCCAGCACTTAGCTGTTTGCTCCCCGCAGGGACTCCGCCATACTATTTATTGTGTAATTAATAAATGAGATAGTATTATATTTATTTTTTGCCAATGAGCTTGGCCTTAATGCATCCAAGTTAGGGTTGTCTCCTTCAGTGGAGTCCATTTTCAAGGCATACAGTGAACTCAGGTTTGTGGCTTTATAGCCTCACCCAATTTTGTTTTGTTTTTGTTTACTAAAAACGGTTATACCAAGCTTGATACCCCACAGATAAGACTCCAGTATCTAACAGTGCTGGCAGAAATATGTTCTGCCCTCCAAGGATCGAGTATTTGATGACACTTATTCAAAAAGATTGTGTGCAAAGCTGTGAAAACCACATTGTCAAGTATGTGACAGGCTCAGAAAACCCACGTGTTAAAACAGTGTCTGCATCATTGGAATATGTGATGTTTGAGGGAAAGCCCTCATGTTCCAGTTTGTTTAGTTAACATCAGTCCTATTGTTTTAAGTCTCATGTCTTCAACTGGACCGTGAATGCAGAAACTGTGTCTTTTGTACTTTGTATTCTCAGTACCTCACAGTACCTGACTGAGAGTAATCACTCCTACCTAATATTTAATGGTAATGTTTTCCCCTTAACGATGTGTCTACACTGAACTAATGATCCTTTTACCTGTCCTGCTTTATGATAGACAACACAGACTTGTTGGACAGTCATGTTTGTAATCCAGCTCTCAAATGGCTCGTTTAACTGGTCCATCACTGATCCAACACTGCCTTGTTACTAGCAGACTTTGAGCCAGGAGGTTTCAAATACTATTCCTGAAATTTTGATTACCCCCATTTTCTCTTCATTTTTTAAATTACACATCTTGCTTTCAAGCTTTGGGTGTTTTTGTTCACAAGAACATTTTCCTTAGCAAAAGTCAAGGGTAAACTTTCAGCAGCTTCAAGCTCACCTTTCACAGCATTTGCTCAGGGTGTTCACCTTTAGACACAGGACCAACTTCTAGCAGCGAAACTGCAGGGAGAGGGGAGGCCTAGAAATCTACAATAGGGAATGAGGGCTTTTTCCCCCTAAGAATTAAAGTTCCCCATCTGTTAATGTGGAGCCCTGGTGGTGCAGTGGTTAAGAGCAATGGCTGCTAACCAAAAGGTCAGCAGTTCAAATCTACCAGGTGCTCCTTGGAAACCCTATAGGAGCAGTTCTTCTCTGTCCTGTAGGGTCCCTGTGAGTTGGAATCTGCTTGACACCAATGAGTTTGTTTTTTAATCTGTTAATATATCTGAATGTAGTAAAATTCTAGCTATAATTTAAAGAAATCTGTGGTATTTTAGAAGTTTTCGAGTCAGTTGTTTTGGAAGGACCGTGATACCTCATAAATTAACACCAATTATTTTGGATTTCTTTCAAAAGAATGAAGTCTTAAAATTCAAAAGCTCAACCAATTTTACATTTTAAAAATGTTTTTAGTGTGTTTCTAGACTTATTAGTCTTTATCCAGTCACTTAATTAATCTAGAATTTAATGTATTTAAAGTCAGAATGATATTTTTATATTTTCCTTTTGTATATTGAAAAACCTATGTAGATATTTGAAGAAAAACTTTTATATTGGGTTTGAGAGCCCTCTGAGTGAGAAAATTGTTTTGTTTTCTCATTTTTATATTACAGTATCTTAGATGTAAATTAGGCAGATTATAAACCTCATAGTCCACTGATTAGTAACTGACATTTGCCCTGAAAGCACATTCCGTTTGTGCATTTTACTTGGGTTTATCTGTAAACTATTTTACTTTGAAAGTGAATATCACAAAAGCCGTAAATGCATATGTATTGTTTTTGTTTTTCTTTCTGGAAGAATGCCACTTTAATGCTGTTTCCACTTAAATTTCTTGTGCAATTTTCTAATCTGCTTTAGCTTATATTTAAAGTTTGTGAATGATTACAGACTATTATCAGTATACCTTTAAACATGGTTGAATTCATTATCATGAAGTGACTATCCAGGAGTGCTGTCATCTGCATACTCAAAAACAGAAATCACTGCGTTCCAGAGCAAAGCATCACAGGTATGTTTGTGTAGGAACACAGTGAATCTCTGAGGAAAGGGAACGGAGATGTTTGAAATTGCTAATTTAAATCTAAAACAACAGGATTAAGACTTTCAAACAAAAATTCAGAAGGAAGTACAGCTCTGAGCTCTTAAAAGAGGCCTAAGAAGCAGAGAAGTACCCTGCTTTTTGAGGAAGGAGATGCTTGAGCCTTATTCTAAATTATAAACATCGTAGTCTGCTTATGGATTACTGGCTTGTGCATTACTAGGAAGTAGTGCTGTGTGTATTGTCCTCTGACTCAGCCCCAGGAAAACTTTTTCCCCATTTCCTTCATCATCACAGATTGTTGTTCCTTTAATGTATATCTTAGTCATGTTAGGTATCAGGTAAAACTCTCTGACTGGTTCCCACCACTCCCCAACCCCATCAGGTAGAGTCGGGGTCCTGCTCTCTACTGCCAGGTCACCCTGCTCTGTTCTGTTCACTAGCAGAGCACTAAAAGACAAATCGGGGGCAGTTATTAAAAACATGCTCAGTGAATACGTAGCGATTTTCCAGTCCAGTCCTCTCTTCTCACAGTTGGAAAACAGAGTCACAAATTGATAAATTACACAAATCACACCAAAGAATGAAAACTAAATCTCATGATTGGGAAAGGTCTGTGAGTTTGGAGTTCAGTTTGATCAACAGCATTGAAGCTATGCTTTCACCATTGCCATATCAGCTGATTTGATGTCACCAGCTGCTGAAAGAGGTAGTATCATGACGCCTACAGATCTGCTGTGTGATGTACTACAGAAAGACAGGGATCAAGCAAAAGGGGGTAAAAATGCAGCGGGATAATTTTAAAGTGAACCTGTGTACAAACAGAGGTTGAAAACTTCTGGAAAGTGCCCTTCACTGTTTCTTTTCTTTGCTCCTTTCCCTGGCTTTTGTCATTTAAATAACAGTATTAATACGTGCACTCCGCCAGAATGTGTGCTGACCTTGGTATGTCCAGTGGCCAACCCAGGGCCTGACACAAAGTAATTGTGCAACTGGTGTGCTAGTTAGAAACTGGAGGATGACCACACCCCAAGGAATTTAAAAACTCAGATAGTTCATTTTTAAAATGTGGTGTTAGATCCTATCAATCTAGAAAGGAAGCTTAATAAAATCTTTTAGTGTTATATTTTCTATTCACAGTCCAAATGTGCTTGTCTTTGTTTTTGTCCTCAGTTTTATTAAAATCATTAAATTCTGTGTCAGTAGTGAGTTAGCAAGTTGGTGTGATAAAATTTACATTTACCAAGAGATAGTTACCACTCAGCAGAGGAGAAAACCGATAGATCCATTCAGTTGCTGAGGGTCTTATCCTAAAAGTAAATGAAAATAAGAAAAGATTGATCAGTATAAAACCAAAGTGTATTTGCATTTCTGCATTTTTAATATGAAATAAATCCAGTAATCTTTATATCTTACCTTCGTAACAAGTCTTAATCTAGCAAGCATTATTCTCCAATTTTTGTTTTGTAACATTTATGATCAAATCCATGAGATTATAACAAAACGATTTTTTCCATTTCTGGTTTTCCTTTTAGTGGTTCTTCTGTTACCTAACGTTAAGAAACACTCAGTTTTAAAACAGCTTTTGGCTTTTTCAACAGATGGAAGTTTATCTTAGATCAAAGCAAAGCTTCTGTTTCAATATGGTCCTTTCTGAAGGCAAGAGAATGAACCAGAAAGTCCCCTCCACATCCGTGTGTTCCATTTGCAGATCTCACTGTGTTAGTGAACTAAAGTGCAGTGGGATTTTCCTGTCCGTAAAAGAAGGTGGACATGACATACTTTCCTCATCAACTATCATGCTTTGTAAAGTCATTTTCACCTTTGTTATTGAAAAGTTAGGCCTTAGAAGTATAGTAAACAAATTTAATACTTTAAATAGAATTGTTGTCGCTCAACCCATAGGAAAAAAGTTCTTATTTTTCCAGTTTTTACTTATGGTGTCCTCACATTATATTTATTGTAATTGTATTGCTAAATCAGGTGTGAGATTAGATGTTGGATGTTACATGTAATCTGCACAGAAATCAAATTATTTAACCTCTAAGCCCATAGTGCCCCCTCCTGCTGGTTTGCTGTTAAATATTCAGTATTTTCTTGTTGTGAATACAAATGGAAGACAAATTAGAATCTACAGACAGCTGACCTGGGCTTCAGATTAGAGACGGGGCGGGGGGGGGGGGGGGGGCTTGTGCTGTTTTAAATGTTTTAATTATCATAGTCCCAGTAGCCAGTTGAAGGACACACATAAGAAATCATTTTTTTAACAAAAGGAAAAGCTTTATCCTTCCTCCTCCTCTCCATGTGAATGTTTGAGTTTGATTACATTTGCACTTCCTTTGGAACTATGCTAATTTGCTGCATTAAATTAGGTCTATTAGTGGTAATATTTTTTTTAAATCACAAGATATTTCCTGTAATATTTTCAGTTGGTATGTGTTTGCCTTGTAGTAAGGATGATATGTATTTCTCATTTTATTTCAGAGACAGTAGATCTTCTGTGTTTACTTGTGAAGTTTACTTTAGACAACAGGTCTGTTAATTCATATTCAATGTGATGGAAATATATAGGAATAATGGACTAATTTGTATGTGATAGAATATATTTGCATTAGCAAAACACACAGAGTTAATACCCGAATAAAATGAGCTAGAAGGATCATCCTGGAAATGAAAAACATTTCATGTTTAATAGTTTGAGATTTATTTTTCAATATTGCTGCTTACTTGAAAACATTTACAGTTTAGAGTTGAAGGAAAGGTTATGAAGTAATTACAAATGTTGTATTGGCTGATGAAATAAAAATGTTTTGGGTGTTTGCATAGAAAAGAAATAAAATTTTGATCTTTAAAAAGACAGAAATAAGTTCTTTTCATTTTGAAAGTATCTTTACATTAATATTCGTTCTCAAGAATATATTATTCTGATGCTTACAGCCGTGAATTTGCATTTTTTGTTTCTTGTATATGTTGGTGTAATGTTGATTTGATTAGTTATGCCTGACTAGTAAGCTGTGAAACATTTTTATATACTCTTGGGAAATAAATTTGGCAGAAAATCAGCAAGAGTAGATTTAATTATCACTCTGAGACCTTTTCCTTTTCTAGTGTAGTGACCCTGAAATTCCACACGTCTTGCTGAAATCTGTGTGGACGCTAAGCTTCGCTTCCCAGTTAGTTCCTCCATGCAATGATAAGCCAAGCAATTACTGGTTTATTGATTTTTCATCATGGCAAATTTAAAGTTGATTTTTTCCTGAAAAGGCAGGGGTGATTAAGTGTTTCCCCTCGGTTTAGTACAAGAGAGCTATGTGGCAGAATCTAATATCCTGAGGTCAACCTCTGCAGGCAGATAATACGGTGTCTTGGCCACGTGTTAAAGAGAGAAATCAGGGCTACAAATGTGATAGGATATATGTGGAGACAGTTTAATTTGCTCCATTTATATGAACTAGTCATGTGGCACATGCTTGGAAAACATCGTTTTGAATGGGCTTAGGAGTGAGGCCCACGTGGGCAGAAAGAGTGAGTGAACACAAACAAGCAAAGTGTTATCCGTTATTAAGAGAATTTCACTCTCAGTTTTAAATGAAAATAAGTAAACCATTGGTATATAGGATGTTCAGACATGGAGTGAAATCCACATATACTGTCATTCAGATTTGCAGGTCTGTAAAATATAAAAATGAGTAACCTGTCATGTAAGAAAATTATGATTAAGCTGTGCATACGAGTTTTAAAAATATATACGTTCTGAACTCTTCAGGCAGTTCTCTCTGGCAGCAGTATATTTCTGTGCTTTTTAAATGTAGAATTTTTTAAATCAAATGCTCAACTCTTGATTCCAAAATGATTTAAAATTCTTTGAGCAATTTTTGGAAATAATTGATATCATTTCATAGAAGTCACTAATCACTTAGCTGTAAATAGGAGTATCAATAAATAATAGACACAAATTGTGGGTAGCTTTAAACCGAAGAATGATGAGGAAGTTCGTCAGTAACTTGACTAAATATTTTACATAATTCTTACTTATGTAAAGCAGAACAATTCTAGTTTTAGCTTTTCCAGTTAAAGGAAGCAAATGTGTTTTGCTAGGACATAAAATAAAACCAAAAAGCAAACCCATTGCCATAGAGTCGATTCCAACTCATAGCGAACCTACAGGACAGAGTAGAACTGCCCCATAGGGTTTCCAAGGAGCGGCTGGTGGATTCGAACTACCAACCTTTTGTTTAGCAGCTGAGCTCTTAACCACTGCGCCACCAGGGCTAATAGGAGATGTAAATTCTCTGTGGCAGTTTTTCTTAATCTAGTATTTGAAAGCTAAGTAGTCTACTAAAATGTTGTGCAAATGTAACCTGATCCTAAATCTGCAGACCCCACATTTCATTTCTGTTCCCCAGTATTCACTCATTAGCAGTCCATGCTGTCATACCTTTATCTTTGTGATTCAGGAAGATTCTGATTGTTTTCCCCCTTGTGCCGTAAGAATGGAGGTTCCTGTGTGGTATGAACAGTTTGTACTCAACTATGAACATAAAGGTTGGCTGTTCGAACCCACTCTGGAGATCTGCTTCTGTAAAGATTGTAACCAAGAAAACTCTATGGAGCAGTTCTACTCTGTCACGCCTGGGGCCACCGTGAGTTGAAATCAACTCAACGGCAGCTAACAACAGTCTAAGAATGAAGACTGTAGACTGTTTCATGGATCTTGTTTAACTCAGAAGCCTACATGGATAGGCTTCAGTCGTTACTGAAGTTAGTTGTAGATTGTACTTTTAGTGAATTGTCAAAATAATTCCATGTTTGTAATATGCAAATATTTTCATTTCTAAAAAATATATAAAATATTTCAATCCCTTTGAAACAATGGTGCTAAAAGCAAGTATTTTACTGTGTACATAAAGCCGAGCTTAGTTCTGGTTCTATCCTTTTAAATCTTACACATATGATATAGTAATAAAAATACAGTAAGGTCATTAATACCATCGATTCTCTGAGCAAGCCCAAGGCTTTGTATAACACCAGAATTCTGCCTCTGATCGCAGTTCTTCCCACGCATTCAATACCATGTGGCTAGAATTAGATCTCGTTTTCCATTCAGGAATCTCTCTTCGACTCAGTTCATCAGCGTTTGCTCCCTGAATTGTTGTGGTTTTTATTTTTTCCCACATTTAACAGTAACTGTCTGGCTGCTTTCTCCTTACCATCTGAGTTTATCAGTTTACTGCCTCAAAGTTATTTTTACAAAGATTTGTGAATCATTTTTAGTCATTTGGGAGATTTTTTAAAAATACAGGTTGACTTATAAATTAGATGCTTGTAAGTGATTTTCACTGACCTAAAAGTTTCTGTTTAAATAATTTCCCCAAAAACGATAAAAATTACAGAAAAAAAATTGTAACTTTAATGAAAAAAGAACTTTCTACCTATGTTGTTTCACATGCATGTAAGATACCATTATAGTACTTACAAGGATTTAGTCAGGACATGATCTTAAGGACTTATTTATAAGCATCAAAGAAAAAACTAATTTTTATTTCATCATATGTATTTACTTAACTGTGTAGCAGTCATACTGTTGTTTCTCGAGGTATTTGGCAGCTCTGTGTCACATCCTCATCCCTTCTCCAGAACCATTGCAGACATTTTCAGACTGAGAAAACGCAAATACAGCGAAACCTGTGAGAGCCGGAGCTCAAGGGCCCTGCCTTGACTTTCTGGGTCTTGCAAGTTTTCCACCTTTGACAGGGTGCAGCCTTACCACGTTTCTGTTGCACTCTATTGGTGGGAAATAGTTGGGTTTTCCTTCTCTCACAGGTCTCCACCACCCACAGATTCCAGTTTTCGCAGGTTTTACTGTATCTCACTCTTTCTTTAAATATCCTTCACTCTGCCATCCTCCAACTGTTAGTTGATCCAGTGGCTAATTGATGAATAACATTCTGGTGTCCCTTACCTGACTTTAGTGTTGACTGAGCAGCGGTGACCTCTCACAGTTAATGGTTCTTTAAAGGGAGAGGTCAGTATGGAAACTGATCGCTGCTGTTTCGTTCACATCCTTCCGTTAGAAAACCCCATATCTGTTCCAGGCACCGTGTTAAATGCTCTGAAGATAAATTAGGCAAGGTTCTTGTAAAAAAAAAAAAAAAAAAAAAAGTTTGCAGCCTATTAGGGAAGATATGTCACGTGCATAAATAAATATAAAACAAAGTAGAAATCAGCTCCAGTAAAGAGATACAGGTAGACCGTGAGAAGAGAGACTACTTGTAGCTGAGAGAGTTGGGCAATGCATTGAGGAAGTTGCTTACATTTTTCAAATCTGTCAGCATGAACAGCCTGGAGTAAACACGCAGGTAGAGGGGGTGGTGAGAGCACACTTTTTGAGTTCATATCATGGGCCTTTCCCAGTGCTCGTACCTAAGTGTAGGTTGCCTAATTTCAGCTCCACAGCAATCCTGTGAGTTATGTCCTATTCTCATTTTATAAATAAGGAAGCTGGACAAGTGACTTACTCAAGGTCATACAACTAGTAAGTAGCAGAGCTGGAACTTGAAAATTCTTGTCCTGACTTTACATCCAGAGCTCCCTTTACTGTTACAGCTAACTAGTCCACACCACAATTAGACCACCATCTTGACTTCCAGAGCCACGCGCTATAAATGAAACCAGCACTTCCCAAACCTGGCATTGATCAGAATCACCTGAGGGTGGTTTAAAAGCTATTTAGATTACAAACCACCTTGAATTCTTCAGAATTTTAAAGGAGTCAGCCCAAGAGCCTATACTATATATTTTCTTAAAATTTCTCAGGTGACTGTGATTTTCAACCAGCGGTGGTGCGCAGACAAGCATTTGGAAACAGCCAGTTAGAGACATGATTTACTATGTGTTAACAAGGATGGATGTGTAGTTATTTGTTCATATTTAATCACTCTTTCTTGTTTTAGCCAGTCATTGCTTATTTAAACATTCAATTGTATAATTTTTAAAAATGCCAAGATTTTCAAAGTATCTGTGTATCCCTGAAAACTAGCAAAGCATATTTCTTTGATATTAAAGCACACTTTTTTTTTTTCATATTTTTAACATCTCTGGAAGCAGGATATGTCTTACAGTTAATGCCATCTTAAAATCACTGTCAGCCAGACAGCGGTTGGGACTCTGATGTTATTATCTCTGCATTGACAGGCTTGGCTGTTAGTTCCATAGCATGTAGGGTCAACCTTAAGCCTTCAGCTGGTGGTCAAGAAAACATTTAAGGACCACTGGAGGAAAGAATATGAGCCCAGGTTGTGGTCTGGAAACCTTCCACTCACCTTCTGATAAACTCAAGAAAGTACCTGCATAAAACTTACAGAATAGATGGTTGGAAGAAAACCCCGGAGATAATAGTGGAACACCCTTTTAAGAAAGGCTGCCTCACAAATACTCTTGATAGTGAAAAGAACCTTGTTGTGAGGAAAAACACAGACACTGACAACCCTAAGTTGAAAGATCCAGAAGAGTCAGATTTTGAGCATGGAGTTTCAGGAATGCCCTTGCCAATTTGCTTCTCTTACCGTTGTCTTGTTACATGTGTGTGAGAATGATCCATCATTTTAAAAGCCGGTAAATCTAAAAGACCTCTTTCAATAAGTATACAAAATTCTAAGTGATAAGAAAGCATTGTGCTGTAGTTTGACAACTTTTTCTTTCTTATGTAAAAGAGGTGTGTACTAAAATCAATGACATCTTAAATTTGATGCAAGATGGTGTTAAGACCAGTATCACATTACTTTATTGTACTGTTTTATCATTTAATTTCTCTGTTGTGACCCGCCGTGTTCAGCTGAGATGAGCAGCTCCTCGTGACGACGACGGACAAAGAGGAAGTCTCTCCACCAGTGCTGAGATGCTGGAAATTTCAGACGGTAAAGAGGAGCTGCTTAGATATTAGATACCAAGATGTTATTAGACGCTTTAGAAACCCTAGCAAAGTGTCCATTATAGAAATAAAAGTCCCTAATAATTTTTTTAAGTAAAATTAATTTTGTTTTTGACAGGTGAAAGAGGCCATTCCCATGTTAACCACTGCTGTTTAATGAGCAGCTCATTTCTAACTAGGTTAAGCCAGGAGATGAGCCCCTTTGTTTAACACTTCTTAAAGTAAAAGTTAACATCCTGCCTTTATCTAATTGCTATCAGACATTAGCCTAGTTGGCTCTAGTATGATTCAATTGCATGAGGTCATGCAGCCTCGCTGTAATAACTTAAAGTGCTTCACTTGGCGATAAGAAAATATGTTAAAATGCTCTCAGGTCCATTCGTTATTGCCTAAGGTCATGCTCATGGTTGCCCATTGACTGCAGTTGGGTGTAATGGCACCGATGTGAACTCCAGTTTTTAAGTCTTTCAATATAAGAGACCTAATACGTTTCAAGACATTGTATTTGTATTTTAATCTACTTAAAGAAAAGTTGATTATTTTTATTTCCACCACTTGGTAAAGGAGTTGGAAATAAATTTAATGTTATCTTGTCACTAAGGCATACATGGAAGATTTTTTTCTTCAGTCTTAGTTTTGAAGAGAAATTTAAAAACTGTTGGTAGAAGAGTCTACTGTACGGATGAGAATGCTTTGATTTCATGCCATTTTTGCTTTGATTCCAACCCATCTCGTATACTTTCATAAATAACCAAATGAGAGCAGGTCCCTCCAAGTGCGCCCTTTGTACCCTTCGTGAGCATGCTGCTTCATTAGGCCGGCTCCACCACCTGGTGTGGGACCACTAGTCTCCAGAGACCCTCTCAACATCTGGCATTAGCTGTGATCTTTGTTTATGTATGCGTAACCTTTTTATTGACATTTTATAAGGAAAAAGAATGTGGAACAAATTAGGAAGATGTATAGAACAATAAAAGATAAGCTATAATGGGTCTGATATGCCAGAGTACTTTAAAGCATGAAGAAAAAATGAACCAGTAAATAGAAGATTGATAGGTATTTCAAATTATTTTAGAACTTAGTGTGATGTATAGGATAAAAAAGGATGTTTTTATTTCACGTACAATATTGTTGATTGTGTTATTAATCTACAGTCACACTCCAGTCATCTTTAAAAAGAAAGTATATATTTTAATCTTCTGTTAAATAAACTATTACCGCTTTTTAGTATCATTTTTAATAGATTAAAAAAAATAGGATGATTAGTGCAATAAAACAGAAAATGGGATTGATACCTTACTAACCTTCTGAAAGATAATGTAGTTGACTTTCTCAACTAGGGAATATTAATGTGATGTATATGAAAGTGAGTTTTTTCTTATCATAGAAAACCTGAAGAACATCATCTGTTTTATCCTGGAAAAAAAAAAAAAAAACAACTAAGGGGAGTTATTGGGTAACTGTAACTGAACAGGTCACAGTGGAAACAGAAGTGCAGTGTCTTGTTCTTATTGGAAAATCTATTTCTTTACTACTTTAACAATTAAAAAATAAGCATAGCAAAAACAAATTAAATTTAATGTAATTCTTTAAATGATCCTACCTATTTAAAATGTTGCAGGAAGGACACCTGTGCAGGAAACAAAAGCAATGTGTGAGGCTGCGAACTGTCGTTCTTTTGCTCGTACATTTAAGTAGTCATTCTGTGTAATAGTGTTTCATAGTTTTTAGAAGCAAATTAAGAATGAATTATCAAATAAGGTATAGCTGTTATTCGTATCTCCTTAATTTAGGCAAAGTGACATTAGACTCCATAATGTGTAGTTTTACTTTTGGTATGGGGCAATGTTGAGATTGCATGTAATAGATCTGTAGATGAATGGAGAAAAATTTCTGCTTGGAGCCCAGGAGATGCAGACAGCCTCTGATCTTGATCTGCTGACCTGCTGAGTGATCTTGACTGGTGTTCATATTATACACGTACAGCTAAGACCGTGAAGATTGTGCAGCGATTAAACCCATTGCTGTTCTAACTTAATGGGACAACAATTAACAGCAGCACTGAACACTTGCTCAATATAACAGACTCACTAAATGTAGTTTTAGCAGTTGAAGACAAACCTCTCCTAATTTGCAGAGGAAGTTGGGATACCATTTATTGTTCTGATACTTAAGTGAGGTGAGTACATTAAATTATATGAAACTTCTGCTTTTCAGTTATCTTTAGCTACCCTATTTTTTAGTCAACTGAAACTGGTAATTTTCTCATGGTTTTCCCAGCTATGTGGTTTGTATAATGGATATATCATTTCCGGTTGTCTCCTAGGAAACAGCTCAAAAGTAAGAGATCTAATAGAAATAAAATAATACAACAGCCATAGTAGCACTTTCAGTGAAAACTTCTTTTTAACCTGGCAGATGTAAAATGAAGTGTCCTTAATATAGGTCCCTGCTTGTCAGAAATGATATGTGTTTGTTGTCGTTGTTAAGTGCTGTTGAGTGGATTCTGACTTGGAGCAACTGTGTGTACAGCAGAGTGAAACCCTGCCCGGTCCTGCGCCGTCCTCACAATTGTTGCAATGTTTGAGCCCATTGTTGCAGCCACTGTGTCAGCTCATCTCCTTGAGAGTCTTCCTGTTTTTCACTGACCCTTTACTTTACCAAGCGTGATGTCCTTCTCCAGGAACTGGCCCCTCCTGGTAATACGTCCAAAGTATGTGAGATGAAGTCTCACCATCCTCGCTTCCAAGGAGCATTCCAGCTGTACCTCTTCCAAGACAGATTTGTTTGTTCTTCTGGCGGTCCATGGTGTATTCAGTATTCTTCTCCAACACCATAATTCAAAGGCATCAATTCTTCTTCGGTCTTCCTTATTCATTGTCCAGCTTTCGCATGCATATGAGGCGATTGAAAACACCATGGCTTGGGTCAGGCGCACCTTAGTCCTCAAAGTGACATCTTTGCTTTTCAACACTTGAAAGAGGTCTTTTGCAGTAGAAATTGTATATAGTGTCCTATTTATGGAAAGACGCAAACTCAAATTGGCATTCCTGGCCAGATAGTTCCATCTATTCCAAAATTATTCAGGATCGTGGGAGTCCTTCTTTTTCTTTTCTTTTTTTTATTTGCCTGAGTAGGTATGACTCTTTACATCTCAGAATGAAGAATGGTAAGGCTTTTGCCATAAGTGGCCTTGTTAAGATGTTATGTTCCTAAATGATTGGCAGTTCCTCAATTTGAAACTTTTAAATTAAGTTAGCCATTTTGAGTTTATAACAATTTAATATTATTGGACAAGCATTGCCATCTTTGATTATCAAATTCTATGCCTAAATGATAGTGAAGGTAGCTCAGTGTAATTTTCACGTATGATCACAGAACATACCACAGTGAGCAACTTTGTGACACCTCATGGGATGGGTTGGAAATTCTGAGTAGAATATTTTTTATCCAGAGATTTTGTCTTCTTTGTAGAATATGAAAATAAAGGAAATATTTTAATGATATTTTGAAGAGGGTTTTTCAAATGTTAGTATCATTTGTTTATGAAGTTTTTTTTAACTTGTAAATTGCATCTACTTAACGTAAGCCTTTCCTATCAGTGTTCAGTAATAACCGAAGACAGTTTTTAGAGCCGTAATATATTTTTTGATCAAACAGTACTCCCATTCTAAGACCAGACAGCTTTGAACAAATCTGGCCAAAGCTACTATTAGGTTTTCATTACAGAATACTCTCTGGGTAGCTGCAGATGGTGTAGGAAATCGATCTAAATATGTTCTGCGCTAGGATATACTCTAGAAGTAGGCCGGGGGGCGGGGAGGTTCTCTTGTTATCCCCTCTAAAGTTCCAGTAGGTTCTGGTTCATTGAGGCTTTATCCTGACTTCTGTTCTCAGTTACCTGTCCAAGTTAACATTTTATTTCTAAGTGCCACTATGTTTCCTCTCTTTTCCCATTAAAATTATGTCATAAAGAGTTAGAGCTGTAAGGGGCTTAAAGGTCTTATCTAGTTCAGCTGTGTCTCATTGTTGTCTTACTTGATAGCTTAAGCATATTCATATCTCCCGTCACACACACTCAGATACAGACACAAACTTTGCAGAAATGTGCTGTGGTATAGCGGAAAAGCAAACTCAGGGCAAGGGGAAGAAAGTGCTTTCAAGACTACGGTTAAGAGAAAGAGGCCCTAACTGTCATCTTGTTCGGAAAAGTAGCCGGTTTTTGTCAGGGAAGCTGGTTCTGCAGGGCATCCTGACTACAGCAACAGGTAATCTAGTATGTATGCTAATTTACTCCACTCAGTCCTGCCTGACCTGACTCCGGGGGTTTACAATAGTGTCTTTTATTTTCAGCAGAGTCTCAGAAACAGATTGAAATAAAGTGAGGTTTATTAAATCCCTTTTAACAAATGCAGCAAGAAGCCCTAACCATCACCCACGGAGTTGAAATAGTAGGTCATTGCTCACAACTAAGCAGTTGTGGAGTAGGTTGCATCATTGCACGGGAGGCAAGGTCCTCAGCCCTTCTCCCAAGCCAGGGGTGGAAGCCTTTGAAGCGGTGTTTAGTCAAGTCCTTCATTCCCGTTTTGAGGTTCGGACTTGTAGTTTGTTTCCCACTGGGGAGTGAGAAGAGAAAGAGGGGACCGAGCAGAGAACATGGGAAATGTTTCTGTTGCACACCTCCCTTTTAGAGTTGCTTCAAAAACAGCTCTTTTTTTTTTTTGTTTTTTAATAGATGTTCCCTACATGGGCCCAACTAGGAAAACAGATTGTTTTATATGTCAAGAGAAGTCAAGAATATTAAGAGAGATTTAAGACAAGAATGAAAATCATACCTGAGATGGATTGCAAAAAAGTTTTTAAAAACATTTAGTGTGCAATTCATTAAACCATTTTATCATCTCAATAGTATAATAGTCTCCTTTTTATCTGGAAGGGAATTAGGGAAAAATTAGAATATTTTATGTTCTCAGAGCATATTTAGCAAACCAGAGAACAAGGCGGCCCGGTCAGGGCAAAGAAACCTATTAAATGCCAAGCACTAGGTCTTATCTGTGTTCTCTCATTTAGCTTAATGCTCACAAGAACTCACTGAGGTTGTTTGTTTGCTTACATTTTACATTTGCAAATGAGGAAACTGAGACTCAGAAAAGTTGAGTAATTTTCCTTAGTCACAGAGCTAGAATGTACCAGAACCAGGATTCAAACTCGGTTTCTGTGCTCCAAACCTTTGATTTTTTGTATATTATGCCTCAGTGCCCATACAGAAAAGAAAAGGCTTGGCCCTAAACAGCAGTAGACAGGGTGGAGTATTTGCATTGTCCCAAAGCCCACTAGTCGTTAAGTCTGCAGATATTTAGTGAATGTGTATTAGGTACAATTACCTTATTAGGTACCGGTGGGCACTTTTATGATCTTTCCCCCTCAAAAAGCTTCTATCTTTAAAATTTACTTTTGCGGATACTTTCAGAGATGTGCACACAATCCTGATTTATCACATTGCGTGTATTTTCTTCACATGAAGTAATAGCTTCAGTGCGAATTATTCATGCAGAGTTTGTTTCCTGATTATGGACCCACTCTTTGCTCTCAGTCACTCTGGAAGGTCAGGTGAAGGTGATGTGTGAAGGACAGTTTACATCAGAGGTCAGCAAACCATGGCCAAAGGGCCAAGTCTAACCCACCTTCTGGTTTTGTAAGTAAAGTGTTACTGGAACACAGCCAGGCACATTTGTTTACTATTGTCATGACTGCTTTTTGCACTTCAACAGCAGAGTTGAGTAGTGACCACAGAGACTCTGTGGCCTGCAGAGCCTGAAATGGAAAAAATTTGCCAACCCTGCACTGAAATCAGCATCATAAGAAAGTAATTCTAATACCAGAGTATAACTATACATATACATATACGTAGATAAGCACACACACGCGTTGTGTTATGTTATACAGACAAGCAGATACATAAAAGAAACCTTAGTGGGAAATATCTGTTGTTTTGTGCTATTTGTGCCCGTGGACTCCGCTTGCCTCACTTCTTTGCCCTGGGTAGTAAGTAACTATTCGTGTTACATTCCTGGTAGTATCTATCTGGAGATACATTTGGTACTTCGTATTTACCTTAGGAATAGTTATCCTTCCTGTGCATAAGAACCAGCTCTGATGTTACGTGTTTGTGTCACATCCTAGGGGACGAGGTTTCTGTGTGAACAGGGTAGGCCAGGGCTTCTCCAGCTTTGTGTGCGTTAAAGTCACCTAGAGGTTAGTTGCTGAGCCCCACTCCCAGAGTTTCAGTAGACCTGGGATAGGAAGTGATAATTAATTGCCTTTCTTACAAGTTCTCAGCTAATACTGATGATATTGATCTGGGGACCACACTTTGAGAACCACTGGAATAGACGTTGGAAATACTAAAAGGGTACATACAGGACCCATGAAAACATTCACTGAGGTACCTGGGTCCTTTAAAAATTTACCACCCTTTCCCAGAGAAGGTCTTGTGGCATTAAGAGAATTTGTTAACCAAAAAACCCACTGCCGTTGAGTCAACTCAGCAACCCTGTAGGACAGAGTAGAACTGCCCCATAGGGTTTCCAAGGCTGAAATCTTTACGGAAGCAGACTGCAACATCTTTCTGCTGCAGAGTGGCTGGTGGGTTCGAACTGCCGACCTTTTGTTTAGCAGCTGAGCATTTTAACCACTGTGCCAGCAGGGCCCCTCTCAGAGGATTTGTTAAGTAGGGTCAAAAAAGCAGACTACTAAATGAAATATATTCTATAAAAATACTGTAGACAAGGGATGGGAGGGAATATGCCATGAGAAAGTGTGGCTAGGACTGAAGGATGAATCGGTCCTTCGCTGTTTTATTTTTTAATTGAATGACCGATATTCACATACTGGCTTTCTACTTACTGCTTGGCTGACCTTGGCCGTATCACCTAACCTCCCTAAACTTTAGTTCATGTAAAAATGAAAAAAGCCGTGCCAAAATCTCACAAGGATTTTGTCAGAACTAACTGTATAAAAAGCACTTTGTAAAGTTTATCCATCTGTTAGTAAGAGGCTATATAGATTCAAAATTTTGATTGTGGAAGGAGAGAATATACCTAGTATGACATTATCCCATCTAGCATAAAGGAAACCTGTAAAGTTTTTTAGAGGAAAGAAATTATCACACTGGCTTCACTGAGTTCCTAAGTGTACTGGTTTCATTTGTTAGGTATTTCATTTCGATTCTGAGGCTTGGCCTTCAAATTTCCATTAATTTGGACTGTTTAGACTTTTGAGGTTTTCATTTGTCAAAATTGTTAGCTCTTGGGCATTACTAACGCAAATATTGATGTGTAGCTTTGGCCTGTTAGCTATCAATGGAAATCAGAAAATCAATACGCTTAATAGCTCTTCATTACACAGTTGATGCATTTGCAGGACTTTGTTGAGTACTGTCAGTGAGTAATCAATTCAGTCAAAATCTATTACCAGATCACTGCCAGAAATTTTTTATAATATACTATTTTATTTATGACTTTATATAGCTAGTACAGCACTTTTTCTGAAGCAGTCTTTGGCTTGTGGGATTTCATATTGCTTGTAATCTGTGGTCCACTCATTTGGAAACACCCACCACGCTGGAGGCAGCCCTCCTAGATTAGCCTTGTCTTGTATAAGCAAGGCTCTCACCCTCAGGCCAGATGCCACCCTCGGGTTAATGTCATCAGTCCACTCAGCCCATTTGCACTGTGTTCTTAGGACTGTGGGAGGACAGCTGGCCTCTTCTGTAGGATATCATCTAGTGGGCCAGGAAAAAAAAGATTATTATACAAGTAGAGTAAAATAAATGCTGTGTTAGTGTTCAAAGAAACATCATCTGCAGGGATTTGGGACGGTTTCATGAAGGGGGTAGTGTTTGAGCTGAAGTTTGCAGAATTTTGCAGAAGTAAACAGTTCACATGGTGAAGACCAGATGAGAGAGATCCCGGCCTAAGAGAAGGACCCTCGCTACTCCATGCCGTAGAATTCCACAGAGAGGTCTCTAATCAGACACACAGGTTCAAGGGAGGATTTCTGGAGAAGGTGGATTCCAAGCTGAGAGTTAAAGAATAAGTAAAGGGTTATCTAGATGAAAAGGGAAAAAGGGTAGGAGTGTTCCAGGTAGAGGGAACACCGTTTGTGAAGGCAAGAGACAGAAGGACATGGTTCCTCAAATATTTGAGAATTGAATGAAGATTAGCATGGCAGAAACCAAGTGATCCATGTAGGGAAATGATGTGCTCCAAGAACAGAGCCTAATGATGCACAGTACTACAAACCCTCCTTTAACCACGAACAAAAAAAAAGGAAGAAGAAACAAAAACCCTCCATAAATTGGTTTGGGCTAGAGAGTAGATTTTTAAAGTCTGTGTTTAAAAAATGTCTGTTTTTCTACAGACATAGCGTAAGTAGCAACACCTTGAAGGTCCATAAAAGAGAAACATTGCTTGATGAAAGCAGATGGCCTTTCTGTGTGTGTGAAATAAGATGTGACCATTTTTTATTTTGTAGCGTGATTAGTATTGTTCTCTATGGAGGAGAAAAAACAAGAGGGAAATTTTCAAGAATGATTGGGTTTCCAAATTTTAACCCAAGACTCTTTATAAAAATTCTTGTAATATCTCAGTTTTTAATATAGGGCATTAAAGATTTTTGAGTGAGTTTCTTATTATTTGTTTTATTTTGTTTTGTTGTTTTTTTAATTAGTCTTGGGTGAGGAGTATTAAGTTTGTGTGGCCTTTGCTTCTGAGAGCTGTAGCTGTGATAACCAGGCTATTCAGGGCCCCAGTCACCTGGCACCGTCACAAGGTGAGGGATCAGGACCCATTAACATGGTTCCAAAAGTCAGTACTCTACAAAAAAGTTACACGCAAAGAAATGCCTCTGCTTTCACATCCCTTCCACCCTGTTCCCATCCAAGCCCTCTAGGTAACTGATCTCTTTAGTTTCTGATTTATCCTTCCTGTGTTTCTTTTTGTAAAAAGTAATCAGATATATGTATACTTTGTTATTTCTCCTTCCTTCTTACAAAAAGCAGTGTGCTATAGATACACTTCTGCATTTTTTTGTTTTTTGTTCAACAAAACGTCCTAGAAATCACTCTCTTCCATCCGGTGTATTTTCCCTGTCCTGTATCTCATCCTCCTCTTTTTCTTTATATTCCGCCTTCCTGGTTTTTTGGGTTTTTTGCACATCTCATGTCACACTTGCCTCCCCATCCTCTCTCTCTTTCTGTTCCTGTTTCTCTCCCAGCCTCCACTACTCTTCCTTAACTGTCCACACACATAACTAAAGTCTGTGTTGTATTTATTATACTTAATAAATACAGTTTTGTTTCTCGTCTTTTAAAATACATATAGATGAGATATTTTACATTTCTCTGGGACATGTTCTGTTCTGCATAACTGTAAAGTATATGTGATTTGCTTACTTACGTGTTCTATTCTTCCCCCATGGGTCAGTGACATTCAGCTGGAGAAGACACACTAATCCTACCTTATTGACTACACACAGCAGGCAAGGAGGAAGCGGCTAGTGGTCACCTTCAGTCGTTGTCAGTGTCTGTAGATGCTTTTAGCAGAGGTTGGGTTGGACTATTTCCCTAAGGTCTCTGTGGGACAGAAAATACTATTAAAATCATCTAGGAATTGCTGTCAATAAATTGTACATGTGTAAAAAGTTGAATTGGAAAAGTTGTGTGATAGATATATTCACCAAAAACAAAAAGAGTAGCTGTTGAGGCTGCTTATGTACAACCAGACATCTCATGGGATTTGGTTTTTTGATTTGGAATTTTAGTGTCATGGTATCTTGAGACATCCCAGTTAATTGACCTAAAAATGTGTTTAATGCCTCTGTTTTCCCTCTTAGTTCGTAGTGTAGTGCCTGAGGTCTTAAAAGGTTGTAGGTGGCCATCCAAGGCACAACAATTGTTCTCTACTTGCCTGGAACCACAGAGGAAGAAGGAGAGTCAGGAATAGGAGGAGGATATGGAATGTGTAGCTAATTGCCTGGAGACCAGAAGAACTGGATGGTGCCCGGCTACCATTACTGAACGTTTTGATCAGAGATTCTATAGAAGAATCCTGATCAAAAGGGAGAAAATGCAGAACAGAATTTAAAATTTTCATGGAATCTAGCCTTTCTGGAGCCATGGAACCTGTCTGAACCCCTGAAACTATTGCACTGAGATAATCTTTAAACCTTAAACCAAAAATATCCCCTAAAGTCTTCTTAAAACCAAACAATACGTTTAGCTTAACTAGTAAAGAATGTCTGCCTTGAGCATTGTGCTCTTTTAAGATCTATCTGTATGATATCAAATTGACAACAGCAACTCGAGAGATTAGATAGGAACCTTAGGGGGCAGTGAATTTATGTTAATGGGGGAGGAACAGCTCAGAAATGGAGGGTGAGAATGGTTGCACAACTCAAAGAATGTAATCGCTGTCACTGAATTGTACATGGAGAAACCTTTGAATTGGTGTATGTTCTGCTGTGTATATTCTCAACAACAACAAGATAAAATTAATTATAAAATAACAACAATCTGGGAAGGTTTCATGGGAAAGTTAACTACCGTATTTTTACACAGATATGCATGCTTTCTATGTTTGTTTGCCAGCTATTCCCTTCCCCCTCTCCTGACATGTATTTTCGTAAGCACCACTATACACAATTTTTTTTACATGTTGCTGTAAAAAATTAGCATAGCGCATTTACAAAAATGCCTTGCATGGGGGAGGGAGCAGTTGGCAAACAAACTTAGAAGGCACACGTTATTTGCATATAAGTACAGTATAGTGACAGCCCTCTACTTGATTTTCTCTTCTGTAACATTCTCTCCAGGCCAAGGCATCGTCTTGTTAGTTCACATCCACTTCAGTGACATTCTGCTGCCACCCTCACCACAAGCATTACTACCTCATGGCTGCACACACACCCACTCTCGTCGTAATACGTTAAGGAGACAAATCATTTTGCCAAATTCAAGTTGGAAAATAACAATCTCTACACTAAAAACAAAAGAGCTATTTATACAAAACATTGCCTGTCTTGGTTGGTGTCTCTAATGTTACCAAATAAGTCATAACTCTCCTCAGTATTTAATAATGACTCATGGAAAAGTCGTTGGGATTACTCCATGACATTGGATTCAGAATGGATTCTTTACCGTGACGCTGACACAGTGTCCCAGCAGCACAACACAGTGACTGTAAAATGGTGTCTGATCTTGGCTTGCATCAGCATTTCCAAGGTTACTAACGAGGTTGAATGTTGGTCATTGGTAGGTATTTCTTCATCTGTGATGTACCTACTCAAGTTTTTAAGGCATTTTTCTATTGGGTTACCTTTTACTAATTCTTTGTCAGTTATGTGTTGCAGGTATGTTCTCTCAGATCTTAATTTTCATGTATTCAAATTTATTAATCCCTTCCTTTATGTTTTGTACTTTTTATGCCCTATTTTAGACATCGTTCCCTAATCCAAGGTCATAAGCATATTCTCCTATATTGTCTTCTATAAGTGTTTATAGTTTTGTCTTTCACATTTAAATCTTTAACCCGTCTGGAATTGATTTTTACGTATGGTGCGCTGTAGTGGTCCAAGAAGAGTCCTGGTGGCGCAGTGGCTAAAGTGCTCTACTACAAACCAAAAGGTTGGTGGTTCCAACCCACCAGCCACTCCAAGGGAGAAAGATGTGGCTGTCTGCTTCCATAAAGATTACAGCCTAGAAGACTGTATGGCACAGCTCTACTCTGTCCTGTAGGGTCAATGTGAGTGGGAATTGACTCCAAGACTGTGGGTTTGTTTTCTCTGGTATAGGGGTCCTGTTATTTTTAATATGGATAACTGTTTATCCCCACATCAACACATTGATTGAATACTGATCAGCAGTTCAGTTCAGTCATCCGTCAGGTTTACCAACGTGTGTAGACTACTTCTGCGCTCTCTGTCCTGTTGTATTGGTCAGTTTATTTATCCCCACATTAACAGTTGATGTATTAATTATGAACTTTATAGTACAGCTTGATATTTGGTAAGACAAGTCCCCCACCTCATTTCTCTCCTCTATGAATATTTTGGTTATTTTTTAATCTGAAGTCTTCCATATAAATTTGTGAATGAGCTTCTCAAGTTTCACTAAATAGATAAATAAATTGACTGACCAATTGATATGCCAGGATTTTTACTGAAATTAGGTCAAATTCATAGATTTGGTAAGAAAAAGCATCTTTATGATACTGAGTCTTGTTAGCCTTCAACATGCTATAGTTCTTCATATTTATTTAGGTTCTCCTTTAGTAATTGTTAATAAAGTTTTATAGTTTTCTCCCTAAAAGACTGGCACTTCATTTGTTGAATTTATTCCTAGGTGCCTTATGTTTTTATGCTATTAAAATGGTATCTTTTTTAAAATTACATTTTCTGTTCATGGCTGATGTACAGAAATGCAATTGACACTTGAGTATTGATTTTGTACCTAACTAATAAATTATTTGTAGACACTTTTGGGTTTTCTACATAGACAATCATGTTACCTATTAATAGTGAACTTTTTGTTTCTCCTTTCCAATTTTATACCATTTTCTTGTCTTTTATGAAACTAAGACCACCAGTACCAAAAAGAAATTGTGATAGCTATCACCATTATCGTGTTTGTGATCACAAAGGGATTATGTTTAACATTTCACCATTAAGTATGGTATTGGCTTTACCTTTTTGTTTATTTTAGAGGAGTTTATTTTATCTTGTTTTGTTTTTTTGCTTTTTGGTAGATTCCCTTTTTCAGATTAAAGATGTTTCCTTCCATTCCTAGTTTGTTTTTACTCTCAAAGGAACGTTGAATCTTGTTAAAGAGTTTGGTTTTTTAGTTTATTTTTTCTTCTTTAATAAAACAGTCTTATGAGTTACATTAATACATCTTCTGTTGTTGAACCAACCCAATTTGTGGGTCTTAGAATAAATCCAACATGATCAGGATATATTATCTTTTTTACATGCATTGATTTCATGTGTTTATATGTAAACTATACGTATGTATGTGTGTGTATGTATGTGTGTGTATTTATATGTGTGTATATATGTGTGTATGTGCGTGTATATATGTATATATGTGTGTATATATTGTGTATATATGTGTGTATGTGTATATGTATGTGTATGTATATATGTGTGTGTGTACATAAGCTTTTTTACCCTTTTTGCATCTGTGTTCATGAGTCGCATCTGTAACTTTCCTTTTGCTTTCTTTCATTCTTTCTTTTTCTCTTTGTCTCTCTCTGTCTTTCTTTTTTGTATTCTTGACTGGTTTGGGTAGCAAGATTGTGCTACCTAACAAAATGAGTTAGGAAGTGAGTTTGTGTAACATTGGAATTATCTTTTCCTTGAAGGTTTGTTAGGAACTTTTCTATAAAACTTTCTGAGCCTGGTATTTACTTAATAGAAAAAATTTTAGCAGATGATTTGATTCTTTATGGGTTAGAGGACTGTTAGGACTGTTCACTTCATTTTTGGTCTTTGTGGATTCCTTATTTCTTATAATCTTAGTCATATATTTAATTTGATTTTTTAAATAGTTTATCTTTTATATATTGTTTTGTTCAACAGAAGTATCATTTAAGGAATCTTGTTTTTCACAATCCAGGAAATAGAAGTATTTGTTCAAACTTAATATCCCTCTCCAATGTGACTTTAACACATCGCTGTACTACAATTGCTTTTCTCAAGATCACCAATACTCTCTTAAATGCCAAATCTAGTGGGATTATTCTCATCATATTCAACTTTTCAGCAGCATTCAGCATAGCTGGCTGTGCCTTCTTTTTGAAACACTCTCTCTTTCACTTCATATGGCAGAATACTTCCTGGTTTTCTTGCCAGCTCTGTCTCTTTTTCTTCTACCCAGTCTCCCAATGTGGGTGTTCCCTGAAATGCATTTCTTTTCTTTTCTCTCTCTCTATATTTTTTCCTTAGGTGATCTTATCATTTTCCACTGGTATAAATGCCACATGAATGCTTTTTACTTCCAAATTTACATTTATAGCCCTGACTTTCTAAACTTGTAGACCTTTTTTTTTTAAACATATCTGCTTAGATGTCATACAAGCATCTCAGAGTCATCATCTTTAAAACTGAACTCTTCACTCCTTATCTTAGTAAATGGCACCACCATTTATCTAGAAACTTGAAAGTCAGCCCTGATTTCTCTCTCTCCCTCACCCTCCACAAAACTTCTGTTGATTCTGGATGAATCTGGAGGGCATTATGCGGAGTGAAATAAGTCCATCACAGAAGGACAAATATTGTATGAGACCACTACTGTGAAAACTCATGGAAAGGGTTACACACAAAAAAAAAACAATCTTTGATGGTTACGAGGGAGGGGGTTAGTGGGAGGGAAAGACACTAAATAGACAACAGATAAGTGGTAACGTCGGTGAAGGGTAAGACAGTATACAGTACTGGGGAAACCAGCACAACTTGTCCAATGCACGGTCATGGAAGCTTCATAGACACATCCAAACTCCCTGAGGGGAGAAGTTACAGGGCTGAGGCCTCTAGGGATCATGGTCTCAGGGAACATCTAGCTCAATTGGCATAACATAGTTTATAAAGAAAATGTTCTACATTCTACTTTGGTGAGTAGCATCTGGGGTCTTAAAAGCTTGTGAGCAGCCATCTAAGATAGTCCACTGGTCTCACCCCATCTGGACTAAGGGAGAAAGAAGAAAACCAAAGACACAAGGAAAAGATTAATCCAAAGGACTAACGGACCACAAGTACTACAGCCTCCACCAGGCTGAGTCCAGCACAACTAGATGGTGCCCAGCTACCACCACCAACGGCTCTGACAGGGATCACAATAGAGGGTCCCAGATAGAACTGGAGAAAAATGTAGAACAAAATTCTAACATAAAAAAAGACCAGACTTACTGGCCTGACAGAGACTAGAGAAACCCCGAGAGTATGGTCCCTGGCCACCGTTTAGCTCAGTAATGAAGTCACTCCTGAGGTTTACCCTTCAGCCAAAGATTAGACAGACCCATAAAACAAAGCAAGACTAATGGGGCACACCAGCCCAGGGACAAGGACGAGAAGGCGAGAGGGGACAGGAAAACGGGTAATGCAGAACCCTAGATCAAGAAGGGGAGAGTGTTGACATGTCATGGGGTTGGCAACCAATGTCACAAAACTATATGTAGTCTTGTTTAATGAGAAACTTGTTTGCTCTGTAAACCTTCATCTAAAGTACAATAAAAAAAATTTAAAAGTCAAAAAAAAGATTGGAGGTTTAAGTAAAAAAAAAAAGTTGATTCTACACCCAAAATAGGTCTCCATTTTCTCTATCTCTGTTACCACTTGCCTGGGTCTTCACAACTCACAGGTGTCTCGGCTGCCTCTTGATGTGCCAGAAAGTGACCAGTGGCTGTCTCAGACTGAGTGCTTTGGAAAGGCCTCCCAGAGGTGCGGCATTTAAAATAAGTCTGAATAACAAGAAGATCCAGCTGTGCACAGGGCATTCAAGGCAGAGGGAATAGCTTCTGTAAGCTTCGGGAGCTGAGAGAACCACCAGAAAGGCCAGTGTGTGAGAACAGGAGTTAGAGATTGGGTTTAAGAGTTTAATAGGAAGATTAGTTAGAGCTCTGCCAGCACGAGTATGGAGTTTGAATTTTATCCTAAATGTGATAGAAAGCCAATGAAAAGTGATCATGTGAGTTTAGGGGGCGAGAGAAAAATTGAAGATGTGATTTGAATCTGCAGTTTGGGAAAAATGTCAGGGTTGGAACTAAAGGTTTGAGGGTCATCAGCATATGAACCAAAAAAAAAAAAAAAGCAAACCCATTGTTGTCGAGTCAATTCAGACTCTTAGCAACCCTACAGGACAGAGTAGAACTGCCCCATAGGATTCCCAAGGCTGTAAATCTTTACGGAAGCAGAGTACCACATCTTTCTCCTGCAGAGCGGCTGGTGGATTCAAAGCAACCACCTTTTGGTTAGAAGCAGAGCACTTTAACCACTGTGCCACCAGGGCTCCGTCCATCAGGTATATAGCTGATATTGATAGCTGTAGGTCACTTAGAGAAAGAATATAAATAGAGGAGAGAAAGGTTCCAAGGAGTGAGCTGGATCAGCCCAACATTTAGAGGAGCTAAACCAAAAAAAAGAACCAAACCCGTTGCCGTCAAGTGGATTCCGACTCATAGCAACCCTATGGGACAGAGTAGAACTGCCCCATAGGGTTTCCAAGGAGCAGCTGATGGATTCGAACTGCCAACCTTTTGGTTAGCAGCCAAGCTCTTAACCACTGTGCCACCAGGGTTAGAGGAGGTAGTACAGGAAAACAATGAGGAGTGACCAGTGAGGAGAAAGGAAACAGGAGTGTGTGGTGTCATGGAAGCCAACGTAAGAATGAGAGGTGATCGCTTGTACTGAATGTTGCTGATGAGCCAGAGAAGAAGTATAACCTTCTCCTATAGACGAGTATCATTTAGCAGCTCTCGAGGACAATGAAAAGTTGGATTTTAAGCACTCTTCTGGACATTCTTGCCACAGAGAGATAAACGAGTGTCTTCTTCCACTTGCCTGGAAATTTCTAAAAACGAAGAGAGAGTCCTCCAGCAGTTTCCTTCCCCAGTAAAGGAATACCAGATTCTTTAGCAGCAGTGGTCTGCGTTCCACTCTTCGTTCAGCAAGTACTGACTGAATGTCTTGGGCGTGCTTCACATGATCCAAGCACTGCTTTTTAGACTTTCAAACATGTTGCTTGGTTCCCTGTTTCGTGCTAGTTTGGCCCGTTTCTGTTTCATGGCAAAATTTCAGGATGTTTGATACCCCTTTGGACCAGATCGGGTTCTGTTAGAGCCTACAAATTTGCAGTGTTGCCAACTGGACACAAAGAAAAATATGTTCTGCCTAGCAGTCAGCATGTGGAGGAACAAGTAAACTTGTCTGGTGTATAAGAATCTGCTTCCTACAGTCGACACTTTTGAACAAAGACTCTTTTCAATCGATAATTATTGTTTGAGGAAGAAAGTGGCTTTATGAATGTGTTTACTGTACAAGATTTTTAAAAGGGGGGCAGAGGGAGATGCTGAAACTTACCTTCTAAATCCATTTTCTGACTATTTTGGTCAAATGGCTTTCTGATGTGTCAGACAGTAATTGCTTCCAGGGACTTGTTTCTCTGAGTAATCAGTGTCTCATGGCTTCTAGGTTATTGACCTTCTGTGTCCATCTGGCTGCTGGGAGCAGGCCCTGAGTCAGCCTGTAAAAATGGTTCTTGAAATGCTTAAAATTAACTGTGGATTCACAGTGGTTTCACTTTCAAAGGTTTGTTTTCACTGCTAATATTGTATCATTTTTGTGATTATTAAATGAGTTTAAGTAAGCCTGGTAGTGTGTGACGTGTGCGTGTACGTGTGTATGCGTATGAAATTTATATTCTTAATCATTCTTAGTGCTCATGGTTGGGATTTTATTCCTACATTTTTTACATTTTTTGTTTGGAGTAAAACATCAGGTTTGTCCGGCATAACTAGTATTCCGATTATTCCAGTTACAGGTGCTTCAAATTGGTACATATACCTTAAGAGGTTTGTACTCTTCTCTGTTTGATTGGGCCCATTATAGATTTTTTTGTTCAGACTTTAAGATACTACACAATAATTGCCATGTCCTCATTCCCAAAGATCACAGCTCCAGAACACCAATCACCTGTTGGTAGTGGTAACCCAGAAGACTTAAAATGTGTGAAGAATGGATTGCTCAGAAATTATGTTCTTATGGTTAGAATTGTGCCCTAAAGCTGCTGTCCTCCCAGCCTGACAAGGGATGTTATCAGCTGATCTGCATGTAAGCTCAGAACCTTTGTAAAGCTTTTCTTCGCTGTCTCCTTTCTTGTACCGTCCCTGTGTTCACACCTTTAGAAGGCTTGTGCTTCCTTCTCCCCAGGGTTTGGTGTCCACGCAGTCCTGATCTTTCAGTCAGTCCCTCACCCCCTGGGTGTTTCCTTCCTCGAAATTTATCGGTCCTACAGGCCCTGTTCTCTTCTGTGGGACCAACAGTCTCGTCTCTGCTGAAGAGTTACCTCCTCCCAGAGATCATATATGAAGTCTAACAGACACCATATCTTAACTCAGAAGGGAGGATAAAAACTTAATGGGAAGACTTGCCCAAGATAATACAGTTGTGAAGGTAGAATTCAGAACACTAATTTTCACAGTCACTTACTTCGCCTGTCAGTAGAGCTGGCCTTGCCTGTTACTTTGCAACGTTATGATTTGAAGCCTTGTGTTTGCCATGAAAGAACCCTATTAACAGAAGCAAGTTAATAGTTGATAATTAGTATTACTTTATTCCTGTAGCTGGTTTTCTTCCAAGTCCTTGAGGAATGGGCTAGAATATAATGTGTTGTTTCCCATTTGTGAATTCCTTTATTTCTTTGTTTACACTCTACTCTGCTTCTCACTGTATCCGAGTGGCTCTGTATAGAGAGAGTCCATCTGGAGTCTTGGTTTAATCCAGCAAATGTGGACGTTGAGAATGATTTGCTTTATTGATACCATAATGTATTGGAAACAGGTTAAAATATGGAAACTTTTCTCCATTTTTGTAAGGGTACAATCATCACTGGTATGAGGTTTCCAACTTAAAAGTTTGCTACCCTTTTTTTCTTAGAGTAGAATTTTAAAAATCAAATCATTAGCCTGCCCTACCAAGATATTTTAATTGAAAGAAAATTATACAGCTGTGCATATAATTCATAGCTCTAACTTGAAACAAAAAATGTTGCTGTCAAGTCAATTCCAACTCATAGCGACCCTATAGGACAGAGTAGACCTGCCCCATAACGTTTCCAAGGAGCAGCTGGTGGATTCGAACTGCTGACCTTTTTGTTAGCAACCAAGCTCTTAACCATTGTGCCACCCGGGCTCCATCTCTGACTTACTATCATGTAATTTCCATTACATTATCAAGGAGATTTCACATCTGTCCAAAGTTAGCAGCAATAAATTAAAGAAGAATCATGCATATTCCTTGTTACAGCTTGACCAACTGTGTTTGAACACAGAACCCACCCTACTTCTATAATATAGATAATGTGGCATGTAAGGCTTTTCTTGATTAAAAGCCAAGGATCTTATTTGCATTTCTTTGAAGGGTAAAGCTGTAATGAAGACAAAGTATTGGCAACTTCATTGACCAAATAGAGAGGAGATAATAATTACAGACTTCAGAGTACAGTTTAGGACGTGTATATATGTCACTTCTTAAATGATAGTCTGAGGAGTGGAAATTATTGATCCATTTAATTTAGGGTCTCTGTGCCCCGGTTCTGTTGCCTGGACAGTTAAAATTTCCGTAAATGGTTCAGACTTTTAAACACATGCACTCACTGTGGTTCCTTAAACTCACCTTTTGTTCTTTCAAGTACCAGGAAAGTTACCATCTATCAGTCTTCCATCCTTTATTCTCCATTCTGATTTTTCTGTCATCAGTGGCACCTGAATACATTTTCCAGACACATTCATTGACCAAAAAAAAAAAACAACAACAATTTGCAATCAACATTTTTTTAGTCATTTAGATCATTATGTTCTTATGTGGCAACTCCTTTATAAAGTAGCGTGACTGTGGCTCAGTTTTTGGCTATAAAAATGAAGATTTTCAATAGCAGTATCTATTTGTGATTAATAACATTTTTGCAACTTGATCAGTTCCAAAAAAACTATTGTTAAAGTTGACGTAAGTAATCGACAGTGGCTTTCTGTTCTCACTTTAAGTGTTGTTGATATTAGCTACCGTCAACTTGGTCCCCAGCTCATGGCAACCCCACGCACAGTGGAATAAAATGCTGCCCAGTCCTGGTCCTGCACCATCCCCATGATCAGTTGCAGATCAGACCATTGTGATCCAAAGGGTTTTCATTGGCTGATTTTCAGAAGTAGATCACCAGGCCTTTCTTCCTAGTCTGTCTTAATCTGGAAGCTGTGCTGAAACCTGTTCAGCTTCACAGCAACACTCAAGCCTCCACTGACAGACGGGTAGTGGCTCCACATGAGGTGCATTGGCCGGGAATCAAACCCGGGTCTCCTGCATGGAAGGTGAGAACCCTACCACTGAATCACCACTGCCCTCTTATTTTAAACAGTGTCTAACTAATTGAATAATTAACACTTGGAGAGTCTCTAATTTTATTAATCATTTGTATTTCAAATTATTCCTGAAATTGAATTTCATTATATGTTGTATTTTATATCCAAATGCTAAAATTCAGCATAAAGACTAGGAGCAAAGTTTTTACTAAGAATCAATTGTATCTAAAATTCAAACAACCTAGAATAATTAAAGGAATCTTAAAAAATAATAAAGTTGGATGACTTGCACTCCCTGATTGTAAGACTTACTAGAAAACTACAGGAATCAGGACCTAGACGTATAGATAAAAGGAACAAACTCAAAAGACAAGAACGTGACCCACACGTATATGGTCAATTAAATTTCAACACAGATACAAAGACAGTTCAGTGAGGAACAGAAGTGTTCTCAAAAACGGTGCTGAAAACTTGGACAGCCTTATGGGGAAAAATAAGCATTGACCCTTATCTGGCATCATACACAAAAATTAGCTTGAAATGGGTCATACCCAAAAAAAAAACAAATCCACTGCTGCCGAGTCAGTTCTGTCTCAGGCAACCCCCATGTGTTACAGAGCAGAACTGTTCCATAAGCTTTTCTTGGCTATAATCTTTATGGAAGCAGATTGCCAGGTCTTTCTTCCACAGCACTGCTGGGTGAGTTTGAAACACTCACTTTTAAGTTAACAGCCAACCTCAAACCACTAGTGCCACCCAGGGACCTTGAAATGGATCATAGGACTAAATGTAGTGGCTGAAATTATAAAACATGCAGGACAGTATCTTTGCAGCCTTGAGGTAGCAAAGATGGCTTGAATATAACACAAAAAGCAGGAACCATTTTAAAAAACGATAAATTGGACTTTTTTAATTAAACTTTTACATTAAGGGAAAAAAAGGGCAAGTCACAGAATAGGAGAAAAATATTGGCCTTACATATGTCTAACAAAGGATGTATATTAAGAATAATTAAAGAACTCTTATAATTCAATAATAAGAAGACAACCCAATTAAAAAATGAACAAAAATTTAAACAGACACTTAAAAAAAGAAGATACATGAATGACCAATAATTGCATGAAAAAACGCTCAACATCCTTAGTTGTTGGGGAGATGCAAATTAAAACAACAGTGAGCTACCGCAGCACACCGATTGGAATGGCTGTGAGTTAAGATATGGTAATGCCCAACGTCGGTGAGTGTGTGGGGCAGCCAGTACTCTCACAGGGCTGGTGGGAACGTGAAGTAGTACAACCACTCTGGAAAACGATGGCTTATACATTTAAACATATATCTACCATACACCCCAGCCGTTCCAATATTAGGTGTTTAACCAAGAGAAATGAAAACATATGTTCCCACAGAGAGTTGTATACAAATGTCATAACAACTTTAGTTTCAAAATACCAGAACCCAAAACAACCTAAATGCTTTTGTTAACAAGTGAATGGATAAACAAATTGTGGCTATTCATGTAATAGAACTCTACCCAGCAATAAAAGAAATAAAAATAAACTAAGATACACCCAACAACATGGATGAATCTCAAAAACGTGCTGAGTGAGAGACGTCAGACATGAAGGAGTATACTGTTCTAGGGAGTCAGTAAAACAGACTATTAATTTCTAGTGCAGCAAGCAAATCAGTGATTGTCTGGGGTCAAGGTGCAGGTAGGGACTGACTACAGGGGGGCACAAGGAAATTTTTAGTGGCGACGGAGATGTTCTATATCGTCATTGTGATGCTGGTTATACAAGTGTGTACGTTTGTCAAAACTCACCAAATTACGTGCTTTAAAACGAGTGCAGTCATTATACCTAAATTATACCTCAGTCAAGCTAATTTTTAGAAATGCAATTTGAAGTATTTAGTTATTTCTTTAAACTTTATGATTTTATCATTACTATCACACACAAGTAAAATGTTGCTGAAGATCATTCAAAAGCAGTTGCAGCAGTACATCGACGGGAAACTGCCAGAAATTCAAGCCGGATTCAGAAGAGGACGTGGTACGAGGGATATCATTACTAATGTTAGATGAATTATGGCTAAAAGCAGAGAATACCAGAAAGATGTTTACCTGTGTTTTAATGACTATGCAAAGGCATTCTATTGTGTGAATCTGTTAAATTATGGATAACATTTCAAAGAACGAGAATTCCAGAACACTTAATTGTGCTCATGAGGAATCTGTATTTAGAGCAAGAGGCAGTCATTGAAACAGAACAAGGGGTTACTGTGTGGTTTAAAGTCAGGAACAGTGTGCGTCAGGATTGTATCCTTTCACCATACTTGTTCAATCTGTATGCTGAGCAAATAATCCGAGAAGCTGGACTGTATGAAGAAGAACACGACATCAAGATTAGAGAAAGACTCATTAACAACCTGCGATATGCAGATAACACAACCTTGCTTGCTGCAAGTGAAGAGGACTTGAATCACTTTCTGATGAAGATCAAAGACCACAGCCTTCAGCGTGGATTACACCTCAACATGAAGAAAACAAAAATCCTCACAACTGGACCAGTAGACAACATCACGATAAATGGAGAAAAGATTGAAGTTGTCTAGGATTTCATTTTGGTTGGATCCACAATCAACGTCCATGGAAGCAGCAGTCACGAAATCAAAGGACACATTGCATTGGGCAAATCTGCTGCCAAAGACCTCTCTAAAATGTTAAAAACCAAAGACTAAAGACTAAGGTGTGCCTGACCCAAGCCATGGTGTTTTCAGTTGCCTCATATGCATGTGAAAGCTGGACAATGAATAAGGAAAACTGAAGAAGAATTGATGCCATTGAATTGTGCTGTTGGTGAAGAATATTGAACATACCATGGACTGCCAGAAGAACGAACAAATCTATCTTGGAAGAAGTACAACCAGAATGCTGCTTGGAAGCAAGGATGTTGAGACTTCATCTCACACACTTTGGACATGTTATCAGGAGGAACCAGTCTCTGGAGAAGGACATCATGCTTGGTAAAGTAGAGGAAGACCCTCGAAGAGATGGGCTGACACAGTGGCTACAACAGTGGGCTCAAGCATAACAACAACTGTGAGGATGACACAGGACCGGGCAGTGTTTTGTTCTGTTGTACGCAGGGTCGCTATGATTCAGAACTGACTTGACAGCACCTAACAACAACAGCATACTTGATTAATATTTCAGTAAAATACTCTTGCTTTTAGGAAAGAGAAATCAATATCTTTTACCATATTCCATCATCCTTCCTACCCCATCTCTGTTTAAAAGATCAAAATTGTATATAAAGGTGATGAAATACATAAAATAAGCATACACAATCATGGGTATTCATCATTAAGGCTATCAGAGATTCAAAGGCCGGGGAACCACTGATGTTGAAAACTGGGAGTTTTTGTTACCAACAGTTATGCCTGTTTCAAGATCAAGTGAAATAATAGATGCCAAGGTACTTTGAAAACACAGCAACTCCCTGTACCTAACCGTTATACAGTCAGCTCATAACTTCTTATAATAAAAGTTAGTTCCATTTGGTGTGTGAGAGGGCATAAGCTGTCATTTCCAGCCAGAAATCTCCAGCAGCTAATCTAGCACCTTGCATACATAGATGTTAAATGCATGTTGTCTGAGTTCATTTCATTTCCTGGTTCTGAACCCCAGTATTTTTATCAGTATGTTCAGGGAAATTAAGGCATATGGAGCCATGGGCTGTTTTCTTTAAACTTGGGAGCACAAATATAAAATGCTTATAACATTTTAACAGGTATTAGACTCACCGCTTCGTACGGAGTGCTTTAAAGCGCAAACACAGATTTGTTAGTGCCTGTTTGCTTTTGACACCACAAAGGAATGGGTCACAAAAGAGTGGAACTTAGGGTATCTGCTTATCCTGGCCTAACAAGCTGTGGTTTTAGAGAGTCAAGTCCTGATGGAATTAAACCTTGTTGCTTGTAACCCCTGTATGACTTTCCATTAAAGATGAAAACGAATGGAGAACTAGCCTTGGGAGGAAACATGCAAGGAAGTTGAACCAGTCTTCACCATCTTTCTATCTTAATAAGTTGACAGTTTAAACTTTTTTTTGTTAACTCCGCATTTCCCCTTCCCCCATCTCCCGGTACCGCTGATCTTCTTTTGTCTCAATGGATTTGCCTATTCTAGATGTTTCATACAAGTGGAATCATGCAATATTTGTCCTTTCGTGTCTGAGTTATTTCACTCAGCATAATGTTGTCAAGGTTCATCCATGTGGTGGCATTTATCAGAACTTCAGATCTCTGTATAGCAGAAGAATACTCCGTTCTATGTATAAACCACATTTTGTTTCTTCATTCTCTGTTGGTGGGCATGTGGGTTGTTCCCACCTTTCAGCTGTTGTGAATAGTGCTGCAGTGAACATTGGTGCACGTGTCTGTTTTAGTCACGACTTTCAGTTCTTTTGGGCGTATACCTAGGAGTGGAATTGCTGGGTCATATGGTATTTTTATGTTTAACTTTTTGAGGAACCACCAGACTGTTTTCCACAGTAGCTGTACCATTTTATATTCCCAAAAACCTTTTTTTTGGCAGAAGACTCCTGTGTATACTCCTCCCCCCGACCCCTGCCCCATGGTGTCAGAGGTGGGCTGTAGCTGTGCAGTCCGCAAGGTGACCAGGCTGCTCTAACACCCGTGGCCGCTGGTGTGTGCCCCAGTACTCTTTATTTTATCAATCGTAATGCCACACGTGTACTCTTTATTTTTATCAATCGTAATGCCACACGTGTGCTCTTTATTTTATCAATCGCAATGCCACACGTGTGCTCTTTATTTTATCAATCGTAATGCCACACGTGTGCTCTTTATTTTATCAATCGCAATGCCACACGTGTGCTCTTTATTTTATCAATCGCAATGCCACACGTGTGCTCTTTATTTTATCAATCGCAATGCCACACGTGTGCTCTTTATTTTATCAATCGCAATGCCACACGTGTGCTCTTTATTTTATCAATCGCAATGCCACACGTGTGCTCTTTATTTTATCAATCGTAATGCCACACGTGTGCTCTTTATTTTATCAATCGCAATGCCACACGTGTGCTCTTTATTTTATCAATCGCAATGCCACACGTGTGCTCTTTATTTTATCAATCGCAATGCCACACGTGTGCTCTTTATTTTATCAATCGCAATGCCACACGTGTGCTCTTTATTTTATCAATCGCAATGCCACACGTGTGCTCTTTATTTTATCAATCGCAATGCCACACGTGTGCTCTTTATTTTATCAATCGCAATGCCACACGTGTGCTCTTTATTTTATCAATCGCAATGCCACACGTGTGCTCTTTATTTTATCAATCGCAATGCCACACGTGTGCTCTTTATTTTATCAATCGCAATGCCACACGTGTGCTCTTTATTTTATCAATCGCAATGCCACACGTGTGCTCTTTATTTTATCAATCGCAATGCCACACGTGTGCTCTTTATCAATCGCAATGCCACACGTGTGCTCTTTATTTTATCAATCGCAATGCCACACGTGTGCTCTTTATTTTATCAATCGCAATGCCACACGTGTGCTCTTTATTTTATCAATCGCAATGCCACACGTGTGCTCTTTATTTTATCAATCGCAATGCCACACGTGTGCTCTTTATTTTATCAATCGCAATGCCACACGTGTGCTCTTTATTTCATCAATCGTAATGCCATGCTCTTTTCCTTGCTACTGCATGGCCAAAACGTAACAACTTGCAAGCAGAAGCAGAGGCATTACCGGGATGATGAGACAAAAGAGAGATTTTTTAATCTCCTCTACACCTAGGAATGAACATAAAACCGGTTGCTGTAGAGTCAGCTCTGACTCATAGCAACCCTGTAGGACACAGTCAAACTGCCCCATGAGGTTTCCAAGGAGCAGCTGGTGGATTCCAACTGTTGACCTTTTGGTTAACAGCCGAGCTCTTAACCACTGCACCACCAGGGCTCCAGTGCCTTTTAGGGAATATGGGAGGATACATCTGAACACCTTCTCTGGGATAGAGGATTGAGTGGGTATGTTGTGTCTGGACTCAGTATTTGTTTCTGGAAAGTCTGTCTTTTCATTTTATTGTCATTCTCCAATAAACTGATGGGTGTACTTTGTAAACTAAACGACCGTGGAATTACCGTATGAGTTTATAACACACTTCTGGATAAATGGTGTTTGACCTTTCAGTCCTCTTCATTTCCACCTCATTGATCTTCAAATTCTAGCACTTTAAAAAGATAATAATAGTGAGGATTGAACCAGGAGACAATAATCCTAGGTAAAGAACCAGGGGTTTCGACGTTTCCAAGTTATTCTGTCTGTTTTTAGTAGTGGTTTTACCCTGCAAGTGTTTGTGATAGCCAGCCACTACTAATACATGTTTTACATGAATAATGTGCACCTTCTGCATTTGTTTGCCAACCACACTGTCCCCCCAAAAGATATTTTCATAAGTGTCACTATACCAATTTTTTTTATATGTTCCTGTAAAAGAAAAAATTGGCATAGCATGCTTGTGAAAATACTTCGTGGGGGGACAGCGTGGTTGGCAAACAAACGTAGATGATGCACATTATTTGTGTAAAAATATGTTATTCCTTCTTCCTCTCTAATCTGTTATAAAAGGTCTGACTTTAATGCAATAAGGCATTACATTTTGATCATGCGAAACCATAACAAACCTATATATTTGAACCTAAACTTCAATATGAATTTGTGAGATCTTATTTTTGTAGGAACATCTGTATTCTGTAATGCATGTGGTATGATGTATATATGTGTCTATGGTAGATACATTTGACTACATTTATCTATTCACTGAGATTATATGGAGACAAAAAAACAGGCATAGCCAGTTGTGTGTGTTCATTTTATATAAAGGTTATTGGGGATGCAAAGATAGAAAAGATAGAAGAACCTAGTAATTGCCTTTAAGATCAGAGCACAAAGCATTAGTTTGGATTTTACAAGGCCAGCCAGCAACAAAAGAGCAGTAATTTATGAGCTCAGCGTAAAAGAATAGCATAATTACATTAAAAATTAATGCTAATGAACACTAAAATGGGGAAGGTGGTTATGATGAAAGTTTGTATTCATCTTCCCTGGTTTGAATGATGGCTAGTGGCTTGATTAATGGCTTAATTTCTATCAATTAGCGGGGAAAAATCTCCTGCGAGACAAGGGTAAATTGAGCATTGAATTACATATCTTGCTTTTGTGTGCTAAGAAAAAAGAGCTGCATATCTCTGATATTAGCCAGAGTGACAAATGTGGTGTGCCCGCGAAATCTGCGTTAGCTCTCCTGACAGGCGAGCCGTGTGTGGTTATGGGGTGTTTGGAGATGGCTGGCAGACAGCATTCATTGCAAGTTCCTTAGAAACCTACAACTCTCCCATCTACAGAATTTTAATTAGAGTCAATAAGAATTCTGGAATTAAAATGGACAGCGAGCAGTAACTGCAGACTCTGTTTTTCTGCCCTATGAATCGGATAAACCTCAAACTATATTCCTTTCTTCTGCCCTATTAAAATAAGAAAACTTCTACTAGCTTCAGCCTTGTTGAAATTATTTTTTCTTTCTTACCACTCCATTAAAGTGGATTTGACCAACCGTGTTGACTGTATTTGAAACAAGCATAAGGCAGTAGTCTATGTAGTTGGCTATTTAGAGAATGGATATACTGTAAACGGATAAAAATATTGACCAACAGTTCATTTAAAACTAAGTGTATTTTGAAATAATGTCAAAGAAAGTACAGCATAAATTCTTTTGTAATTTGTCATTACATTTCAAAAACCAGCCTTCCTGGAATTTTACAGTGTGTTCTCCTAATTGTTATCCTTTTAGTCTGAATATCCAAAACCTGATTAAAGGAGAAAGAGTAGAAAACCTCAAATCTCATTTAAGAATAGAGTGTAAACAAACTGATTTGGCTGGTGTTGAGCATCCCCAGTGTCTGTGCAGAGAACTGAGGGAAAGGGAAATCGAGAGAGAGGAGTATTCAGTATGGGGGTTAGGTCTGTGGTGGAGGTCAACATTCCAGTGGGCTTTTGGTTGGCTTAGCCCAATTCACAGCAGCCCTTCTAGTGTTTGCTAACAATAGTTGTTGTGCAGTAAATAAAGAACAGCTCTCATGTAATAATTTATTATTCAGGCTGTTGGTAGGCTTCAGTGAAAGAATGCTAGGTTTTCTAGTAACGATGCTTTTTTATTCATTTTTAAGAGTTCATGGAACGTGACATATATAATTCTTTAAAAACTTTTTTCAAATATAAAAGATTCTGAAAATCAAGCTCTAGTTAATCCCAGAAGAACAAATAAATATATATGTTGCATCTCCTCTACAAATAAAGCTAGATTGTGTTTTACTGAATTAGTATGCATTAAAATACAGAATAAGAACAATACCAAGGACATTTATTATTTCCAGAAATGGATGGGGAGGCGGGTGAGGGAAGAATTTGTTGCTTGGCATGAGTGGGTAAAAAATTCACGTGACTGGGAAATAATGACTGGATCAGAATCCAGGGATTGGATCTGTGGATTCCACCCACAGCTGGCCGTGTGACAAGCCCCAGTTTGTCGTCTCTAAAGTGAGAATATTAATACTGTCTTCGTGGGTAATTGAGCCATGGGGGCGCAATGGTTAAGATCTCGTCTGCTAACCAGAAGGTCGGTAGTTCGAATCTACCAGCTGCTCCTTGGAAACCCTATGGGGCAGTTCTGCTCTGACCTATAGGGTCGCTGTGAGTCAGGATTGACTTGACAACAGTGGGTTGGTTTGTTTGTTTGTTTTTTAACCTGGGTTTTATGATAGTTAAACGAGGTATTCCGTGCAAAGTGCTTAGCCAGAGTGTCAAGAAGGTAAGCTGTTGTCACTGCCGCTACCTGTACAGCTCATCTGGCCCTTTAATAGCCACCAAAGTGAAAAATTTAGCCTCTCTGACCTTCCCAACCAGAAAGGCATCCCAAATGCTGGTCAGAACAGAAGTTTCTGTGGACCTACAGACACTAACTAAAATAGGTTTGCTTTATCAAAAACATGATTTCTACCATGAAAATAGCATTTTGGGTAGTTTGTGTTGTGAGACACCGGAGAGGAGCTGACAGGACCTCCCATCTTTTGAGTCACCAGAGCCAGGCTGTGTGTCAGCCAAGCCCTGAGCCCCCTCAGCCGCAGCGCCTGTCCCTTGGTGGGCTGTAAAGTCAGATGGGCCTTCTGCCCCCTGCCGCCTCCCTCCCTGCCCCTCTTCCAGTCATGCCCCAGCGCAGTGGGCGGCACAGCAGCCTGGGCTAAAGCAGGTACCTGCTGGACTCAGAAAAGATCGCCAGCCTTAAACCATGCTATCAGAATTTAGACGTTTATATACCATTTTTTTTTTTTTAGCTAATTTCTGCATCAGAATGGCAGGAAACTAGCACTTTTGTGGTGAATGCGTCTTTGGCTTCCTCACCTGTGCTGAGGCGTTTCCAGCATCCACGTGCTTGCTCGAGCCTTCTGGTCATTCCTCCCTCTGCTGAAACGTCCCCATCTCAGGGACTTCTTCCTCGGTTACCCAGATGACATAGCCCCTGTTCCTCCTTTCTAGCCCTCTGTCCCAATTTATTTTGTATTGTTTGTTTACTTGTTTATTTTTTGCCTTCCCTGTAAGCCCCTTTTCTCTTGGCTGCTAAGGGAAGGCGTCACCAAAAGGTGGGCTTCAGGCATGGCCTTAAATGACGGGGAGGTTTCAGAACAGGTGAGGGGAGCTAAATGTGGCATTCCATGTGGGTTTCTTTTCTCATTAAATAAAGCCTAACCTGATGCCAAGTTCACTAGCACTTACTAAGAATTCTTCACGGCACAGTCACGTTAAAGTTATTCTTACTACTTAATCTGATATGGGTAACGGTTTACTGTCAGGTGGGTCTGTCGTGGACCCCATCCAAGGGAGGTTGTTACTCGAGACACTCAGGAGCCTCAGTGGCAGAACTTGGTGCTATGGCACAAGCTTCCAGAAGACTAACAGGTAAAACTCAAGAAGTTTCTCACGTTGTTTGTGGATGTCAGCTCTGGAAATCTGTGCCCAAGAGTGTGGGTCTTGTGAACAACCTTAAAACGCTGAGATGGGATGGATTCCTAATGTGTTCTTTGTATGCTTATCAAAGACACTTATTTAAAATGGTTTGTTTTGAAAGAGAAACGTATGGCTGTGTTTTGTTAAAATTTGTGTCCCTGAGAAATGGTTTTTAATAACTTTAGAATTCCAGGTAAGCTTTATGGGATGTTTTATGTGTTTACACATTTTCTTGAACAGTTAACTTTACATACAAGTTTGTTGTTGTTGCTTTTGGCGTTTTCCATTCTTATAAAGCACTTCGAAATGCCTTGTATTTCAAGGGTTTTTGTTTTGTTTTTCACTGTCTGTAGTGGTTAAGAGCTCAGCTGCTAACCAAAAGGTTGGCAGTTCAAATCCACCAGCCGCTCCTTGGAAACTCTATGTGGCAGTTCTACTCTGTCCTGTAGGGTCACCGTGAGTTGGGATTGACAGCAGTGGGTTTTATGTTGTACCACAGAAAGGACTTTCGTGGATGTTTCCATTCTTGACTACAATTTGAGTCCATTTAATCTGAAAATAAGATTTTTTGTGTGTTCTTCATGTATTTGTAACAATACTATTAGTATATAAATATCATGTTTTCCTGGAAGAGTAACATAAGTAATTCAGTAACTGTGGGGCCAACTGACCCAAATTCTTTGTAACATAAAATGCATTTTAACTTGGGGGAAAATCATAAAATATTAATATCCGAAAGGAGTCGCTTGAAGACAAGATTTTTGTGTGCCTCTAAGAGGTTCCTGAGGACTCAAGTTCCGTTTGTGCCAGAATCACATCTTGTGCAATAGCGCCATCTGCTGTTGTCAGCCTGACATCGCTGCCAGTTTCGAGGGGGTTGGTTTCTGTAATCTGCAGAGTATATACAGACTGAAACTTTGTCTTCTTAAGTGCAAGGTTTATATGGGACCTTGTCATCTTTATTTACCAACCTTAAATGTGAGTACCATATAGTAATTTTTTTAATTCTATAAATGTTAACGTCGTGGCAATTGATTGTTATTATCAAATATAACTTGAGATAGCAAAAGAACCTAATTTTTCTAAAATAATATTAACAGTAACTAATGAAATATTTGACTTTAATTTTTCACCATGAAAGGAACACAGTGATTTTCCGTGCAGCAAGTTAGTATTTATTTTTTGTCTGTGGTGATGTAGTTTTCAGACTCCATTGTTCTGCTATTTTACTATGAAATGTGTGTCCTCTCTACTGACATCTGACAAACAACTTATGGAAGTCATTTTATTTACCAATAATGTGTTTATCAAAAAGCATTAAGTGTTAATGGATTATGTTTCCTGCATGTTTACCATGTTAATGTCTAAAAACACTTTATAATTTTGATTCTCCTCATAACTTTGTCTTCACTTTTACCTCATGGCTGATTATGTGCTGGGCATTAATGTAGAGCAGATAAATGATAACTAGTTTTAATTCATATTTTTTCCCAATCTTAAAATTGGTACAGGATTTATAAATGACAAATTGGCATGTATACTTTAAGAAACCGAATTTAAGACAGTTTACTATATATTCTTGATATGTTTTATTCTGCTTCCAAAGATGACAGGGTTATACTTAACACACACATTTGTATACATTGAGATTAAAATTTTGAGTATGTAGCAATTTAAGACATTTTTTATGCTGTTGTTTTCAGACAACATGGAGCTTAGCTATTACAGGAGGCTGAAAATGTAAATCTCCCATGAATCTTTCAAATTTTTATTTAAATACCACTCTCTTACAAGCAGAGAAATTATTCCCACATTGAAGGTAGAAGCTCCGTTGATTTCCTACTGTAAGTCGGGCAAGTGGCTTTCTCCTGTCTGCCCCACCACTCGGCTGACCCTGACAGGATTTTCAAAGAAGCACAAAGAAAATAAAGTTCTACTTCTATCTGATCTTTCCCTTTCCCTTTTTATAATTTACGCACTGCTGTTCCGTTACACATGCTGGCCCACTGGCCAGCTTCTGTGGTAACAGCTTTATTTGTGTTAGGAGTTGTTTGTACGTCCAGGTTTAAAGCTACAAACTCTCCAAGCTTTATACGTCAAGTACTGTTTACAAGCTCACCTCTGATGTTCAGTCCTGATGATGTGCTTTGCAAATCCAAATGAGAGACTGTTAGAGAAAAATCCAAAGGGTCAAACGGTCGATACGTACAAGACGTGATCCTAAAGTCAGAAATGTTGTCTTTTGGTTGGGAGTTAGTGATTGTGAAGTAATCCTAGGGAGACTAGTTAAACCTGCACAAATGTTTCCATATTGACAAAGAAATTAAAGTTGGATCCTGTGAGATGGTATCCATTGTGATTTTTCTTCTCTGTGTTAGCACAGTTATACATGTAACTAATAAAAATATTGCCCACTGGTATAGGATGTGTTAATGTTAGTATTACCTGGGCAAAGAATCTTCTCTCATTTCATATGCCCGATTAGTACGTTGCACAATTTAAATCCAGAGGAGCTTTTATCCTAAAGCATATGGAACTGTTTGCTCTCCCAGGAGCCTTTGACAGTGCTGCTTTTATGGAGGAAATGTGTACTTCCAGAGTTGGGGGTTGGCTCTGGCAGCTGCAACTTTTAGGCGTTCTGTATGTGATTTCTTACGAGGGAAGACTGTTTACAGCTGTCAGGGACACATCTTCAGAAGCTCTGTCTTTCTCGTAAATAAACTGGGCTTTGCACAAGATTGTAACGTTGTATTTTGATATTGGCCAAAGTTGAGACAAAGAGTTTTCAGAAAATGTTCATTTTTATTGAGTTTAGGAAACCAAATTACTTTTGTACTCTTTTATTTATCTCCTTAACAACATTTAACCTTTTCAGCTTAGAGCTGCTAGGATGTAAAAAATTACTTTGATGCGGATAATTCTACCTTGTTGACAAACTGCTTATTACAATTGTTTTTTAGAAAGTAAATCCAGCTATTATCCAGAAAGTCTAAAATCCCAAAATTTTTACACAACACGAAAAAAAAAATCCAAACCAGTTGCCATCGAGTCGATTCCTACTCATAGCGACCGTATAGGACGGCCCCATAGGGTTCCCAAGGAGTGACTGGTGGATTCAACCTGCCGACCTTTTGGTCAGCAGCCGAACTCCTAAGCATTGCACCAATTTTTACACAGTAGGTCCTAATTCAACTATGTGTTTTCATCAGCTTAAAAATCCTGGTAGGGTGGTTGTTAAGAGCTATGGCTGCTAACCAAAAGGTTAGCCGTTCAAATCCACCAGGTGCTCCTTGGAAACCCTATGCAGTGGTTCTGCTCCGTCCTATAGGGTCGGTATGAGTCGGAATCAACTCGATGGCAGTGGGTTTGGTTTTTGAGACTAGAATTTAAACAGCATTTTTTCTGCTCAACTAGCTTGTGAAAAAAAATGTAAAATATAAAATGACGTACGCGTGTGGCTATTCACTGAAGCACTAATTGTAATAGCAAAAGACAGGAAGCAACTCAAATGACTGTCCGTAGGGCATCTGTGGGGAAAAGGAACAAGAAAAACTGTCTGAAAGCCGTAACACAGATGCCCGTTGCTGCCGTAAGATGGGCTGAGTGAGTCTCCACACGGCCTGGAGTGAGAGCCAGGAGGAGACAGCGGGAAAGTCGTGGGCGTGGGAGCGTGTGCTGTGCTGATTTTGTTTAAGAATAAGGACAATATATATGCTTATATGTTCAGAAATAAACAATGGAAAGATAATCCAAAACCCAATAAAAGGATTACCTATGGATTGGGGGAGAAAGGCGGGAAAGAGTTAGGGATGGAAAGTCAGACCTCTCTGAACGACGTTTTAAGTTTTTACTTTAAAACCAAAAAAAAAAACCAAACTCATTGCCATTGAGTTGATTCTGACTCATGGTGACCTCATGTTTTACATATTAGAACTGCTCCAAAAGGTTTTCTTGGCCGTAATCTTTATGAAGCAGTTCACCAGGCATTTCTTCTGCAGAGATTTAAAAGAGATTTATCAACCAAGTGCCATGTGTGGACCTTGTTTCGATCCTGATTCAAAAAACCAACTGTAGAAAAAGCCATTTTTTTAGACAATCAATGAAAGTTAAATATGGACTGAATAAAATGATATTAAGGAATGATTGATAATCTTGTTCAGTGTGAAAATGATATTGTAGTTTTGGTTTTGTTTCTTTTTCTTAAGTCCTTATCCAAGATGCATACTAAAACATTTAGGAGTGAGATAGTATGATGCCTGGGATTTACTTTTAAATAGTTCAGGTCCACTCAAAAAAAAAAAAAAAAAAACAGTGGAAGCAGGGGAGGGATGGATTAAATAAGAATAATAGAAATTAATGATTGCAGAAGCTGGATGTTGGGTATAGGTGGGTTCCTTGTGCTCTTATTCTTGTTATATGTATTTCCATAATAAAAAGTTTAAAGAAAAAACCCTCCTACCAGATGAGCTATGATCGTTACAGCAGTGCCTTCTCAGCCAGGTTTTAGGTTTTAGAGGAGAGTCTTAGTTTGTCGGAATGTTGTGTTTATGGATTTCGGGGAGAGAGTTTCTTTGTTGTAGCTTAACTATATTGCCTTTTCTTTTCGTCCGGTTAATTGTTATAAGTAGTAAAATTTCTTCCTAGAAAGAAAGAACTTTGCTTAGATTCAGTGTTGTTAACAGGCTCACCCCAAAATATACTGACATTTACCCTCTTTTTTAGACCAAGCCACCCTGGTAGAGCAAGTAAAAAGAGTAAAAGAGATTGAAGCTATTGAAAGTAATTCTTTTGTTCAGCAGACATTCAGATCAAGTAAAGAAGTCAGAAAGGTAAGTTTTCATCCAGGCATCATGAATAAGCCTTTGGATTCCAACTGAAGAGATGTTTTTTAATGGATTTTACTTAAATGCAAGTGCTTCTTCTAATAGATGAAGGGGAGGGTAAGAGAGTTCAGGCATGCTAGAGAATGAATCGATGAGAATCCATTCAAGTTTAACTTGTACAAAAATATTCTAGAAAAATAAATGTATCTGATAACATTTTTATTTTAAAATTCACTGGAAAGACCAAGTAAGATATCGACATGACAGTAATACATAATTCACGAGTATATGCAGTTTTCTTTTCAAATGTACACAGCTACTTTTTGAACGGACATGGTTAGAAAAAAGTTAGAAAAGGACTTTAAAAAGAAAACTATCACTCAAATAATTGCATATATCTACTGGTCACAGCCTTGAAAACCCAATGGAGCAGTTCTGCTCTGCACGCTTGGGGTTGCCATGAGTCGGATAACAGTCTGTGATTTGCCCTCTTTGCCCAGATGGGTATCACTTACTCAACTTAGTAAAAGGAGCTTCGGTGACATTTTGTTTCTGTTGAATACTTCATGTATTCTTTCAACTCATTAACAGGACTGCTTTTAAGAATTTGTTTATGTTCCTTTAGTAGGAAAAGGCGTTCTACTGTGAGACATGTGTGTATTCTTTTAATAACATACGTATAATTAAGACATAGTTACCCCTTATTCAAAAATATTATACATCTGTTATTGTAGATTGGCTGCATAATATCCTGCTGATAATGAATCATAGTTCATTTATTTGTTGTCTGTGATTGGATATTTAAGTAGTTGTAAGTTTGGAGCTATTACTTATGTCTTTGTAAATATCCATTATTATCAGCTTGAGATAAATTCTTCAAGGTAGAGTTGTTGGTTAAAGGTCAGCGTTGTTTATTTTAGTACGTGTTGCCAAAGTCGTCCTCCAAAAACATCGTACCAATTCAGATTCCACCCCAAAGCGCAAGGGGATGTCTGCCTCTCACACCCTGGTCAGCACCGAGTCCTCTCAGACTTTTTTATGTTGACTGACCTGTTGGGTGAAAACTGATCTGTCATTTCCATTAGCATTTCTTTTATTACCAGTGAGAGGAATATCTTTTCAATTGCCGTATACTTCTAAAAATAACACCTTGAGGAGACATGAATTGAGTGTGTGCAGCGTGCCAGGGACAGCACTAGAGAGCCTGGATAGTCCAGGGTCCCTCCCTGCCTCATCATTTTCTTGGTTTCATTTGAACTTTTTGTAATTTGCCACTACAACTCCTAAAAATTGGAGCATGAAATGGGCATAAATATAGTTGCCCATTATCTTTAATTCTTACTCTTACATATTATACGGCCTTCCATATGACCTAACAGAATTGTTATTTATTTCAATATTCGCTTTCCTAGTTAGTACATATTATCTGAAGTTCTCCCTGACGTCCCAGTTCTCTTAGATTCTCTTACGATAAACCAGCATTTTCTTTCTGTGGAAATACTTATTTCTCTATAGTTAATATCCTGGGGTTTTTTCTAAACAATTTTTTCCTGCTTGGTATTAAGTACTAATATTTCTCTTTAAACTTATTTTTAATTCAGTGCCTCTCTTCCAAGCTATTAGTGGCTCTTCCAGTAATTAGTGAGCAAGTAAATTAATAGAAATTTTGCTTCATGTAGTAGGAAGAGCATGGACTTTGGACTCAAAAGCTACCTGGATTTCAATCTTAACCCCCACCCTTTCTGCCATGGTTTATGATTTTGAGCAAGCTCTCTCAACCTCTTTTGGCCTCAGTTTCCAAATCTGTAAAATAGAGTTAATAATACCTGCCTTTTTAGTTGTCGGAGATTAAATACAATGAGTGTCTAATATCTGGCATGGATCCTGACCCAGTAAATGTTTATTTTTAAATAAGATACTCTGGCATCTAAATTGGAGTCTTTGGGTGGTGCAAATGGTTAAGCATTCAACTACCAGCCAAATGGTTCAAACCCACCCTGAGGCGCCTCGAAAGAAAGGACTGGTGATCTGCTTCTCAAAGGTCACAGCCTTGAAAACCCAATGGAGCAGTTCTGCTCTGCACACAAGGGGTTGCCATGAGTCCATATCAATTCGACAGCAACTAACTACAACAACGAATCTAAATTGTTTGATATCTCTGTGTAAATTCTGTAAACTAAGCATAGTTCTGAAAACTTCTGCTACTCTTGGTGTTCATTCTGTCTTAAGTGTAAACACCTTACCCCATTCATACTTCCCTGATGCCCCCTTGTTTCCCTAAGTCTCCGTGCTCACCAGTAAGACAGATATCTTACTGAGAAACACAGAAACTCTTTGCATAGCTGGCTCACCACAGAAGTCTTTTGAAATGTATTAATGTAATAATATTTGTATGTTTGAATTCGAGAATTAGTAATGTTTTTGCCACAGTTTATCCCCTAGAAAAGTTTTGAAAGATTATTTCTCTGTAAGCTGTAAGGTAATCATAAGATAACTGACTAAATGCACAGAAAAACTCTTCTTGCCAAATTTATAACAAAACTCTATATAGTTAAGTGACTTCCTGTGGGATCATGTAGCCCTGGTGGTGCAGTGGTTAAGAGCTCAGCTTCTAACCAAAAGATCAGCAGTTCGAATCCACCGGCCACTCCTTGGAAACCTTATGGGGCAGCTCTGCCCTGTCCTATACAGTCACTATGAGTCAGAATTGACTCAGTGGCAGTGGGTTTTGGTTTTGGGTATGGGATCATACAGAGGAATTTTACCTACACCTCTGATCAGAGGGATCGCCGTTATTAACTATTCTAATAATTCGTTTCTGTTTGCTCTCTTTAAAGTTGACGTAGATCTACAGTGTCACGTTGAAATTCACCTCTGATCAGAGGGATCGCCGTTATTAACTGTTCTAATAATTCGTTTCTGTTGGCTCTCTTTAAATTTGACGTAGATCTACAGTGTCACGTTGAAATTCACTTCTGATCAGAGGGATCGCCGTTATTAACTGTTCTAATAATTCGTTTCTGTTTGCTCTCTTTAAATTTGACGTAGATCTACAGTGTCACGTTGAAATTCACCTCTGATCAGAGGGATCGCCGTTATTAACTGTTCTAATAATTCGTTTCTGTTTGCTCTCTTTGAATTTGACGTAGATCTACAGTGTCACGTTGAAATTCACCTCTGATCAGAGGGATCGCCGTTATTAACTGTTCTAATAATTCGTTTCTGTTTGCTCTCTTTGACGTAGATCTACAGTGTCACGTTGAAATTCACCTCTGATCAGAGGGATCGCCGTTATTAACTATTCTAATAATTCGTTTCTGTTTGCTCTCTTTGACGTAGATCTACAGTGTCACGTGAAATTCACCTCTGATCAGAGGGATCGCGTTATTAACTATTCTAATAATTCGTTTCTGTTTGCTCTCTTTGACGTAGATCTACAGTGTCACGTGAAATTCACCTCTGATCAGAGGGATCGCCGTTATTAACTGTTCTAATAATTCGTTTGTTTGCTCTCTTTAAATTTGACGTAGATCTACAGTGTCACGTTGAAATTCGCTCTCACCTTCAGTCTGGCTCTCCTTGTACTTCTAACTCGAATGCCTCTACTAGGGATTGCGGGGACAGGGTGGAGTGCGGACCTCTGTAAGCGCCTTCACAAGCTTAGATGAGGAGAGCTCATCTTCTGTAGCAGCTATCTTTTCAAAGAGATTTCCCTCAACAACATTTCATAGAGAGAGTAAAGTCAATTCTGGAAAGCCCAGAACTGGCTAACCCTCTCTTCTGGTTGGATACGTATGACAGAACAGCAAAAACAACGTAGAAATATTACTGATCCAGCACTGTGAATTGAAGCTACTTAGAAATGTATTTAGTTAAAATATTTTATACACATTTCTATTTCTTTACTCTAAAATGAAAACCAAATTACAGTAAATCTGGGGCTTGGCCGTTGGGAGGCAGTGGTCAAAACATCATGAGATGTCGGGTCAAATCTGGAGCCAAGTTCTGATTCCGCCATTTATTGTCTGTGTGTCCTTCTTTATGGCCTTGGCGGACGAGGGCCTCCTGTCTTGCAAGGGGGATAATGCCCACGACAGAGTCTTTTGTCAGAATGGCCAAGACACCTTACGCAAAACTGAGCAGAGTGACTGGCACATGGCACGTACTCAAGAAATGGAAGTTGTCACTACTGCTGCCCACACTGCCAGCCACTGTTAGGACTTCCAGTGAGTAATGGGCACCATGTGTGTCTGTGGCTTCGTTAGGAGGAATTGTGGATGCAAGGACTCTCATTTTGGTTGGGTCAGAGATTGTTTTATTTAATTTTTTATAGTTTGTAGACCCTAAAATTCTCCTCATTGGAGGTTTGGTGACCTATTGTATTACTGAGCAAATAGTTAAAAGTACTTCACAGAGCTTTACACGGTGACTTACTGGCTTCATGTACTAATACCAGCTTTGGACCAATTTATCAATTCAGCCCTCTGGAAACATTAGAGCACTCAGCACATGGTGTAAACAAGGTTGTATCCTACTCCCACTCTAAATGTTTAGACAACTTGAAATAATTAAAATAATAATGACTGCTCTTAATGCTAGATATTTAACATATGTAATTTCTTATCTACTATCCCAGTAACTCCTTCTAGATGAAGAAACTGAGGCTCAGCAGATTTTATAACACCCATGGCAAAACTGCTAATAATAACAATGTCCACATCCAAACCCAGTTTATCTAACTCCAGAGGCCCATGTTTTTCCTGTTAATCAAATACCTCTCATGGTTGAAACTCGATGCATATTCTCTGCTGAAGTTTAGAGAAAGCATGCATCAAAAGGTAGGAAGTGACACCAACAAGGGGGCATACTAAAATACCTCAGAAGATGGCACTTACCTTGGTGAATGTCCAGAGTCTTAGCCATCCAGAACTGGACTTCGTCAGTTACTACACTTCAGGATGAGCTGACTAACAGTGAATACATTCACACTTGACCGTAATATAGAACAGAGGGACAGTGTATTAATTTAGAAAGTGATGCTCACTTCTAGTTTCTAAATATCTGTCTGCATTATAACATGGGGACTCAGGATGCCCAATAAACTGAATTATTTATCAAGAGATTACCTAGGAAACAGGGATAAATTATCTGGAGGACGTTTCATCCAGATCCTGGCGAGACCTGATGGGTTATCCCTGATCCATAACGAAGGTTAACTCTCTTTAGGACCAAATTACCCACGACCCCAGTTTCAACATCCTTCTCTCCTGGACAGTGTTGCACATTTTGGTATAAGGCTTGTATCTCTGAGAAAGACTTCTATGCTAGCCACCCCTTCAGCTGGTGTAGTCTCTCTTTGGCTGTGTTAATCCCACTAATTAAGCTGGGGAGCTGTTGCCAGACAAGTGGCTATTACCAATGACATGAAGACATTGTGTCTCCTGCAACACATATTGATTCAACTAGTTTAACTCTCTATAATCATATTTCTCCTGACGGAGGAAATAGAGAATCTGATAGCTCCTGGTATACCATCAGCCCCAGGAACCAAATGCAGCTTGTTTTCAAACTGCCGTCCCAGATCAGCTTAGTATCAGTTATTCAACCCTGAAATTACTGTATCTGGCAGATATCCACCTGTGTTCAGAAGGAGAGTAAATAACCCTGTCTAGCATGATCATTTGTTCTTTTACTTGAAGTCAACATTCTAAAACTAACTTTCTAGCCTGAACCACCAGGTGGCAGTGCTACTCAGGGCCAGCCGTTTGACAGTGGCCATGTTGGTTTTCATAGTCAAGCTAAAACTTTTCTTACAGTTTTCCTCACTTAAATAAAGTTTTTAGTTGCCTCTTAAATAACTTCCATGCTCTGTGATCCTGACTTCTGAGAGCTTCCTCTTATCTTTAGATTCCAAAAACCAAACAAACCCATCACCATCGAGCTGATTTTGGCTCACGGTGATCACATGTGTTACACAATACAACTGCTCCTTAGGGTTTTATTGGCTGTAGTCTTTCCAGAAGCAGATAGCCAGGACTTTCTTACACAGTACCACTGGGTAGGTTCGAGCTGCCAACTTTTAGGTTAGTAGTCAAATGCAAACCGTTTGCATCTCCCAGGGACCTCACGTTTACATCTCACGTACTTTGGACACGTTATCAGGAGGGACCAGTCCTAGGAGAAGGATGTCATGCTTGGTAAAGTAGAGGGTCAGTGAAAAAGAAGAAGACCCTCAGTGAGATGGATTGACACAGTGGCTGCAACGACGGGCTCAGACATAGCAACAATTATGAGGATGGTGCAGGACTGGGCAGCATTTCGTTCTGTTGGACACGGGGCGGCTGTGAGTCAGAACTGACTTGACGGCACCTGCCAACAACAACTCCAAAAAAAAAATTTAATGTCCTGTGAACATTAAAACATTAGAACAGAATGAGATTCCTAGATTTTAATTACAGGACATCATCTCTGCCCCCTGAGCAAGTGGGATCCACATCTTTGGCAACCTGAAATAACAGCACTGCACACTTTTTCAGGGCAGTTCCACATGGACAGCCAGTCTCCTAGCTGAGTCCCGTCAGAGCCTGGCTGAGATACGCAGAACAACATGCTCCTTAATTCTCTGCTATCAAGTCTTTTCTGACTCGTAGCGACCCTATAGGACAGAGTAGATCTGCCCCATAGGGTTTCCAAGAAGCAGCTGGTGGATTCGAACTGCCAGCCTTTTGGTTAGCAGCTGTAGCTCGCTGTAGCTCTTAACCACTGCACCACCAGGGCTCCAAAAGCCATATTGTGAGCCTCGTTGGATTAGCGTGGTGAGCACTCAGTAAGTGTGGCAGGAATTGAACGTCTGAACTTTATAAGATGGCAGAGAAATCCTAGTTTTATTTTTTGCCAAAGATATACATTTTTTTCAACTTTTATATTTTTTAAATGTCTTAAGTAACCTTAAAAGATAACCTTTGATTCTACCAGTTGACGAATGGATAATTAAAATGTGGAATATCCATACAGTGGAATATTATTCAGCCAGTAAAAGGCGAGTACTGATACATGCTTCAACATCAGTGAACCCTGGAGATAATACATTACGCTCAGTGAGAGAAGCGAGTCACAAAAGGCCACGTATTGTATGAATCCGTTTATATGAAATGTCTAGAATAGGCAGATCCATGGTGACAGAAGGTAGATTAGTGGTTGGCTAGGGATGGGAGGGTGGGGGAAAATGGGGAGTGACTGCTACAGGGATCAGAGGGGAAGGTGAGGATGTTCTGAAATAGATTGTGGTGATGGTTGCACAACTCTGTGACTGTACTGAAAACCGTTGAGTTGTGTGCTTTAAATGGACGGGTTATGTGCTGTGTGAACTATATCTCCATAAAGCTGTTATTATCAAAAAAAGATAACCTTTGAGTTTGCTTTTTGTGCCTATAGAGGACAACTAAATGCTGGAGATTTGTTGCAAGCTTTTCTTTGAGTAATAGAATTGAGATATATGAAACAAATATTTCAACAATATAGACTCATAAGCGTCTATTTCTTAAGAAAAAATATGCTAATTGTAAGAGATAATAAACATTTCCCAGCTTTTTTTGTAGATTGTTTGTTTAGAAATAATTGTTTATCATTCAGAAACCCAGAACGTTATTGAGATAGGTATCATCTCAAAGGAAACTAAACTGAGCAATTATTATTCAAAATCAGAAATGTTTCTGGTGTAAAATTCTAATTGCATATTGTGTTCCAATTAATAATATCTTCCAGTCCGTGGAACCCAGTGAAGTGAAGCTTGCAGCTGCGGCATCAGGACCAGCGTCGGGAGCCACTGACCCGCCCAGTGTTGAAAAAGAAACAGACCCTAGCTGCATCCCTACTACCATCAAGTACCAAGATGACAATTCTCTGGCCCATCCGAATGTAAGATCCTTAAAGCTTCAGCATGTCACTGGAAATCTGGTTGACTGAAATTAATTTGAACTGTTGTCCTTTGGAGCTGGCACAAGAACGCTGGAGGGAGTAGATTCGTGTGTTCCTATTTGCTGAAATTAGAGAGCTGACCCTCAGCCCTTAGGGTTGTCACATGTATTTGAATCCCATATACCCCAACTCATTTTGTTTGACTTATAGAAGTATTCTTTCTATGGTTAAGAGAAATAGGCAAAGACAAGAGTTTTTTTAAGTCAGGCACTAAAAGGTCCAATTCTGACCTAGCTCTAGTTTGTTCATTGCCCATGAGCATGTCACCAGCATCCTGTTTTGCTGTGTCATCTGTGAAATGGTGTGATTCTGCTCTGTCTCTAGGAATAGTTGTAGGAAACGAGCTTGACAAATCTAAGGTGCAGAATTGTTAGCCGGTGGTGTTGATGTTACTCCTTTTACTCTAAAGGCTTTTGAACATAATTAATTCCAAATAGATGGACTTCAATTAAGAAGTCAGCAAGAGTTAAACAGTGTCCAAACGTTGTCCTGAAATATGTATTCTACAAAGATTATTTGTATTGTATGAGGTTGAATCTAAGTTATTGGCAGACAATAACTTTTTTTTGTGTTTCTTTTTATTGTTTCAGTTATTTATTGAGAAAGCAGAGGCTGAGGAAAAATGGTTCAAGAGATTAATCGCTCTCCGACAAGAAAGGCTAATGGGCAGTCCTGTGGCCTAAGAATATACGTATTTTTGAAATGATGGTAATGTTAGAAATTCAGGTTTTTAAATCCCAATGTTAACCTTTTGTGCTCAAAAAGAGTTTAGCTTATTATATAAAAGGTAGTCTTGTTTTATTCTTTTCCCATTTAGGTAGGCTTTGAACTCAAGCAAACATCGTGGATACTAAAACTAGTGTAAAACTAAGATGCATGAAAATGTTCTACTGTTAATAAAGCTAATCGTAAAATATCCATGTTGATATGAAAGATACACAGTAGTGTTTATGAGTAAAATTTGAAAAATGTTGAGTTTTCGTTTAAAGAATTTTGATTAATCATGCATATATGAGAATCAAACAACATCCTATAAATATGAGATTTCATTTACTTTGTATTATAAAACCATTTTTAAACCTTTATTTCACCTTATTACAAATTTTAGACATAATAAAAAAAACACTAAATAATCTAAGAATGAGCATGTTAAACTTAAAAGGATAATACATTTATTTTAAAAATTTCTCTAAATTTAAATAAATTGGTGATTTTGCTTAGAAATCAGCTTCTACTAGGCTGCTTCTTTGAAACATGTTAGAAGATCTCAGTCATCCTTTTAGAAATCACACGTTTATGCTACACCTCACCAGACGGCCAAATACACAAGATGGGGAAAATCATACACAAGATGGGGAAAATCATACACAAGATGGGGAAAATCATTTCTGCAAAAACTGGTAAGAACTCTCCCTTCAATCTTACTTAACCAGCTGCTGTTCCCTGCAGAGGAAGCCAGCTAATTGTAGTCTTGATAGGGCTCTCTGTTGTTGTAGAAAACCTTTCTCTACAAGCTGAACAGAAGTCAACCCTGCATTCCATACAGTACTTGCCAGAGATAAGGACTATTAGGCCTTGCTTTCCAAAACTAGTTTTCAACAGTTGACATGAGTACTTCCCTTTCTATGCCGTAGAGTTGTCCAAGTCCACTCTAATGTACTGTCCATGAAGACTGTACTCCAGAACACAAGACAAGCATGAAAAGCTCTTGGGGTAGGATTACTAACATATAGGACATTTTCATGTCATCTTTTTTATATCCCTGGAACTACTAAAATCCTAATCTCTGTTGAAAACAAAAAATATGAAGAGCTTACACTCAAATGCAAAAGGCATGAAGAATAGACTAAGGATGAAATACTTGTTTTCATATAAACATGTTTTTCCATTTTAAGTAGATACTAGTGTTCTTTTTCCCTTAACCCATTGCTCGTCGAGTTGATTCCGACTCATAGCGACCATATAGGACAGGGTAGAACTGCCCCGTATGGTTTCCAGGAAGTGGCTGGTGGATTGGAACTGCCCACCTTTTGGCTTTTAACCACTGCACCACCAGGGCTTTTTTTTTTGGCCTTAGCTGAAAATAAAATAAAAGTCCCAGTATTAACTCAAGTTTGTGTGGTTTTTAATATAAACCCATTGCCGTCAAGTCGATTCCGACGCATAGTGGTTTTTAATATGGATATTGAATTTTTTTTATTGTACTTTAGGTGAAGGTTTACGGACCAAATAGTTTCTCATTAAACAGTCAGTACACGTATTGTTTTATGACATTGGTTAACAACCCCACAACATGTCAACACTCTCCCTTCTCAACCTTGGAGGAGCTTTTTTTTTTTTTTTTTTTCTTTTTTTGGTGAAAATATACATAGCGAAAGTTACACCATTTCAAAAGTTTCTACATGTACAATTCAGTGGCATCGATTACATTCTTCCAGTTGTGCTGCTATTCTCACTATCCTTTTCCAAATTATTCCATCACATTATCTTCAACTCACTACCTCCTAGGCTTCCCATCAGACCTTTTGAGTTGCTGTTGTCAATTTGATCTCACATAGATAATTCTTTTTTTTTTGTACCTTAGATGAAGGTTTGCAGAACAAATAGTTTCTCAAGGGTATTGAAATTTTTAATGACTTAAAACCAGGGCTTTGAACCAGTTCATTCCAGTTTGAACCCCTCCTGAGAATTTGCCTTTATTACAAGTTCCCTGCTGAGAATTTGCGTTTCCACTGCAGACATACTGAATCAGAATCTATAAGATCCCCAGATGATTCTTATGTATAACTTCCTGGGAACTTGTTAGAAATGCAAATTCTCAGCAGGGGTACAAACGAGAACAAACCAGCTGGAAGCCCTGCTTAAAGCAAAGAATTTCAGTTTCTGGAATATTTTATATTTCATGCTTTGCATAACTTATAAACTGTGAAAGTTTATTTTTCGTGGCCTAGGGAAGAAGATAGGACCTCGTCTGGGCCACGAGTGATGTCCCCAGAGAACCTGAATTTGACGGTTTCTCTCAGTGTGTCTGACGTTCCTCACCTGTAAACAGTGAAAATACTATGATCTACTTTAATTATGCTTTAACACCAGTGTTTCTCTGTCACAAGTATCCCAAGTACAGATGCTGGAAGTGCCATTGATCTGTATTTTAAAGCTCACTTTTTCGTGGAAAATAAAGAATCAAGTTACTTTTTAAAATGAACTAAACTTTGGTCCCTGCAGGAACTCAAGAACTACTTTCCTCCTTCCTGATTTCCAGCATGATTCATTTTGTTGTGTTATTAACTTCATTTACCTTCATTCCTACTGAAGACCACAATATTACTACACCCGCCAAATCCAATTTAATGAGAAGGACTTCACAGAACGCTATCGAACATATCACCAGACTCAAGCTAGGTGATGCATCCTGGCTTCTTTAATATCCTAATATAATGAGTCTGTAAAAACAGAGCAATCCCTTTCGTGTCACTTGAGTAATGATAACAATTTGGACTTACATGAGACCTCAAATGTTTTTCGAAACATCAATTTCTTAGAGAATGATGGATACTAATAATGCAAGTTGTATTTTCATTTCTGATTCCTGAGAGTACATTCTCAGGGAAAACGCAAGAGGAGCGTGTTGCTGGCAGTCCCTGAATACAGAGAGGCACATAGAGGCCTCAGGATGTGAGCACAGGGCCCTTTGAGTCATCCTCCTCTGCCGTAACCTAGCATGTGAGATGAGGATGCTAATAGGGGGCCTGCCTACTTGGATTTTTCAGTAAAATAACATAAAAGAAAGCCTCTTCATAGAAAAGCTATGGTTTGTGGTGGTGGTGGTGGTGGTGGTGGTGTTTATAAGGTGCATTTTGACAGAGTAGCCGTTTAGATGAAGTATGGAATAGATAGTTGCATGGGTAACGATTTGAAAAGCTACACCCCAACATCAGTGCACTTCTTGTGTGTGTGCCTGAATTGCCATGGCCAGGAGATCCTGTCCCAGCCTGGTCCCCTGCCTTCCCTGCTGTCCCTCCCTGCCAAGGCCATAAGTAACCCTCCCTGCTCTGCAGTTGGTGGTCCACCTCTACTTACTTGAGGAATCTCAGGTCTGCGTCCCTACTTCATAGTTGGATGTACACATTTATTTATAATTTTTTTTTTTACCATCTTATTTGTGCCTGTCACTGTACAGGGCACTTGGGGATCCAGTGGTGAATCCAGTGGGGATTTTGCCTCAAAAGGCTCAGTTAGGAAGACCAGACATGTAAAAAAATTTTAAAAACCATTGCCATTGAGGCAATTCCGACTCACAGCAACCCTATAGGACCAAGTAGAACTGCCCTATATGGTTTCCCAAGGCTGTAATCTTTACAGAAGCAGACTGCCACATCTTTCTCCTGTGGAGCAGCTGATGGGTTCAAGCCAACCTTTCAGTTTGCAGCCGAGGGCTTAACCACTGAGCCACCGGGGCTCCTTCCAGACATGTAAATAATGTAAGAAATACAGTACTTAGTGGCAGAGGAGAGAACTTGGTTGCAGAGAAGAGAGAAATTGCTCCTGATTGGAGAATTAAGGAAGGCTTCATGGAAGAGATCCCAGCTAAGACTTGAAAGATAAGAAAGCTCGTGGAGTCACTGGAACTCAAAGCCACCCACTTCCATCTTCCTGCTAGCCCAGGGACAGAGTCCTTCTTGTGAATCACCCAAGTGACCCCACCTCTTCAACGTTATCAAACATCCAGGCAAACTTTTAGGTTCCTCTGGCTCTCTCTGGCCATTTTTTCCTTTGGTGGAGAATCTGCTTCATATGGCCACTAACATGAGCAGTCTGGCATCACTGCCCCTTGCAGCCAAAACGATAGGAGTTTCTGTAGTGCCTCCAAGCAAGAACTGGATCTGCAGGTGAGGGCTTGCACAGCTGTATGGACCACTGTGCATCTGTTGCCTGCTACTCTGTTCCCCCTCCCTCTGTCACAGTGAGCATTGTTGTGGTACAAGATGATACAGTTCGTTTGTCCGTGTTGAGGTCGCTCCCCACATTTCCCTTTGCGTTTTTTGGTTTGTTTGTTTGTGGTTCCCCAGGATTTTTTTTTTTTTTTTTTAATTTTTGGTGAAAATATACACAACAGAACATAAAACCATTCAACAGTTTCTGCACATATAGTTCAGCGGCATCGGTGATATTCTTCACATTGTGTCACTATTCTGCCGTCTCTGCCCGTGTTGCTTCACCACCAATAACTTCTACTCTCTGTGCCCCTTAAAGTTCTCGCCTGTGCTTTAAAATTACTCTTGTCAATTTGATGTCATGTAGATAATTCTTTAAAAGAGCACAATGATCAAGGTTAACATTGTGTATTAATGTTGTCATTTAGTTTTAAGATGACTTCATAGGATAGTTTCGGTTCTAGGTAAAGATTATTTCAGGACAATAGATTAGGTGCTTTCCCCAGCCTCAGTGGAGGTAGTGAGTCTGGTTTCTATAAGAATTTGACATTCTGTTCCACATTTTTCCTCATTTTGATGAGGATCCATCAATTGGGTCCTTGATCAAAACATTCGCTAATGGTAGCCAAGTATCAACATTTCTTCTGGTCTCATGGCAAAGGAGGTTTATGGAGGCAATTAGACCTGCAGTCCATTTCCTTCTCTGGTTCCTGGGTCTCCTTCTTCTACTGTTACAGACAAATAGAGACCAATTGTATCGTGGGTGGCCACGTGCTGGCTTTTAAGACCCCAGGCACTACTTACTAAACTAAGAGGTAGAACAGAAACTCTAAAGACAACATTAGACCAAATAGACCCACAAAACCATGACCATAAAGCTTAGAACCAAGAAATCTAATCCCATGAGATATTTAATTGCACCTAAGTAATACCAATAAGTGCAACCTTTTTTTTGTTTTGGCTGTCATTGTTGTAAAATTATATATAACATTGTATTTGCCATTCTGCCCTTTTTTCTAGTATACAGCTTAGTAATATCAGTTACGTTAGTCAAGTTGTATAACCAATACATTTAGTCGATGCAAGCTTTCCCATCACAGTAGACAAAAACTCACTACTTCCCAGAGATTGACTCCCCCTTTCCCTCCCCCTCCCACCTGTGATAACCACTAGTGATCCTTGGTCTCTGTGTACTCACCTATTCTTGTCGTTGCATTTAAGTGAGACCACACAATATCTGTCCTTTTGTGATTGGTTTGTTTCATTCACATTATATTGTCAGGGTTCATCCATGCTGTGGCATGTTTCAGGACTTCATTTTTCTTGAAGGCTGAGCAGTATTCCATTGTATGTGTGTACCGTATTTTGTTTGTCCGGTCCTCTGTTGATAGGCACTTGGGTTGTATTGTGAATAATGATGCAGTGAACATACCTGTTAGTGTCACTACTTTTATGTCCCTGGGGTATATACCTACCTAGGGGTGGAATTGCTGAGTCACATGATACAATTTCTAATTGTCGGAGAAATTGCTGTACTACTTCCCACAACAGTTATACCATTTTACATTCCCACCAGCAGTGGGTAAGGATTCCAGTCTCCCCACATCCTCGCCATTATTTGTTGCTTTCTGTTTTCTTGATCATTGCCATTGTAGTGGGGTAAGCTATTATCTTATTGTAGTTTTGATTTGTATCTCACTAATGGCTAATGACTACTACCACCCATTGCCGTCAAGTCTATGCTGACTCATAGCAGCCCTATAGAAGAGGACAGAGCTGCCCCGTAGGGTTCCCAAGGCCGCAGTATTTGCAGAAGCAGACTGCCACATCTCTCTCCTGTGGGGCTGCTGGTGGGTTAGCAGCCAAGTGCTCAACCACTGTGCCACCAGGGCTCCTCAAAAGTAGTAGAGAATCATTGAAAAAGTGGAAGACCTTCAACTAGATAGGTTGACATGGTGGCTTTAACAATTGTGAGGATGGCACAGGGCAGTGTTTCATTCTGTTGTACATAGGGTCGCTCTGAGTTGGAACCAACTCAGCAGCAGCTAACAACAACAGTGGCTAATGATGAGCAGCCTTTCTTGTGTTTGTTGGCCACTCGAATATCCTCTTTGGTGAAGTGTCTGTTCGTGTCCTTTGCCCATTTTTTAATTGGGTTGTCTTTGTTGTTCATTGTAAAGGTTTTATAATATTTTGAATATTAGAGCCTTATTGGATATATTGTTCCCAATGATCTTTTTCCCAGTCTATAGCTTGTCTTTTTACTCTTGATAAAGTCCGTGGTTGAGAATAAATTTCTGTTGTTTTAAGTCTTAGTTATCTAATGCTGCTATAAAAGAAATGCCACAAGTGGATGGCTTTAACCAACAGAAATTGATTTTCTTACAGTTTAGGAGGCTAGAAGTCCAAATTCAAGGCGTCAGCTCTAGGGGAAGACGTTCTGTCTCTGTTGGCTCTGGAGGAAGGTCCTTGTCTTTTTGAGCTCTGCTCCTAGGCAGTCTTCATGTGGCTTGGCATCTCTTCCCCTGCCTCTGCTTCTCTCGCTTGCTTGTTTAATCTCTTTTATATCTCAAAAGAGATGGACTCAAGATACATCCTACACTAATCCTGCCTCATTCACATAACAAAGGCAACCCATTCCCAAATGGGATTATAACCACAGGCATAAATGCTAGGATGTACAACACATGTTTTGGAAGACACAGTTCAGTCCATAACAGGTCCCAATTATCTGTGCTGTCTTTGCTGTTCATGCATTTGTTGTTGTATTCCTTTGGTTTTGGCACCGAGTGAAAATCTGTAAGTGAGCAAATAACATAGTAACAAAGGCTAGAAATGAAACAGGACATGGGCAATTTTTGTCCCTAAAATAAGGAGTGCTGGTGGCATACTGGTTAAGCACTCAGCTGCTAACTGGAAGGTTGGCAGTTTGAACCTACCAGCAGCTCTGTGGCAGAAAGACCTGGTAATCTGCTCCCATAAGGATTATAGCCTAGAAAACCCTATGGGGCTGTTCTACTCTGTCATATGGGGTCACTATGAGCTGGAATTGACTCACCGAACAACATGTGGGTGTTGTTAAATGGGCGCGTGTTTTAATGGTGTATTTTCACCAGAAATTAAATTTAAAAACATGGTCTCACATAGATGTGTATTAGGGGCCCCAGTCTATTTAGCAGGCTGGTTATTTTAACCACTCAAGCTGTCTGGAGCCAGCGCAAAAATAAATAAATGAACTTTGTAACCAAATTAGCGTGGCCTGTCTGATTTGTATCTTCAGGCGTGTCCGGGAGGCACAGAGTCGCAGCACCTTCTCTGCTGTGTCTGGGGCTAACGACAGTGAGGCTGGAGTTTGAGCAAGGATCTTACTCACGCTGCAGAGACTTGCTCTTCTGGTGTGTTTGTTTGTTTAGTTTACAAATACTAATATTTCAAATGATGAGGCTGTGGTCATTTGGTCTGCCTGTTGGCTCCTTTGATTGCTCTCCTTCCAAGTTTATAGGTCAGTTTTTAAGAAATAAAGTCTCCCAATATAGTAAGGCAGCCCTTTAAACTCAACAATGTGCTGCTTTATTTTTAGGTCTCGAGAAGGAACGGCCAAGTGATCCGGCTGCAGTCCTCAAAGAGGGTGATGAACTGAACTGACCCTCTCTTCTTAGCATCTTGTAACATGGTACTCGGGCTTCGATCCCACAGTGTGAAAAACTAGTATAGTGCAGGCTCCCATCATGATCTTTGAAAAACTCAACGCTAAAATCCTATGTCTTGAAAAAGGTAAATAGCTGCAGTCTGTCTTCCTAGACATGTTCCATGAAAGTTATGTTGTAAGGAAAAATGAAATTGAAAAACAAAACTAACTGTTTTCTATGTACTAGCACAGTGGACTAAGTAACTGTATTAGAGACTGGGGAGATTCCCTAAAGCACATTCCAGGACTAGATTATTTGGCTATTTTGTAGCTTTTCTCTCCTCTTCCTGTTGTGTTGTTAGCTGTTGTCCAGTCAGCCCCTGACGCATGGCGACCCGATGCCCAGTGGAACAGAATGCTTTCTGGTCCTGAGCCATCCCCAAGATTTGCTGTGGATCCAACTGTTGTAATCCAAAGGGTTTTCAGTGGCTGATTTTTGGAAGTAGATCACCAGGCCTTTCTTCCTCGTCTGTTGTAGTCTGGAAGCTCCACTGAAACCTGCTCAGCGTCATAGCAACACTCAAGCCTCCGTGGACGGACTGGTGGTGGCTGCACATGAGGTGCACGGCCGGGAATCGAACCCGGGTCTCCCGCATAGAAGGTAGGAATTCCACCACTGAGCCACCACTGCCTCCATAGAGTAGGTCTGATTGAGCTGGAGAAGGTAACTCGTCTATTATTCCTACCACAGACCGTAAGCAGTATGCAAGCTCTGTGCTGCTTTAGAGCTGTTCCATCAAGAACACTTGAACCTTCAAGGAGAAAACCATTGTCACATTAACACTTGTTCGCCTACAGCCATATGTCTCAAAGGTCTGGAGACTTCTGGCTCACCTCCGTTATAATTAATTAGGGGAGCTGACAGGTGACTGGAACATGGGTTAGATTCCCACAGCCTGGAAAATACCAGAGACTCAGTTTTTATTTGGGGTCCTGGTCTCGAAGCACCAATTTCTACATATTTTTTGTCTTGCTGTAATAACTGTGCAGTGCCCTTTCCCGGAGACCTTGTTCAAATTAATTTCTAAATCCCTTTGGAAGGTATTTACACAGACAGTGGGGATATAAAAATGTAAAATATAAAAATATTGTGCTTTTTCTCTCATTTTTAAAAGAACCTATTTTAGAACTCCATAATCAGAATGATCTATGACAAAAATCTCCATCACTTTACTAATAAAAACAGCATGGATTTGAAATGTATTTTTACAAGAGAAAAAAGAAAATCTAGTGTTTAAATGTCAAAGGAGGATTTAAATATTGGATTTAAGTTCAAATATGAAATTTGTTAAGTATGAATCCACCATTTTACTAAACTAATTATCTTTCTGCTGTGTACTTCAAATTTTTCACAATATTCATTTATAAATACATATTTTCTATAAATTATCTAATTTAAATATACCAGCTAGCAGATGGCCACACATAACCTATTAAATGCACCCATTTGCCAGCCTTCTGTAGAAGGAGGCAGTCTCCTGAGTAAAGAACCCACAGTGTAAGGTATGTCCCCGGTGAAGCCTTTTCTTACGTGACACGTCCACAGTTTTGTAATTTGGGTGGTGGTTTGTTTCCACTGAAAAATACTAAAACAAAAGGAAGTTAAAAGTCATCCATATGCCACCACTTTTTGAATATAAAAAAAGCCTACCCTGCTGTACTGCTGCAGCTTCCCCCCTCCTGGCCAGGTGGCCACCCTGGGCGGTCCCCCTTCCCCTCTCCCGGCCAGGGGACCATCGTGAGTGGTCCGTCTCAACCTTGCCCTGTGCTTATACAGGTATATCTGTATAGAGAGATTTCACATGGTTCTCTTTTTAGACATAACCGGGACCATGATAGACATACTGGTCTGCAGTTGCCTTTTTTCTCCTGATTATATATCTTGGATATCTTTCCAAAGCCTTACGTCTGTATTTGCCTCATTCTTTTTAATAGCAGGAGCCCTGGTGGCACAGTAGTTAAGCACTTTGCTGCTAACTGAAAGGTCCGTGGTTTGAACCCACCCAGCAGCTCCACAGGAGAAAGACCTGGTGACCTGCTCTCATAAAGATTACCACCTAGGAAACCCCATGGGGAAGTTCTCTGTGACGTGAGGTCTTTGCGAGTTGGAATCAACTCAATAGCACTAACAACAACAGTTTCCTAAAAGTGGAATGACTGGACCATGGGGTATTCACCCTTCCTGTGACCCTGGCTAAATTCCATACCCAAACAAACTGTGACGTGATCAAATGGCTCTTCTGCGCACAGAGCTTTGAGTGTTGCACAACACTAGGAACCAGAACACCAGCCCTCCTGAGTCACTTAAAATCTGGCTGAACCACGTGCTGATATATACTGACACTTACAAAGAGGATCGTTCAGAGCTGGGATTGCCGCGTTAGTACAGATGCGGTGTGTCCTGATGCTATGAATATGAGCTGTCGGGTCAAACCTCAGTTTTGGCAAGTTTCTCTGCTTCCTGAGCCTCTGTTTCATGCTCTAGTAAGTGGGAATAGTAATTCCTACGTGCAGAGTTCCCGTGTGGATTAAAGTTATTGTGTGTAAAACACAGCACAGTGCCTAGCACCAAACCAGAACTAAAAAAAAGTTAATAATACTGTAGTTTTCTGATTTTGTTCCCTGTCATTTTGCTTATCAGAATGAAGCTTTATTGTATTGTGAGTGTTTTTTTTTTTTTTTTTTTGTGAAGGAGATACACAAACTATGTACAGCTAAGTTGGACCAACTTGTAAGAGTGTTTAGCTTAGATGATAAACGCAGTTAGAAAATGGGAGTGCCATGTAAAAACATCCAGGGTCACTTGGTGCCTTCAGGTAGAAGTGGGCGTGCACTACAGAGCTGCCATGAGTAAGACTGAATGAGCCGTAATCATCAAAATGACTGAGAATTAAGAAAGAAAATTAATCCCCAAAGGAAATCACTGTAGATCTCATTAGTCCAGGAATAACCTACCTTAGGACTTTAATTAAAAATAACATTTATTCCAAATAAATGAGTGCTGGCAGGTGTCTGCAGAATCCATAATCTCAGTTATGCTAAATTTTCTTATATTACAGTGCAGACATCATTAATCTCATTTGAAATGTCCTCCAGTCTGACAGCCTTATAGCACTGGGGCGATTTCTTGCCGAATCCTTTTTATCTTCACAGAAGAGCTATAACTCATGCAGATGCCTAGTGCGAAAAGATCTGGGTAATCAGACACGTCACTCTGAGATCCACAGTGGCACTTTGTCATGTTAGAAAGCGTCTCATAATGACTTTGCTCTCAAATGGAGCTCAATATTTCCATCAAATTAGCAGGGGTTATTTTATTATTTATTCCTACAAATCTTTGTTCCAAAAAAGCATCAGGTGTTTTACAAAAATTCATACAATACAACCAGATAAAACAGAAATTTCAATAAGTTGATGAAGAAAATGGGGCAAAGGAGAGACTGAGTAGAAAGGTACCATGGAGTGAAGTCGGTGCCCAAAATGCATACCGTAAAAATCTGTAAAGTCATCTATTTGAACATTTGTTGGCTGATTGTTGGCTTATATTTCAAGTCTTGTATACTGGTTAAGTCTGAGAATTTTGTTCTGTGCCCATTCGGATTATTGTTTGTATAATTTAGTAATAGATACTGTTATGGATTGAATTGTCTCCCCAAAAAGATAAGTTGAAGTCCTAACCCCTACACCTGTGAACATGACCTTGTTTGAGGAAAAAGAGTCTTTCTTTTGTTATCAGTTGGGTCAAAGGAGGTCATACCTGGTTAGGGTGACTGATGCACACATGGGGGAAGAGACCAGGTGAAGATCCATCTACAAGCCAAGGAATGCCCAGGGCTACGGACAAGGAAGGACCCTCCCGTAGAGCTGATGCCGTAATTGGGACTTCTAGCCTCTAAATTATTGTTCTTTAATACCACCTACTTTGTGGTATTTTGTTGTGGTAACCCTGGGAAACTAAGACACATAAAATTTTTTTCTAAGCACCTAGAGTACATGCCCAGTCTGAATATAAACCGAAATGGTTTATCTAGAGTACACGCCCAGTCTGAATATAAACCAAAATGGTTAATCTAGTGCTGCTATGACAGAAATACAGTTGGATGGCTTTAACAAACAGAAATGTATTCTCTCACAGTTCAGGAGGTTAGAAGTCCAAATTCAGGGCACGGGCTCTAGTGGAAGTCTTTCTCTCTGTTGGCTCTGGGAGAAGGTCATTAATCCTTGATTCTTTGGTGATCTTCGTTTGGTATGGCATCTGTTTTCTCCCATCTCTGCTCCCGCACTTGCTTGTTTAATTTCTTAAATCTCAAAAGAGACTGGTTTAAGGCACACCCTACATGAATTCTGTCTCACTAACATAACAAAGACAACCCATTCCCAGATGTGATTATAACCACAGGCATAGAGGTTAGAATTTACAACACATATTGTGGGGGACACAATTTAGTCCATAATAAAGAGGAAACAATAAGGCCAATCATTTTCTAAAACTGTTGCCTAGTAAGCTTTTTATTTAAAACCTGTGACACTATTGGCAGGTGATAAAACAAACAGCAAGTACACAAGCGACAAACAAATACTAAAGAAAAAAATCTTGGAAACAACCAGTTGCATTTAATTTAACAGGTTTCTTTAATGGATATACGGTTTTTGATATTTTATTGCATACACTATTAGAGTCTAATTTTGCCAAAGCTATGCCGGGAGGACAGGCTTCAAGAAATGGCACATTGGAATACAAGTGTTTTAGAGTACAAGGCAAGACAATTTCAAGTCCCCTCTAAGACTGAACGTAATCAGAAAGGTAATATAATACCCAGAACCTGATAAATGTGTGATAAACTTTTGCAGACTGGATGAAAACGTTACTTTGTGATCCAGATATGCTGCAGTAACAAAACTGCTGCCCTATGGCCCTGAAATTCTGAAACACAGACAGTCAGTGATGTGGCTGGTAACCGGTGTCTGCTCACAAAAAGCTACTGCTGGGAGTCAGGCCTTCACACTCTTACAACACAGGACTGTCCGTCAACTCAGAGTTTTGAATTACATTCAGAAGCCAATATGCGGATGTTATTGGGTTCGAGTGTTCCTTTTGTGCCATGAAAAGCCACACTGTCAGTAATTAAGATCACAGACTGGCAGCCTGAGGGCCGGAGTCAGCCCACGGTCTTGTTTTGTTTGGCCTGCTCATGTAGTTTGTTTTCAATTAGTTGCTAACTTTAAAAAATTGGGAGATTTATAGATATATTGCAATCCCAATCCAAATCCCAACATCATTCTTTAATGAAATGGAAACACTAATCTCCAACTTTATATGGAAAGGTAGGAGGCCCCAAATAAATAAAGCAATATTGAAAAACAAAGTAGGAAGTCTCTCACTTTCCCATCTCAAAGCTTGTTATAACCTCCCCGCTGCAAAACAAAAACCCACTTCTGGCAAGTCTATTCCGACTCATCTGTCTCTCAAAACAGCCTGGTACTGCTACAAAGACAGACAAATAGACCAATGGAATAGAATTGAGAACCCAGAAGTAAATCCATCCATCTATGGGCAGCTGATCTTCAACAAAGGGTCAGTGTCCGTTCGATGGGGAGGAAACAGCCTCTTTAACAAATGGCGCTGCCAAAACCGGGTATCTGTATGCAGAAAAATGAATCAGATTCTATACCTCACACCATGCTCAAAAACCAGCTCAAAATGGATCAAAGACCTAATGTTAAATCTATAAAAGTCTTGGAAGATAACATCAGGTCAAAATGAAGGAACCTAATTCTTGGCATAAATAGTCTATCAAACAAAACTAAAAAGCATGAATGACAGAAGATAAATAACTGGGACCTCCTAAAAATTAAATACTTCTGCTCATCAAAAGACTTTACCAAGAGATTAAAAAGAACCTACAGACTGGTAAAAAAAAAATCTGTGGCAATAACAGATCTGATAAGGGTCTAATCTCTAAAGTAGATAGAAAACTTGAACACCTCAACAACAAAAAGACAAACATTCCAATCAAACAAATGGGCAAGGGACATGAACAGACTCCTCACCAAAGAGGACATTCAGGTGGCTAACAGACACATGAAGAGATGCTTGTGATCATTAGCCATTAGAGAGAGGCAAATCAAAACTACAGTGAGATACCCCTACAAAAATGGCAAGGATCAAAACCGTGCAAAAGGTAACAAATGCTGGTGAGGTTGTGGAGAGATGGCACTGCTGGTGGAAATGTAAAATGGTACAACCACTCTGGAAATGTAAAGTGTAAAATACGCACTGCTGGTGGAAATGTAAAATGGTACAACCACTCTGGAAATGTAAAGTGTAAAATACGCACTGCTGGTGGAAATGTAAAATGGTACAACCACTCTGGAAATGTAAAATGTAAACTACGCGCTGCTGGTGGAAATGTAAAATGGTACAACCACTCTGGAAATGTAAAATGTAAACTACGCGCTGCTGGTGGAAATGTAAAATGGTACAACCACTCTGGAAATGTAAAATGTAAACTACGCGCTGCTGGTAGAAATGTAAAATGGTACAACCACTCTGGAAATGTAAAGTGTAAAATACACGCTGCTGGTGGAAATGTAAAATGGTACAACCACTCTGGAAATGTAAAATGTAAAATACGCACTGCTGGTGGAAATGTAAAATGGTACAACCACTCTGGAAATGTAAAGTGTAAAATACGCACTGCTGGTGGAAATGTAAAATGGTACAACCACTCTGGAAATGTAAAGTGTAAAATACGCACTGCTGGTGGAAATGTAAAATGGTACAACCACTCTGGAAATGTAAAGTGTAAAATACGCACTGCTGGTGGAAATGTAAAATGGTACAACCACTCTGGAAATGTAAAGTGTAAAATACGCACTGCTGGTGGAAATGTAAAATGGTACAACCACTCTGGAAATGTAAAGTGTAAAATACGCACTGCTGGTGGAAATGTAAAATGGTACAACCACTCTGGAAATGTAAAATGTAAACTATGCACTGCTGGTGGAAATGTAAAATGGTACAACCACTCTGGAAATGTAAAATGTAAACTATGCACTGCTGGTGGAAATGTAAAATGGTACAACCACTCTGGAAATGTAAAATGTAAACTACGCGCTGCTGGTGGAAATGTAAAATGGTACAACCACTCTGGAAATGTAAAATGTAAACTATGCACTGCTGGTGGAAATGTAAAATGGTACAACCACTATGGAAATGTAAAATGGTATAACCGCTGTGGAAAACAGTATGGTGCTTCGTCAAAAGCTAGAAATAGAAATAGCACATGACGCAGCAATCCCACTCCTAGGTATATACCCTAGAGGTGGAAGAGCAGTGACACAAACAGACATAAGCACAGCCATGTTCACTGCAGAATTGTTCACAAGAGCAAAAAGAGGGAAACAACCTACCTAAGTGCCTATCAACAAATGAATGGATAAACAAATTGTGGTGCATACAAACAATGGATTACTACACAACTATAAAGAATAATGAGTCCACAAAACATCACATGGATGAATCTGGAGGACATTATGCTGAGTGAAATAAGTCAATCACAAAAGGATAAATATTGTATGGTCTCACTTTTATAAAAATTCGAGAATAGGTATACATACAGAAAGCAACATTCTTTGATGGATTCCAGGGAAGGGAGAGGAAGGGAGGGGAATCTCTTTCTATAGACACTTGTTATTTTTGGTGATGGAAAAGGCAATACCCAGTATGGGTGAAGTCTGCACAGCTTCCCAAGATGAATGAAGATGCTAAGAAGTACGCAGGAGTAAGGGACAATTTCAGTAAGTGCTATAACATACAATTTTGCAGCAACAATAATAATCAAAAATGTGTGTGGTTACATAGGTAGACGTATATGCATATACATGTATAGGAAAGCACACATGAGTATATGGGTGTGTGTGTATAGTGTATCTGTAGGCATATGTATACACATGTTTATGTGTGCTGCGTATGTAATCATATATATATATATGATAAACCATATGGGGGCACAATTATGGATACTTTCTAGACGTAACCAAATACTTCAAGGGATTGTTTTACTGAGTTTGAAGGCTTGGAACCATAGTCTCATGGGATAACTCTGTCAATTGGCATAACATAGTTCATAAAGATATTGTTCTGCATCCTAGTTTGGTGAGTAGCATCTGGGGTCTTAAAACCTTGCGAGCAGCCATCTGGAATACAACTGCTGGTCTCTACTTATCTGGAACAAAAGAAAGTGATGGAAACCAAAGACTCAGAAAAGTAATTAGTCCACAGGACTAATAGCCCACGTGAACCACGGCCTCATCTAAGAAAAGGGGGGAGCTTTGGCCTGTACTTACTAACACCACTGGGGCTCAGACCTGGCCCCGCAGCAGTGCCTCACTGCCTCCCCAGGTGTTTCAAGCACCCTCGTCCTCTCTGGCCTTCCCTCACTGGAAGAAAACATTCCTCTGCTTCTTTCTTTCCTACAAACTCCCTCTCTGCCACGTGAACATGAGGACCCCACCCCAGAGCCCAGAGCCTCAGCATCTGCCCTCAAGAGCCCACCTAAACTTTCATTCCAGAAAGGTGAATCTCCTGTTGCAAACCTCCCCAGCTCTCCCTCAAAAAAAAAAAAAAAAAAAGTTACCATCGAGTCTATTCCAACTCATAGCGCCCCTGTAGGACAGAGTAGAACTGCCCCATAGGGTTTCCAAGGAATGGCTGGTGGATTTGAACTGCCGACCTTTTGATTAGCAGCCAAGCTCTTAACCATTGCACCACCAGCTCTCCAAAACAAGTCTGTAGCAGAGGATGGTTTGATCCATTGGACTCTGAGTTATAGGCCCAGCTCCCAGAAGGTGACACTTCTCTAAATTTTTCCAAACAAAATATGACTCCATTACAACTTGTGCACAATTGTAAAATGTCCAGACAAAACAAGCTGTAAAAAGTAAACAGAACCGGAAAAGTCTGCTACTTGTTCATACTTTCCTCCTCTCCTAGCCCTTGCCTGCAGCAGCAAGCACCAAAAAGGAGAATTTACACTAGAGAATTCCCCTGGGAACTCAAAGTTTCTTCGGATTTTTACTTCCCAGATGAAACACTTGCTGTAGAGAGCATGCTGTCTCAAAAGGGAAGGGATGATACTGACATTTAGGGCAGGACAATTCTGCGTTGTGCTGGACTGCGCCACACTTAGTGACATTTTGAGCATCCCTGGTCTCAGCCAGTGAGGGGAATAAGGAGCCTTAACGGATGCAGCATGGTTGGCAGCCAACTACGCCTTAGCATTGTCTCCCTGGGGCACTGGGGGCACTCCCAATGGAAGGGGAGCCCAGAATATGAATTAAGTTGTAAGAAAATAAAAGTACGTTCCTTGCTCAATAGTTTGTGGATAGAGCTTGGAAATCATTAATTCCTGCCTAGAGGAACAAATTCAGGGTTGGAAACACGGCTGCTACAGACAATGGGGCAACACTGAAGGCGGAGCCATTCAGAGAATTCATACATTTTAGATTTGTGTATTTGTTAAGAGAAGTTTTCTCATGAGTGGAAGTATCTTCAAGGAGAAGCATCTTTTTCTGATTTGAACAAAGTTACCCTATGGATTAGAGGCAGCCCTCACAGAGGGTTTGAAGAGATTGGGACTTACGCTCTTATTAGACAAGTCACTCATTCTCCAGGCACCATTTCCCCAAAAAGGTGTAAAGTCAGCCTGTTAGAGGACAGGTAAGGCAGCTGGCTGGAAAGAAGATAAACACCAAAAAGAAAATGAATCGTACCTCTTAGAGAAAATGGATGCATGAGATAACTTAAAAAAAAATATTTTTTTGAAAGCAAGAATGGTTTTGGGGTTAAGACAGAGATCCCCAGACTTAGTTCATTACTTAACATCTCAGTAATTTTTTCACTGCCCCCCACCTCAAGCCTAAAGAAATACCTAACATTTTTATTTATCAAGTAGTAAGATCCAAACAAGTGTTTATATCCAGAAAACTCATTATTCTTTAAAAAAAATACATAAATTGAAAGAAAAAATATTTTTTGTGTATCATTCTTAAATAACCAGTAATAACGGGTGTGTGCCAGTCCAGTGCTGCGCTGCTTCTCAGACCATGGCAACAGACTGAACGCTGCCACCCTCCGTTCCTGTCCACATTGGGTTTTGTGAGTGCTGCCATCGAGTGATTTTTGACTCATAATGACCCCATGCGAGCAGAAGTGCCCCATAGGATATTTTAGGCTGTGATATTTGCCAGAGCAGATTGCCAGGTCTTTCTCCCACGGAGTCGCTGGGCGGGTTCGAACCGCCAACCTTCATGTGAGTAGCCGAGCACTTAATGGTTGCATTGTTGCAACGTTCAAAAATTTCCCAAAGATAAGGCATCATCTAAGGAAATGTAGCTCAATCTAATATTGAAATTGTGAACTACCTCAATCTAGTAGTTTGCACAGATGTCAAGTTTCTCTGTTTCTCTCAAAAATATTAAACATCCCATAATGCCCCTATGAGTCTTACTCCTAGAGTGCCTCAGCCCACAATTTAGAGAAAAAAGGTCAGGACAAAGCAACCCTAGACACACTGAAAGTAGCTGTGGAAAAGACGTTTACGATAGCCTAACACCCATCACTCTAGAGAGCTATAATTAAGTCTGCAAGTCCAGCACTCAAGAGCCTGTTTGATAAGGACTTCAAAGGCATTTTGAAAATTCTGAAGTGTTGTAACAATGATAATTGAAGAATTAGCTGGTGAAAGAGCTGTCAACTAGAATGCAAACTCCAAGAGGCCCGGGGGTTTTGTATCCTCAGTGCCTAGAATGTTGTTGGGTGCCATCAAGTTGGTTCCTACTCATAGCGACCCCGTGTACAACAGAACGAAACACTGCCCGGTCCTCTGCCATCCTCACAGTCGTTGTTATGCTTGAGCCCATTGTTGCAGCCACTGTGTCAACACATCTTGTCCAGGGTCTTCCTCTTTTTCGCTGACTCTCTGCTTTACCAACCATGATGTCCTTCTCCAGAGACTGGTCCCTCCTGATAACATGTCCAAAGTATGTGAGATGTAGTCGTAACATCCTTGCTTCTAAGGAGCATTCTGGTTGTACTTCTTCCAAAACAGATTTGTTCATTCTTTTGGAAGTCCAAGGTATATTCAGTATTCTTCGCCAACACAATTCAAAGGTGTCAGTCCTTTGGTCTTCCTTATTCATTGTCCAGCTTTCACATGCATATGAAGCCATTGGAAACACCATGGCTTGGGTCAGGTGCACCTTAGTTTTCAAGGTGACACCTTTGGTTTTCAACACTTTAAAGAGGTGTTTTGCAGCAGATATGCCCAATGCAATGCGTCTTTTGATTTCCTGCCTGCTGCTTCCATGGATGTTGATTGTGGATCCAAGTAAAATGAAATCCTTGACAACTTCAATCTTTTGTCCATTTATCATGATGTTGCTTATTGGTCCAGCTGTGAGGATTTTTATTTTCTTTATGTTGAGGTATATAATCCACACTGAAGGCATGGTCTTAGATCATCATCAGTAAGTGCTTCAAGTCCTCTTCACTTTCAGCAAGCAGGTTGTGTCATCTGCATAACGCAGGTTGTTAATGGGTCTTCCTCCAGTCTTGATGCCCTGTTCTTCTTCATATAGTCCAGCTTCTTGGATTATTTGCTCAGCATACAGATTGAATAGGTATGGGAAAGGATACAACCCTGACACACACCGTTCCTGACTTTAAACCACGAAGTATCCCCTTTCTGTGTTCGAAAGACTGCCTCTTGATCTATGTACAAGTTCCTCATGAGTACAATTCAGTGTTCCAGAATTCACATTCTTCGCAATTATCCATAATTTGTTATGATCCACACAGTCCAATGCCTTCGCATAGTTAATAAAAAACAGGTAAATATCTTTCTGGTATTGTCTGCTTTCAGCCAGGATCCATCTGACATCAGCAATGATATCCCTGGTTCCATGCCCTCTTCTGAATCCAGCTTGAATTTCTGGCAGTTCCCTGTCAATATACTGCTACATCCGCTTTTGAATGATCTTCAGCAAAATTTTACTTCCATGTCATTTTAATGATATTGTTCAATAATTTCCACATTCGGTTTGACGTGGAAATCATCAAACAATATCATTTCTTTGGAATAGGCATAAATATGGATCTCTTCCAGTTAGTTGCCCAGGTAGCTGTCTTCCAGATTTCTTGGCATAGCCGAATTAGGACTTCCAGCAATGCGTCTGTTTGTGGAAACATCTCAATTGGTATTCTGTCAATTCCTGGAGCCTTGTTTTTCACTAATGCCTTTAGCACAACTTGAACTTCTTCCTTCACTACCATCGATTCCTGATCACATGCTACTTCCTAAAATGGATGAACATCAACCAGTTCTTTTTGGTACAGTGACTGTAGTCCTTTCATCTTCTTTTGGTGCTTCCTGCATCATTTAATATTTTCCCCATAGAATCCTTCAGTATTGCAACTCGAGGCTTGAATTTTTCTTCAGTTCTTTCAGCTTGAGAAATGCCTAGCATGTTCTTCCCTTTTGGTTTTCTAACTCCAGGTCTTTGCACATGTAAATATGATACTTTGTCTTCTCGAGCTGCTCTTTGAAATCTTCAGTTCTTTTAGTTCATCGTTTCTTCCTTTTGCTTTAGCTACTCGACATTCAAGAGCAAATTTCAGAGTCTCTTCTGACATCCATTTTGGTCTTTTCTTTCTTTCCTGTTTTTTAAATGACCTCTTGCTTCTTCATGTATGATGTCCTTGATGTCATTCCACAACTCGTTGGTCTTCGCTCATTAGTGTTCAATGTGGCAAATCTGTTCTTCAGATGGTCTCTAAATTCAGGTGGGATATACTCAAGGTAGTTCTTTGGCTCCAGTGGACTAGGTCTAATTTTCTTCATTTTCAGCTTGAACTTGCGTAAGAGCAATTGATGGTCTGTTCTGCAGTTGGCCCATTGCCACCTTCTGACTGATGACATTGAACTTCTCCATCATTTCTTTCCACAGATGTAGTCGATTTGATTCCTGTGTATTCCATCTGACAAGGTCCACGTGTATAGTCGCTGTTTATGTTGGTGAAAAAAGGTATTTGCAATAAAGAAGTCGTTGGTCTTGCAAATTCTATCATGCAATCTCCAGAATTGTTTCTGTCACCAAGGCCATATTTTCCAACTTCCGATCCTTCTTTGTTTCCAACTTTCACATTCCAGTCACCAGTAATTATCAATGCATCCTGATTGCATGTTTAATCAATTTCAGACTGCAGAAGTTGGTAAAATCTTCAATATCTTCATCTCTGTCCTTAGTGGTTAGTGGTTAAATCTGAATAATAGTCATATTAACTGGTCTTCCTAGTAGGCGTATGGATATTATCCTATCACTGACAGCGTTGTACTTCAGGATAGATCTTGGAATGTTCTTTTTGACGATGATGCAATGCCATTCCTCTTCAAGTTGTCATTCCCGGCATGGTAGACCATGTGATTGTCTATGATTCAAAATGACCAATACCAGTCCATTTCAGCTCACTAATGCCTAGGATATCAATGTTTATGTGTTCCATTTCATTTTTGACAGTTTCCAATTTTTGTAGATTTATATTTAATACATTCCTATTATTAACGGATGTTTGCAGCTGTTTCTTTTCATTTTGAGTCACGCCACATCAGCAAATGAAGGTCCTGAAAGCTTGACTCCATCCACTTCATCATTAAGGTCGACTCTACTTTGGGGAGGCAGCTCTTCCCCTGTCATCTTTTGAGTGCCTTTCAATCTGAGGGGCTCATCTTCTGTCATTATATCAGACAGTGTTCCACTGCTATTCATAAGGTTTTCACTGGCTAGTTTTGTTCAGAAGTAGACCGCCAGGTCCATCTTCCTAGTCTGTCTTAGTCTGGAAGCTCTGCTGAAACCTGTCCACTGTGGCTGATCCTGCTGGTATTTGAATAACAATGGCATAGCTTCCGACATCACAGCAACATGTGAGCCCCCACAGTGCAACAAACCAACAGATAAAAACTTTAGAGTAGGACAAATCTGAGTTTGAAATGAGTGGACACCAAATTTCTCTGAGTCTGTTTTTTCATATGTAGTATAGGAATAAACATCTTCTTATACAAGAGTGTTGTAAGATTTAAATGAGAAAATGTTTCTCAAAGTGCCTGGAACATACAAACTATAAGCAGTAGCCATTAGATTATTTTTACTTTACCTGGCTCATCTCATTCCTCTGCATGTGAGTTTCAGGACATATAAATAGAACTGTACGTTACATACACCAGGCACATGCCACCTCAGAGCCTTTGCACTGACCTGGAATACTTTTCCCCAGATGTCTGCTTCCTTAAGTCTTCGCTCAAATTCAGCTTCTCAATGAGACTTATACTGAACTCCCTATTTTAAATTGCGTTTACTCACTCCCCCGGCCCCATCCTGCTCAGTTTTTTCCCTGGTACTTAGCCCCTTTAACATACTACTTTCTGTATTATTTTCAGTCGGCCCCCACATGAACACGAGCCCCAGGAGAGCAGGGATTTTTTTGTCTGTTTTCTTCACCGATGCCTTAGTGTCCATATAAGTGCCTCACATACAGGTTAGGCACTCAGTAAATACTTGATTTGAATGTCTTCCCACTGAATTTTCTAACTTTCAATTTGGGTCCCTTATTTACTTTGACAGCATGATTTTGGAAACCATCACCTGCTTTCCGCCTGCACCTTTTAGTGTGGCCCATCACCCACAGACCATGCCACCAGCCTCCACCAGGGAAAACTCCAGGCACCCTGCCCAGTTCAATTACTCTGGCAATTTTCTTCGCCTCTCTGGGCCTTGGTTGGATCATCATGGGGGAGGATTAACCAGTAAGCAAGGTACGCATGGGCTTAAATGTGTTTATGAACTAATGCCTAGTGCACAATTTCACTAAATCCATGTGAAATTGTGCCCTACAGATTAGTACATAAACACAGTTAAGCCTGTGCGTACCTTGCTTGTTGGTAATCTGTCCCTGATCATCTATACATGGGGATAAAAACCATCTCTATTCTATAAAACCAGTGTGAAGATTAAATGAGTTGTTGCAGTAAAGTGCTACTAATTTGTGTCTGGCCAACAGCTAATCAGGATTGGCTACTATGATTACTTTTACGTCCAAGTCCTGACCCTTTCACCTCAGTCCCACTCTGCTTGTCTCTTGCTCCCTTGCTGGGTTATTCTCCCTCTTCAACCCTTTGTCTCACCTCCCACCTGTTAGCCCTCAGATCTGACAGTGACAAGGTCTCTCCACTCAAGCTCTCCTCTCTTCTCTCGAACGTTTGTTTAAACACTTGTGCTCAAGTCCAAACTACTTTGAGACGCTTTCGGCCTAACTTGTGCTGTACTGAAACCTTCAAGTTTTAACAACACAATTCTAAGAAAAATTCCCACGGGAAATAAGCAGAAAAAATGTCTCACAGATTATTTCATTTAGCCTTAACCCAGAACTATTTTAATGCTATCGTTTATCACCAATAAATTATTTAATTTTAAGGCTTTTTTTAAGCATGCCCTCCTTAATGTCTTGTTCTCGTACTATACTGTTGCTATGAGCTGGAATCAACTCACTGGCAACAGGCTTAGTTTTGGGTTTTTTATACTATTTTAAAGAGCAAATTATTTCTGACTTTTTAAAATAATTTTGCCTTGAAACTGCTGCTGAGGCTAGGAATTTCTGATACGTATATGCCCTCTGAGGTTCATGTTAAGGCCTCAGGAGAGGAAAATATCCTGTTGTCTGCAAGGCTATGCCCTCTGAATTCGGGCTGTGCAGTCCGCTCTACCTCATGCCCCAGTCTCAGGGGAAGCCAGCTGCCAGAGAGCTTGGCTAAAGGTGGGGGGTAAAAGGTCCAAAGGATCGAATTTCAGGCTCCCAAAATAACCCCTGAGTACTCCTGCCTCCTCCAAATCAAGCCCTGCACGCTTCTTCACTCTGGCAGAGTGCCACCCTCTGCCTGGATCCCGGGAGGCCTTGATGAGCCATGGATGCCCCTCCATCTCCACAGGACAGCCCCCTAGAGCAAGCTGGGGAGCCCACAGAATTAAAGGCAGACATGCAGGGGGGCATTTTCTTTCTTAACCTTTATCATTCTCATTTCTTTATCTCCTCCCTTTCTTCTCCCTTTTTCTCCTCCACCTGTTCTCTGGGGGCCCCCAGAGAGTGTTTTCCAAAACCCAGTAATTTGTGTACCACTGTCATAATTATTTTATACTCATATCCAAATTCCTCCTGTACTATTTCTTTAAATTGTCTTTTTCACTTAAATTTTAAAAGGCTGTTAGTGTATAGGACTGCTTTAAATTTAAAAGCAGTTCCACTTGCCATAAGGACAAACCAGTTGCCCTTCAGTCAATCCCGACTCAAGGCGACCCCATGTGTGTCAGAGCAAAACTGTGCTGCATAGAGTTCTCAATGGCTAATTTTCTGGAAGTAGACCACCAGGTGTTTCTTCTGAGGCACCTCTGGATAGACTTGAACAGACAATCTTGCAGTTGGAAGCTGAGCACTGTTAACTGTTAGCATCCCCCAGGGACTCCTGTGTTTAAATAGGCTACCACGTAAATACAATGGAAATAAAAATATATAGTAATTGAACTTTAGCTGGATATGGCTGTTTTCTACAGAGCCTGTGCTTGAGTCCAGCTCTGTTAAAGAATGTAGAGTGTTGGACATAACCAGCATCAACATGAGACTTGCTCCAAGACATGAGCCACGGGAAGAGGGCTGAGAAGACAACTTTCTCACTTAGTTTTTAACGCCATGTCTACGTATTACGGAACGCTTCCCGCTTTGAGAAGCACGGCTTTGAGTTTTTGACTCACAAAAGATAAATACGTTTGTTCAAATTTGATAGGCCTCATCCCCTTTCTTTAAAGCATCGAATACGTTGTTTGCTAAGCATACTCCAAAACTTTTTTGTATATAGTTCTTCACTATTTGTCCACCGCTTTTGACCAAGCACCACAGTGTTTCGGATATAGACTCCCCTCTGCGTATCACAGAATATGGCCGGTGATGGGACTTTGTGTATCATCTAGCCCAAATTTTGGCCCAACTCCATGTTCCGAAAAGAGACTTGAAGTTCGGAACCGAGGGCGATTTGCCCAAGGTCACATAGAGGGCGATCTAACGATTGGGTTCGTGAAGCCCAAAGCACCAGCTTTCCCGTCCCTCCTCAGGAGGCTTCGTGAAGGGTGACCCAGCAGACGCCAGGCCAGACTTCTCGCCTCCTCTGTTGAGATCTCCGTTGTCTTGGCAGCGGCGCATTGTTCCCGCCTCCTCTAGGTGACGTTGGGAGCCACCGCCCAATAGGAGGACGGCTCAGCGCCGCGCACCGCCTTTTCCGAGAGGCACAGTCCAAGCGGCTGAGAGAAGCGTTGAGGGTGCGGGGAAAGCGGGGTCGGCCCGGCCGCGGCGAGTTACATCGATTCTAGCCCGCCAGCCTCCGCGGCCTCCCAGGGAACCCCGCAATGTTCGGGATGCCGGGCAGCAGCTTTGAGGAAGACCCCTTCTTCTCGTGAGTGTCGAGGCTGGCGGGAATTCGGGGATCCCGTGGGAGCGATTTTAGGGGAAAAGGAGGTTTAGAGGCGAGAGAGGATGCGGGGTGACTAAAGGAGGCGGCTGGAGGGAGCGGAGAGGACGATTTGGAGGCGTGTAAGGGAGGAGAAAAGGAGATTTAGGGATGAGGGAGGTGGAGACGGACGGATTACCCAGTAAGCAAGGCACGCACGGGCTTCATCCTGCTTACCTCTTAATCGGGAGTGCACAATTTCACTTGTTTTTCACCACATCAAAGATCGAAGATTTGTGCGTAAACCCCATGAAGCCCGTGCGTATCTTGCTCACTGGGTAACCCTCCCCTGCGTGAGGAGAGGACGGCTCGGGGGGGGGGGGGTCGTGAGGTGGGAGAAGACGGCTTGGGGGTGGGTGAGGTGAAGAGAGGAAGATTTGAAGGCGGGAGATGGGGAGAGGTCGGAGCAAGCCACCCCACACACAAACACTAGGGGTGTGGACTTCTGTCTTGACGGTACTGAGGGTAACCAACCCCAGCATTGCTTCCTTCGTTCGGAGTCCCGCCCTCTCAGCTGCAGGGGTCTTGGCAGACGAAGGCAACTTTACCGCGTCAGTGGAATTTCTGGTGAGAATTATGCTCATAGGACCATTTTAATTCCAGACTGAGCACTTTTTCATAATATGAGTGAGGGATGTGTTTATGAAAGCACAACAACGTTGGAGAGTTGTGCTTTCTCTCACTGCGAAGTGCTTGGAAGTTGCCATGTGCACTATTTGTTTTCTTTGCTTGCTTTGTGGCAAAGCTAGCCTCGTTGGGAAAGGGACTTGTTTTTCTGTCAAATGTGCAAATAGGGCAAAGAGGAAGAGAGAAGGGTGCATTTAACCCCTCAGGGAAACAAGTGCCATTATCCTGTGAAGAGGTCCAGTGAGATAATGTGACTGGAAACCAGCCCTAGAAAGAAGGCATCCGTAAATTAGTTGTTCCACTAGGATTTAGTTTCATTTATTGTTTCCGTCTTTTATAAGCATAATAGCATGGTCTAGTTGGATCCCTAAGACAGGAAGCTTTGTGATACTTTTTTTGGTCAAAGTGATTTGCCAGTTTAAATTTTGCTTTGGTGTCCTAATTTATTTTGATCCTTTAAGGTCTGTAGTGGTTAAGGGTTCGCTTCTAACCAAGAAGGTCAGCAGTTCAAATCCACCAGCTGCTCCTTGGAAATGCTATAGGGCAGTTCTACTTTGTCCTATAGGGTCACTGTGAGTTGGAATCGACTTGACGGCAGCCGGTTTGGTTTGGTTTGGTTTGTATACAATTCCATATTTTTTTAATGAAAAAAAAAGATTAAAATATTGTCAACAGCTAACATCACGAATTTTTTGTTCTCAAAAGTAAATATTATATTGGCTTCAATGTGTTAGTGCCATTTTAAAACCAAATAATACGAAAGTAACAATTGTAAGGGAATAAACACTAGGAAAAATAAAATGATTAACTATTTTAAAGGTTATTTGTTATAATTAAGGAGTATACGGATTCAGGCAGATTATTATTGCTGTGCGTTTTTAGTTAATTTGTTAAGGTGTGGTTAAGTCATTTTAACAAGTTTAAGATGTTTAAAATTTTGTATTATGATTTGCTCTTTTAAAAGCCTCTTAGAGTGGGGACTAAATAATATATCCACAGATGAGTCGAGCTGTTGAAGGGGTTTTTATTTAAATGTGACATCATTTTATTCAAATGTGACATGCCCATACAATGGGCAACAGTTATGAAGATTATGATAGACCTTTCTTTGGTTATATTCTTGATTATACTAACAGGAGCAATGGCCTTAACTAAACTGTGAATGTGTAATAAGTACCTTCTATAAAACATCAAGCAGAAGTGTAATTTAAACTCCTGGGTGACTCTTTCTGAGGAAGGGCAATGAACCTAAGAGTCAGGGTCAGAAATAGTAACAGGCCACAAATAGTAGCCATACATCAAAGAATACTTCCCCTGTGTTTAAGATGGAAAGGACTGTCGGTTACAAGTCAGTCGGTCTTTCAGTCACCCACTACTGTAACCTTCTTCAGATGTAGGCATCCATATTGTAAAAATTTAAGATAAAATGATTGTAATTAACTTCATAAATCTGATTCATGCCTGTAATTTGTTTACTTCACAATTAATTATATATAAACACAACTTTGAGAGTAGGAAGGAAAGAGAATATCAGTTTATATTTATTTCAGGTAATCTTTGATTTGACTCACCCCTTTGCCTCAACCCTAAAAATAAGTATTCATTACTAAAAAGGAATTCATAAAGGTGAAAAACTTCTATTGAAGCATCCCCTGATCTTAAGGGACAAACAAGGGAAGTGAAACTCATGCCCCATGCTCACTATCTTTCATATAAACATTATCCCTCTTGCTAGCGTTATAAGAATCCCTGGGTGGTGCCGTTAGCCCACTTGGTTGCTAACCGAAAGATTGGAGGTTCCAGTCCACCCAAAGGTGCCTTGGAAGAAAGGCCTGGTGTTCTCCTTACAAAAAATCAGCGATTGAAAACTCTGTGGAGGACAGTTCTACTCTGACAAACACGGGGTTGCCATGAGTCAGAATGAACTTGACAGCAGTTGGTTTGCTGGCATTATGAATGTCTAGTCATTGGATTCTTCAGCCACTAGCATAGTGTTGAATACATAGGATGTGTTCAGTATTGTTTGATGGTCTGGTGTCCTTTATTTTCTGTCTTGTAGTTAATCTGGCATTTAGTTGATTGCTGAAAGTAATTAGCATTTGCATGCAACAAACGCTACTGTCCATGTTGGCATTTCCTAATTAGGACACTAATCATTTTCTAAGTAATCAATTCAGAGTCAGGGAGAGTCAATATAAACATATTCTACTAACTTATTGATTATCCGGAAGTGGAGAGATAAAAAAAATACTTGTATATAAAATCTGAATTATTTTAATTTAAATAATTCGAGACTGATAAAATGTCTTGGTCAAATTGCTAACATTTAAAAAAAATGACCAACAGTCGTCTGTCATTTTGTCATACGGTGGTGACTTGCATGTTGCTGTGATGCTGGAAGCTGTGCCATTGGTATTTCAAATACCAGCAGGGTCACCTATGGTGGACAGGTTTCAGTGGCGCTTCCAGACTAAGACAGACTAGGAAGAAGGACCTGGCGATCTGCTTCTTAAAAAAAATGGCCAGTGAAAAGCTTATGAATAGCAGTGGAACATTGTCTGATACAGTGCCGGAAGATGAGCCTCTCAGGTTGGAAGGCATTCAAAATAAGACTGCAGAAGAGCTGCCTTCTCAAAGTAGAGTCGACCTTAATGATGTGGATGGAGTCAAGCTTTCGAGATCTTTGTTTGCTGATGTGGCACTACTCAAAATGAGAAGAAATAGGTGCAAACATCTATTAATAATCGGGACATGGATTAATAATCTAGGAAAATTGAAAATTGTCAAAAATAAAATGGAACACATAAAGGTCGATATCCTAGGCATTAGTGAGCTGAAATGGACTGGTACTGGCCATTTTGAATCAAACATATGGTATACTGTGCCAGGAGTGACAACTTGAAGAAGAATGGCATTGAATTCACAGTCAAAAAGAACATTTCAAGATCTATCCTAAAGTACAACGCTATCAGTGACAGGATAATAGCCATACACCTACAAGGAAGGCTAGTTAATACGACTATTATTCAAATTTACACACCAATCACTGAGGCCAAAGATGAAGAAATTGAAGATTTTGACCAACTTCTCTAGTCTGAAACTGATCAAACATGCGATAAGGATGCATTGATAATTACTAGTGATTGGAATGTGGAAGTTGGAAACAAAGAAGAAGGATCAGTACTTGGAAAATGTGGCCTTGGTGATAGAAATGATGCCAGAGATTGCATGATAGAATTTTGCAAGGTCAATGACTTCTTCATTGCAAATACCTTTTTTCACCAACATAAAGGGCGACTATACTCATGGAACTTGCCAGATGAAATACACAGGAATCAAACCGACTACATCTGTGAAAAGAGATGATGGAAAAGCTCAATATCATCAGTCAGAACAAAGCCAAGGGCCGACTGTGGAACAGACCATCAGTTGCTCATATGCAAGTTCAAGTTGAAACTGAAGAAAATTAGAACAAGTCCACGAGAGCCAAAGTACAACCTTGAGTATATCCCACCTGAATTTAGAGACCATCTCAAGAATAATGACCGAAGACCAGATGAGTTGTGGAATGACATCAAGGACATCATACATGAAGAAAGTGAGAGGTCATTAAAAAGACAGGAAAGAAAGAAAAGACCAAAATAGATGTCAAAAGAGACTCTGAAACTTGCTCTTGAATGTCAAGTAGCTAAAGTAAAAGGAAGAAATGATGAACTAAAAGAACTGAACAGAAGATTTCAAAGGGCAGCTCGAGAAGACAAAGTAAAGTATAATGACATGTGCAAAGACCTGGAGTTAGAAAACCAAAAGGGAAGAACATGCTAGGCATTTCTCAAGCTGAAAGAACTGAAGAAAAAAAGCCTCAAGTTGCAGTAGTGAAGGATTCTAAGGCGAAAATAATAAATGACGCAGGAAGCATCAAAAGCTGGAATACACAGAGTCATTATACCAAAAAGAATTGGTCGACATTCAGCCATTTCAAGAGGGAGCGTACGATCAGGAACCGATGGTACTGAAGGGAGAAGTCCAAGTTGCACTGAAGGCATTGGTGAAAAACAAGGCTCCAGGAATTGATGGAATATCAATTGAGATGTTTCAGCAAATGGATTCAGTACTGGAGGTGCTCACTCATCTGTGCCAAGAAATTTGGAAGACAGCTACCTGGCCAACCAACTAGAAGAGATCCATATTTATGCCTATTCCCAAAAAAGGTGATCCAGCCAAACACAGAAATTATCAAACAATATCATTAAAATCACAGATGAGTAAAATTTTGCTGAAGATCATTCAAAAGTGGCTGCAGCAGTATATGGACAGGAAACTGCCAGAAATTCAGGCCAGATTCAGAAGAGGATGTGGAACCAGGGATATCATTGCTGATGTCGGATGGATCCTGGCTGAAAGCAGACAATACCAGAAAGATATTTACCTGTGTTTTATTGACTGTGAAGGCATTGGACTGTGTGGATCGTAACAAATTATGGATAACATTGCAGAGAATGGGAATTCTGGAACACTTAATTGTGCTCGTGAGGAACCTGTACATAGATCAAGAGGCAGTTGTTCGGACAGAGGGGATACTTCGTGGTTTAAAGTCAGGAATGGTGTGTGTCATGGTTGTATCCTTTTGCCGTACCTATTCAATCTGTATGCTGAGCAAATAATCCGAGAAGGTGGGCTGTATGAAGAAGAACACGACATCAAGATTGGAGGAAGACTCATCAAGGACAATATGCAGATAACACAACCTTGCTTGCTGAAAGTGAAGAGGACTTGAAGGACTTGCTGATGAAGATCTAAGACCATGTCTTCAGTATGGATTATACCTCAACATAAAGAAAATAAAAATCCTCACAGCTGGACCAATAAGCAACATCATGATAAATGGACAAAAGATTGAAGTTGTCAAGGATTTCATTTTACTTGGATCCACAATCAACACCCTTGGAAGCAGCAGGCAGGAAATCAAAAGACGCATTGCATTGAGCATATCTGCTGCAAAAGACCTCTTTAAAGTGTTGAAAAGCAAAGATGTCACCTTGAAAGCTAAGGTGCACCTGACCCAAGCCATGGTGCTTTCAATGGCTTCATATGCATGTGAAAGCTGGACAATGAATAAGGAAGACCAAAGAAGGACTGACACCTTTGAACTGTGGTGTTGGCGAAGAATACTGAATATACCTTGGGCTTCCAAAAGAATGAACAAATCTGTCTTGGAAGAAGTACAACCAGAATGCTCCTTAGAAACAAGGATGGCAAGATTACGTCTTACATACTTTGGACACGTTGTCAGGAGGGATCAGTCTCTGGAGAAGGACATCATGCTTGGTAAAGTAGAGGGTCAGCGAAAAAGAGGAAGACTCTCAAGGAGATGGATTGACACAATGACTGCAACAATGGGCTCAAGCATAACAATAGTTGTGAGGGTGGTGCAGGATCAGGTGGTGTTTCGTTCTGTTATTCATAAGGTCCTATGAGTCAGAACTGGTTCGACGGCACCTAACAACAACAACATAGCTATATGCCTAGTCCTGTGGACTTTATTTTAAAGATGTAGAAATCTTGGCCTCTGCCCTTAAGGCCCTCTTATGAATATCATGTGTGTAATTTTTAGTGTCAAAATTTGCACACTAAATAATAATTTAAAAAAAAACTAACTTGGACAGTATTTTTAATGGGCCACATTTAGTTTATAATTTTTATCCCAGTGATAATGCAATCAGAATAAGAAATCCCACTAAGTTTTACACTCTCTAGGAAAGTAATAGCTACTTAGCTGTTTATCATTCACTTATTTGCAAGTTTTGATCAGTCCAATTCATTGAAGCTAGGGAATGTTCTTTATGATCAAGCCATAGCAGTACGCTGGCTCAGTTTTTGCCATATGTATAGTGGAAGGGAGGAATTTCCCTTGATGAACAGGACTGCCATGTCAATTACCTGAGAAACTTACGTAATAAAGAATAAAGTAATGCTTAGGTGCACAAATACCTGTAGTTTGGCCATCATAATGGTGAGTACAAATGTTTATGGTATAAATGGGAAGTAACTTTTCCCTGATTTAAATGAAAATGCATCCTCAGAAAATCTGAAAACTATACAAAGTTTGGTAAAGGAAAACATGCAACCCAGAATACTAGCTACTGTTATCATTTTGATGTATTTTATTTCCATTTTCCATATATGGCCCCCCTTTTTTTTTTTTAACCAAATTGGGGCCAAACTTTATGGCTAAATAGTCAGTTTTTCCTCAATATACACCATAAGCTTTTTCCAGTCTTATATAATTCTCTGAAGCATGACTTTAATATTTGTAAAATATTGCATTTTGTGCATGTGGAAAGAACATTTTTTATACAAATCTTTATCCACATTTTAAATTATTAGACTAGTTTATTACCTGAAATTACTAGTTTATAGAGTATAAACTTTTTAAAGTCTCATGATATTGCCAATTTGTTTTCCTAAAAGAGTGGAACAATTATTTTCGAAAGAGAATAATATGAATAGGTAGAAAAATATAAAAAGCTATTAACTTTTCACCAAAGAAAACAAACTCTGGATTAGGTTAATTTAAAAAAATACTAAAACAGCTTCTTGCTACCACAAAGAGTTTTTTGGCTTTGATGAAAGAGAAAGCTTAGAGCAAGAGGAATCTTAATGCCTTATCTCTAGCCAGCTGTTCTTGGTAGACATGAGTCGAACTCACTTCAGGGGCAGCCAGATTTCTTCCTGAATGGTTCAGACAGGTGTAAAAGCTAGACTTGGGGCCTACTTTTGTCTTAGTGCTTTTTCCAACAGGCAGTCTTTACTCATGTCACTCAAAAAAATTTTTAAAAAAATGTTTTTTAGCATTTGCTGTAAATACCAGTCTTCACTTGAATAGTAATTTTAAAAAAATCAACCTGTGCAATATTTTTAATGGGCCACATTTATGGAGTTTGTTATTTTTAACCCAGTTATAATGCAATCATAAAAATAAATCCCACTGAATTATTTTATGTTTCTGTAGGAAAATAATAGCTATTTAGCTGCTTAACATTCACTTATTACACAGAACAAAACCTGGTATTCCCTGGTGTGGTTTTTTTCACTGCAGTTGAATCTCATCCACGTATCTGAAGGAAAAGTTGACGGATTTTCTAAATAACTACATATTAATAAGAACAAACATTTTAATCTCCATGCTTGTAACCATACTTTAAGCTCTAAGTGTCCAGTGAGTATAGAGTTCTAAGCAAAAGGATTCCCTTTTGAATCACTCATTTTAAAACATCAGGTAGTGTAAAATCCTTCAACCCCATGTAGTTCTATTTATTCTTTAGAAATCTGTATTATGAAATATATCAAACATACTACAAAAGTAGAACGTTATAATAATAACCTGTACCCATCACCCACAATTTCAAAATTTATGCCTACTTTACCTATCCCTATTGCTGCTGCTGCCCCTGATGCATCTTAAAGCAAATTCTAGACTTATCATCTCATCCACCCCTGTGTATTTTCAAATATGTCTCTGAAAAATATGGTTATTATTTTCTTATGTAACCACAGTGCCATTTCACAATGCCATTTTCATCTAACAAAATTAACAGCAACTCCAATTGCTTGCTATAATCTGGCGTTGGGTATCATTTGTGTATGAAATACTTCGGAATAATTTGGTTTTTAAGGTGAGAATTAAAAATTATTCCTTACACAACTAATTTATGAGCGTTCGAATGATTTGAAACTATTCCTTAAGTAAAAAGTAAGGAGATACATATACCAACTTCTAATTCCTCAATTTTAGAGTAACTTTTGACTTTAGATCTTGATTTTTAAAAGCATAAAATAACTCCCTTTCTTCATAAGCTTCTCAGTGTGTGCTATTTAATTTTTAAATTGTCACAGCTTCCTTATACTGCTTATTGCCTACAGTTCTGCTAGAATACTGATTCTGAAACTTTTAACAAGTTCACAATCTAGGAATAGTTGTCTTAAATTTTCTATACCCCTTATTCCTGTCCATAAACACAACTAAAAATCCTATAAGAATTAATGGAAAATATGAACCATATTTATGATTCTTTTATGCATTTTATGTACAATATCTTGTTTGTTCCTTAATATGTTATAGTCTGTTTTTAATTGGAAAGGATGAAATAACCATAATACCTGAATAAGCCTAATGTTCTGGTGTCTTCGTTTTATTATATTTCATAAATGAATTTAGTACAACAATTCTCCAGTTAATACTCAAAATTTAACTGATGAGCATCTTTTTATTCTAAGAGGCCTGTTTACTAATTTCATTGAGAATAGGGGCATATGTTTAATTTCTGGACTCCTGTTGAAATTCTTGCATTCTGTTGCTCTAATAGTATCCTCAGCCTGCACACACCACTCTCCTTTTATAACTTTGCATGAGATTTCTCAGTGAGCAGAACGAGGGAAAGTAGAGCAGCATTTCCAAATAGATAGCTATATAGAAGACAAGAGAGTTATAACTAGAGAGCAAGTGGGGAAGTGTACTGTCTTACGTTGTAATTCTTTAGAACAGAAATTATTAGTCAAGAAGTTGAACATTTGCTTTGTAAAGTGGTTATCAATCATCCAGACCAGCAGTGGTCCTAATGCAGTTGGAATTTATCATGTGGTTCAAGTATGCAAAGGACCTGTTACTTATTTAAATCATTTACAATTATACTTCTTTTTCTACTTAACAGCTTCCTTTAAAACAATTGATATTGCACAAAAATAAATAAATCTGTAGACTTATTAGAGAACATTCTTTTCTGTTTATTTTAATACTTTGTAATATCATCAAGTGTAGCTGAAAAATGGCACTGCTTTCTGAATAGAAGACTAGATTATTATTCCTGGAACTATTGAGACCTAGTGCTTTACTTGTGGTAAAATTCCGTTGCTCAGATGTTACATTTCTGACTGCAAAGGAGTAATCTAATTTAGTTAACCACAGTGGTTTCCCCCCAAATGGAAATCCTTTAGATTGGCTTTAGATTGAATACATCCCGCCTGAATTTAGAGACCATCTCATGAATCAATTTGATGCACTAAACACTAGTGACCAAAGACCAGAAGAGTTGTGAGAGGACATCAAGGTCATCATACATGAAGAAAGTAAAAGATCATTAAAAAAGACGGGAAAGAAGGAAAAGACCAAAATGGATGTCAGAAGAGACTGTGAAACTTACTCTAAAGTGAACAGAAGAAATGATAAAAGTAAAAGAGCTGAAAAGAAGATTTCAAAGGGTGGCTGGAGTATTACGATGAAGGTGGAGTGTTGTGACGAAATGTACAAAGACCTGGAGTTAGAAAACCAAAAGGAAAGAACACAATCAGCATTTCTTTATGTATTTTCTTTTCATCTTTTCCATTGCTGTTGATTTTGTGTTTGCTGAGTCTTTATATTTTTCTAGTTTTTTATTTTGACTTGTAGGATTGTTAGTTTCCTTTGTGGTTACCTTAATATTTACCCTTTTTTTCTAAGTTTATACCAGTCTTTTATTTCTTTATATTGCCTTCACTTCCTTTCCATACGAAAAATCTATGTCTACGTTTTTTAAGTTCCTCTTTTTTGTTTAAATGTTGTCATCTTTTACATTTTGACATCTGTTTCCCTGTTTTCAGTGTTTTAGCTTTGATTTACTTTTGTGACTTCCCTATCTGGGTTGATATCTGGTTGCTCTATCCTGTGTTCTAGTCTTGGGTTATTATCTGATGTTACTGATTTTCTAACCAGAGGACTCCCTTTAGTATTACTTATAATTTTGGTTTGGTTTCTGCAAATTCCCTAAACTTGTCTTTATCTGGAAATGCCCTGATTTCACCATCATATTTGAGAGACAGTTTTGCTGGATATATAATTCTTGGCTGGCAGGTTTTTTTCCTTCAAGGCTTTATATATGTCATGCCATTGCCTTCTTGCCTGCATGGTTTCTGCTGAGTAGTCCAAGCTTATTCTTATTGACTCTCCTTTGTAGATGACTTTTTGTTTATCCCTAGCCACTCTTAAAATTCTCTGTCTGGTTTTGGCAAGTTTGATTATAATATGTCTTGGTGACTTTCTTTTGGGATCTACCTTATGTGGGGTTCGATGAGCATCTTGGATAGGTATCTTGTCATCTCTCATAATATCAGGGAAGTTTTCTGCCAACAAATCTCAACAATTCTGTCTGTATTTTCTGTTATCTGCCCCCCGCCCCCTGCCCCCGTTCTGGTACTCCAATCACTCGTAGGTTATTTCTCTTGATACAGTCCAACATAATTCTTAGGGTTTCTTCTTTTTTTTAAATCCCTTTGTCTGATTTTTCCTCAAATAAATTGCTGTCAAGTGCTTTATCTTCAGTCTCACTAATTCTGACTTCATTGCCTCAATTCTCCTCCTATGACTTTCTATTGAGTTGTCTAATTCTAAAATTTTATTGTTAATCTTCTGGATTTCTGATTGCTGTCTCTCTATGGATTCTTGCAGCCTGTTAAATTCATCATTATGCTCTTTAATCTTTTTAATTTCCTCTGTTGCATGTTCTGCATTTTGATTAATTTCCTTCCTAATCTCTTGAAGAGTTCTGTATATTAATGTTTTGTATCCTGCCTCTGGTAATTCAAGAAATTTTCCTCCTCTGGAAAATTTCTAGATTCTTTATTTTGGGAGCTTGCTGAAGCCATCATGGATTGCCTGTTTATGTGATTTGATATTGACTGTTGTCTCCAAGCCATCAGTAAGTTATTATATTTATTTATTTTATGTTTGCTTACTGTGTCATGGCTTCTTGTTTTGTTTTGATATGCCCAGGTAGTCTGCTCCTATGAGCTAGTTTGATTATTGGCATCTTTGAAGCTCTAATGACCCTGGTGACAGGTGGTTAGATCTGCTACTAGGTATGTGAGCTCAGGAGTCCACCCATTCCCCCTGTATGGATTCAGCTCAGGTGCCCAGGCTCTCACTTACAGTCCTAGACCGGCATGGGTGATTGGTGTAGGCACAGGCATCTGGCTGCAGCAGGGGAACCCACTCTGAGTGAGGCAGGGGAGTGACAGCCACCCCCAAGTGTCCAGGAGGAAGGCATGCCCCTGTTCCCTAGAGCACGTAGGTGGGTGGGTTTTGCAGCCAGATTATGAGTAGCTAATGCTATTGGCTGTAAGGACTGAAGGGCACCTCTTATTCATGGGCCCCTATCACAGGTGGCTAGGCAGTATGGGTGGAACCACCAGTCCTCAGGCCCCTGATGTGGGTAGGTGAAGACCCTGCTTAATGGGCAGAGCAGTGTCAAATGTCAAGAACCTGCCACTTCACAGCTGAAACAGTTGAACTTAGAGTTCCAGTATATATGCTGTTGTACTGTGGTAATGAGGGCCTACACTGTTGAGATGGGCCCACACAAGTCTCTGTAGGGGGAAGTGCACTCAAAGTCCATGGATCCCTTGTGCCTGTGCCTAGGCAGAGGAGAAGTGCCTACCCTGGGTTCCTGGCTTAGGGGAGCCAACAGCTTATTTTTTCCCCTATTTATTAATTTGTTCACTCTCCAAGGCAGGGAGAATGGCTCCAGACGTGTGACGGATCCTACTTCCAGCTCAAGGGACTCAGCAGTTGCTGAAGCCGGTCCGGGGCCCCGTGCAAAGCAGGGAGCGGGGAGGTAAATTGGAGAGAGGTTTTTCCCTAAGGTGGGTGTTTTTGATCCACGCGGTAAGCCATACGCAAGTACTTATCTTTCGTCGAGGGCCGCTTCTCATTGGTTTTGCGTAGCTGAGTAGACTCTCAGTGTCTGGGTCTCTCCCAGTGCAGAATACACCTCCCAAGCATGGCTGCTTGCCTGCCTCACCACTTAGCCCCAAGCTGATAAGGCCTGAAGGTCTCAGGCTCTCGCTGGGCCAGGTCTGGCAATTCCTCACTGCTTCCGAACTGTCTCTCCCTTCTACTGCCACTCAGTCCAGTTCCTCAACTCTGCCTTTGATGTTCAGGGCTCCCAGATTGACATATTATAATCAAATCACTTGTTTTTTTGGGTCTTTGTTGTAAGAGGGTCCACTCAAGCGTCTGACTACTCCACTGTCTTGGCCCCGCCTGCTTCTGAGTCACAATCAGCATTTCTCAAGCTGAAAGAACTGAGGGGAAAATTCAAGCCTCGAGTTGTCTTACTGAATGATTCTATGGGCAAAAAATTGAATGATGCAGGAAGCATCAAAAGAAAATGGAAGGAATAAAGAGTCACTGTATCAAAAAGAATTGGTTGTCATTCATCTATTTCAGGAGGGAGCATGTGATCAAGAACCGCTGGTGCTGAAGGAAGAAGTTTAAGCTTCAGTGAAGGCATTAGCAAAAAACAAGACTCTAGGAATTGATGGAATACCAATTGAGATGGTTTAAAAAGCGGATGCAACACTGGAAGCACAGACTCATCTATGTCAAGAAATTTGAAAGTTTTAGTTTGTCTTGTTCTAATAGTGTTGCAGGAGTTCTTATATATTTTGGGTACAAGTCCTTTGTTAGATATGTGTTGTGAATATTTTCTTCTGCTCTATGGTTTGTCTTTTTGCTCTCTCAATGGTGCCTGCAGGAATTATTAATTGATGAAAACTTGATCATGTTTCAGATCTCATTTTTTCCATTATATTTCATCAGCACTGTACTTAAGACTCATCCATGTGTCTATTTGTGCATCTAACTTATGCTTCTGACTGCTACATGGAGTCCATGGTGTGCACCCACCATGTCTGACCCATCTACTTCCTAGTGCTGGAGCCCCAGGCAGCCTCCAGCCTTCATCTTCCTCCCTCAAAACAGCACTGCACTGGAAAAAAAAATTTGGAAGAAAGCTGCCTGGCCAACTGACTGGAAGAGATCCGTATTCATGCCCATCCCAAAGAAAGGTGATCAAATGGAATGTGGAAATTATTAAATACTACTAATATCAGATGCTAGCAAAATTTTGCTGAAGATAATTTAAAAATGACTGCAACTGTATATCAACAGGAAACTGCCAGAAGTTCAAGCCAGTTCATAAGACGAAGTGGAATGAGAGATAATAATTGCAGATGTCAGATGGATCTTGGCTGAAAGCAGAGACTACCAGAAAGATGTTTACATGTGTTTTATCAACTACATGAAGGCATTCAACTCTATGGATCATAACAAATTATGGATAAGATTATAAAGAATGGGCATTCCGGAACACTTAATTGTGCTCATGTGGAATCTATACACGGATCAAGAGGCAGTCGTTTGAACAGAGCAAAGGAATGCTAAACCAAAAACCTGTTGCTGGCCGGTTGATTCCGACTCATAATGACCCTATAGGGCAGAGTAGAACTGCCCCATAGGGTTTCCAAGGAGTTGCTGGTGGATTGGAACTGCTGACATTTTGGTTAGCAGCCGAGTTTTTAACCACTGTGCCAGCAGGGCTCTGGTGATAATACATGTCTTAAAATTGGAAAAGATGTGTCGCAGGCTTATATCCTTTCACCTTATTCAGTCTGAACAAACAGTGCATGAAGGTGGAAAAAGAACTTGGCATCAGGTTTGGAGGAAGACTCATTAACAACCTACGAAATGCAGATGACACAACCTTGCTTGCCAAAGTGGTGAAAGTCAAAGACTATATAGCCTTAAGTATGGATTACACCTGAATGTGAAGAAAGTGAAGATTCTCACAACTGTACTGATAAACAACATCATAATAAATGGAGAAAAAAATTGAACTTGTCAATGATTTCATTCTGCTTGGATCAACAATCAGTGTTCATGGAACATCCTGTGAAAAAATCAGATGATGTTATTGCATTGGACAGATCTGCTGCAAAAGATCTCTTAAAAGTTTTAAAAAGCAAAGATGTTACATTGATGACTAAGGTGCGCTTACTCCAAGCCATTATTTTTCAGTCTCCTCATACACATGCGAAAACTGGGCAATGAAAAAGGAAGACAGAAGAATTGAAAGAATTGATGCGTTCAAACAGTAGTGTTGGCGAAGAATAGGACTGCTGGAAGAATGAACAAAGCAGTCTTAGAAGAAATACAAACAAATGTTCCTTAGGAGCAAGGAGGGTGACACTTCAGCTTGCTTAGTTTGGACACATCAGCAGGAAAGACCAATTGCTAGAAAAGGACATCATGTATGGTAGAGGGCCAAGGGAAACCTTCAATGAGATGGATTGACACAATAGCTGCAACAAGGGATTGAAACATACCAACGATCATGAAGATAGCACAGGACCACGCAACGTTTCATTCTGTTATGTGTAAGGTCACCATCGAGTTGGAGCTGACTCTGGCAACTAACAGCAATTATCTATAAAGGGACAAGGGGAAAATTTGGGGCAGGTTATGCATATGTTGTACATCTGGACTGGTAAATTTTCCTGTATGTAAAGTATACGTCAAGAAAGCTGAATTAAAACAACCTTTCTGCAGACACAAATGCAAATCCAGCTAAGCTATTTGCTGATCTTACGAAATAGCATAACTAGATTTAAGGGATGTCTGTATATGAAGCAGTTATATTTTTGATTTCCAAAGTAATATATTAATAAATTTTGAGCTCCCTTGGGATAGATTTATGTGTACAAATAGTGTAGAGTTCAAAGGAAAAGCTCTTTCTGCCTGGAACTACTGGAGGAAGATAGACGTTTTTGAGCATCCTCATGGTGACATCAGACGTTTGTAATTGGATTAGAAGGGAGAAGGGTGACCTAAGGAGGATTAAACTGAGGTGGAGAAGATTGAAAGGAGCAAGGGCAACTGGAGGACTCTACTGGACTGCAGAGAAGAATAAGATTGACTTGGTAAAGTGGACTCCAGTCATGGCATGCATTAAGTTCTAGAATGAGCAATAAGTAATTGACCAGTGGGTCACTGACTTTCCAAGTGGAACAAAGTAGGAAAACCACTATGGTAGGCAATAGAAATTTTAGGTTCTTGAATGGAGCTTGGGATGAAAGAGGTAACATCAGATAGGAGCTGAGTGTCAATATTTGTAAAACATATAGAATAGGTCCTGGAACATGATAATTGGTATATGCATTTTTAAATAAGTCTCTTTTCCATGAGAGGTACTGAATAATAGAATAGTAGGGAATGGCATCTGTACATGAATTAAGAAGAGAAGGTAAGGGAAATTAACATTTTTCCAGCATATTATATGGGCCTGTTACTGTGCTTTGTGCTTTCAGATACATTATTTAATCTCTGCAATAGGGATATATATTATCCTCATTTTACAGCTATGGAAACTTAGGTTCAGGAAGGAAGGTTTGAGTTGTCATAGGGGAAAAAGACCCCAGACTCTGATTTAATCAAAAGAGATTTTTATTAAGCCAAGACAAAGACGATCATTCAAGTGAGGGACACTGTTAGCATGTACCCAGTTCAGAGGCTGAAGGAATCCACCAGATGACAGTCATGTTGTCCATTACATACTATATAGGATAAAGAAAATCATCACAAAGTCATGATTGATAGCAGATCAATTCATCACTGTTGTCGGTAGGACAACAGAAGTGGAGAAGGGACCGTGACTAGGATACGTACATAATTACAGGTTTAAAAAGGTTAGAGGATCGGTTTTGGGGTTTTAATTAACTGGCTGCATGGTGGCTGGGATCAACTCACGATCACGTGATCCTGAGTGATAGTCACAAGGTGGTTATAAGACAATACCAGGACCCCAACCTTTAACTTAAACCAGATAATATGCATCGTGGAGCATTTCCTTATTTATTAACCAGTGGAGAAAACTGGTGTGCCAGTTTTTCTATCACATAACCAAGGGAAAAGAAAATTGGACCTTATCCTAGCTTTCCTTACTGTGGCCCTATAAGATTTAGGGGTCTCCAGTCTCCAGATTAAATTCTAACTAAGTCATATACCACAACTACAGAGGGGCAGTATTCCTCAGAGGTTGGTGGGGGGACTATTTAAGTCAAGATCACCAGGGATGCTTTATCCACAAACCCCACCTAGGACTAGGGGATCCCATCTCTAGGAGTAGGGAGCAGGAATCGGCATTTCTAACTGGTTCACCTGCTGGTTAGTAATCTCAAAAAAGTTTTGAGAACTACGATCTTAAAATGCAGCAGATATTTTTACCATATGGTGATTTCTAGTATTTAGAGTTCTTAGAAACTAAAAGTTGACCTCTTAGAGGTGATCTAGAGCTTTGTCTTTGCCTGTTAAAATATATGTTGTACGTTTACAGTGTTCATAACATAGCTATAGTTCTTAATTCTCATGTTTAATAAATAAGAGTTGAAAAACAAACCAACATTCTATATTTGGCCTCACTAGAATTTATATTGTGTACTGCCCAAAGCAGCCTCTACCCAGAAGCAGTATTTTTCAGATTCCTTTTTTTTGTTGTTGGCATGTCTGTTGTTGTTGTTGTTAGGTGCCGTTGAGTGGGTTCCAACTCATAGCAACCCTGTGCACAACAGAATGAAGGACTGGCCAGTCTTGCATAATCCACATAATTGTTGCTGTGTTTGAGCCTATTGTTGCAGCCACTGTATCAGTTTATCTCGTTGAGGGTCTCCCTTTTTTTTTTTTTTACTGATTCTCTACCAAGTATAGTGTCCTTCTCCAGGGATTGGTCCCTCATGATAACATGTCCAAAGTATGTGAGAAGAAAACTCGCCATCCTTGCTATAAGGAGCCTTCAGGCTGTACTTCTTCCAAGACAGACTTGTTCATTCCTCTGGCAGTCCATGGTATATTCAATATTCTTCACCAACACCTTAATTCAAATGCATCAATTCTTCTTCGGTCTTCCTTATTCATTGTCGAGCTTTCACATGTGTATGAGGCGATTAAAAATATCATGGCTTGGGTAAGGCACACTTTAGTCCTCAAGGTGATATCTTTGCTTTTTAATAAAGAGGTCTTCTGCAGTGGATTTGCCCAGTGCAATACGTCATTTCATTTCTTGACTGCTCCTTCCATGGGCGTTGATTGTGGATCCAAGTAAAACAAAATCTTTGACAACTTCAATCTTTTCTCCATTTATCACGATGTTGCTTATTGGACCAGTTGTGAGGATTTTTGTTTTCTTTATGTTAAGGTGTAATCCATACTGAAGGCTGTGGTCTTTGATCTTCGTCAGTAAGTGCTTCAAGTCCTCTTCACTTTCAGCAAGCAAGGTTGTGTCATGCGCATATTGCAGGTTGTTAATGAGTCTTCCTCCAATCCTGATGCCCTGTTCTTCTTCATATAGTCCAGCTTCTCAGATTATTTGCTCAGCATATAGATTGAACAAGTATGATGAAAGGATACAACCCTGACGCACAGCTTTCCTGATTTTAAACCACACAGTATCCCCCTTGTTCTGTTCGAATGACTGTCTCTTGGTCTATGTACAGGTTCCTCATGAGCACCATTAAGTGTTCTGGAATTCCCATTCTTTGCAATATTACCCATAATTTGTTGTGATCCAAGCAGTTGAATGCCTTTACATAGTCAATAAAACACAGGTAAATGTATTTCTGGTATTCTCTGCTTTCACCAACATCCATCTGCAATCAGCAGTGATATCCCTCATTCCATGTCCTCTTCTGAACCTGGCTTGAATTCCCAGCAGTTCACTGTCAACACTTCTGAATTATCTTCAGCATAATTTTACTTACATGTGATATTAATAATTTTGTTCAATAATTTCTGCATTCTGTTGGATCACCTTTCTTTGGAATAGACACAAATACGGCTCTCTTCCAGTCAGTTGACTGAGTAGCTATCTTCCAGATTTCTTGGCATAGACAAGTGAGCACCTCCAGCGCTGCATCCTTTTGATAAAACATCTCAGTTGGTATTCCGTCAATTCCTGGAGACTTGTTTTTCACCAGTGCCTTCAGTGCAGCTTGGACTTCTTCCTTCAGTACCATTGGTTCTGGATCATATGCTGCCTCTTGAAATGGTTGAATGTCAACTTCTTTTTGGTACAGTGACTCTGTATTCATTCCATCTTATTTTGATGCTTTCTGCATCATTCAATATTCTGCCCATACAATCCTTCAGTATTGCCACTCAAAGCATGAATTTTTTCTTCAGTTCTTTCAGCTTGACAAATGCCAAGTGTGTTCTTCCTTGTTGCTTTTCTAACTCCAGGTCTTTGTACCTTTCATTATGATACTTTACTTTGTCTTCTCGAGCTGCCCTTTGCAGCTCTTTACATCATTTCTTCCACTTTAGCTACTGTACGTTCAAGAGCAAATTTCAGTCTCTTCTGACATCCATTTTGGTCTTTTCTTTCTTTCCTGTCTTTTTAATGACCTTTTTCTTTCTTCATTTATGATATCCTTGGTGTCATCCCACAACTTGTCTTGTTTTTGGTCATTAGTATTCAATGTACCAAATCTATTCTTGAGATGGTCTCTGAATTCCTTTAGTGATGGTATGTCATCTGAGATGTGTTATTTGTGTTAAACATTTTTATACAGTAAGGGATAAATAATGGTGTATTTTTATTTTTATATGTAAGTGAATTATAAACCCATTGCCATTGAGTCGATTCCGACTCATAGTGACCCTGTAGTGAATTATAGTGGATAACAGAAAAAAAATATTTCTTAAATTTGTATTTATGGGTAGTGAGTCTTAATGAAATCATTCTATTCTCCTAAACTCATTATTTAAATTTCAACACATAATCTTATGTGCTTATATATATTTTCAACAGTGATTCTTTTATGGCACACCGAGAAAGTATGCAACAGATGATGAAAAGTTTTTCCGAACCTTTTGGAAGAGACTTGTACAGCATCTCCAATGGTAGAGGAAGAGCTCGTAATCATAGAGGACATGATGATGATGAAAACTCCTTTAGTGTAAGTTCTTTATTGTAAAGATAATTAGTGAGAAGTTTCTGTGGGATGTGAAGAAAAATATTAACAGAATATATCTGTGATGCTAGGCTATGACTAATACTTGTGGTATAGAAATAACTTATATAAGGGGGACCTGTTGGGTAGTTGAATCCATTAACAATAAATTGTTAGCTGTTTGAATTCCACTGTGCTACCAAAACTTCTAGGACCATAGTGTTATATTGAGCCAAACCTAAACCATCATTCTTCCTTTAAAAAGTATATATATATATATATATATATATACGTATTTCTCACCTTATTCCTCTCATGTCTTAAACAGTCAAGGAAATATCCTTTCTATCCCATATACCACTTTTTTCCCCCTACTTTAAAATAGCAGCCAAAGCTGTGGTGTAATGCTTTATCTTTATTGGACTAGGCAACTCTGATCTTCTGTGTAGCTTCTGTGGACTTTCAAAAATTTGGTTAACTTTTGTGTCTCAAAAGCTTGAGCAGCTAAAATATATTTTCATAAGCCCTGTGTGAGAGCAAAGCTGGGAGGTTACAACACGCTCAACTAAAAATATATGCATAGATGTAGATAGATATAGATATCTTAACTATTTTCCTTCTTGCCTATTTTATTTCTATTACTTTATAAGACCTTGGAACGCTAGTTTAAGGATAACAAATCTGCAGGAATATCTATAAAGATGTATCTCTGCAGTTGAAATGTAGATATTTGGAACTCTGTGAACTTTGAGTTGGTCAATTGGGAAACTTCCAGAATCTTTCTTTTTATCATGCACACAAGGTTGAAATTTCAAAAATTGCTGCCGAAAGTACATTTTCATATTTTCTGTTTGCAATAATAAGCTTAAATAGAGCAAAACATTTCAAATACTCCTAGGAGGTTTGATGAGTAAAATTACATTTGCCATTTAAATGGAAGTAACCTTCATGTTCTGTTTCATATCTATTAATGTATAATCTGCACGCAGCACATTCACATTCCTGACCAGGACTCAGGCCAGTGCAGCGGCCACAGGAACAGCCATAATTGCCACCTCTGGAGATGGAGCTTGAATCTCCCAGGCCACCTATCGGGAGGAGGCTCCAGGCACCGCAGCCAGTGGCAAGTGAGAACCGTTACTAGGCAAAATTCTGTCTCCTGGCAACTCAGAAGTGGGAAATTGGCAAAACTGAACTGTCAGAGACAGACAGCAATTTTAGTCACTGACTGTTTGTACCAGCGGAGGTGCCTTGGCCATTGGGAAACGTGAGTGTAGGATTGCAAATCAGGGGCAACAGAGGAAAGATGAGTCAGGGAGACCATAAAAGTAAGTTTATTACACCCACAGTTACCAAAGGGGTACACAGCAGAGCATGCTGGGCCACAAGGGAGCACTTGGCGCCCTTACTGCCAGATGTATGTCATTAATGCACAAATAGGTAGTAGATTTTTCATTATTGTTGTAAAAGCAAAATGTCACATAACCAGACAGTCTTTAAATGAGGAGTGGGTGAATATAGCTCTTTCTGTTTCTGCACATAAATGGGCTACTCTCCTCCTTGGTAGAAGAAGGAGGAAGTGATGATTTTATCCCCCTACTTGTAAGCATAGAAAGGAGAGCTGTTTATAATTCAGCTGAAAAGTCCTTGAAGATGTCTGTACACATAAGCTGCAATTCTCCTGGCCATCCATTGGAAGCAGAAGTAAATGTTTCTTTCTAGAGCACTTGTGCTTAAAACACTTGAATGTTTAGCAAGAGCTGGCATAAGACATGTGACCAAATAGATAAATTTCTGTGTAACTGTAGTTTGTAAGGTTCATACTTTAAAACTATTTGTGTTGTTAGCATGCCTCATACTATATTTACCTTGCCAAAGTGGCTTTCCATCAAGTATTTGGCAGGGGGAAACGGGAAAAACACAGCTGAATTAATATGGTTGTCTAAATGTGTGATGACTGAATAAGAAAAGTCAAGTAGGAAAATGATCTTGAATACAGAAAGAAGGCCATGACTGACATTTGAATGAAAAACTAAGAATTGTTGCTACCTTGTCCAATGTAGGTGCCATAATAATTACCTTCTAAGATTATGGATCATTTATTAGTGTAGGGTAAAGTCTATAGAAGGAGCCCTGGTGGTACAGTGGTTAAAGTCCTTGGCTGCTAACCAAAAGGTTGGCAGTTTGAGCCCACCAGCTGCTCCATAGGAGAAAGATGGAGCAGTCTGCTTCCATAAGGATTATAGCCTTGGAAACTCTGTGGGACAGTTCTTCTCTGTCCGATAGGGTCACTGTGAGTTGGAGTCGACTTGAGGAGTCCCTGGCTAGTGCAAGCAACTCATTTGGCTGCTAACCAAAAGATTGAGGGTTCAGTTCTACCCAGAGGTACCCTCAGAAGAACGACCTGGCAATCTGCCTCTGAAAAATCAGCCATTGAAAACCCTGTGAAGCCCAGTTCTACTCTGACACACATGGGTTGCCATGAGTCAGGATCAACTCAACGGCAACTGTTTTTGTTTTAATTCTGTAGACTGGCCTTATCCAATAGCACTTTCAGGATGATGGATATATTCTAAATTTGCTTTGTTCAGCGTGGTAACCACTAGCCACATATGGCTACTGAGCGCTTGAAATGTGGCTGGTGCTACTGAGGAACTGGGTTTTTACTTTGATTTCATTTTAATTACTTAAATTTTAAATAGTCACATGTGGCTAGTGGCTACTTTAATGGACAGCATGACTATGACATTCATTTAGACTCCAAAACTTTTAGCTTTTTTTGACCAGTCCTAAAGAAAGAGCACTAACCTTTAGTGCTCAGGAAAGACCAGTTGCTAGAACGGGACATGTTCGGAAAAGTAGAGGGCCAAGGAAGATGAGGGAAACCCTCAGTGAGATGGATTGACACAATAGCTGCCACAGTGGACTCCAACATACCAACAACCGTGAAGACAGCACAGGACTTGGTAGCATTTGTTCTGTTACATATAAGGTTGCTCTGAGTCGGAGACGAATTGATGGGAACAACAGCAATCACGTATGTGAACTTGCATCTTATTTCTTACTTAATAATCATCTCTTTAAACATTTTTATAAGAAAACCTGCAGTATTGATCTAGCTACCAAATAAAAGTAAATGTATTTTTATTGTATCAAGCATTTTAAAAAACATTAGCTGTGTAAATTTAGTAGTTTTTAAAATAATAAATACTGCTTGGTAGCATCTACTTGCCTCTCACCTCTAAAATAAAGCAGTATACATTTCTCTTTATTACATTATAAAGTAACAGCTATCTTTATAAAGCCAATTATTATATTATAATGTAACAGCTATCTTTATAAAGCCAACACCAAAGCATTTTTTTCTTATTCAAACAAAAAATCCCTTTGCCAACCAAGAATACTGAGGATTGTTCTAGGGCAGTTGAAGGGCAGCAGTAATTTTTAAAATACAGGAATTTCATCCTGTTAGAGCAGATTTTCAAAGGAACATTCAGTCTCTCTTTGAGCCAAAACTCTTATTTTTTCCTGTAATTTTATAATTTATACAGTCGGATTTGTACTGGTGAGGTGTGATTCTTCTTATCTCCCGCAGGGTGTGATACATCTGGCAAGTGAATATCTAGCTTTGAACGACTTACGTATAAACAAAAGTCAGTCAATCAGTTAATTAAAGAAAACAAAAACAAACCAAAAAAACCTATCTCAACTTGACCTTTCTAAGTGTTTCATAACTAGGTATGAATGTGGGAACAAAAATGAGCAACAGACTGCAGAAAATGAAAAAGCCAGCTGATGATAAACTTGTAAAAGCACAAAGCTTTTTGAGCATGCTAGCTCTGTCCTAGTCTGTTTTAACTTATATTAAAAATTTACACTAAGCTCTCTCTCTTTTTGTAACCAATAGGTTTTAAAATAAACATCTTGATTAAGCAGTGAGCCATTATATGGTAAGCTATTTTGGTGTAGAGATTCCCTCCCCTAAGGTTTCTCAAGCTGAAAGAACTGAAGAAATAATTCAAGCCTCAAATTGCAATATTGAAGGATTCTGCAGGTAAAATATTGAGTGATGCAGAAAGCATCAAAAGAAGATGGAAGCAATACACAGAGTCACTGTACCAAAAAGAATTGGTTAATGTTCAACCATTCAGGAGGTAGCATATGATCATGAACCAATGGTAATGAAGGAAGAAGTCCAAGCTTCAGTGAAGGCATTGGTGAAAAACAAGGCTCCAGAAATTGGCAGAATACCAACTGAGATGTTTATGCAGCACTGGAGGTGCTCACTCGTCTATGCCAAGAAGTTTCGAGGACAGGTGCCTGGCCAGCCAACTGGAAGAGATCCATATTTGTGCCCATTCCAAAGAAAAACAGAATGTGGAAATTATTGAACAAAACCGTTACTATCATACAGAAGTAAAATTATGCTGAAAATCATTCAAAGTGGTTGCAGCAGTACATCAACAGAGAACTGCCAGAAATTCAAGCCAGATTCAGAAGAGGACGTGGAATGAAGAGTATCATTGCTGATGTCAGATGGATCATGGCTGAAAGCAGAAAATACCAGAAAGATGTTTAAACCAAAATAACAAACCCATTCCTATCAAGTCGATTCCGGCTTATAGCAACCCTGTAGGACAGAATAGAACTGCCTCATACGGTTTCGGAGGAGCAGCTGGTGGCTTCGAACTGCCGACCTTTTTGGTTAGCAGCCCAGTGCTTAACCACTGACTATGCAAAGGCATTCAGCTGTGTGGATCATAAATTGTGGATAACATTGCAGAGAATGGGAATCCCAGAATACTTAACTGTGTTCATTCAAAACCTACATAGACCAAGAGGCAGTCATTTGAACAGAACAAGATGATACTGAGTGATTTAAAGTCAGGAAAGTTGTGCGTCAGGATTATATCTTTTCATCATACTTACTCAATCTGTATATTGAACAAATAATCTGAAGAAGAATGTGGCATCAGGATGGGAGGAAGACTCATTAACAACCTGTGAAATGCAGGTGACACAACCTTGCTTGCTGAAAGTGAAGAGGACTTGCAGCACTTGCTGATGAAGATCAAACACCACAGCTTTCAGTATGGATTACACCTCAATATAAAGAAAACAAAAATCCTCACAACTGGACCAATAAACAACATCATGATAAACAAAGAAAATATTGAAATTGTCAGAGATTTCATTTTACTTGGATCCGCAACAAACTCCCCTGGAAGCAGCAGTCAAGAAATCAAAAGATGCATTGCACTGAGCTAATCCGCTGCAAAAGATCTTTGTATTAAAAAGCAAAGATATCACCTTGAGGACTAAGGTGTGCCCGACCTAAGCCATGGCATCTCAGTCTCCTCATATGCATGTGAGGAGCCCTGGTGGCACAGTGGTTAAGAGCTATGACTGCTAACCAAAAAATTGGCAGCTCAAATCCACCAGCTGCAACTTGGAAACCCTATGGGGCAGTTCTACTCTGTCCTATAGGTTCCCTATGAATCAGAATCTACTCGATGGCAACAGGTTTTTTGGTCAGATGCGTGTGAAAGCTGGATAATAAATAAGGAAGGCCAAAGAAGAACTGATGCCTTGGAATTGAATATACCATAGACTGCCAGAAGAACGAACAAATCTGTCTTGGAAGAAGTACAACCAGAATGCTCCTTGGAAGCGAGGATGATCGGACTTTCTCTCACGTACTTTTATCACGTTATCAGGAGGGACCAGTCTGTGGAGAAGGACATCACACTTGGTAAAGTAGAGGGGCAGCAAAAAGAGGAAGACCCTTAACGAGATAGATTGACACATTGGCTGCAATGATGGTCTCAAACACAGCAAAGATTGTGAGGATGACACGGGACCAGGCAGTGTTTCAGTCTGTTGTACATAGGGTCACTAGCAGTTGGAATCGACTCGACCACACCTAACAGTAACAAAAGGTTAAAAAAAAAGCACTCCATAGACAACCAAAGAACAAAAAAGAAATTCTTAAAGCAAGAGCTTTAAAGATATATTTTTTGTTGTTGTTGTTATGTAAAGATATATTTACGTATTATTAAAAATAATTCACTTTTCTGTACCTAGCTCTCTTCAAAGCATTTAATACATTATTGTATCGTATCACTGTTTTTCAAGAAACAAGAACCAGATTTCATCCATTATGGATTAGAAGTACCTTAACTTGAACTATACTGATTCTTTTTTCAATGAGGTTCGTCTCACAACTGAAAGTCTAATTATCTCAGTGAATTATTTACTGTTATGATATCAAATTCTTGGTATTTGGTATTCTTAATGTTGTTGTTGTTGGTTGCTATTACATTGGCTTTGACTCATGGCAGCAGTTTATAGAACAGAACACAATGCTGCCCAGTCCTCTGCCATCTTCATAATGTTTGAATCCGTTGCTGTGGCTATTGTGTCAGTCCATCTCATTGAGGGTTTCCCTTGACTTTGTGGGCTCTCTCCCAGACATGATGTTCTTTTTTAGCGATTGGTCTTTCCTGATGTGTCCAAAATACCATAGTTTTACACAAATAGCATGCTTACAAAAATATCTCAAAGGGGGGGCAGTTGGCAAACCTAGAAGGCATGCGTTATTTGCGTAAAACAGGAAGTTTCACCATCTTTACTTCTCAGAAAATTCTGGTTGTATTTCTTCTAAGACTGATTTGTTCGTTCTGCTGGCAGTCCATGATATATTTAATATTCTTCACTAATACCACAGTTTGAACGCATCGGTTCTTTGGTCTTTCTTTTTTATTGTCCCGCTTTCACATATGAGGCGATTGAAAAGACCATGGCTTAGGTCAGGCGCACATTAGCCATCAAAATGACATGTTTGCTTTTTATCGTAAATGTTGTAGAAAGAAAAAGTCAACAGTAATCACGATGGTTATAAAACAGTCCCATTATCTGATAATTTCTCATAGTAAAAACATATTTAGAGCAATGTTTATTTTTTAAGCATAGTAGATAAAAATCCATGTTTCAAATAGCCATCTTGATAATTTTTTCTTTATTTTTTGCCAATTTCTGGGTAGTTGTCATCTTTGTCAGCCGCATGATGAGGTGAAAAAAACTCGTACTAAAAGTAGAAGTATCAGCTCTGCCATTTTCTTATGTTTGCATTATCAGCATTTTCTTCAGTGCACAATTTCTTTATGGGAATATTTTAAGCCAGTTGTCCATTTCGTGAGGACCAGTTTTGTTTTAAAACTAGATAATTTAATATTTTAATTCATTTAATGAGGTATCTTATAACTCAGGATCTGACATTTAGACTGAGTGATGGTGCCAGAGTCCATCTAAAGTCTGTTCTTCCTTTCGTTCTTCCTTTTAGTAACAAGGAATAGAAATAGGCATTTTATTGGTGGTTTTTGTATATCGCCGTTAACTGCATCCAGCACACTTTGGGAATTACTGTTCTAGGTAGACATTGTAAGTTTGTATCATGTGATATATATTCTACAATTTAATATAAACACACAGTTCTTCATTTTTCAACATAAATTACACAGGGAGAAAATTGCAGGTGAATGATGGTAAAACTTTGTATATACTTTTTGCTCAGAAATTCAAATTTTATTTTCAAAACATGAAATCTCCAAGTAGTGAAAGTTTTTAATTTCTAAGCATCTATATAAAATTTCATTTTTATTCATCTGTACCTGTTGAGGAATACAATTTGTGAACTATTAATTCTTATTATTCCACCTATTATACGTAACCTAGTTTTGCCCATCAAAGAATAAATATTTTTAAAACTATATGTAGGAACCTTTCTGAAGTCTAAATTAAGTTTTTAGGAGGCATTCATTAAATTTATATCCAGTATCTCTAATAATCTTTTGAAATTTTATTAATATTGATAAAAATTTTTATTTTTAGTAAGTTCAGACAAGATTAATTGATCTAAAAATATGGAATAGTTGAGCAAAGGAAAGATGATTTAATCTTATCATTGTACCTTATGTTTTCATTAATTTTGGTGTGAATTTTGTATTTCCTTGGAGAAATATTTTTCTTAATCCATAGCAAATTCTTTTTCTTTCAGCTGTCTTTAATAAATACTAGTCATATTTAAAAGTGATATATGGCTTTCCTATTTGCCTACAGAAATCTGCTTTTCTTCCTGTCAGACTCTACAATGAATAATAAGCAGATAATTTTTAAAAATGTATGTTGAGTTCTTTCTGATTAAAAGGGTTCTGCAATTTTGTTAGCTGTGAGCTATGTGACTATATACTGCCTTTCTTTCTTTTTCAGGTATTATTGTAAAATCAATATAACCAAAACTAACTGGATTTTTTATTTTTTAGGCAATGAGTAATTCCCCTGTGCCTTTTGGCAGTTTTGGTGGCCTGGTTCGTATCAGGAGAAACAAACCATTCCAGCTGTATTTGCTGACAAATGTTTATTTAGTTATTTACTATTAACTCAAGCTGACTGAATTGGCATGTAGCATCACTAACTTTCATAATGGCTTTTTAGTATTTGTATTAAGAGCCTCCATATCACGTACTAAATTTATCTTAGAGTGTTTAGACATATTTTCTGAAAGTAAGTCATGTCAAACATATGTTAGTCTTCAAAAAGAAAAAGTAGATTTTATTAGGTGAATACTCACTTGATTTACAAAAGAATCTCCTTAGTTGTATTTGACTGTCATGCTTATGATGATCCTCCAAAAGATGAAGAACCATCAAACTAGATGAATGAGCACAACAAAGCCCAGATGCGTTGTTTTCTCTAGAATTCTGTTGCCAACTTGTTCATGTTGTTTTTCCTTGCCCATGCACAAGTATGGCTGCTCTGCAGCTAGCTTTTCTCTCACGGTGTTTCTTTGGGCTTTGATCCCATTTTCTAGGATGTTAGTTTCTACCATGCCCTAAAGGCATTCTGAGGAGTAGCAGAGAATAGCGTGAATTAGGGACATTTGAAATGGATGCATCTAAGCTCATGATAGTTTCTTTTTGATTCCTTTGTGCTACGCCTGAACCATTTGTCTCCCTAAAGTTTGACAGGTAACATTTGTTCTTCTTGACCATATTTTAGGGAGACAAATGATGAAGGAAAAAAAGCAGTTACAACACAGAGTTATCAGTAAAATGATCAGAAGTTCAGCACTGGTGGGAGCACACACACATAGAAAAGAGCACTTAGCCCAGACCTTATGTGGAGGGGAGGTGAGTAGTGGAGGTCAATGAGGGAAAGCTTCCTGAACCTTAGGGATAAATAGGAGTTAGCCAGGAATAGCAGAAGGTGGAGAGGAAGAGCACTCAATACCGAAGAAACAGCATGTGCAAAGACCTGGAGGTTAGGAAGCTCAGCAGTGTTTTAGGATTACTTAGTCCTAGAGTGCGAGTTGGAGAGTAAATATCAATAAGGCAGGAGAGGTAACCAGGGACTTCTTTAGGCCCTAATCATGAATGTGGACATTCTCTTAAGAGCAGGGGAACAGTTGATGGATTTTGTGAAAATGTAGTAATAGAGTCAAATTCTCATTTTCAAAAGGCACTGTGCCTGCAGAGGGGGACAAGCATTAAGCGTGCATTAAGTTGAAGCATTAACTAAGTGTTAGTGATAGCTTCTACTTGGGTAATGGCGATGGTCATAAAGAGAAGTTTCTCATTTGAGAGAGCTAACGAGGTGAATGGGTAGAACTTGATTATTGATTAGGTTGTAATAGAGAAAACATTTAAGTGTAACTTCCATTTTTCTGGTAGGAAGAACAGGTAGATGGGAATGCCACTAAGCTAAGGAACAGCATTGATGCAGTGCGGGTGTGAGGGTGGCGGTGGTCAAAATGATCGCTTCAGTTTTTTCTGTTTAGCTTTGAGGCGTCTGTGGTGAACGGTTGGATATATGGTTTCAGCTAGAGAAAATTTGTTCATTCATTTCAGCGGTTATTTATCGAGCCCTTCTCTGGCTATGAGTCGGAATCAACTCGACGGCAATGGGTTTGGTTTCTGGTTTCTCTGTGCCAGGAATTGTAAGTAAGTAAGACAAAGAAAATAGCCCTGCCCTCACAGCAATTGCAGAGTGGGAAGACAGTAAACAAAAGAATTTCACATAGCCAAAGTCCTCTGAAGGAGATGAAGCAAGGTAAAGAGACAGAGGTGGAGGTGGTGGTCAGGGAAGGCCTTTCTTAGAAGGTGATATTTAAATGATGAGAAGGAACCAACCATGCCAAGTCAGGAGAAAACATTCTCGGCAGAGAGAAGAGCGTGTGTACAAAGTTTCCGAAGGCCTAAGATCCCAGTGGAGTCTCAGCTCCAACTTGTACACCACTTTTTGTCACTGCAAGGTGATGGACCACTCCAGAACAAGGGCAGATATGACAAGGCCAGTTTGACAGTGAATAGAGAAGAGGACAATATACACAAATGTCTAACCTTTTCATCATCATCCTCGTTTCTTTCCTTGAGCTAGCCCTTCCCTCTCTTATGTCTTAAATGAATCATTTATTTTATACGGATCAGTACAAAGCTGGTTCCTATGAGGCTGAGGTTAAAGATGTCCTAAATGTCCAATTTTTCCAAATCGCTGTACCACTCCATCATCTGTAACATCAACTGCTCCTCCTCCACTCAGTACTCTCCCTCCCATCTTTGGGTTCTGTAATTCACTGCGGCGTCTCACAGAACTCACGAACCGTTTCAAGGAAATGGCTCACGCGGTTGTGGAGGCCAGCAAGTCCCAAATCTGTGGGCCAGGCGTAGGCTTCTCCTGACTCATGTGGCCGAATCGGCAGGCCAGATGACAGGCTGCTGGCTTACAGGGCTATAAAAGCTGACGAATCCCAGAATCGGCAGGTCAGGCAGCAGGCCACTTGCTCAAGTCCCGAGAACCAGGGGTCAGTCAGTGATGAGCCAGACACAGGATCCAGATGCAGAGAGGGGAAGAGCCCCGTGGAGCACCCAAACACATACAGTGGATGCAGGCTACACCCCAGGGAAGGGTGTGACTTAAGTAGGAGTGGGACTTGAGTCATGCCCTTCTGCAAGACTGTGACTCAAGATACACCCCACACTAATCCTGCCTCAGTAACACATAGAGGTTAGGATTTACCACACATAAACTGGAGGATAATTAGGATAATTACATCAGATCACAAAATGGAGAACAGCCACACACTACAAGGACTTGTGGCCTAGATAAGCCAACACAATACCAACCACCATACCTCGTTAGGGGGTCCGTAGGCCTTGTTCGCATCGTCCCATCCAGTCACTGTGTGAGAGTCATAGACTGGCTAGCAGGGCCAGTGTTAAGTAATTCACTATACCGCATGTCTCTGAGGCTCTGATCCTCATCTGTGTTAAAACATTCAGAATATTTCCTGACTTCTATTAAATCTCTAAAATGTAGAGTAATTCTGCTTCAGTCCTTTGTATACCCAAAGATAGGTCGGTATCTCCTAAATGTGCCTGTTTTTCCCTAGCATATTAAGTTTCTTCTAAAGAGGGATCTGGGTTTCCTGTCTATTCTGCATTGTTACTAGCAGTAAAAACCCAGTAGAAAGCAGGGAGACAAACAGGCCTTTGATAATTGTTTATTGAGTGCCCAGCTTGGCACACTGCAAAAGAAACTCCAGAGGGGCGGAAATACTACGCCTTGAACCAGGTGCCTTACAGGATTAGAAGACTCGTCTTTGAGCAGTGGAGTTCCTTTTACCATGCTCTCTGTTTGTAATAATAGCCAGTGCATTGGGTGACATGCTAGAATGTGCTTTACTTTTATTTTCTGGTGAGTGTTCCAGTGATAAAAGCTAAAATCAAGAGCAGATTTTTCTAGAGCAGGGTTTCTCAACCTTGGCACTACTGACACTGTGGGCCAGATAATTCTTTGTGTGGCAGCTGTCCTGTGCCTTGTAGGATGTTTAGCAGCGTCCCTGGCCTCTAGCTCACTGGATGCCAGTAGTATGCCCCCAAACCCCAGTTATGACAATCAAAGATTTATATGTTGTTGTTAGTTGTCCCTGAGTTGGCTCCGACTCATGGCAGACTTAGGTATGACAGAGTGAAACATTGCCTGGTCCTGCAGCATCTTCATGACAGTTGGTATGTCTGAGTCCATTGCTGTGGCTAATTGTGTCAATCCGTCCACTGAGGGTTTTCCTCATTGTCATTGGCCCTCTGCTTTACCAAACATGATGTCCTTTTCTAGTGATTGACCTTTCCTGAGGATGTGTCCGAAGTAAGCACGCTGAAGTCTCACCATTCCCGCTTCTGAGAAGCATCCCGGTTGTATGTCTTCTCAGACTGATTTGTTGGCTCCCCTGGCCATCCATGGTGTATTTGTACACTTGTTGGCAGATGACTACTCTTCTCAAGGCAGCCTCAGCTGTTCTTGTGAGGGAGTGTGTCCCAGCTTCGAGGGGTGCCCTCTGAGCCTTTGGTGGTAGACCCCTTAAGAGAGCGGATTGGCCTCTTTTACCTGGACCCTCCTGTGATGAGGAGAGGGCTGGGGGCTTGAGGGACGGCTTCTGTCAGCCATGTGGGGCTGGTGGCAGTGCCAGTGTGACCTTTATTTGTGTGGTGGGTATCGAGAGGGGAAAATGAAAAACTTGAAGACTGTTTTATGCTAGAACTATCCCAGACCAGAATACGTCGTTTAGTATATCTATTTATTTATTTAAGGAGCCCTGGTGGTTAAAGCTCTTGGCTGCTAACCAAAAGGTTGGTGGTTCAAATCCACCAGCTGCTCTGTGGAGAAAGATGTGGCAGTCTGTTTCCGTAAAGGTTTGCAGCCTTGGAAACCCTGTGAGGCAGTTCTCCTCTGTCCTGTAGGGTCCCTATGAGCGAGGATCGACTTGACGTGTTTCCATTTCTTCTTTAATCGCTTTCGTTTTTAGTCTTTAAATTATATTTGCCTGGTTGACTACTGCATGAGATCCCACAGCATGAATCTGGGGGGAAAAGTTTGGCTCTGTTTTAAAATTGGTTTGTTTCTTTTGTCTTGTAGTTAATAATGTGCTTCCTAATATTCTATAGCATACAGATGTCAACCCTTTTCAGGCAGTGGACCGAATGATGTTAAATATGCGAAAGAGCATGCAGGAATTACAAAGAAACTTTGTAAGTACTAAATATAAATTGATGAGAATGTTGTTTTCAGTTATTAATACCCTGTATTGTAGTGGCTTTAAACTTTTTTAACCATGATCGACAATGATTAAAAAAATATACTTTATATCATTACTCAGTACATAAACACTGTGTACTTTATAAATACACCTGACGCAAAAGTTTCATGAAAAAATAATCATTCTATTTACACAGCTAATATTTTCTATTTTATTTCATTTTTCAAAACTAATGATCACTGTATTTCAAAAAACTGATTTCACAACCTACTTTTTGTTTATAACCTGTCTAAAAGAATTTGCAGCATCTACAGAATTAAGTTTGATGTTTAAAAAATACTCTAAAAACTTAGAAATTTCAGGAATGATGTTTGTGTACCAGATTAGATCCATACAATCCAAAACATTATAAACTGCCACTAATACTCGTCCTTTTCTACGGACAGTATTAACGTCAGTAACAGCACTAACATAATTCTGTCTGAGAAGGAACTGCATCACTTTACTTATTGATGTGGATTCTATGGATCATTTCAGAATGCCCAAACATAGAGCATTATTAATGATTTTAGTAACGTAGCAATCTGGTATCCACAGGAGGCATGAAGCTTCTTGGGTGTGGCTGATTGGCTCGGTGCCGCAAAGCTGCTCACACGGTCACCTGCTGACTGTGAAAGTATGATAGGTTTCAGGGCACACCGTTTGTGTTTAGACCTAAATGAAGCCACAGACTTGACCTCCAAGTGGAGCACCTGCCGTTACTCCTCGCAAGGCGAGTGGGGATGGCTACTCAAGATGGAGACGGGTGGGCCTCCCTGAGTTGCCATTCTGATACACCGTACTGACACTGTCATATCCTTCGCAGGACTTCTAGCTAGTTCTGTTACTTCATTGAATCCTTCTGGCATTAGTTTTTCATATTTGACTAGACTCTGATTTAACAAGAGTATATTTATCTCTAGGGTCAGCTTTCCATGGATCCCAATGGACATTCGTTTTGTTCTTCCTCGGTTATGACCTATTCCAAAGTGGGAGATGAAGCACCAAAGGTTTTCCAGGCCTCAACTCAGACTCGGAGAGCTCCAGGAGGAGTGAGTATCCTCCAAGAATTCTTAGAGCTTTGTAACCCATGCGATGAGGGATCACCCAGAGCAAATGTCAGTCACTAAAATTGGACCTGGTACTGTGGTGGGGGTGGGGTGGGTGGAGACACGTGTCAGGGAAAGACGTTAAAACTCGACTGTATTTACTTAGTTTATGGCATTTTTTGTCTCCTCCCTCCCTGTGAGTCTTTTTTCAAGTAAACGTCTAATTGAGTTCATCACCTTTACGTGCTGACGAGGTAAGTGGACACGGAAAGTAGTCTTTGTTTCATGAGATAAATGCCGTTTAGTTTATATCTGAAGTAAATGAATTTTAAAAATCGTAAAATATTTCACATATACAAAAAGGATATAGAGAATACCCATATGCTTATCTCCCAGCTGAAGCAAATCCTCACATTTTTCTCTGTTCGCTATGTGTTATGTGTTGTTAACATTACAGATGGGGTTAAAGCCTCCAATGCCCTGCACCTCGGCCCCTTTTCCCTCCCTCCGTCCTCAAAGAACAGCACTTTCCTGTATCTGGAGTTGATTACTCTCATGTGTATTTTATTTTATTAAATATGTATGATTCATAAACAATTTAACAAATTGTTTTGTAGGTTTCTAAGCTTAATATAACTGGTATTATATTTTAGTGCACGTCTCTGCCGTTGCCTTTGCTCAATAATATGCTTATTCAAGTTGATGTGTGTAGCCCTGGCTTCTTTATTTTAACTTCTAAATAGTATTCCAGTATCTGAATGTATCACAATTTTTGATCCATTTTCCTATTGATAGATAACTAGGTATTTTCAGTTTTTCACTAATATGTCCTTATACATGTCTCCTTGTGCAGACGTGTGAGAGTGTCTCTAGAGTCTAGGAATGGTATTACGGGGTGTAGGATGCTTCGTGTTTACCTAGCAGTTACCACATGACCACCCACTGTGATGGAAACAGTTGACTCCCACTGATTGTGGTATGAGAGGTCCTGTTTCTCCACATCCCTGTCAGTACTTGTAATACCAAGATTTAGGTTTGCCGGTCTAATGGGTATGAAATCATTCATTTTTTAGTTCTCACATATAAATATGCACCTTTTAATGATGCCCTTGCCATAAAAGAACCAAACCCAACCTGTTGCGGTTGAGTCGATTCTGATGTATAGTGACCCTCTAGGACAGAGTAGAACTGCCCCACAGGGTCTCCAAGGAGCAGCTGGTGGATTTGAACTGCCAGCCTTTTGGTTAGCAGCCAAATGCTTAACCACTGCACCACCAGGCCTCCTATAAGTGATAGAAAGTTTTAAATATAAGCAGAATATAGTTTTGTATGTCCCACAACAAATCATGTTAATCTTTGGCTATCATAGATATCTCAGTAATATTCCAGAGAGTTGATGGGTGGGAGCCCTGAGACTCAGGTCATTCGGGTCGGCATGCCTGCTAAGTAATTAGCTGCTCTTACTCCTAGGAGAGCCGGTGTGAACATCCATCTCTCACATCATCAGGGACAGTGCTGAAAGCACTACGTCTTATATAATTAAGTTATTCTTTGTTTTAATTTTTGATTACAAATTGGACAAAGGCTAAATTGTATGGGTTCCATTTGCCTGGAAATTTTAATTTTTAAGCAGTTCAGGAAATATCAGAGCCACAGTATCACAATTTTACTACAAATTGGTGGTGGATCTGTAGGTGATCTGTGTAGATCCATAGTAGATCAATGGCCTTAATTCTATCAGTAAACAGGCCCTGAAGAGTTTAGAATTATATCCATTCCATATATATTTAAATTACAACTAAATAATTTGTATTTACTTTACTTCTACAGATAAAGGAAACCAGGAGAACTTTGAGAGATTCTGACAGTGGATTAGAGAAAATGGCTGTCGGTCATCACATCCGTGATCGAGCTCATGTCATTGAAAAGTCAAAGAACAGGAAGACTGGCAACGAAGAGGTCAATCAGGAGTTCATCAACATGAACGAAAGTAAGTTGTCACAAAAATGGTACTTGTTTCTTTTCAAATAGCAGCTTTACTTTCATACAATATAGTTCTGATTTACTTTATGAATAATATGTGTAGAGACTACCTCGTCAGAGAAATAAAATTGTGGTTTTCTCATTTCATAGTAAATCTTTTTTATGGTGAATTTTAGCGATGTAGGCTGTCGTTTATTTTCCTTACTTTATGCTTGGAAAATAGAATCCTTAAGATGTTTATTTAGTAAGGCTATCGCTAGGCAAATGGAGTTTTTAAATATTTTTTCTGATCATTAAGGAAGTATATTTGAAAAAGTATAAAGAATCAAGATCATCTGTAATAGAATAAATATTTTAGTGTATTCTTTTCTAATAGTTTTTCTATATTATACATATAAACACATACATTTTTCAGAATTAGAATTTTATTACCTGTATAGTTAGTTGTGTAATGTGTTAATTTTAACTCACCATTATAGTTGTGAACAAATCCCCTATGATGCTGTTTTTTAACAACATAATTTTTAATGGTTATCTGAAAGTTTATCATGAATAGAAGTAATTTATTTAAATCACTCTGTATTGTTGGAGACTTAGACTTTGTATAGATAAGATTTTAATTTCTGGTATATGGCATATCATGTATATAGCATTAGTAAATCTATCCATTGTCTAGATTTTTATATTCAGTCTTCAAGGCATTTATGTCCTTCCAGTGTCCTAACCTGTCTCATTATAGTCTTTAAATTATATTCATCTATTTTCAGAAGGTTATTTTGAATAGCAGTCTTTATCGTGGTAAAGGGTTTTAAAATTATTTTATCTTAGAAAATGAAATTCTCTTAAAGTTGGAGTTTGATAAAAATTTTTATAGAATCCACAACATCTTAACCTTTTTTTAATCTCAACCTTTAATTTTATCATATTTAAATATATAGAGTACTTGACAGTAATTAACGTTAAAGAAAAATTAGTGAAGGAACACACATTATTACAAAGGCAGCCTGAAAGAACAAGCGCATTCCTCTGTCTGCTGTTGGTGTTGTGGAGTCAGATTACCGTCTTCATAACAACGAGGTGATGGATGAGGTGAAAAACCTGTCCTAGGAAGGACAACAGAGCTGTGAGGCCAAGTTAGATAGGAAGATGAGGAGGTGAACAGGAAGTGTTAGCCACAGACGGAGCGTCAGAGTCCAAGTACACAGGGACAGCATGGTCACTGTGAGATCACCCAGAAATAAAGACTTAGAAGCCAGTGTAATTGGGTCGAGGGCTCCATTGGGTAGAATAATATGCTATTCAGGCAGATGAGTGAAAAAATCAGATAATCAGTAAAACCAGATCATCAGTAGCTTCCTGCCTTTATCTTGAGATTCTGCTGATGGGAGCACCAGCAGCCTCGAATGAAGTGTGTGGGGAACAAGGCAGTCACTGACAGACCTCAACACTCATTCCCTTTATTTTGATGTTTAATGTAGGTGATGCTCATGCTTTTGATGACGAGTGGCAAAGTGAGGTCTTGAAGTACAAACCAGGGGGAAGATGGCATAACCTAGAAAACAAGAGGATGCCCAGCGTTGGTCACGAGAACGCAGGATCCCGAGAACTTAGAAGAAGGTAAAATTATGTGTGAAATACTGGTTCGTTTTAAGAAGAATTAGAAGAAAAGTAATGTAATTTTAACTACTGTTTGCAAGAAGTTTTGATGAACACCAAAGCTGTATCCACAATATCTTTTGTGAAAGATACAATAATTTTACATTAAATCTGAGTGTTCCACACAAGTTTAAATTTATACCAAAAAACAATATTTTAGGATTGAAGGATTAATAACTCACTACTAAACTGTGACTCAGTATAGTCAGGAGCCAAAATCCTCCCAAGGAAAAGTTAATGTACTGTAATATAGTTGTTCTCATGAAACAGATCTTAATTTGGATGTACATGAAGACATGCATTTCACACCAGTGAGAGAGATTCATGTCTGGAGAAATGATAAAGGGGTTGGAGTATTTGGAAGGCTTAACAACTTCCCTAACAAGTCAGAATTCAGCATTTAATGGTAATGAATTTGTAGACACCTGTATGATATGTAGTGATATGTGGAATATGTGAAATGCTGTGATTCATGTGTGTTAGGTATTTTGGAATAACTTAACAGAAGTTTGGTCTTTTTGACATTACTTTTTGGAGTACCTGTGCAAAATAAATGTAGTGAAACCACAGATTAAAGATTTTTACACATTTGGTACATATTCTGGAAATTTACAATCCTATTTGGTTCTCTGGGGGAAAAGTTGAAGGTAATACCTAATTCCTATTGAAATTACACTTGAAAGAGAGAGAGGCCTCACCAAGCCTTAAAACAGAAATCTGTTCTAGGCCATAAGAGAGTGGAGGATTGCTGCAGAAGGTGGAAAGCTTCACAGAACCAGCAGTAGCCATGGACAAGTGGGTATCAAGTAACTCAGAAGCCTCGTGCAGAATTTCGAGCAGTAGCATCTTTTCTTTTAAAATACTTCTTTAAAAATTTAGAGGACTTTCCCCTATATTTTCTACAGAATGAACTTGAAAACTTGCCCCCATTTTAATTTTAGGTAATACTTGTCTCACTTTGACAAGTTTACTGATTAAAACCTAACAGTGTTAAATTTGAACGTGAAATCTGGGTCCCTGTTGGAGAAAGCATGTTCTTTCTGGGCAATCTGTAAATTTGTGGCCTTAACAGTGGCATTTTCTCTAAACCAGTACTGTCCAATAGAACTTTCAGCAGTAACGAAAATGTTTATGACTCTCCGCTGTCCAATATAGTAGCCACTAGCCACATGTGGCTACTGAATCCCACTTGAAATGTGGCTGGTGCAACTGAGAAACTATATTTTTTAATTAATTTAAATTTTGTAATGCGACTAGTGGCTACCATACTGGACAGTGTGGCTTAAAACATAAGTAGTTAAATCTAGCTCAGGTGAACATCTTTTGCTGTCCTAAATGTTTGAGACAGTGAAACTGTCTGTCTTACGTTTTTCAAAGCTATTGAGGCATTTTTAAAATAAAACTCTCCTTAAGTTACAGTGGTTTCAAACCTGTTTGTATTGATTTACAATGCAAACACTGACTGTGTTAAAGATGGTATTAATGTTCGTCTGTACATTCCTCAGGGAGAAACCTCGCCAAAGTCCAGCCATTGAAAGTGGAAAAAGATCAAAAGCCTTTGTGGACAAACTCAACGTCAAAGGATCATCTGTTCAAATCGGCAAAAAATAAATCACCATGCATTTAATTTGTTTAGTTTTGGTTGTTTTAACAGAAAAAGTAATGGTGCTGGGTAATATGTTAGACCAATCTCTTGTTTTTAAATCCATACTGTACTTTACAACTTTCTTCTGATAGCTGAACGTTCTTAGAAGTGCTATCTTTATATTTCCCCTACTTCTAGGAAGAAATCTTTGGTTTTCAACAATGTGAATAAATGTTTAAACTTTCTATAAAATTCATTTTTTTAAAACATTACTAATTTTTAAAAATAAGATGTAGATTTTGCTTTCTCAATTATTTTCCCATGGCTGTGTATCTTTTGAACTTCTGAAGATGGGATAATGGAGCTCATTTTATCATCTGCAATTACAGTTATAAGTAAAATGTTTAAAGTAGTCTCACTTTTCACTGACTAACACTATACTAGAGTGATGTTAATAAAAGTCTCAGTAATTTATCTCAAAATTTATACTGTTACGTAGCCAGTTAGCTTAAAGCTTTATAAAAAATAAAATTATACTATTACAATTTTTTAAATTAGGTATTATTTTGATAGACATAAATAAGTGTTCATTTTCAAAGAAAAATATTTTAAATTGCTAAAGTACATGATTTTTTATTATAATTTCTTTATATAATGTATTCTTTTCGTTTTACATTCTTAACATTCATCAAACTTTGCATCGACCTTTCTATTTAACTCCTTGAGGTGGTATGTTTCTGCCCTCCTTACCACAGATAGGTTCATCTGTCCCCAAGGCTAACATTCTGCAGTTGGAGTGTCCTTGGAGAAACCTAGCCTATGTGTGACATCTAGAAAAATGCATTTGGTATTCTGCAAACTTGAATGATTGATTATCTCAAAATTTGTTAGGCAGGTGATGTGTTTTTGAGTAAGGTGCTTAATAATTCAATTGTTCCCTTTTTAATTACGCCCTTTAAAAATTTGGCTGTAGCTTCTTTATTCTAGAATTCAAGCATTAATCTGTTTTTATAAAAGTTAGGTTTGAAGTTAGTAAGAATATTAAATCTTAACTCTTAAGTCTGTGTTGTTTTCTATCAAGGAAAAAGAAACAACAGAAAACTCCCTACCACTCTATAATCCTAATCCTGTGTTTTCCTCTAAATTTAGAATTAAAACTACTTAAATTATGCTCATACTCCTTAAATTTTCTATATTATGTTGATGTTAGTTTTACTAGTCTGTATTTCATGCTTTTAATTAGTTACTAATTAAATATGTTAATTCATTTTTAGACCCAAAATTGAACATGTGTTAAAGTTAGAAATGTTAACATTTCCCTTTTACTCATGTGTTTCTAGTTTAGTATGCTATAACATATTGAGAAGTTGTCATTGACGTACATTTTAAATAATACTTTGGAATAAATTAACTCAGTAGGGCAAAACCTCAACAGAAAGTAGACACCGTAATTATTTTCCTTTTGCCTGAATCATTACACTGATGATTACTCGAATAATTACATTCTAATCTGAAAACCCACTTTTATAACTAATTTTGCCTGAAACAATGTAACTCCTGTACATCATATAGCAGTTAGGCAATTCAGAGACACTTTTCTCCTGACAGTTTGTTTACCATGGAAATCAAATAAAATCTGAATTATATATTTCTTCCTCTGACACAATGCTTCATAAAGAACATTTATAAAACGTGATATATAGAGAGTAAATATCAATTCTTTGTGTTGATAGGATCCTAAAATGACTTTGTTTTCAGAATTTGTTTTTTACCATAATGCTGAAGTCATTTTAACAGTATAATTATAAAGACTGCTCTGTGTAGCTTGTAGTACAGATTTTTTTTTTCTTTTACTGATGACCATTGATCTTTTTGGACCCCTTGGTCTTTTGGGAATGCATGAATATTAACAATTTGGTGAATGTAGCCTTAGCAACAAAGCCTAGTTAAATGCTTATGCTCACTGCCACATTAGAAGTTTTCCTGACACCTGGCATTCTTACTAATGGGTTTTCCTTACTCTGCCTTCATGGCTTCATTATCCTTTACTGTTACAAGGCAGTGGCAGTGGCACATTGCAGTCAGATGGTGTCCTGCCTGTGGCCTCAGCTACATGTAACCTTTTCAGTGATCCTACCATGGACCTAATAACAGCACAGCTATGAGAAGTTGCTCATAAAGAGACAAGGAAACCTTGTGGTCCTGACCTTTGCACGTGGTTCCAAATAGGGACCTAAGGCTTTTCCCCCTTACACTGTTAGGTAATCACTATTTTGTTATTAATATAAATAATTATAACATTATTAATAATAATCATAATAATTATGCTACAGGAGGATTGTATTTTGTTTTACAGAAATCATTTTGGCCTTTGACATTTGAAATTATAATCCTGTCTTCTTCCTAACCCCCTGTTTTTAAATTTCACTCATTTTTGTCTAGTGTAAATCATATTAAATGTAAACTATTTCATAAAAATCACAAAAACTGCTCTAGTAAAGTTTTGTTCAAATTAGCTTTTGCCTAGTATTAACCCTAAAAGGGCATTAGTTTGCTTGAATTATAAAAAGCTGAAAGTGTAATTGAAGTAAAAATTTGCTTTAACAATAAAGCCATTGCCGCAATACTCAGAAAAATTAAAATATGCGTCAGAACAAAATTCTGCCTGCTATTATTGTACGTAAACTAACTGTGTGTGTATCTTATTTTTGTGGTTAAATTATTGTTGATGAAGCTAAATCTGAATTAAATACTTTTAGAACAGGTAGATAGAGGCAGAGACTAAGTTTTTTTAACCTTCATTTAAGAAACTAGAACTAATAACCCAATTGTATCAATAACTCATTGGGCTGAATGAATCCTTATTCAAAAATCTAGCTATCTTAGGCTGAGTTCTCTAGAGAAGCAAAACCAGTGAAGCATATATCATATATATATGTCTACACACACACATATACAGAAAGAGATTTATATCAAGGAAATGGCCCATGGTTGTAGAGGCTGGAAAGTCCCAAGTCCGTGGGTCAGGCTGGAGGCTTCTCCTGACTCCTGTAGCTGCAGGGGCTGGTGAAACCAAGATCAGCAGGTCAGACTGCAGGCCTCTAGCTCACAGGCTGCAGAGACTGACAAATCCCAAGATCAGCCGACAGGACAGCAGGTAGGCTGGCAGGCCACTGGTGCACAGGCTGCGGAGGCTGACAGATCCCAAGATCGGCTGACAGGACGGCAGGTAAGCTGGCAGGCCACTGGTGCACAGGCTGCGGAGGCTGACAGATCCCAAGATCGGCCGAAAGGTTGGCAGGTAAGCTGGCAGGCCACTGGTGCACAGGCTGTGGAGGCTGACAGATCCCAAGATCGGCAGGTAAGCTGCTAGCTCAAGTCCTGAGAACCAGAGGTCAGATGAACAGGAGCCAGCTGCAGATCTAGAGTGAGCGAAAGCCTGAGAGCCTTGTCAGAAAGTCCACCTATGTTGGATGCAGGCCACACCTCAAAGGAAACGACCTTTCACTGATTGGCTACTCACAGCAGATTCCCTCATAGAGGTGATCACATTGTATCAAATCTCATCATGGAAGTGATCACATCATCATACAACTGCCAAACTGCATCATAACTGCCAAACCACTGAGAATCATGGCCCAGCCAAGTTGTCACACAACCTTAATAGTCACAGTCCATCCCTTGTCAGTTCGGCACCTGTACACATCTCGCAAAACCATAGATAATCTCTGAGTAAAGACAATTATAAAATCATACCTGCACCTAACATGATACAGCAAACGTGCAGACAGCTGAAAATGCAATGGTCCCGTTCACACGTTTATAAATGAAGAAAGCAAAAATACTTGATGCGCGCATACGAGGAAGAAATACTCATTACAGCCCATTTCTGCAACTGCTCGTGGGGTTGTAACTGGTATTTAGAACTACCTTCTTCCACCACCCATTCCATATTCCCTTTACCCTCAGCAAGCACCTCGGCTGGTCGTGGTTCTTTGCCTGGTGGGGTGACCCAAACCTTCATTCCTGAAGGGTCTGGGCCATTAGTAGTCATGTCAGAATTGGGTTGCTGTGGTTTTCTATTGACTTTAATCACAGGGCATAGTAGTACTAAGATGCCATAAGGGAGTTCCTGCATTCCAGACATAGTCTAACTCCGTTATGTAGTATCAATCCTATTTCCTCCTGATAATCAGGATCATTCACACCAGCCAATATGGTAACACCCTTCTTTGCCTGTTGATCCAGAGGCATAAGAGGCCAGATGGCATTTTTAACTTACAGTTTAATGGAATCAGTGATGTGTCTCCAGGTGGGAGCATTCCTCCCTTTGGAACTAAGACCTCTAGACCCTCAGAGCTTAAATTTTACAAGTGGGTCATTTCCATCCCTGGGTTCCTGGACCCATAAATCCTGGCTATGGGAGAAACAGCACCATATATTGGACACTGGTTTAGTGCATATACAGCCTCCTGGAGAACGTTGCCCCAACCGTGCAAGGTACTGCCACCTAGCTGGTGCTGTAATTGTGTCTTTAGAAGGCCATTCCATCATTCTATCAAGCAAGTTGCAGGATCCAGGGCGAGCAAAAGCCCATGAACCTTGCCAGAAAATTTACCTATAGTGGATGCAGGCCACACCCCCAAGGAAACTGCCTTTCAACCGATTGGCTACTCACAGCAGATCCAATCATGGAAATGATCCATTATATCAGATCTCATGATGGAGATGATAACATCATTATATGACTGCCAAACTGCATAACTGCCAAACCACTGAATAATGGCCCAGCCAAGTTGACACACAACCTTAACGATCACACTAGCCTTTAATGTGTTTCTAATTTACTAGTTTATCATGATGAACTGAATCAAAAGCTGAAACACAGGTTTGCTTACTGATCATTGATTAACTTTCCACAAGGGAAAAAAAATTTAGGCTTATGTCACCTCGTAACAGTTCTTTTGTCGTGTGGATGGAGTCCATATACCTAGACCTGCTGTCACATCAGTTTTCAATCGTGTATATGCTTACCTCACTTATGGGTAGAAAGTAGACGCCTGCTATTACATGGGCTGTCACTATTAAATATTAGGTCTCCTTGATCATCCCCAAATACCTTGAGTTTTACTCCTATTTATGGTTGAGTCAGCTTATAGTAAATCATATCTTCAAGTAAGGGATAGGGAACCATGACCATTTTTATGATGTCTTAACACGAAATGCCTCTGACCAGCAACGCTGAGGCTATCTGGGCTATGCACGATGTGAGATTTTTAACTTGTAACCATATCTATTTTAGCCAATAAGGAAGAACTGGTCTATAATGGCAAATGGGACCATTCAAAATTAGGCATGTCCGTCAATTCTTCCTAAATGGAGAAAAAACATACTGACCATTGATTTATACTTTGATGAAAGTATCAGCAATGCAATTGGAAAAAACCTGTGTCTGTGATCAGTGCAATAATTAAAACTCTAGTCAAGTACTGTCTCTTATAAATAAGTGGTTCCCGCCTTCATAGTATAGTTCCGTAATAGTATGACTAGACTGAACACATGAAATAGACTTTGAGAAGTAGTGCCTATTAAGTGGAAAGCACTGAGTTTACATGCTAGAGGAATAAAAATATAAAGTTGTGGCTCCTGCCATCATCATCTAGCAGTGTTTCTCTAAGAAAGCCATTCTTGGCATTTAGAGTGGCAGGTTCTTCATTTAAGAGAGCCCCTCGGATTACAGGGTATTTATAGCACCTCTGGCTCTCCTTCCACCATATACTGGTAGCCTTCCTGTTGTCATAACAAGAGTCACAACAAACAAGGACACCTCTCATTTCCAAAGCTGAAGTGTGGGGGAGGGGGATATATTGCCTCCTAGTTAAGAACCAGGAGAAAAGACCGGGCAGTCTGCTTTTGTAAAGATTATAGCCTAGGAAACCCTATCAGGCAGTTCTACTCTATCCTACAGGGTCACCGTGAATCGGAATCAAATCGGAGGCCATGGTCTCAGCGGTTTGAAGCATTTTTCCTCAGAGATTTGTATGTATTTCTACCAAATGCAGTTAGACAACCTGGATAATCTTAAATTCAATCAGTTGGAGTTTTTTTACCAACCCAATCAGCACGCCTTGGAGAAACTCTATGGGGAAGTTCTACCCTGTCCTATAGGGTCACTGTGAGTCAAAATCGACTCGACAGCAACAGGTTTCGGGCTTAATCCCTGTTTTTTTTTTTTTTTTTTTTTTTTTACAGTTAAGGAAATCAAAGCCTAGAAAGACTAAGAATAACCTTAATTCGTGTGGATAAAACCCATTGCTTTTGAGCCGATCCTGACTCATAGTGACCATATAGGATAGTGCAGAACTTCCCTATAAGGTTTTCAAGGCTGTCATCTTTACAGAAGCAGATTGCCACATCTTTATCTCTGAGGAGTGGCTGGTGGGTTTGAATCACCAACCTTTCAGTGAACAGCCCAGTGCTTTAAGGACTGTGCCACCAGGGCTCCCATTCATGTGGATACTTCACTCCTACATTCAATAATAACTTGAGTGTGCTGTATGCCAGGCTCTGTTCTAACCAAAAACAAAAACAAAAAACAAACCCATTGCCATCGAGTCAATTCCAACTCATAGCGACCCTACAGGACAGAGTAGAACTGTCCTATAAGGTATCCAAGGTGTGGCTGGTGGATTCAAACTGCCAACATTTTTGGGGGGTAGCAGCCAAGTTCTTAATCACTGTGCCACCAGGCTCTGTTCTAGATGCTGGGAAAATCATGATGAGTAACATTGGCAAGGACCTTGGCCCTTGACTGTATAATCTATATAGCAGGAAAGGCAATAACAAGTCAAGTCAATAAGCAATCTTCCACAGAGAAAACATTCACTATTGAGAAAGTGGTAATGTGGTTGAGAGTGACTGGTGTCTTGTGTGCGTGACAGAGTGGATGGTAGGGGAAGGTCTTTATGGGGAGATGACATTTAGTTGGAGATGTAAATAACGAGAAGGAGCCAGCCTTGTGAGGGACAAAGAGAAGGATGTGCCAAGCAGCAGGTGCACACAGCAGGTGGACCAGGCTTGATGTGCCTGAGGAACAGAATGGAGGCCATTTACACAGGCAGAGCGGGACACAGTGAAGCCAGAGAGCTCAAGAGTCCTGCTTGTGTGGAGCCAGGTAACTCCGGGTGAGGAGCTGGAATCTTACGCTACATGTCATGTGGGAGTGTTGGAGGAGTTTAAGCAGAACTGGCACTAGAAGCAAGAAAATTCCTCTAACAAATTCAGTGCTCTTTGTACGTATCTCGTAGTGGAACCGACTTAAAGGTGCAGCCACCTAAGGTATTTTCACAGAAGTTGGACAATTGAGAAAGTAAAGACGATCTCAGATTTAAAAACTGCCCTGGCCTCGCCAGTCTGGTATAACAAGCATCGATAAAGCCGGCAGTGAAGACAACAGGCAGCCAGTTCTCCAGGGACGCTGCAGAGGAGACAGCACAACCTGCTTGTTGTGGGAGTGCTGGCTTTCTTAGGGAGAAACTTTGTTCTCTCAAATCGAACTACCAGAAACTTTGCTGTTTGAAATTACACTAATAAAACCACTTTTGACTGGAGGCTCTTAATCACTTTGACACACAGAAGCAGCCTTGATTTATAACCCAGGTGAAGTACTTCAGATAAGGGATTTCTGAGCACAGCCTTCCACATCTATCCTCATTAACCTTATTGTTTCCAAGGAAACATGACCTGGTCCATTTCATTGTCCAGACCTAAAACTGACTTCTTTACATATGTCCCTGCCTTGTTTTGAGCCTATCAAAACACTACATTTAAATTTTGCCTGAATTCCACCCTTCCCCCAAATCCTGTAGGAATGCCATCTTTTCCTTTGGTCAGACTCCTGTGGTCCCTCTATCTGCTGTGTGGTTTCCCTCACTGCAGTGGGCCAATAAGCTGGGCTGTGTAGATAACAAGTTCATCCTTGGTGGTCTGGGGTGATAGACTAGGACATTTGGAGGTTCTGCTGGAAATAGTCATGAGTCATCAGATTAGAGAATCAATTCCAGAACCAAAATCTCTTATCGGTCAGGATTCTCCAGAGAAGTGGGATAGACTATGGACACACACATTTATTTAATAACTGGGTACTAAGTGCTATGCCTGCGAACAAAGAGGTCGGCCAACCAGGCGCTCCTTGGAAACTCTATGGGGCAGTTCTACTCTGTCCTATAGGGTCGCTAAGAGTCAGAATTGACTTGATGTCAGTGGGTTTGGTTTTTTTGGATAGATGGCACAAACAGTTAAGTGCTTGACTGCTAACCAAAAGGTTGGCAGTTTGAAAACTGCTCAGCGGCTCTGCAGGAGAAAGACCCGATGATCTACTTACATAAAGATTACAGCCAAGAAAATCCTCTGGGGCAATTTTGCTCTGTTGCATGGGGTTGCTATGAGTGAGAATCAACTTGATGGCAGCTAACAACAACATAGCCTAGCCATGTTGGCACATAAAGTTAACCATCACAACCTAATGTGTTAGCTAAAACATTATTTCCAGGTCTTTATCAAATTTTCAAGACAGAACATGTTGTTAGTCCTTGAATACTTGAACAATTTCTAAGTAAAAAATGATAAAGAGCTTTAGTCATTAAGATAATTTCAATTTACCCTTATTGTTACATATTATAAAATAAATATGAATTAACAGAATGTGCAAATGCTTTGAATGATGTTATATATATTTTATTTTTCCACCTTAAAACTTGTAAAGGTAATCTAAAATGTGTACTCATAAAAAATTAGTTGGACGGTTCTTGGATTTCTCTTCTGGTTTTCTTTTTCTCTCGAGAAAACAAAAGATTATTATGGTTAAAAGTGGTGATTAACAAAAATAAGAGTATATTTCAGTATAATAATTACAGAAAAATATGAATATATACATGCGAGATAATGAATATGATTTGTTACTTAAGGAAATTACTAGTTTGTGAAATGTAATTTCTATTTAATAAATATTTTATTTAATATGCAGGTAGGATTAATTATATCTTTATATTAAAGTAAAAACCTTTAATTTTATTATCTGTTTACACAGTTACGTATTTAATTTATGAACGTGTGAACAAATACATATAATGGTAAATAAAGATTAATTTTAAGAAGTCTATAAATGGGAAAAGTTTATTGAAGTGTATGTTCAATATTAATGCATTTATTCATAAAATAGCTCACAAATTCTTTATTAAAGATTATTACGTGAATGTTATACAAAAAGTAAATTAGAAATTCATCAGTGAGTCCAATTTTTCTTTTCTTGTATCTTGTAATGTATTTTCCTCTGATTTCTATTTATTTTATGTCATTCATTCGACAAATATATACTGAGCACCTAGTAAGTGTTGTTTTGTTCATTGTGTTCACAGCAATGAACCAAACAAAACTGCTGTCCTGTGGAGCTTACGTTCTAGCTGAGAGAGCCAGGCAATCAAACAAACAGATACTAAAATGTCAGGTGCTAAATATATCCGAGGCGCAGCGGCGGTTCAGTGGTAGCACACTCTTGCCTTCCATGCGAGAGACCCAGTTTGATTCTGGGCCAATGCACCTCAGTTGCAGCCACCACCCGTCTGTCAGTGGAGGCCTGCATGTTGCTATGATGCTGAACAGGTTTCAGCCGAGCATCCAGACTAAGACGGGCTGAGAAGAAAGACCTGGCCAGTGAAAACCCTGTGGATCACAACAGTCAGAGCGCATTGTGCATGGGGTCACCGTGAGTCCAGGCCAACTCCACAGGAGTTAAGAACAACAAGATATACCTAAGAAGTGCTATCAAGGAAAAGGAAGCAGCTGAGAAGATAGAAAGGGAGGTGCATGTCATTCAGAAGGGTTGCTCAAGGAACAAAGGTTGGTGTCACAGTGGTTAAAGCACTCAGCTGCTAACCAGAAGGTTGGAGGTTCAAATCCATCAGCCCCTCTGCAGGATAAGGATGTGGCAGTCTGCTTCCGCAAACATTTACAGCCTTGGAAATCCTGTGGGGTAGTTCTACTCTGTCCTATAGGGTCGCTATGAGTCCCATTGACTGAATGGCAATAGATTTGAGTTTTTTTTGGTTTGTCACGGAGCACCTGGACGACAAACGCTATTTGAACAGATATAAGAAAGTGAGGGAAGGAGTCGTAGGATATCCAGCTAACTGGGGAAGAGAAGAGGCTTCCCACTTGAGGAGCAGAAGGAGGTAGGGTGGCCGGTGCAATGAGCCAGGGCGACGGAAGTAGGAATACGTCGGGGAGCCGCTCACGCGCGGCCTTGAGGGCTCTTTGAATGGGAGGGGAAGCCATTTCAGATCTAAAAAAAAAATTATTTCAGACCTGCACACATGTAGAAATAGCAACACAATGGATTTACTGGAGTATTGTCAGCAGAGAAATGACGCCATCTGACTTAAAGGGACACTGCAGTTACTGTGTGGAGGGGAGACTGGACAGCACAGGACAGAAGCACAGACACCCCTCAGGAGGCCGTGCAGTAAGTCAGGCGAGTGATGACGGCGGTGGAGGCGGGAGAAAGGGGAGACTCTGGATATACATGGAGGATAGCGCAGGTAGGGTATGCTAACAGGTAAGACGAGGCCTGCCAGACAGAGGTATCAAAGAGACCAACATTTTTGGCCTGGACAACTTGAAGAATGGAGTTTCCGTTATGAGACGGTGAAGGGTGCAGGAGAAGGTTTTGGAAGGAAAATCAGAAGCTTGGTTTTGGACATGTTGAATTTGAGATGCCGCTAAACCACCCGAGTGGAATCAATTGCCAAGGACTGGACAGAAAACATCTACACTGAACAATACAAAGGACATCTTGAAATGAGAGAAAGCACTCATAATTCTCGTAATTGATAGCTCATACACTTTTGTTTTCTATGTTCTCTTTCAGGTCATATCCTATAGACGCTTATTTTTTCATATTTGTAATAGTAACAAAAATGAAATTTGGCATTCTTTTTTTTAGTTAAATTCTGTTATAAACATTTCTCCACATTTCAGTATAGGCAAAACAACCATGCTTACAGGCTGCATCTTTATAGAGCAGTAACTGCATCTGTAATAATAATAATAACAGCAGTAATATTGAAAAAGACGAAGATGAGCAAAGAGATAAGGAAATGCCCGCACAGCAGGAGCCAACACTTGGTGAATCCCGCAAAGCACTGAACTTTTTCTTCCAAGCCGGCAGAGGGCGCCCGGGCCGCCGAGGGCCCCGCTCCGCGCTTCGGCCGGAAGCTCCTCCCCCTTCCGCCGGAAGCTCCACCCCTTCCATTCCTTTCCCCGCCCCTTCCTCCTTCACTCCGGAAGTGGCTGACGGCGGGACTTGGAGCGCTTCTGGTTGAGGTGCAGGTTGCCGAGCAGACTCCGAGGCGCCGGAGGTGCACGGCTGTTCTGCGCTCGCCATGAGGCTGCTGGCCGCCGCCGCGGCTGTGGGGCGCGGGCCGCTCCCGTGGGTCCCCGCCGCCTTGGGCTGGCAGGGGAAGCAGGTACTGTGCGGGCGGGGTGAGGACCTCTGTGCCCCGGGGCTAGGAAGGCAGTGACCCCAGCTCCATCCCCGGGACCCCGGATTGACAGCTCCACGTGCCCGGCGGGCGGTGCTGCGTGTCGGCTCGCGTTGGTGAGCAGCCTCGGTGCCCGGGGAGGTGGCGGGGCCCCCAGCTCGTGGTTAAGCAAGGTAAATCTCGAGGAGTGACTTGCGTGAAGGTCAGACGGCTGCCACGTGCGTTGTGTTCGGGGCTCGAACCCAGGTCAGCGGACTCGTTGTCCAGTGCTCTTTTCACTGCACAGTATTCTTGGGCTGACCGTTCCTCTCCGCCGGCCCTGGGTCATTTGATGTGGCGCTCCGACCACCGGTCCTTTTCTGTAGTCAGTTATCAGGCACGTAGCGGATTAAAGACTGGAATTTTTTTTTTTTTTTTTTTTGGAGAGGCGCAGAGTGGGGTATGGTTAGTTAGGGCTGGAGCTTATCCTCTCACGCAAAACTCGTTTGTGTTTCGCTCTTTGGTGTCCCCGGGATTTGACCAACTGAGGGTTTATCACCCTGATTATATTGATATTTCACCCACCTTTTCAAGCTCTTCTGCCTTTCTTCTACCCAGAAATGGTTGGGGTGCATTTTGGATATGAAGTTCTTTGGGGGAGAGGCTTGTGCTATGTCTTGATTCCGTAAGATACAGGATTTTTCTCCCCAGAGTAAAATAAAAGTAAATAATAATAAACTTAAATTTTTTTTTTTTTTTTTTTTTTTAGAAGAATTGGAACTTGTTTTGGGGGGCCACCTTGGAGCTCTCGACACCACTACATAGAGCATTTAAATCTTTTCTCAAACTTACTGGCTGGTTGTAAACTACTGTAAGGGAGAGGTGGAAAAAGTATAAGTTAAGCTAAAACTTGTATTCCCTACCAAAGTGGCTGTTGAGAACTGTCTTTCTGATTTTATTGGCCTGTCTGTGTATTTTCAAATCTGTCACATTTGGCAAAGTTATCTGTCCCCTTTTATGCCACCACACTGTAGGGCCCCCTCTTGTCAACTGGTGTTCATCAAGAGTGTCAGTCACTCACCCTTTTAGCTCAGTAATGAAGTGACTCCTGAGATTCACCTTTCATCCAAAGAGTAGACAGGCCCACAAAACAAAATGAGACCAAAAGGATACACCAGCCCAGGGACAAGGACTAGAAGGCAGAAGGCGACGGGAAAGCTGGTAATAGGGAACCCAAGGTCGAGAGGCAGAGTGTTGACATGTGGGTGTGGTAACCACTGTTACAAAACAATATGTGTACTATTAAACGAGAAGATAGTTCTGTAAACCTTCATCTACAGTACAATAAAATAATAATAAAAAGTTTCAGTCCCTGAAGCCATTCTCTTTTCTAAAGATTGTAGGTTTGGTGGGACTGCAGGAGTTAGGGAATTACAAACCGGGATTTAGAAAGTAAGCACTCAAGAGCTCAGAATATTAAACTTTCGGCATTTTTGTTGGAACAAGAACTAGTCATATGGCTCAATTCCATTTGCAGGTTTTGTCAGAGTGGTGTGCCATAGGACACAGGGACAACATTGCTGGGTTTTAAGTTCCTTAAGCACAGAGACCACACTTGTCCAGTTCACCTTTGTGCCCTCCATAGACGAGCACACTTTGTGCATAATAGTGACTTCAGTGTCGTCATCCACTAGGATTAAGTGGTGGGGCATCAGGTCCAGTGTCATCATCCACTAGGGTGAAGTGATGGGGCATCAGGTCCAGTGTCGTCATCATCCACTAGGGTGAAGTGATGGGGCATCAGGTCCAGGGTCATCATCATCCATTAGCGTGAAGTGATGGGACATCAGGTCCAGTGCTGTCATCATCCACTAGGGTGAAGTGATGGGGCATCAGGTCCAGGGTCATCATCCACTAGGGTGAAGTGATGGGGCATCAGGTCCAGTGTCGTCGTCATCCACTAGGGTGAAGTGATGGGGCATCAGGTCCAGTGTCATCATCATCCATTAGCGTGAAGTGATGGGACATCAGGTCCAGTGCCGTCATCATCCACTAGGGTGAAGTGATGGGGCATCAGGTCCAGGGTCATCATCCACTAGGGTGAAGTGATGGGGCATCAGGTCCAGGGTCGTCATCCACTAGGGTGAAGTGATGGGTCATCAGGTCCAGGGTCATCATCCACTAGGGTGAAGTGATGGGGCATCAGGTCCAGGGTCATCATCCACTAGGGTGAAGTGATGGGGCATCAGGTCCAGGGTCGTCATCCACTCGGGTGAAGTGATGGGGCATCAGGTCCAGGGTCGTCATCCACTAGGGTGAAGTGATGGGGCATCAGGTCCAGGGTCGTCATCCACTAGGGTGAAGTGATGGGACATCAGGTCCAGGGTCATCATCCACTAGGGTGAAGTGATGGGGCATCAGGTCCAGGGTCGTCATCCACTAGGGTGAAGTGATGGGGCATCAGGTCCAGTGTCGTCATCCACTAGGGTGAAGTGATGGGGCATCAGGTCCAGTGTCGTCATCCACTAGGGTGAAGTGATGGGACATCAGGTCCAGTGCCGTCATCATCCACTAGGGTGAAGTGATGGGGCATCAGGTCCAGGGTCATCATCCACTAGGGTGAAGTGATGGGGCATCAGGTCCAGTGTCGTCATCCACTAGGGTGAAGTGATGGGGCATCAGGTCCAGTGTCGTCATCCACTAGGGTGAAGTGATGGGGCATCAGGTCCAGGGTCGTCATTCACTAGGGTGAAGTGATGGGACATCAGGTCCAGTGCCATCATCATCCACTAGGGTGAAGTGATGGGGCATCAGGTCCAGGGTCATCATCCACTAGGGTGAAGTGATGGGGCATCAGGTCCAGGGTCGTCATCATCCACTAGGGTGAAGTGTTGGGGCATCAGGTCCAGTGCCGTCATCCACTAGGGTGAAGTGATGGGGCATCAGGTCCAGTGTCGTCATCCACTAGGGTGAGATGATGGGACATCAGGTCCAGTGTCGTCATCCACTAGGGTGAAGTGATGGGGCATCAGGTCCAGTGTCGTCATCCACTAGGGTGAAGTGATGGGGCATCAGGTCCAGGGTCGTCATCCACTAGGGTGAAGTGATGGGGCATCAGGTCCAGTGTCGTCATCCACTAGGGTGAAGTGATGGGGCATCAGGTCCAGGGTCGTCATCCACTAGGGTGAAGTGATGGGGCATCAGGTCCAGTGTCGTCATCCACTAGGGTGAAGTGATGGGGCATCAGGTCCAGGGTCGTCATCCACTAGGGTGAAGTGATGGGGCATCAGGTCCAGTGTCGTCATCCACTAGGGTGAAGTGATGGGGCATCAGGTCCAGGGTCATCATCCACTAGGGTGAAGTGATGGGTCATCAGGTCCAGGGTCATCATCCACTAGGGTGAAGTGATGGGGCATCAGGTCCAGGGTCATCATCCACTAGGGTGAAGTGATGGGGCATCAGGTCCAGGGTCGTCATCCACTAGGGTGAAGTGATGGGACATCAGGTCCAGGGTCATCATCCACTAGGGTGAAGTGATGGGGCATCAGGTCCAGGGTCATCATCCACTAGGGTGAAGTGATGGGACATCAGGTCCAGGGTCGTCATCCACTAGGGTGAAGTGATGGGGCATCAGGTCCAGTGTCGTCATCCACTAGGGTGAAGTGATGGGGCATCAGGTCCAGGGTCATCATCCACTAGGGTGAAGTGATGGGGCATCAGGTCCAGTGTCATCATCATCCACTAGGGTGAAGTGATGGGGCATCAGGTCCAGGGTCATCATCCACTAGGGTGAAGTGATGGGGCATCAGGTCCAGTGTCGTCATCATCCACTAGGGTGAAGTGTTGGGGCATCAGGTCCAGTGTCGTCATCCACTGGGGTGAAGTGATGGGGCATCAGGTACAGAACAGACCTCAGTTTCAACCAATGTCATGTCTTCCTTCTGGTCATTATTTAGTAGATAATATTTCTTTGTAGTTTTATAACTAAGGTCTTTCCAATTCAAACTCTCTGATTTTTTAAAAAAAATCTGTTTTGGGAGATCTGGAAGTCCTTTTAATTTTTTAACAGTCGCTTAGTTCTTTGTGAGATTTTGATGTTGCATCTATGAAATAAAATCCCTTTTAACATTTCACTTAGGATTGATAGCCTAGAAAGTTCACAGTAGGAATCCACAATGGTCTTTCAGTCTTTCCCTTTATATTGGGAAACACATTTTTCAGGGCTCATGGGTGGAGATCTCTCTGCAAAAATGTAAATTACTCTTAGGGAACAGGTCTTGTGTCTTGATCATTTGAATTCCAGGACCCAGGATAAAGCAGACACTCAGGAAATACATCCTTTCTGTCCGCTGTCAGCCGTCTGCCCTGTCAGGCTACCTCCGTGATCTTGTTTGCCCATTAAGATTCCTTGGAGGAAAGATGTCCACCAAGCCCAAGCTAATCGCTCTGTGTTTTCTCTCATAAGAAGAGCGTTGACTTGAGCTCTCTTACCTTTCCAGGGTAGTTGGAAGGCCTGCCGATGGCATTCATCAGGGGTAGTTCCTAATGAGAAGATACGGAATATTGGAATCTCAGCTCACATTGATTCTGGAAAGACGACGTTAACGGAACGAGTGCTTTACTACACGGGCAGAATTGCCAAGATGCACGAGGTATATACCTGGTTGATTCCAGGTTCCTTAGAGCTTGGTTTTAATTGTTTTACAGTTAGGATTTAATAAACTTCCCAAAACTTGAAAGATAAAAAGAAAGAGCAACAGTGGATCTTTAACCAAAGTCACACATGCAGAGGGGATAGCTCAGGTTGGCTTGAAATGTTGCTGAGTGATCTCATCAGAGACCATCGCTGTGGGCGTCCTGAGCTGATTGTCTGTTAAGAATGTTAAGTCAATATGATGTACTCTTAAGCAGCTATTAAAATAGTATTTATGAATAATTGTTAATAACATGAGGAAACGTTTATGATTTTAAGTGGAGAAAAGTTTAAAATGATATATAGCGTGAGCTTAATAGTTAAAAAATACATATATCAGGAAAAAATTATTTAAAAAAGTCTTACAACTCTTCTGAAGACATTATCATATCATTGAGTATTTAAGTTATCTCTCCAGTTTAAAATATTTCTTCAAATGAAGGTCACTTTGTTAAATCATATGGTTTAAAAGCAGAGTTCTTCCCATTGAGGTCTCAGAATCCACAGGTAGCACAGCTGGCAACAGTCTGTTCTCTGAAGATCTGCTTGCGGACTGACCCCTGGCTGGTGGGCAGGAGCAGAGGGACAGAGATGGTCCTCAGACCAGGGAAGTTGCTGTGCATTGGCAGTGGCTGAAAACAGTGGTGGAAAATCAGGTTAGGTAGGTATTACAGGGCAAGACCTGTAATCGGTTTAACAGTTAGGCATATCCGAAAATTGGATCAATCAAATACTTGTGTTCGGTTCCATTTCAATAGATTTTTTTCCTTCTTGGAATGCAAGGACAGAAAAATCGGAGTGCTGTGCTTGTGTTTAGGTGAAAGGAAAGGATGGAGTTGGTGCTGTCATGGACTCCATGGAACTCGAGAGACAAAGAGGGATCACCATTCAGTCGGCGGCCACCTACACCATGTGGAAAGATGTCAATATCAACATCATAGATACCCCTGGTGAGTGACCTAGTGATGTGAATGCAGCTTGGGTTGGCAAAAGCACGTCCTTTCTACTGTGACCCAGCTCATTTTTGAGTGTTAAATGTTCAGAAGTCTGACCGTCAGTTCTTATGGAGAAGACTGACTTGGAGCCTTGAGCATTTCGTCTTATATGTGGTTTCTTTGAAAATAGCACAAATAAGCTGTGAGTAGGAGAGTTCCTACTTCTCCATATTGCATCTGATTCCAAAGATGCCTGTGCCCTAGTGTCTTCTGGAGGTGGTCTTTTGGGCTCTGGTCTTGGTGGTGAGTGAACAGTATTCATGGCTTAAGGAGTCTGCACTCAGGTTAGAAACCTCACGTGAAGTGCAGAGGTACACAGATGTTTCGCAGTGCATGTGTTAAAAGCTCAGTCTGCTCTTTAAGCCCCTCACACACTTCTTTGTCTCATTTAGGTCATGTGGACTTCACAATCGAAGTGGAAAGGGCCCTGAGAGTGTTGGACGGAGCGATCCTTGTGCTCTGTGCTGTTGGAGGGGTGCAGTGCCAGACCATGACTGTGAATCGTCAGATGAAGCGCTACAACGTTCCGTTTCTAACTTTCATCAATAAACTAGACCGGATGGGCTCCAACCCAGCCAGGGCTCTGCAGCAAATGAGGTAGTAAGCCTTAGAAAGAGCAGACGGGGTGTGATGGTCTGGGCACAGGTCTTACATCTGGAAGGATGATGGGTTCATTGGCATTAAGCTTCATTCTTGAGTTTTTCCTGGTTAGCATTTATGTACGTGAGTGATGTATCCTGGTAAATGGAACACAGAGGCCATAGTTCTTATTAGAACTCATCAGCTTTGTAAAATCAGGAAGTAGGGCTTAAATGCTAGGGAGGTCGAAGAGGAATTCAGAAAACAGTCTGTCAGTTTATTCTGTTTTGCTATAATTAGAGAAGTTATAATCCAGAGTAGATTCTAAAGAATATTCCAGAGTTTATTTAGAGAAATATAGAGTATGTTAAGATTGTTCTCTTTGGTGTTAACCAGCTTTTACTTTAGGAATTGTTAGTTAATGCTTTTGAATTGTATGCCGTAGAGATGATATTCCCCTGCTTTCGATGGTAACGCATTTGCTAGGATGACAGTAACACTTCCTTTCTGCGCCGGGTGTGACCCAGTAGTATTTATAGCATTTTGTACAATACTGTATATTTCACGTAGCCTTTAAAAAGGTCAGAATTGCACTTTTCACCTTCCACAGATGTGTAAATGGAGCCGTGAAGTTTACACGGCAAAGCTGGTGGATACAGGTGGAAAAGTTCGTGGTAGTGTAGAGACTGGGAGTGATTTAACTGGTGACAAAAGATACGGTGTTCAGAGCTTTAAGTGAGAGCTTTGCTTTGTGCACGTGGGTAGAAGTGATGCGTTTGAGGCTGTTAAAGTGAAATTTTTCTTTACTGGGCATTTGTAATGTTTTCTTGGCATAACTGTGTTTTCACTGTTTTTCCTCACATTTTATTGTTTCTTGGCAGTAGGGGGGTTCTTTCTGTCAAACTTCTTCATCCAAGGAAAAGTCTTCTGTCGTTTATTTGATTACTTTGGTTCTTTCTTTGCTTCACCCCCTTTTACCTGTTTTCTCTTTGTAACTCCTGTTTAACAGATTGAGGATCTTCTGGAATGGTCGCTCTGTAATTTTTCTCTCGTACTTTCTGTCTCCTCGTACTGCTCTGGGTTATCGGAGCGTTCTTGAGGGTGGGTATTCTACTTTGATATTCATCTGCATTCCTTCTGTTCTTTAGCCTTTTTTTCCCCCCAGTTTTACTAATTATATTGTTATTTGCTTAAATTTTCTTTTTTACTGCAACATCTTTTATTAATAGAGACAATTCTCAAGTCTTTATAAATTTTTCTCTTCTTTCCTCTGGTAACTCTTTCTTTGGTGGTTAGTACTGTTTCTTGAGTTCATGCCTCTCTTTCAGGCTGTTGGTTTTTTTCAAATATTTGGCAATTCTTCGTTGTTGCTCCATAGTTATGGGTTGGGGTCTGGAGTCGGGACTAAACACTGGTGGGCAGACCCTTTTCCTTCTCCCGTGATAACCCCCACCAGGGAGTGCGGTTTCTCTCCAGTGGCTCTGCCTGGTCGGGGTGCGGGCGGCCTGTTCCTTCTCCTGCTAGAACCCCCGCCAGGGAGTGCGGTTTCTGTTCAGTGGCTCTGCCTGGTCGGGGTGTGGGCGGCCTGTTCCTTCTCCCGCGAGAACCCCAGCCAGGGAGTGTGGTTTCTGTTCAGTGGCTCTGCCTGGTCGGGGTGCGGGCGGCCTGTTCCTTCTCCTGCTAGAACCACCGCCAGGGAGTGCGGTTTCTGTTCAGTGGCTCTGCCTGGTCGGGGTGTGGGCAGCCTGTTGATGAGTGTCTGGCTTTAACACCCACTCTGACTGTTTTCCTATAAAAACTCCCTCTTCGGATAGCTGTGCTCAGCTTTGCTAGAGTCAGCCGTTGTGAAATTGAGAGACGGGCTGTTCTCCCAGCATCCTTTCATGTCCTGGCCAGCCACCCACTGACTTGATTTGCCTTCCCATTCTGCCTCCTGGCCGGGGTATTCTGGGGATCTGATAACAAAAAACTTATTTTGCAGGTTGTTTGGTTGCCTAAAAAGAGCCCTGGTGGCACAGTGGTTAAAGTGCTCAGCTGCTAACCAAAAGGTTGGTGGTTGGAACCCACCAGCTGCTCTGTGGGAGAAAGATGTGGCAGTCTGCTTCTGTAAAGATTACAGCCTGGGAAACCCTATGGGGCAGTTCTGCCCTGTGCTGTAGGGTCACGATGAGTCAGAGTTGACTCAGTGGCAGTGGGTTTGGTTTTTGTTGCCCAAATGAGGTTGTGGCTTCCTAGACTCACTGAGTTTGTCACCTGTTCCCGACTGCTCTGTATCTGCTCTGATATGCTGATGACACCCCTTCCAGTTCTCTAGCATCTGCCACTGATATATTTTTACGCTTCTTTTGTCATTTCAGAGGACTTTTGGAGGAAAAAAGAGGTAAACTTGTGTACTTTTATTTCTTCAGGTCCAAGCTAAATCATAATGCAGCGTTTGTGCAGATGCCCATTGGTTTGGAGACTGACTTTAAAGGTATTATAGATCTCATTGAGGAACGAGCCATCTATTTTGATGGAGACTTTGGGTAAGTGTTAAAAAAAAATACTACTAAAATCTTACATTTTAAAGAGCATCATAATGAAGGAAAATGATGAGTTTTTTAGTAAGCATCTTTTTAAAACATGTCTGGAAGACATGATATTTTCAAGATGATATTTTTTAAATGCCTTTAATCCTGTTTGCTCCCCATTGTTCTTGGTATTCATTCTGCCTTTGGGTAATGTACTCACATCACATTATGAGATGCATAGTTTGGTGGAAGGAAGCCTTCACCTGGGGCTCTAAAGTAATACCCTTTTCTACTTGTCCATTCATTTCTTCATTCATTTCTGCAAACTTTTATGGAACAGCTGCTGTGTCCTGGGTACTGTGATAAAAATCGGGAACAAAGAAAGATCATAAATATCTGCTCTACCTGTTTCTCGGGATTGTTGTTGTTGTGTGGCATCAGGCCAGTTCTGACTCATGGCGACCCCGTGTACAACAGAACAAAACACTGCCCAGTCCTGTACCATCCTCACGGTCATTATTATGCTTGAGCCCATTGTTGCAGCCACTGTGTCAGTCCGTCTTGTTAAAGGTCTTCCTCTTTTTCGCGGGCCCTCTACTTTACCAAGCATGATGTCCTTCTCCAGGGACTGTTCCCTCCTGATAACGTATCCAAAGTATGTGAGACATAGTCTTGCCATCTTTGCTTCTAAGGAGCATTCTGGCTGTAGTTCTTCCAAGACAGATTTGTTCGTTCTTCTGGCAGTCCATGGTATATTCAGTGTTCTTTGCTAACACCATAATTCAAAGGCATCGGTTCTTCATCAGTCAACGGCAATGGGTTTATACCCCCAGCCACACTCCTACAATTTTGTTTAACTGCTTTCACATATTCATCTTTTTATCCTTACAGTTCTATTTCTTGGGATTATAAAAATAAAAAGATGAATATGTGAAAGCAGTTGAAAATTGTACCAGTGTGTTTGGGGCTATAAACCCATTGCCGTTGAGTCGAATTCCGACTCATAGGACCCTATAGGACAGAGCAGAACTGCCCCTTGGGGTTTCCCAGGCTATAATCTTTATGGAAGCAGACTGCCCATCTTCTCCCATAGAGTGGCTGGTGGGTTCAAACCACCTTTCGGTCAGCAGCTGAGCGCTTCACCGTTGTGCCACCAGGGTTCCTTAGATCTAGGATTGGCTGGGAATTCACATTTCTAGAAAACTACTGGATGATGCTGAGTATGTTGATTATTGTGTAGGTTTTATTTGTTTAGCTGCCAGAGGGATGGTGAGTTGGGTTCAAAACTGAAGAGTCATATTTAGTAACCTTTTTCTACTGCAAAACGTGATATCGTGTGTTAAAAATTAATGGGGTTAATAGGATTTTTCTTGGTGGAATGTGAACAGAGTCAGGTTTCTAATTCTGCTCGGTAGAGACTGATGCTGTGGTTAATAAGATTATGGTTAATGGTATTTTCAAGAGCTCATGTGGGCTTCGGAGCCAGACACTGGCCTTGAATCCTCACTGCCCCATTCATTGGCAGTGCACCCTTGCGCAGTTACTCACCTGTTTAACTCGTGTCCTCATCTGAAAACGCAGGTAGTAGAAGCTGCTTCCCGTGACGTGAAGCGTAAGTAGAATAACTCAGCGACCAGCCTGTTGAGCGCTCATTGCGTTACGCGCATTCAGGAAGCGGATGGTCCTGTTACTCTGCATGCGTGCTAGTTTTCAGATGATTAGAATGTACCGTTAGCTACACCGGAAAGATTTTAATCTTTCTTTGATTTAGTTGGTGCTTTGTCTAGTCGTTGCTTTGAATTTATAAGTACTGTACATATTCATTTTAGATAGCTAGACTAAGGATAAACCAGTATGTATGCAGTGGGTTCGGAGTTTGCATTACATCTTTTATCATTATTTTCTATAAAACTTGAGAAAAACAGAATGTGATGTCTGTTGCAAAACTGGAGATGTACTTTTTTTTCCTCATTATAGTGGACTGTTTTTATTTTGCCCATTGTCTGAATTTTAAAAATACATGTTAGCTTTATTTCCATGTTAATGCAAATATATCAGAGCTCTTTCTTATCTTAAAATCGTTACAGCCCTTGGTCCATTTTTTTGATTGGTGCTTTATAGGTTTGATTGGATATCCAAAACAAAACGTGTCTTTTCTCAGTCAGATTGTCCGGCACGGTGAAATTCCGGCGGACCTGAGGGCAGCAGCAGCCGACCACCGGCAGGAACTGATTGAATGTGTCGCCAACTCAGACGAGCAGCTTGGAGAGCTGTTCCTGGAGGAAAAAGTCCCCTCAGTGTCTGACATAAAGGCAGGTGCTCTCAAAATAACTCACATTAACAAGAAAATGAGTTTTTTAAGGGGAGGAGGGGCTGTGATGGACTTTATTAATGAAATCTGAGTAAATTTATTTTAACATGATTGATTTCCTCAAAAAATACTTGGCATGGAGTGTTACTTTTTCTTTTTTTAAGTAGAGAGTTATATAATATTTTAAAACAGGAAAGGAGTCCTAGTTTGTTCTAGGAGTATATCCCTATTGAAAAGGAAGGTAAACACAGATGCGTCCCAGCAGTAAGTTCAAGAGACAAGGATGCTCATGTTTGCTGACTAAATGTTGGTGCTTAAACCATGGTGATATTTGGAAAGCTTTTTTGGTTCCTTTATTGATTCCTCAGCTTTTTTAAATAAAAGAAGAAGAAGGTCCCTGCCTAAGACAGTTGCTCATTTTGCCAAGCCAGTTGGTACACTTAGCAGAAGTCCAATAAGTAATCATTGTAGGTAAGATGGTGTAATCATGGAGTTTGTAGCAAACCAGATGCACAGGGAAAGACCACGTTGAAACTGAGGATGCTAACTAATAATTTTTTTTTACTGTATTTGAAGTGGGACGGCATCTTGTATCTTGAGTCCTTCAGCGTTCATAACAACAGCTCCCTGTTGAGTAAGGAGCCCCATCCAGGAAGGACAGGTCTGACCTCAGATAAAGTCAGGTGTTGAATCCTGGGAATCACTGTAGAGAGCTGGGTTCTTTATCCACTAAGTGGTGTGTGTCAGGAGGCCCCATGGCCACCCAAGGTTTGGTACTCGCTGGGGGACTCACAGTGCCCAGCATGTGGCCATTGTCATGCCTGTGGTTTATCACAGTTGAAAGAATATGAAGCTTTGTCAACAAAGGGAAGGGAAGGCACGTAGGGCGAAGTCCAGGGAAACCAGGTGCCAGCTTCCCAGAGCCCTCTCCTGGTGGGGTCACACGGGACCCTCTCAGGTCCCCAGCAGCGAGTGTGACAACACATGAGAGGTGATCTATCAGGGGGGCTCATTAGAGACTCAGTGCCCAGGGTTTTTACTGGGAATGGGTCACATAGGCACCTGTCTGGCACGTACCAACAGTCCAGACTCCCAGAATAACGCGGGGGTCCAGCATAAACCACGTTGTGGGCACAGTCTGGGCAGACGGACCCCTCCTGTTGGTTCTAGGAGTGCTGGGAAGCTTCCCAGAATCCAGGTTCCCAGACAGCAGCTGAGGGCCAGCCCTGCAGGCAGGCCTTGCTGAGGACAGCAGTCTCAGACCCACTGTGCTAACTTTTCTGCACAGGCACGTGGGGGTTGTTTGGTTTCTGTACAGTGGTTGGATATTATTATTGGGGACAGCGGAAGGGCCACAACTTTGAAGTATGGAAGTGATTCTTATACCCGACAAGGGGGACATTTGGGAAAAAATAAAGCTTTGGTTAGGCTGGTTGAAAGGATAATTTCAGTTTCTCCTCCTTTCTGTTGATTTACCACCCTCATATGGTCTGCTGTTCTGTGCGTGTAATGCAAGCAGGTAAGATTCCTGGGTGTCCCTAACTGCATATTAGGGAGGGGTGGAGAGTCAAAGATGAGACCAGGTGGCCCAGGGGGCCTTGAGTCATTAGGGACTGAGCCATTTCTGCTTCTCAGCAATGGCAACAGAAGAAGCAAGTTTTTCAGATGATTTCAGTACTGCTTGCTTTCTTCCCACCTGTGTGTTCCTTTTTATACCCCCTTTTATCCTGCTCAGCTATTATCCTACCTTTCAGTGTGGTAATGTTTAGAAATGGTGATTCCAAATGTTTTGCTTTCAGCTTTTCTGGGTGTCAGTAGTTTTATGTTTCTCCCCGAGGACTGGGAAATACCTGTCTGAGGCACTGTATTCCCCAGGGCAGGTGTGACCACAGCACGGCTGGCAGCCTCCTCCAGCTGTGAGAGCAGAAGTTCCACCACTGACTCAGAGCCTGCCAGCCAGTGGGGCCACGAAGGAGGTGCAGCTGGGCCCCGTCAGTGGTGCCCGCGCTAGGAGGTGAGGAGGCGCGGCTGGGCCCCGTCAGTGGTGCCCGCGCTAGGAGGTGAGGAGGCGCGGCTGGGCCCCGTCAGTGGTGCCCGCGCTAGGAGGTGAGGAGGCGCGGCTGGGCCCCGTCAGTGGTGCCCGCGCTAGGAGGTGAGGAGGCGTGGCTGGGCCCCGTCAGTGGTGCCCGCGCTAGGAGGTGAGGAGGCGCGGCTGGGCCCCGTCAGTGGTGCCCGCGCTAGGAGGTGAGGAGGCGCGGCTGGGCCCCGTCAGTGGTGCCCGCGCTAGGAGGTGAGGAGGCGCGGCTGGGCCCCGTCAGTGGTGCCCGCGCTAGGAGGTGAGGAGGCGCGGCTGGGCCCCGTCAGTGGTGCCCGCGCTAGGAGGTGAGGAGGCGCGGCTGGGCCCCGTCAGTGGTGCCCGCGCTAGGAGCTGAGGAGGCGCGGCTGGGCCCCGTCAGTGGTGCCCGCGCTAGGAGCTGAGGAGGTGCAGCTGGGACCCATCGGTCATGCTCACACTAGCAGTCAAGGAAGGACCCAGAAATCATTATTTCAGAGCTTGTTGCTATCATGGCCCTAATTTGTGAGTGACTTGTACTGCTCTGCTTTCTGTATTCATGTTCTTTTAAAAAAGGGGGGCAAAAAAAAGAAGTAATTAAATGTATTTCAATAGATTATGCTCTTATATAGTTTAAACATTTAAAAAGTTTACAGAGGTGCACCGTCAGAAATTTCCCAGCCTGTCTCCCATGTGTGCAGCTCTCTGCTCCCTCCCTAAGACAGTTTGCCTGTTAATAGTTTCTTGTGTATCTTTCTGGAGATATTCTTGCATACATATTAATTTTTGTCCTATTTCACACAATCGTTAGCATACTGTTTACACTCTTCTGTACTTTACTGCTTTCTCTGTGTGTATATTTTGTTGCCAGTTGAGTAGTAGTGACATTCCAAGTGTGTTGAAAGAAAGCAGTTGTGCCAAAAGTTGCTTCTTAGCCCTGAGAAAGGAACACATTCTGCGTGTGTGCATTTGTGTGTGTGTATTTTGATCTTAAGTTACAGGACACCTGATTCTTGTCTCGACTAGAGCCAGCACTCCAAAGAATATCAATTATTTTATTTATTAGCGGTGATGCAGTGGTGAAGTGTTCGGCTGCTAACCAAAAGGTCGACAGTTCAAATCCACCAACCGCTCCTTGGAAACCCTATGAGGCAGTTGTACTCTGTCCCATAGGGTCGCTCTGAGTCAGTATCAACTCGATGGCAGTGGGTTTGGTTTTTGGTTTGGTTTTGCAATGATTGAAGCACATAATTTTTAAGATTAAGTTATCATTGATTTTTTTGTTTTGTTTTGTAGCTTGCCATCCGAAGAGCTACGCTAAATAGATCTTTTACTCCGGTCTTTTTGGGAAGTGCCTTGAGGAACAAAGGAGTTCAGCCTCTTTTAGACGCTGTTTTAGAATACCTCCCAAATCCATCGGAAGTCCAGAATTTTGCTATTCTCAATCAGGACGAGTGAGTCTTCAAGATGCTTTAACACTTATGTCTTATAAAGGAATTTAGGAATGGTTCTTGTAGTTAGTGTTGTATTTGTGGTACTTGTTTTTCTTATCTACAAAAATCAATCACGGTTTTTATTTAGGTAACAGTTTTTGCATACAGAAGATGTTTATTATACTGGTCACCATATCATATACTATATTTGTGAGGTGAAAGTATGATTTGTTGGAACCAGCCATTTTCAGTAGTATTTAAAAAAAAAAAAAAAAAAAGCTTCAATATACAAAGTGTTTTTTATCTGTCTCTGATTGTTTTCCTTCTTTTTCTACCCGACCGTTTCTGTGGTTTTCCATCTCCTCTGAGCCTGTCACCGGCTAGTAGCAAAGCCCTGAGAACTTCTTCTTAACCATTTCTTTCAGTGAAACTTTACTTGCTTGAGGTCAAAAATATTTAGCACATTTTCTCAGTTATTACTCTTTGATGAAATAAGTTGATGTAAAAGAAATATCAAATACTGTATCTCATAAGTTTATATGTCATTTATTTTAAGTGACTCAAAAGAGAAAACCAAAATCTTGATGAACTCTGAAAGAGACAACTCTCACCCATTTGTAGGCCTGGCTTTTAAGCTGGAGGTAGGTTGCTTTCTAATACATGTAACTATTATAAATAGAAGTTTCTTTTAGAATTTATTCCTATTACAAGTGATTCGGTGCCCCTAAGGAAAGATTTGGAAAATAGGAAAAGTGGAAAGAACAGATAAAGAGTTCCTGAATCCAAACCCTCAGATGACAGTTCCTTGTTATTAGGTGTGTGTCCTCCCAGCCTCTTGTCTTTGCAGTTTTAAAATATAAATATTTACATAAATCATAGTACGTGTGTAATATTTACATAAATCATACCACATGTGTAATATTTATATAAATCATACTATGTGTGTAGTTTTGCCTTGCTGTTTTGATTTAACATCACAGTAGATATGGTCCATGTTTTTATAAATAGCCTAACTAGTTTAATTGACATCATAATATTCCATCAAGTAGGTATGTCATGATTCACCTAAAATTTTCCTAATTGTTGGACATTTACATTGTTTCCAAGTATCACCATTATAAATAACATCAAGTCCACTTCTAGAAATGTGTCTTAAGGAACTAATGTAAGGCCAGCTTCAGTTTGCTCTTCTCGTCTCTGCTTCTAAAAGTGAAATCTCACAGTTGACAACGCCCATGAATTAGTTTGATTAAATAAATTGAGGTACATTCTTACAGTGGAATATTATTCAGACTTTTAAAATTATGTTGAAATGACTTTAAAAAATATTTTTTGTTGTATTAAAAGATATATAACATACATTTGCCGTTTTTAACCCGTTTTAAGTGTACAATTCAGTGACATTCATCACATTTATAATGTTGTGCAACCGTCACCACTGTCTGTTCACAGAACTTTTCTGTTGCCCCAAACAAACTCAGGACCCACCAAGCAATAACTCCACATTCCCACCTTCCCACTGCCCCCATAAATGCTGCCTTGGTCTGTATGCATTTACCTGTTCTAGGTATTTCATGTAAGTGGACTCACACAGTACTTGTCCTTTTATGTCTGACTGATGTCACTCAGCCTCAGGAGTTCAAGGTTCATCTATGTTGTAAGCGTGTATCAGAACTTCATTTTTCTTTATGGCTGAATAGTATAATCCATTGTATGTGTATACCACATTTTGTTTATCCACTCATCTGTTGATGAACATTTGGGTTGTTTCCACTTTTGGGCTGTGGAGAAAGTGCTGCAGTGACCATTGCTGTACAGGTATCTGCTTTCAGTTCTTTCGGGTCTACACCCACGAGTGGAATTGCCGTGTCACAGGTTAATTCTAGGTTTAACTTTTTGAGTCACTGCCAAACTCTTCTCCACAGTGGCTGCAGCACCATTTTCCCTTCCCATCAACAATGGATGAGGGTTCCAAATTCTCCACATTCCCACCAACACTTGTTAGTTTTGTTTTGTTTTGGGAAGAGCCATTCTACTTGGTGTGAAGTGGAATCTCATTGTGGTATTGGTTTGCATTTCTCCAGTGACTAATGATGTTTAGCATTTTCTCGTGTGGTCATTGGCCCTTGTATATCTTCTTTAAAGAAATATCTATTCAAGTCCTTTGCTCATTTTTTGGTTAGGTGGTTTGTCTTTTGTGAGTTGTAGGAGTTCTTTATATATTCTGGATATTAAGCCCTTATCAGATTGATAGGAGCCCTGGTGGTATAGTGGTTAGGCACTCGGCTGCTAATTGAGAGGTCGGCGGTACAGACACACTGGTGGCTCGGTGGGAGAAAGATATGGCCGTCTGCTTCCATGAAGACAAACAACCTTAGAAACCCTCTGGGGCAGTTCTGCTCTGTCCTCCAGGGTCTCTGTGAGTCGGAACTGATGGCAATGGCTTTTTTAAAAATCAAATACAAGGTTTCCAGATATTTTCTCCCATTTTGTAAGTTATCTTTTCACTTTCTTCATAGTGTCTCTTGATGCACAGAAGTTTTTTTTTTTATTTTGGTGAAGTCCAGTTTGTCTGTTTTTTCTTTTGTTGCTTGTGCTTTTGGTGTCATATCTAAGAATCCATTGCCAATACAGTGTTGTGGAGTTTTACCCTTATGTTTTCTTCTGTAGTTTTAGCTCTTATATTTAGGTTGTTGATTCATTTTGATGTAATTTTCATATATGATGTGAGATAGGGATTCAACTTCATTCTTCAGCATGTGGAAATTCAGTTGTCCCAGCACCATATGTTGAATAGATTCTTCTTTCCCCATTGAAAGGAGTTAGCACCCTTGTCAAAAATCAGTTGGCCATAGATGTATGAGTTTATTTCTGGGTTCTCAATTCTATTCCATTAGTGTATATGTCTGTCCTTGTACTTGTACCACACTGTTTTGATTATAATAGCTTTGTAGTATGTTTGAAATCAGGATTTCAAAATCAGGAGTTCTCCTACTTTGTTCTTTTCCAAGATTATTTTGACTATTTGAGGCCCTTTGCTGAGATAACTTTTTGATGTGGAAATATGTTTGTGATTTTTTTTTTTAAATAAACTTTTTGTTGTAGATTTACTGAAAAGTTGTAAAAATAGTATAGAGAGTTTCTGTACACTCTTAACACCCAGTTTCCTCTATTGTTAACATATGTTATACTAATGAACCAGTATTGATATATTATTAATTAACTAAAGTCCATACTTGATTTGAGTTTCCTTAGTTTTCACTGATTTTTTTTCTGTCTCTGGATCTCATTCAGGATACCACATTATATTTAGTCCTCCTGTCTCCTTAGCCTCCTCTAGGTTGTGACAGTTTTGAGGGGTGGTGGTCAGTTGGAGTTTGATGTTTTCCTGGGATTACCAGCACCAGTTTCTGTTGAGTCGATTCTGACTCATGGTACCCCCAATGTGTGTCAGAGCAGAACTGTGCTCCATAGGGTTTTCAGTGACTGATTTTTTTGGAAGTAGATCACCAGGCCTTTCTTCTGAGGTGCCTCTGCATGGACTGGAACCTCTAACCTTTTGGTTAGCAGTTGAGCGTGTTAACCATTTGCACCACCCAGGGACTCCTTCTCATAATTAGACTGGGTGTGTGTTTCAGGGAGGAAACCACAGAGGTGAAGTGCCATTTTCATTGTATCATATCAAGGGTACAGACTGTCAACATGACTTACCGCTGTTGATGTGAACCTTGATCGCCTGACTGAGGTTGTCTTTCTCGGGTGTCTCCACTGTAAAGTTACTTTTTCCTCCTTGTCGTACTGTTCTCTTTGGAACGAAGTCACTGTGTGCAGCCCACACTTCAGGGGTGGTAGTTATGCTCCACCTCCTTGAGGGAATAATAGCTACATAAAGTATTTAGAATTCTTCTGTATGGTAGATTTATCTTTTCTTCCTCATTTATGTGTTTACTCAATTATTTATATGAGTGTGGACTCATGGATCTTTATTTTATATTTTGGGTTCTAGACCAGTATTATGTTACTTATTCTGTTGCTCAGATTGGCCGGGTTTGGCCATTAGCAGCTCTTTTAGTTGGCTCATGAGCCCCTTTGATGTGATTCCAACAGGATGCTCTGGACTCACCTGTCTATTCCCTGCCCCAGCCCTAGAATCAGCCATTTCTTTAAGGATCCCTGGTGGTGTAGTGGTTAAGTGCTCGGCTGCTAACCAGAAGGGCAGCTGTTTGAGTCTGCCATCCGCTCCATAGGAGAAAGATGTGGCAGTCTGCTTCTGTAAAGATTATAGCCTAGGAAACCCTAGGGGCAGTTCTACTGTGTCCTGTAGGGTTGCTATGAGAAAAATCGACTCAGTGGTAATAGGATTTTGTATGGTTTCTTTTATTGGAGAATGGTATTAGACACCAAGATTTGGGTGCTGAGTATGCTTACTGCTACTGGATGTTATTGCTTTTGTTCCTGATATTTTAAGTGTGAAGAAAGGTGGAAAAGTTGGAGGTGTTAAGAGTGGTTATTTCTGGGGTGGGATTGTATTTTTTGGTCTTTTTCCTCCTTTAAAAAATTTCTTTTACAATATGCTTCTTATTACCTTTATAATGACTAAAAAGGATTTTTAAGTTAAAAATTGTAAGTAACAATGCAGTGAAATTTTTTATGCATAAAACTTTAAAAAATATGTATTTGAGAGTATTTTCTTAGGATAAATTCCCAGAGTAGTGACTACTGAGTTAAAAGCATGGAATGTTTTAACATTTAATGGTTTATATCGCCCAATCGCTTTCATAGTCTCAGAGTTAATATATTAGATTATTTCAATGAATGTTTATCAGCATTGGGAATCATCATTTAAAAATAATTACTGATTTAATAAATGAAAAGTAATATTTCATCTTAATTCCTTATGACAGAGAACATGTTCCATATGTTATTGCTTCTTTCATAATTGTCTCTATTTCTTTTGCTTTTTAATTTCTCTGTCAAAGGGTGTTACTTATTTGTTTGCACAGGCTTTCTCTAATAGTTTTTAAACAATCAGCAGTTTAAAATTTTATAGTCAATTATGTTAGTTTTTGTCTTTAGTCATTCTCTGATTTTTGGCAGTAGAAATCCTCTTTTTTCTGTATTCTTAGTAAATATTTTTGTTTCTCCTAATTTTTCTCTGTTGGGTTTTTTTTTTTTTTTTTAAATCATTAACCCAACTGGAATTTATGTTAGTATAGGCTGTGAAGTAGGATCTAAATTTACTCCTTCTGCCTCCAAGTAGAAAATCAGTTGCCCAGTTGTTAGTTTTTAGACAGTCCTATACTTTTTCATTGGTTTGTGATACCTCCTTTATTATTTATTGACAAATGTATTCTGCATTGTAGATATTCATAATGTACTCTCTGGGCCGTTCTATCTATTTTGTGTTCGTTCTGTGCTTTTTAAATTTTGGAACATTTAGTGTTTTTGTATCAGTTCAGTTGGCTTCTTTCATTACCGTAGTTTTTCAGTAATTTCTATTTTTATCTATTTACTCTTCTAAATGAATTTTAAAGTCACTAAGTGTTAAAAATTCCTGTTGGGATTTTGATTGCTATTATGTTAAACCTGTAAATTAATATGAGAAGAATTGGCATCTTTAAAAAAATATATCTAATTGGCTAGTGTTGGGATTTAGGAAGATTGATTCTTGATTACTCATTTTGTATTGAATCACTTTTTAGAACTCTTACTTAGTTTTCCAGGCAGTTACCAAAGATTGTTTTCAATTTATAGTACGGTCTTACCATTTTTCAAACAATGTTTTTCTTGTCTTTCCAACAATTGGAGCCCTGGTGATGCAGTGGTTAAGAGCTCAGCTGCTAACCAAAAGGTCAGCCGTTTGAATCCACAAACCGCTCCCTGGAAACCCTACGGGGCAGTTCTCCTCTGTCCTGTAGGGTCATTATGAGTTAGAATTGACTCATCAGCAGTGGGTGTGGATTCCGATAATTATACCTAATTTTTTTTATGTCTTGGATTAAATTGAACTTATGAAATAATATCTGAAAGTAAAAACATACATCGTTACGGTGTAAATAATTCTTAAAATTTTTCCTAAGAGCTTTTATTTCAGAGGCAGCAGGAGTATCTTGGATTGTGTTACCAAAAAGATAGAGTCAGCATCTTTAATTTATCTCGCCGATATTCCCAACTGGTACTAAAAGTAGCTTATGAATTAAACACATGTATAATGTGGACCACTAAAATTGGGAGGGTATTTGGAGATAGTGACGAAGTTTTCCTGCTAATTTTGACTCTTGTGTTTTATTCTTCCCACCATTGCCCAATCCTGACTTGCAGGCAGGTCGATTCGGGCAGTTGACTTACGTTCGGAATTACCAGGGAGAGTTGAGGAAAGGTGACACCATCTACAACACAAGGACGAGAAAGAAGGTGCGGGTGCAGCGGCTGGTTCGCATGCACGCCGACATGATGGAGGCAGGTACAGGGCCCTGTCCCGAGACTGAAGCAGTCCTACCTTCTGGCTGTCCTGAGCCCCACTAGAAAATGCCTTCTAGTTGATCTTGCGTGTTCTCCTAGCTGCTGTTTCTCCTCACTGAAGCAGCTCCCATCTACGTTGTACTATAGGCTAAATTAGCAGATGTTAAGAGCGTGTTTTAGTCCACTGCTTGTGAGTTGGCTAGATTTCCTCAAGTGCCAAGGTTGGGGAGAAGGAACACCCCCGAAGACTCAGAACGCAAGATTTGGCACTTTCCTCAAGAGCTGTCATTACAAAGAGTGTGGTAGATGTTTAGGACAGTGGAATCGTGGTTCTCAAAGGTGAGTGAGGGTAATAAATTCACACATAATTTCCCACCTTGTGTAGTGAATCTCCTTTCAGTCGATCTGAAATACAGCAGGCCTGAAAGCTCTGTTTATCCCTGGAGCTCTTATTCTCCTTGTAGAACCCCCAGAGGCTATGTTAGTGCCAGAGTCCATTTAGAGATTTAAAACTCCTCCAGGTCTGGTCTGGGAGATAAATTTTGGCTTATGGCTTGAAATTTTGAATCAGCCGTAAATCGGCCCTAACCTCCCATGGTCCTTCAGGTTAGGCCTTGTAGAACACGGAGTGTGCTTGCCCCACTCTGACCTTTCCTAATTCAGGTCTGTATCCAGGAGAAATGTATCAGTCTAAGCAAAATCTTACTCAGAAATTTTTGGTGGCTGTTGTCTCTCCTGGGAGATAAATAATAAGTTTTTCAAAATGGGACAGTGAGCGTTACTGTTTTGTGGGATAGGCAGCAGGGGGCAGAGTAGAGGGAGTAGTAATTGTCACCTGTTTCATGAGCCAGAAGCTAGGTGTGTACAGTTGTGCAGCCGTTACAGGCGCACACACGCGCACACACACCCCCGCCAGCTGTTGGTCCCAGCTGTGATGAATGAAAGTCAGTGTTAAAGGACAACATCGAGGACGCCTGGAGGCACCCGTGCTTTGTTCTTGGGTTTCCTGTGTTTTCTTGCCTGCTTGCATCTGTGGAGAATTAAGATTATTCTAAGGACAACGAGCTCCGTTCTCCTGCCTTTGTTCTGAAAACTTCGTTTGCATTTTTCCCTTGGTTGTCTCTGTCATACACGTCTCATGCTCCTGACTGTAGTAACAAATAGTGCATGCTTTTTAATCCACAGAAAGAACCGTGAGACTCTGTTTTGTCTGTATTACAGATCCTCTGAGTTTCTCACTTAAAGTAAAATCTTGTCTCCTAAGGCGTGGTTTAAATAAGGACCCTCTTAGACACGTCTCGGCACGGTTGATGGTTGGTGTATTGATTCTGTTTAATTCATTCTTCTCGTGGAACTCACTGTGCGAGATCTTGCGTGTTTGCTTGTGTAAAATGTGTGTACTGTGTAGTTATATTCCACTGCCGTGTCTTTGCTTGTATCCCCTGCGAGTTTGTTTCTTGGGCTCTTCCTTTCTTCAGGATGTTGAAGAAGTGTACGCTGGAGACATCTGTGCGCTGTTTGGCATCGACTGTGCTAGTGGGGACACATTCACAAACAGAGACACCAGTGGCCTTTCCATGGTGAGTCATTTGCTTTCAAAGCTGTTCATCTGAATTTCAAGTCTGGGTTTTTTTTGTAGTGCATTTAGTACTTTCAGAAAACCACCACGGAAGTTTTTATTGAGTGCCACAGACATCAGATACAGACCAGTTGTGGCTCTTTGAGTGTACACTAACTTGCCTGATTTTTCCTAGAAAAATATTCCACAGTCCTCCAAGGTTTAGTGTGAGGGAAATCTTCCCGAGATACTCTGGGCCATGTATCCCTGACTCCTCCACCCCGTGATCCGCCTCCCCACTGTGGTGTCTCAGATTGCTGCCCCACCTCCAGGCTTGTCCTGAAGGAGTATTGCTTCCTTCTTACCTCAGCAGTCAGAGTGGGCCCTCCCCTCAACTCCTAGAAAACTGTAAGACCAGGCTGTAACGTTTAGGCTAGACTTGGGCATAACAGAACCTAGTCACGCTCAGAAGGCAAGATGCAGCTGGGCAGTCTGACTTACTGCATACTGCCTGCCCTCTGGAAAACCAAAACAGATCAAACCAGTTGCCATCAAGTCGACTCCAACTCACGTGTTTCCGAGTAGACCTGTGCTCCACAGGGTTTTCAATAGCTGTGATCTTCAGAAGTAGATGGCCAGGCCTTTCTTTCCGCTCTGGAAATCAGAAGCCCCTTTTTCATCATTGAAGGATCCCGAGGGAGGATCATGCTTAAGAAGTTCCTGCCTTTGAATCCCCTTCACCCACTTCCCTTTTGAGTTTCTCCTCTAGGAGAATAAAGCCCTGCAGTAAGATCATTTGTTCTGAGGGTGGCCCCTCTGGTGAGTTCAGAAAAGAGGGTGTGAGCACATGGGGGAGAGGTCATTTCTGGTGGAGGAATTTGTAATGGGCTTTTGCATAAGAGCTGGTCCAACCCTAACAGATGATGAATTCATAATTTTGTAATTAGTTTTTTTGTATAAAATAATCTCAATATCTGTGGTTTTCCATGTCCATTTAAGACAGTACAAAAAAACCCATAAAGAAATCAACACCATTTATGTTTGGGATCTTGGTAAGGAAAATGTTTTTGTAAGTGTCATTGATTAGGCCATCTCTGAATGCTGGGCATTGGCAGTGTGAAGGCCCTGGAAGTTGTGGGAAGTGCTCAGGCTTTGAAGCAAATAGTCCCAGGTTGGTCTCACCTCGGCCCAATGCTGACTGCTGGCCCTTGGCCGAGCTAGTGTATCTTCTTTGTAAAATGGGGAGGACAGTACCTGCCTCTCAGAGCTGTGATGGTTAACTGAGGTGGCATGTGTATAAAGAATCTAGTGCCCTTTTTCTGTTTACCTCGTCAGTGATCATGGTATATTCTGATTAAAAGAAGCAACTTGTCACATGATTGCGGCAGCTCATGGAACCTTTAGCCAATAAGAACCGCATGTCTTAGCGTTTGGATTCATTATAGTGATTCTGGTAAACTGACAGTATCAATAAACTTAAAGGCCTTAAAAAGTGAACAAATAGGTAAATTACTTTGGGCTTTTTTGTCGGGGGGGAGAGGGGAATCATATAAGTAGACACCTGTGTATTTAATGCAAATCAGACCAAGATACTATCCAGCCTAAAGATGTTGGCTTGTGTTTGTCCTTTGTTCTGTTTACAGTAGCACACCAAAAATAATCCATCCCTGACCCATACAGTATTGTATTTGAATTCTTCTCTGTTCTTTTAAAAAATATTTTAGGAGTCAATTCATGTTCCTGATCCTGTCATTTCAATAGCAATGAAGCCTTCTAACAAGGTAGGAATTTGATCTGTAGCTCCGTACATCACAGGAAATACCTGGGCTGTTTGTCCTCTGCCTCCACGATGCACGTGGTACCTTCTGATACCCAGCAATCTTAGGTCTCCGTTTCCTCAGTTGGTATGGAGGCCCCCTTTTTAAATTTACCCATCTGTACCTACTAATAACTCCTCAGTGTATTTGAAGAAATTAATGGCATTAAAATATTCACTAGACTGTGCTTTTTACTTCTTTACTATATCAGAGTAGTACATGTAACTTCTAGATTCAGATCATAAAGGGATAGAAAGGAAGGAGGACGTTTGTCCCAAGTTACCATAAAGCCCCCGTGTAAAGTGTGTTAGCATGTTGCATGGACTAATTGCCTCATGGGTCGTGATGCATCTCTCGATTATGAAGTAAATGTCTGATTATAAATGGAAAGCCTGTAAACAAAGCTGTTGTTCTCACTGTAAAATATAATTATTTTGTAATTGGGTGTGATGTCATGAGCTTTTTACAAAGCCGGAATGGCCTCGAATAAGTTCTGCTTCACATTACTTGCCGTTCGCATTAGCCCTATTGTTGAACCATAATTGTTTAGTTCTTAAGTTGTATGGACATCCATACCAGTCATGTTAATGTGACGTATTGAAATTGGTTCCTAGGTGCGTTGCGTGAACACTTTATGACCATTTGTCATCTGGGAACTATCATTTCAAAACACATTCTGGTTTATTGTCATCTGTGATTCATTACTAACAGCTACTACGTAATCAATTTTGAAGAATCTTGAGATTTTCCAGACCTTTCCTTTTTATAGAGTAGAAATGTTAAGATGGCAAGAAATCTTACATCACTCCATCTTCTCAGATCTGAGGGAGGTGAGCCTCACACTCACCTCAGTAAGATGCCGGAGTGCAACTGTCCGAGCGCTCTCCTAAATTGCTTGCTTTTTCCCTCAGAAATACGCAGGATTAGAAGTTGGTTACTAGTCATTCCTAAATCTAGAGTTTGTGTAGTACATTAGCTATTGGTAATTCACAATAACGGAGGGGAATCAAATGCATCAGTATCCTAAAGGTATTTTGTTGTCTTGGGGTTATTTATACATTAAAAACATTAAATGTGTCCAGTATTGGTTTGTTAAGGCTATTGTAACAAATTGCTGCAACTAGGTGGCTTAAAACAGCAGAAATTTATTGTCTCACAATGCTGGAGGCTAGTAGTCCAAATTCAGGGTGTTGGATGCTCTAGGGGAAGATCCTCCCTTGTCCCGCCCGGCTTCTGGGAGGGCCAGGTGTTCCCTGGTATGTGACAGCATCACCCCGCTCTCCGCCTGTCTTCAAACGGCTCTTTCCTCTGTGTTTATGTCTCTTTTTATAAGAACACCGGTCATATTGGACTAGGGCCCACCCTACTCCTTTATCACCTCTTGTTAACTGATTACATCTGCGAAGCCCGTTTCCAAACAAGGTCACATTCACAGGTCCCGACTGTTAGGGCTTCAGCGTATCTTTTGGGGGAACACAGCTCCACCCGACAGCCTCTGCTTTGGAGGGCCACATCTGGAGCTGCATTTAAGTATTATGCAGATGCATCCTGTCACCTCCAGGCAGATGGTCTTGCCAAGGAGAAGTCTTGACGTGGCATTTGCTTTACTGCTGGTCTTAACCATCCTGCTTGAATCTACAGCCGAGTCCTGGTAACCACACCAGTCCCCCTTTGGTTATGTTTATGTGTAAGATTTCTAAAATGTTACTCACATTTGACTTTCCACTTTATTTCCAACCACAAATGAGCAGTTTTTGTCAGTGTAACAGGAAAAGGGCACAGAGGTCAGCCTTGATCTCCTGGTGCCTATCCTGGCATGGAAAGAAGTTTTTATTAGCTAAATATTTCCTGTTCTTTTGGCTCTGTGGTGTCCAGGTTCACATACGAAACAGAAGGGTATGAACTAGGAACCGGGTGTGGATTGTTTTTGGTTTTTACCTACTGGTTATTTCAGTTTAACTCAGGTTCTTTAAAAAATTTAATTGCTTATCATGCTTAATAAAATGTTTATGATTTTCTTCTTTTTTTTTAAAGAATGATCTAGAAAAATTTTCAAAAGGTATTGGCAGGTTTACACGAGAAGATCCCACGTTTAGAGTCCACTTTGACCCTGAGAGCAAAGAGACAATTGTGTCTGGAATGGGGGAACTACATCTGGAAATCTATGCACAGGTAACCACCACCGAGGAAGCCAGATTGAATTATTTATTTCTGTGTTGTTAAGAGCCAGCATCAGCAGTTCTGTTTCAGGACCACAGACCAGTGGTGGTTCTTCCCTGCCTCACTCTGGTTTGTTTATGGTGCACAGCCTTCTCCACTACGTGTTAGAAATTAATTTTGATCTCTAAACCTCTTTTTATCTGTAAGACATTGAGGACTTGTAGAATCAAGGCTTAGGAGATGTGTAGCAGGACCAGCCATCTGTCCCCAGTCCCAGCCTCAGGGAGAAACCTGCAGAGAGACCTGCTGAGGGGAGGTGTCCCCATCCCCCGCTCTCCAGGCCACTTCTTGCCTGTTGCCCCCTCTCATGCCAGCACCCAAAAAGCGTTATAATGTAGAGAGTGGATGGGGCCTACACTTTCTTGGCGTATGAATCTGAATAAAAACATAAAGGCGTATGACTTACTAAGAAAGACTGTTACGATCGTATCTTTGAAGTTGAGACAGTAAAAAGCTCTGACAGCAGATTCACGTTATCCCGGTGAATATGTAATCATAATGGAACAGTGGTAAAGCTTTAGTGGACAGGTTAAGTGGAGGGAAGTGTAAATTAATCAGCCCCAATTAGAAAATGTTTGTATAAAAATCTGTAAATGCAGTTTGCGTTGTTTAATTTTATCATGGGTCTAACCCTTACAAGATGCTTAAATGAGTTAAGATTTATAGTGTGCTTATCTATTTAAATGAATGCTCCTAAGGTATTTAAGATGCTTAGGATTTTTTCTTTTTTTTTTCAGTTTTTTTAAATTTAAATGTATCAAAAAATTGTAGCATTAATTTGTACTGCTTGTGAAGAAAGGATTGGTTAACTCCTGGTACATGTCAGTTTAGCATATATAAGAATTAGCAGATTCTGTCTTAACAAAAAACCAAACCCACTGCTGTCGAGTCGATTCCTACTCATAGCAACCCTATAGGACAGAGTAGAACTGCCCCACAAGGTTTCCAAGGAGCGGCTGGTGGATTTGAACTGCTGACCCTTTGGTTAACAGCCAAATGCTTAACCACTACACCACCAGGGCTCCAACTCTGCCTTAGTAAGGCAATAAAAATTAAACTTTTATTGTGTATCTTTATGGGGAAAACTGGCTGACCTTCCTCTATTTCCCTCTTCACCCCCTTTTTTTAGAGAATGGAAAGAGAATATGGCTGCCCGTGTGTCACAGGAAAGCCCAAGGTTGCCTTCAGAGAGACCATCACAGCCCCTGTCCCGTGAGTATGCAGTGTAATTAAACAAATTACGAGGCTGGGATGGAAACTGTGTACTGTGGAATATGTATAGGACTGTACTATTATTAAGGTGTCTTTACACAGCGATTGTTTTCATTATGGAATCTCTGTAGTTCAGTATTGTAATCGAGACACTGATACGGAGTGACACTTGTGGATTGAATTAGGTTAGCTCCTTAAACTGGATACAAATGAAGACTTGCGTAGACATCGTTAACCAGCATGTTTACGCGTCGTCCCGGTGTTAGGGTCTTGGTTTAGTCCAGTTGTGCCTCTTCCGGCAGACGGCTGTTATGTTTTACTTTGGTACCGTATTGTGGGTGCCAGAGAACTTGCATCTGCCAGGGAATGATCTCCTGCAAGTAGAGAGAACTAACGCCATGATAAAATTCAGAAAACATTTACGAATATACAGCTGGGTTTGTATTTTGCTAGAGGCAGACAGTCCTCTTAAAGAGAAGCACAAAACAGGTTTTAAACTACTACAAGTGTAAATACTTTAGCCTAGTGCCTGTCTGAATTGACATGAACTGTGATTTAAAGTCGAATTAATACAGCATCCTGTGGCTGTAAACTTGCCTCAGTTTTCAGAGCAGCATCAAATAAAGACAGATGATACTTTACCTGAGACGCAATGTCATGGAGTAGAATGGTGTAGTCGAATTCAATAAAGTCGTCATTTCTTTGCTGTGACAAAAATAGAAACCTGGTGTTTGAAACTTAACATCATTGGCAAAAATGACATTTTAATTTTTTAAATCAGCTTTCATTAGTGGATGATTATAATACTTCCATTTAGGTAAAAATAAAAATCGAATGTCATCTTTTAATTTAGCCTGAGAGAGAAAACTGCTCTCCTATACTAAATAAGCATTCTTGCAAATTAACTTTAAAAGCACCATGTTTCACTTGCTACTTTAAAGATTGTATTTTCCCCTTTTGTTTCTAGTTTCTAAGTTGTTGGGGTGGCTGCCTAGGAACACTGCAGTGTAGTCTCCTATTTAAGAACTCCTAGTGTTCCCATTGTTCAGAAAAGCAGCATACGAGGGACAAACTACTGAAATAAGTGTTAAAGGAAACACATTTTATAATAGAAATTGTCTTCAGAAAACTGAAAATAGTAAGAGGTGGTAAATGTGGTTATCTGATAATGTAATTAAATTAAAGCCTTGGTCTGTATTGCTTATTGCTTTGGAAGTAAAAAGTATTTATATATCAGGTACACAGAAATACTGCACTTGCATAGTTTAAAACCAGGATTATCAGAGCTTTGCTGTGCTTACGCAAAGGCTTTTTAAGGTTTGTAATCAATATGTTGAAACACTCTTAGACTCCGAGGGGCAGTCCAAGCTCCTGGGGCTCTTCTGGTCAACAGTGATTATAAATGTAGCCCCAGGGTCAGATAAAGTACTGTTTTACAGTATACTTTTCTCTTCTTATAAGGAGAAATAATCTTTTCTTTGAGTGTATCAACAAAGAATGTCCTTTAAGATGATATAAAAATCAGCAAGGTTTCTTACATGTTGGATCTTAATAACAGGTAAAGATTTGTAATATATATGGCCTGAAGCAGTGATTTGTTTCACACTGACAGAAGCCAGTGGAGACCAGTTAAATCCTTCTGTTGGGATGTCCATTAGTGCCTTGAAACTACAGTTTGGCCAAGGGTTACAGGACTTTCTTTCATAAAACTACTAGCACCGTCTTGGGCGTACTTTGGTAAAAACATGGGTTGAAAATCTGGATTATGGTTTTATGGCCTCTGTTACCTAGACAAGTTACTCAGTTAGTTGAGGTATCAGTACCCCTATAGCCCCCACCTCCCCCTGCAAAAAAAAAAAAAAAAAACAAAAACCCCAGACCAGACAGAGTAGAACTGCCCCATAGAGTTTCCAAGGAGTGGCTGGTCGATTTGAACTGCTGACCTTTTAGTTAGCAGCCGAGCTCTTAAACACTGTGCCACCAGGGCCCCAAAAACAGAAACTTAGTACCCCTTAAATAATAACACCCCACTTTTCCCTCCCCTACAGGAATGTTACAATGTTATATGCAAATGTATTAGAAAAAAGGCCCTGGCGTTTCTCAGAAAGCTGTGGTAACATTTATGGTAGGTATCTGGCATCACTCCGGGCACCGTAACCGGACATCCCGCCCTCCCGTGGCCTGTAGAGACCAACTCTGGTTGCCAAAGCCTATGGAGAAAAGGCGTCCAGCTGCACTGGCAGTACATTGCCAGCAGGCTGAAACGTGTCAGCTGGGAGGTCCTTTTCTGTTAAGAAGCTGGCAGAGAGTGGTTTCCCTGCACTCCATTTTTCTTGATTTCCATTAAATACTAGTTGGAATGTTTGTTTTCTTTCTTTTCTACCTCTTAACAAAGCAAGAATCAAAGAGTTGATCCTTATCTTTAAAGGTATAAGAGAAGCAGTTCTGAGTAGTTACCCTATCAGAGTGAAGAAAATACAAAGCTAGGAATGACTAAGATACAAGGTTGTAAATGATGATTAAATGAGTTACAAAAAGAAAACTATACAACAAGCTAAGGAAAGAGTAGTAGAACTATTTTAGAGACATAGCAAGCTTCACAGAGACTAAGATGCTGCAATTTTTGTTCACACTGATAGCTGGGGGAAACGCCAGCCCCACGTCCCTGAGTCACCGTGGGATCTCGTTTCATTGAGGAGTAAAGCAGATTCACAGCAGTGAACACAAAACTCAGGTTGTAAAGGAAGTGGTCTGCACTGAACAGGGCACAGAAACCAAATGCCACATTATTTGTAACTCAAGACTTTGTTGAAACTACAAGAAAAGGCAAAAAGGAACAAAAACCCAAGAAATACAATCTAAATTAATATCTAATAACCAGCTTCTTTTGTGACTGCCGTAAAAAGTGGCCCTCGTTACCTCTGTAGACCTGATCAGAGGCGGGCAAATCATTAGAAACATGTAAGGGGACCTAGGAGTCTCTGTCCTATCTCAGCTCCTAATGAACTCTCCAAACCTTTTTCCTCTAGCGAGGGTCTGAGCAAAGCATCGTAGTCAAATCTAACTTGTCGAGCGTGAAAAGTTAAGAAGTAGTATTACTACTGTGCCATTAGACGGTGCAGTCGGGATACTACTAATTAGTCAAAAGTGTTGCATGGAAATCCTCGGCTTTGCCTTGCCACCGTTCTGCTGTGTGGTCATTGTGTGCCCAGGGAATGCCAGCCAGCCCAGCCAGTGATTAGGAAGGTAGGTTTGAGGCAGATGAGGCCTTTTGTTGCATCTCAGCCAAACCAGGTGACTTCTGGACCAGCTGCCATTGCCTTGGCCTCTTCCCACAGCCATTCACCTTCTCTGGGCCTGATAGTGACTGACCTCTTCTTTAAAATGCCAGGTCCACGATTTTAGACACAAAGTGACTGATGGGGCACTGTGTCAGTTATAACACTCTCAGTAAATATTGACCCTGTTAATAGTATATTTTATAGAAATTACTTACCACTTGCTTGACAGTTTGAATTTTTACCATTTTATACCATGTATTTTCAGTAGAATTCTGCCATATTATATAACCACAGGCAACCCAGGCTAAATGTTGAACTGGCTTCATTTCTGGAGGTACATTTCCAAAACTATCTGGTAGGGGAAGCATACATATTGATGTTAAATAATTATTTTTTATATTCAGTATTAACCTTAAAAAAATCTAAATTCTAAGTATGTCCTAGTTTCCTTCGAGTATGTGCAGGAAAAAAAACTTAATTAAGGCATGAATCTAGAAAGTCCCAAAGCGTCTTTTTTGTTGTTGTTGGATTGCTAATGAATATTTTTGCAAAAGGCAGTGTCTTTCCAACATCGTATCTAACAAGTCTGAGCTTAGATCATTGAGATCTTAAAAGTTGGAGGGAAAAAAAAAAACCAAACCTTTTCCCAGGTCGTGTGTATATACCTGGAATGTTCTGCGCTACCAGCGGTTCCTTCATGGCCTTGAGCCTTTGATAAAACGCGTTATCTTCTTCATCCGGGTTCTTCCCAATTTCTCCTTCAAATGTAAACTTGACTTCTGGTGCAGTATCTTGTCCCACTGGAGGGTAGAGTACTTCAGCCATGCAGTTCACTGTAATTTGCTGTTTGAAACAGTTTTACAAAGATCCTTAATCTAGATTATTGTTCTTTGAGATAGAAGATTCAAAGCAGTGGCCCCTGATGTTGCTTCAGACCTGACTTTTTCCAGAGGTGTCTGATTGGAGCCAACCTAGTAAATTTCCAGAGATCATTTAAGTATCCTAAAAAACAAACTTATAAAGTCTCACAACTTGTAAATCCACCTTATAACTTTGAATATATTTCAGTATTAATGGGATGTCCATTTGCCAGACCACATGTTAGTCTGTTTACATATCCCTACACCAGATGCTGGGTACTTTTTAAGCCTTTCCATTAGTCTTACTCCTGCTCCCAACAGTACAGAAATTTTCTCAGCCCAGATATAGCAATCCGCATCTAGATGTCAAAGTGTAAGACTGCAGCACTGAGTTATGCCTCGTGAAGGTGTCTGCCTTAACAGCTCCAGTGCTTTTTGATGAATCCCCTTAGGTTAGCCCTCTGTCTTCTAAATTATGCTCAACAAAGGGCAAGCTTTTTTTTTAATTTCAAGGTTATGGTACAAATTGCAGTTCCTTCCTTTTAAATTTGTCTCATTAGTAATTTGACAGATGCATAATTTTAAAATGTTTCCAGCCCTACTACTGAACAGTGGTACCAGTCGGCCATCCTATTGCTCACGAACATCTGAAAGCACATACTTTATTTTAAATACTTAATCAAAAGCAGAAGGAGAAATGCAGATACATGAAAGTGATCATGATTGAAGAGTAAATTACTTCACTTGTTCATATGGGGCATAAGTTCAGGCTGCCCAGTGAGTACATTATCTTCTTAAAGGGAGTGTAATTGAACTGAAGTGTAGAGTCTGTTTTCTAAATAGCGCAACAGAAATACTTCATGGATCTTGGAAGACACAAAGATAATAAAAACTGACCCTTGTATGCCTTACCCATTTGGACAGTATTTTATTAGAGACAAGTGTTTCACTCATCCTATGATCTAAAATAATCTGGAATATTTACAATCAGATTTTATTTACTACTAAAGGATGTCTCACTTACTTTTTGGATAATTTCTTCCACAGAAAATTTAAGGCGATACTTATGTCCTCTTCCTGGAATATCCTAAGATTAAAATGTGGTGGAGAAAAGAAAATTTTATAGCAATAATTCAGTTCTTCGTGCTGTTACAAGAACCCATTTTCATCTGGTTGTGGGGCTGGCTGGTGTGGGTAGAAAGATTGAAGCCTTAGACCTTGAAAAAGACTTATCACCGCGTACGTAATATCTAATTTAGCAGGTCCTCTAGCCCTGGTGGTGCAGTGGTTAAGAGCTCCCCTGCTAACCAAAAGGTCAGCAGTTCGAATCCACCAGCCTGCTCTTTGGAAACCCTATGAGGCAGTTTTACTCTGTCCTGTAGGGTCACTGTGAGTCGCAATCGACCCGACGCCAACGCGTTTTGTTTTCTTCCGGGTTTATTTTGGATGAGAACCAAGGGGTAGCATAAGAACATATGGCACAGTTTGGTCCTAAATTCTCTACACAAGAGATTTTGAGACAACTTTTAATTCTGATGATGATGAGAAAGAGGGCACACTCTGAAGGGATTTCTTGCGCGAAGCCCAGGGTACCTTCCAGCCGTGTTCAGGGAAGCTAAGCTCCACTGTGAAACCCAGTAGCTGCCCAGTGGGGAGGCTTAATGAAGAGGCAGTATTGGTTTTACTGGTTTATTAGGTGACCTGCAGAATGATACTTTAGGCTTTATAATTTTAAGGCAGTTTATACCTAATTATGTTGTGTTATCTGGTATGGTTTCAGATAACACTTATGCCCTGTCAGCTCTAACCCTGGTGACGCAGTGGTTAAGAGCTCAGCTGCTAACCAAAAGAACAGCAGTTCAAATCCACCAGCTGCTCCTTGGAAACCCTACGAGGCAGTTCTGCTCTGTTCTGGGGGGTCACCATGAGTCCGAATGACTCAGCAGCAACGAGTGTGTCTAGCACAGTTTCAAATAACACCTGTTCCCTGTCTGCTCTTACAGCCTGTTCACGGTTAACCCTTTGGCGCTCACAGGTATCTCTAGGGTTTTTCAGCCTCTGGGGTTTATTGGGAAGCTGCTGTACCCCTGAGAGTGAGTGCTGCCACAAGGCAAGAGGCCTTTGTGACTGTTTGAAACTAAAGAAACAGGTGTGTGCCACAGGTTACTGTTTTTACGGGGGTTGTATGGGGTGGCTGAGTTTTTGGTAGGAAAGACAGAAATTCTGAAAATTTCTGTTACACATACGTACCAATAGACTCCAGTGGGGACTCTGAGGTATAATTAGTGGTACTTCATATGTACCACTAAACACTTAGGGTAGGCTTGTGAAAGGGGACAAGAAAAAAATCCATACTGCCTGCCAAAAATTCAGACACCCTCAGGGATTGAGCTTGCTTCACTAATGAAAACAGACCATCGACCAAAAATTCGGAGCAGAAAATAGCTGGTGCCCGAAAGGGTTAAAGTGATGTAAGATAAGGGACAATCTCATATCCTTTAGACTGCAGCATAAGGGGGACGAAGCTATTTACTGCTCGCTGAGGCTTTAGGCGTTTAACCCTTGAGCCAGAGGACGCCTGGCACTTCAGGCAGTCCGTGGTGATCGGCTTTGGGTGATTAAGGCAAAGCTTCAGCTCGCAGTGGTTTATTCTGCCCTTGGTTGTCAGTTTCTCTTGCTTCCTTTCCCCTTTTATTGTGGTCAAAGGACCTAGTACGGATTGGTCTTAGATTCTAGGCAGTAGGGATGGGAGCCTTTCGTGGTGCAGCAGTTTTAAGATTCTGTTGAATGGTTCTTACGGATTTCACTTGGGGAAAGGGGAAAATGCTTCCCTTCTTCTATTTTCCCATTTCCTTGTAATACCAAAAAAAAAACCTAATCGGTTGCCATTGAGTCGGTTCCGACTCATAGCGACCCTATAGGACAGAGTAGAACTGCCCCATAGGATTTCCAAGGCTGTAATCTTTTTAAGGGAGCAGATCGCCAGGTCTTTCTGCCGCGGAGCTGGTGGGTGGGTTCAAACCGCCGACCAGCCGAGTGCTTGCCCATCAAAAGTGGTGTCTGTAGCTTACCTGAAAACAGACAGCCCCGGGCTGTCACCTGAGGTCGGAATGTGGAAATCTAAGCTTCTCTAGAGCAGAAGTCAGCCGCCTATTTCAAGACAGAGGCCGGCGGGGTGGGAGCGAGGGGAGACCGGACGAGCGGAGACCCCCGGAGAGCAGAGGGCGTGGCCCACCCGGAGCCCGCGCCCAGGGCGCACTCACCTCCATGCTGGCTTGTTCGATTGTCTGCAGCAGGAACACTTTGTGGGGAGTCCCTTGCTGGTAGTTGATGCAGTTCTCCGCCACCGAGGCCGCCCTGGAGGCTGGGAAGTGGGTAGGTGGGATCTCCATGCTCGGATAGCAGGGCCGCTCGTGCAGCGTGCGCCGTGCGCCGGGGCAGAGAAGGCGAGCCGGGCTGGCTGGGCGGCTGGCTGGGCGCGGACGGCTCGCGCGCTCCCGCTGCTCCTCCCGGCTCCGGAAGCTGCTGCGTGGCCCGGGCTCGGCTCTTGGCTCGGCCTCGGCTCCCGCCCTGCGGCTGCGTGCCCAGCCCACCCGCCTGCCGGCTCAGCACTCAGGCGCTTCCCGCCAGGGACGAGTGCCAAGCCGGGGACCTTCTTTTATTAACCGCGGAAGCACAGTGGGGAGGGCTTCCGCGCCCTCGGCTTTGTGGGCGGCTCCTCCCCATGGAAGGGAGGCTGCTTGCTTCTGTTGCACACTGGAGCACCACGCCCTTGTCCACACCCACAGTGGCTAGCAGAGTGCAAAGGTGCTGTGGGTAGTGATTCTATTTCCTCGCCCCCCTTTCCCTGGTGAGAGAGCCCAGGAACGGACTTGCTCATCTCTGGTTTTCTCTGGGGCTGGGCCAGGCCCGCCCAAGTCAGAGTATGAGAGACTGCAATGTGTAATATTAATTTGGGAGATTATGTAACTTATATCACTAGAAATAAGAAAGGTACCTGCCCTTTTCCTGATTTTAGAAATAAGGGTTTTTTTTTTAAAAAAAATTTTTATTGTTGCACTCTAAGTGAAAGTTTACAATTCAAGTTAGTCTCTCCTACAAAAATTTATACATACATTGTTATGTGACCCTAATTGCTCTCTCAATACTGTGACAGCACACTCCTCCTTTCCACCCGTGATTTCCCATGTCCATTCAACCAGCTCCTGATCCTCTCTGCCTTCTCATGTCACTTCCAGACAGGAGCTGCCCATTTAGTCTCATGTGTCTACTTGAGCTAAGAAGTACATTCTTCACGAATATCATTTTATGTCCCATAGTCCAGTCTAATCTTTGTCTGAAGAGTTGGCCGCAGGAATGGTTTAGTTCTGGGTTGACAGAGAGTGCAGGGGCTATGTTTTCTGGGGTTTCTCCAGTCTCAGACCATTAAGTCTGGTCTTTGTACTAGAATTTGAATTCTGCACCCCACTTTTCTCCTGCTCCATCAGGGACTCTTTGTTGTGTTCCCTGTCAGGGTGGTCATTGGTGGTAGCTGGGCACCATCTAGTTCTTCTGGTCTCAGGCTGATGAAGTCTCTGGTTTATGTGGCCCTTTCTGTCTCTTGGGGTAATATTTTCCTTGTGTCTTTGGTGTTCTTCATTCTCCTTTACTCCAGGTGGTTGGGACCCATTGATGCATCTTAGATGGCCGCTTGCTAGCTTTTAAGACCCCAGACACCACTCACCAAAGTAGGATGCAGAACATTTTCTTAAAAAACCTCGTTATGCCAGTTGACCTAGATGTCCCCTGAAAGCATGGACCCCAGACCTCCCCTGCTACTCTGTCCCTCAAAGTGTTTGATTGTATTCAGGAAAATTCTTAGCTTTGGTTTAGTCCAGTTGTGCTGACTTCCCCTGTAGTGCGTGCTGTCCTTCCCTTCCCTTAATTCTTATCTACTGTCCAGTTGGTGAATAATCTCTCCCTCCGTCGCCACCCTCGTAACCATCAAAGAATGTTTTCTTCTGTGTTTAAACCTTTTCTTGAGTTCTTATAATAGTGGTCTTATACAATATTTGTCCTTTTGTGACTGACTGAATTCACTCAGCATAATACCTTCCAGATCCCTCCACGTTATGTTTCACAGGTTCATTGTTGTTCTTTATCGTTGCGTAGTATTCCACTGTGTGAATATACATAGTTTGTTTATCCATTCATCTGTTGATGGACACCTAGGTTGTTTCCATTTTTTTGCTATTGTGAACAGTGCTGCAGTGAACATGGGTGTGCATGTATCTATATGTGTGACGGCTTTTATTTCTCTAGGATATATTCCCAGGAGCAAGATTGCTGGATCATATGGTACTTCTATTTCTAGCTTTTTAAGGAGGCACCAAATCGATTTCCAAAGTGATTGTACCATTTTACATTCCCACCAACAGTGTATAAGTGTTCCAGTCTCTCCACAACTCCCAAAAATAAGAGGTTTTGATACAACATCTTACTTCCACCTTGAATCACTGAAAATTTTACTTTAAGGATTAAAGCATACTTAAAAAGTGAACATACAGAGAGCATTGCACTGAAATAGCTTCTAACAAAAGTGGGGTTTTAAAAGCTGCTTAAAAGCAAAGGGCAGACTTCCAGGAGGCAGCGTAGTTCACTCTTCAGTTTTCCTAAGCCCCTTTTTGTGTCACTTTTACAGGACTGTAACTTAGACTGTTCCGTGGGTTGGCCTTGATCAGGGAGCTGAGGCTCCGCTCAATCACACCCGTCGCCAGGCCTGCTCTCACCTGCTTGCCTTGGGAATACTGACTCTTTGCTCTTTTTCTCAAAGTGGATCTTTGAAGGTTCTTTGGTAGACCTGTCTATGCATATTCTGGCAAGGCTTCAAGAAAAAGTCAACAGAAATGTATTTGTGTTGTCTTCCTCATATGCCATTTTAAATTTGCTTATAAATAAGACCTTTCATTGGAATAAATACATTTAAAAATCAGCGAGCAGCAAGACATAGTCCATCCTTTCTAGTGACGTTACCTAACCCCTGAAATAGAGGTTTAATTGATTTCTGAACGAAAGGGTTAGTTTCTCCTTTTCTGTTAAGGCTTTTTCTAAGAAATTGAAGGTTGTTTTTGCCTGTCTTTCTTTGCGGAGGGGTGGGGCGGGCGGGGTGTGAGTCATTTGTCAGCTGACTTCTTAGGCTGTAGTTGTGTGTGAATGAATTATTTGAATTCGGTGCTCCTTTGATAGTGTCCCGAAGGAGTGAGTACCTGGTGAAAGAGCTTTTTGCTAATAATGACATTTTAAGTTTCACAAATTGCTCATTAGCACACCCTGTGTTATTGTCCTGTAGAGTAGTGAGAAGTACAGCATCTGAGCTTCCTGGAGACAGTCACCCTTTTGAAGCTTTATGAACATAACCGCTATCCCTGTAGGTGAAGATTAACAACATAGTTTGTGATGTATCAGGAATTTACTAAAAGTACACATACCAATTTAGGTTCTTTTATATATATAATTATTACATATCATTATATTATCGTTATATTATAATTATATATTATTATAATTATAATATTATAATTATTACATATTGCATACTGTGTATATGTTGAACAAGTAAACCGTATTAAGAGAATCTCATCCTATATTTGGGTCCTTAAACTCTTAGCTGCTTGCTGAAGCTTCAAGAATGGTTGGTCATCAGTCCACTATTCTCAAACTGTGATAATGTATGGATGAGCTTGAAAGTAACAAAATTATTATGTCTCTAGGGATGAGTTAAATTATTTTTATTATAATTTTGTGTAGCTGTGTGAACATAGAGTCTCTGGGTAGCGCAGATGGCTAAGCGCTCAACTACTAACCAGAAGGTTAGTGGTTCAAACACACCCAGAGATGCCTAGGAAGACAAGCCTGGTGATACCGCCTCCAAAAGGTCACAGCTTCGGAAACCCTATGGGGTGCAGTTCTACTCTGCACTCATAGGGTTGCTGTGAGTCAGAATCGACTCTACAGCAACTGGTTTGGTTTTTGTTTTTTTATGTGAACATAAAACTAAGTAAAAACACCTATGGCTCGCAACTTTGGTATGACTATGAAGTGAAAACAAATCTACAAATTGGAGGTAAACGATAAAACCAACACAATTATAGTTAACATTAATTTTAACGTGACAGAAGATGTTTTGCCAAAACGAAATTGCCTCTCACAACATGCAGTGGTCTGCCCACATGGGTATGGGTGTCTTGTACCTTCATTATGCCTTTTTGCTTTCATTATGTTGTATTACATTGGGCAAATCTGCTGCATAAAGACTGAAGCAAAGATGTCTCCTTGAAAACTAAGGTGCACCTGACCCAAGCCATGGTATTTTCGTTTTTCTCATACGCGTGCGAAAGCTGGACGGTGAATAAGGAAGACAGAAGAAGAATTGATGCCTTTGCATTATGGTGTTGGCAAAGAATACTGAACAGACCACGGACTCCCAGAAGAAGGAACAAATCTGTCTTGGAAGAAGTACAGCCAGAGTGCTCCTTAGAAGCGAGGCTGGCAAGACTTTGTCTCACGGACTTTGGACGTGTTCTCAGGAGGGACCAGTCCCTGGAGAAGGACATCGTGCTTGGTGAAGTAGAGGGTCAGCGAGAAAGAGGAAGACCCTCAACGAGATGGACTGACACAGTGGCTGCAACCATGGGCTCAAACTAACAGTGAGGATGGCGCAGGACCGGGCAGTGTTTCCTTCTGTTGTACGTAGGGTCGCTGTGAGTCAGAACCGACTTCAGGGCACCTGACAGCAGTAACAACAGCATAGCCGCCCTCCGAGTGGTGCCTTAGTTCTCCCACCTCTGTACTCAGTCATCCTCGTGCAGCGCCCTCTAGTGGCTGGTGGAGTGGATGCATCATTTGCAGATTATATTCTTTTCTTACTAGGCTTCCAGGAAAATGTTCGGTTAAGGACGCTGGTTTTGGTGCAAATCCAAGCTCTGCCACTTAATAGCTGTGTCATATTGGGCAAGTTACTCAGCCTCTCTGGCCCTCGGGTTTCTCTTCTGCAAAATAGAGATAAAAATAGCGCCTCCTTTATGGGTTTGTGGTGACGGACAAGTAAGACAATCCATGTAAAGCGCTTAGTACGAACCTGGCACACAAATGTCCCGTTGTTTGACACCCATTGCTTGTAAGTTCAGAAATGGCCCCTGAAGCTGTGTGGAGTCACTTGTGGGTGAGTTGTTCTCCAGAGCACTGCTGTTCAGCAGAAGAGCCTTGTGGAAGGTGGAAATGTCTGTAACTCTGCTGTGTAAGGTAGTAGACACTCTCCACACACAGCCAGTGAGCACTGGATATGTGGCTGGCGTGACTGAGGAAATGGATTTTTAGTTTTAATTAATTTTGATTTAAATAGCTGTGGTTGGTGATTGCCCTATGGATAACACAGATCTAGAATATGTCTGCATACATATTATTTTCTAATTTAAGACAAAAATTTTACAATGTCTTGTAGAGAACTTGTACGCCCCTGAGAGTGTCGGTGGGCCACAGTTTGGGAATCGCATCGGTAATCCTGTGGTGATTTAGCAGTGGTTTCCCTTCTACGTCCCTTGTAGTCTAGATACCTGCTTTTTTTTCTTTTCTCCCAGGAAGATTAGCCTTTCAGCATTTTGTTTTCCTGGCCCATCGTGAAGCTCTTGGCCACTGGGATATTATTTAAAGGCATTTAACCAGGCACATTCCCGCTTAGCCTCTATGAAATCTCCTCTTTCAAGATGGCATCTCCTACCAATATTGATAGTTACTTCTTCCAAGCACTCAGATCTGTGTGCAGGAACACGCTTATTGATGTCCGTTAACTTGCAGTTGTCTGCAGATAATGTTGAAAGCAGCTGGCCTCTTTCATCTTATTATGTTGAGGAAGGTTTCAATTTAAAGCAAGAAATGCATACAGTAGGTACTGTGTAATGTTTGTCTCATTGAAATGGCAGCCTGTGTTTAGATAGGCGTAATATGTATGTAAAATGCTTATTATTTCCTATTTATGTTGCCATTAGTGGCTTGAAGTAAACATTGACCTGTGTTTATATGTACGTGTGTATATATGTATATGTGTGTATATATATGGCAAATCTGCTATGAAAGATCTCTTTAAAGTGTTAAAAAGCAAAGATGTCACTTGAAGGACTAACATGTGTCTGACCAAAGCCATGGTGTTTTCGATCATACGCACGTGAAGGCTGAACAGTGAGTAAGGAAGACCGAAGAAGAATTGACGCCTTTGAATTGTGATGTTGTTGAAGAATATGGGCTTCCAGAAGAACGAACAAATCTGTCTTGAAAGAAGACATCCAGAATGTTCCTTAGAAGCGAGCATGGTGAGACTTCGTCTCACGTACTTTGGACATATTATGAGGAAGGACTAGTGTCAGAAGAAGGACATCATGCTTCGTAAAGTAGAGGGTCAGCGAAAAAGAGGAAGACCCTCAATGAGATGGATTGACACAGTGGCTGCAACAGTGGGCTCAAGCATAACAATGATCGTGAGGATGGTGCAGGACCGGGCAGTGTTTTGTTCTGTTGTACATAGGGTTGCTATGAGTCAGAACCAACTCGATGGCACCTAACAACGACATATATGTTTATATGAATGGCTGGAGCCATGGTGGCACAGTGGTTAAGCACTCGGCTGCTAACCAAAAGGTCAGCCGTTCGAACCCTCCAGCTGCTCTGTGGGACAAAGATGTGACAGTCTGCTTCCATGAAGATTATAGCCATGGAAATCATATGGGTCAGTTCTGCTCTGTCCTGTAGGGCTGCTGTGAGTCAGAACCGACGGCAGTGGGTTTCTGTGCATGGCTTATTCAAGTTAGTCCCTGCCATTTTGCCATTAATCTCTTCCAGGTGTTAATTTTCCCGCCCGAAACTCTTTTCTTGTTTTGAGCCTGTTTATAGTGCCCAAGCAGTAAAATCAAAGAGGAATTAGCTCAGTGAGTAAACTGTGGCCGTCAGAGCTCCTATTTTCCATTCAGTGTCCCTGGTTACAGCAATTGAGGGAGAGAACGCTGTGTGCCAGGGAGCCAGGGAACGGCCTTCCAGAGGCTGCGGGTAAGCTCTTTGGAATGCAGATCACTAGAACAAGAACCTTAGACGGGCCTTTTTATCGCAGTTACTTGACTCTTGCTTTTTACTTGTGAAATTCAGAATGGGCAGAACTAAAGAAAGCTGTTGATTGTTTGGGAGGTGTTCCCTGCCCTCACCCCGAATAAGAACAGAAAAGAGAAGATTCTTTTTTAAATAAATTCCACAGTAAAATTCTCTAGCATTGGCACCATAGTCAAAGGAAAAAATGAACACGGTTAAATGTGGTTTGTCATTTAAATTAGTAGGAGTGACTTAGTTTTGGTAATTACGTAATGCTCTGTTGGTTTTTTCCTTCCTAAATCACTTTCAGGTTTGAGTTTACACATAAAAAACAATCAGGTGGTGCAGGCCAGTTTGGGAAGGTGATGGGTGTGCTGGAGCCCCTGGACCCAGAGAACTACACCAAGTTGGAGTTTTTAGACGAAACCTTCGGGTCAAACATTCCAAAGCAGTTTGTGCCTGCTGTAGAAAAGGTAAAAAAAAGAAGCTTTCTCGCATTTTTATTTCTTAAAAGCAGTATCACATTCATACTCCATCTTTCTGTTACATTGTTTGCCACACTTTGGTTTACCTACAGTCATGCTTCTTTATCTGGTTGTTACGCTTCTCCATCTGATTTCGAATCTTCAGTTCATTTATTCAAGAGCTATAAATATATGCAGTGACAATAACAGGAGATCGTCCTGTTTCTTAATCATAGCTGTCACATTTCTCTTGATAAGTTGCAACTGCTTCATCAGTTGTGATCAGCAGTTAAAATTTGCAGTAGTCCCCGTGGATTTATAAGTGTTGTGTGTACTGTTGTAGTGCATGACCTAGCACCTGGCTTCTGCTGCTGTCCTCTCTGCTGCTGCTCAGTGTGGTCTTTGATACATCAGTGTTCAGAATCAGTTCCTTCATTTATAAACTGATAATAAAATAAACTTGCACGCCTCACAAAACTGCAGATCAGATAAGATTGCGCGAAGTTCCTTAGGAACTGTGAAGCGCTTGCACGTGTGAGGGGTTACTGGTTTGTTGGGTAGTCAGTTACTTTAAGGCAAGTGTTTATTCTTGCAGACTGAGAATTTTTTTTTAACCTTTTAACTTAGACATCCTTGTTCACAGGTTATAATTTTTGGTTTCAGTGGCAGTAACATTTTTTATGATCATATTTCATTATGTTCTGTTTCAAGGCAATATTTTGTCATTCACACACTTTAAAATCTCTTCGTAATGTAGGTAAAGGGGGGCTTGGATATTTTTCAGCGAACATCGCCTGTGGTTTTGAAATGTCAGGAACACATTGCATTGTGTGTGGAGCCTGTGGTTGTCTTGTCAAGAAAAGCTGACCTTTTTTTTTTTTTTTTTTTTTTTTGCGGGAGTTCTACAAATACTTAAGTAACTGAGTGAACAAAAATTGCACACTTACTGAATCGTACTCTTTAAATATGTGCAGTTTATTGTCCATAATTATAACTCAGTGAAGCTGATTTTTTTTAAAAGAAGAATTGCATTTGGAAGAATGAAATGATCTTAATTGTAGTTCTTTCTGACATTGAGTAACAAACACTGAAGCTGTAATGTGATCTGGAAATGAGGCAGAGCAGTTACAGATGTGTGGTAGAGTTCAAAACACACGTGTTGCATAAATGCCGGTTTTGATGGAAGTTTTCTTTAAACCTCCATCAAAAAAAAACCTAGGGGAGTTTCTTAGTTTTGCCTTTCCTCTGTTTGCTCATTGTAAAATTAAGATCCTAATACGTTTTGAGAGTGCAGTAATTCCTGAAGATGAGGTTATGACAAAGTGATTGTTAGCGCTCTGAGCAACACTTGGAAACTAGCGCACACCTGTCCGTAACAGGCTTTTCCAGGGACTGCTCGTCTAGATACCATAATAATAAAGCTGAAATAGTAAAGTTGCTCTACTTTTTAGAAATTGTTTTTTGAGGATTGAAATATACATAGAAACGAGAAACTTCTGAGCACTACTGTGTGTTGGTTCTTGATAATGCACCTGCAGGTGAAGCCCACTCACTCCAGAAGCTGTTTTCTGTAACAGGGGTTTTTGGATGCCTGTGAGAAGGGCCCTCTTTCTGGTCACAAACTATCTGGTCTCCGGTTTGTCCTGCAAGATGGCGCACACCACATGGTTGATTCCAATGAGATCTCTTTCATCCGAGCAGGAGAAGGTGCTCTGAAACAAGGTATGCTGTATCCTGGTCCCCACGGCCTTAGCATGTCTGTTTCTGCCAGTGGACGTCAGAACCACGGAAGGCATCTGTGGTCTTGTCCACCCAGAGCCCTAGGCACCACACCAGGGAACACAGAAACATTAACTGCAATCATGCCATTTTTAGTGGCTTATTCAAGTGCCAGGGAATCCATGTACTGTAATTTTTTCATGTATGACGTTGTAGGCTTTAGGCATTTTGAGGATGGCGAAGTATTTTGAAAGAATATGCTTATTCACGGTGCTAACCTGCTACAATTGTCAACCCTCACACACAGAATAATATGTGTGGTAAAAAACCCTGATGAACCAGAACCCTAAACAATTGGACTCTGATTCTTTGCCTTTCAGAGAGAAAAGTAAATGATAGTACAGCAGTTTGACATCAGGGTTGTTCAGCAAAGGAACATCTGGAAGCCAGAGAGTTTATTCTTTCTCATCTCTTCCATATCCTTCATTTTCTTTATACCAGCTCTCTACTAAATAGACAGTTGAAATCTCTGCTCTAGAAATCCTGTCACAATCTGAAGATTGTGTTAACAAGAAACAGGGTGATGGAATCACAAGGGAAACAAGGCCCTGGGCTCAGAAGAAAACCTTGCCTCTTGCTCTCTTAAGTGTTTACTGTTTTAATAAAAAACTGGTAATTATAATCACTTGATATACCTTTTAGAAGTGCCATTAGAACAAATTAAAAATTAGCAATTGTGCTATGCTAGTTCTTTTATTGGCTAGACATTAGTAGCTTTCCTGGAGATAGAGGTTACATAAAGCCAGATAATTGGCATGGTTATCAGTTAACAAACAGCCTCATTCTTTTTAACTGCTTGTATATTTGTATTAGTGCGCTGAAATGTACTGCAGTTGGCTATTTTGAATCAGACAGTCATATGGTCTACTATGCCAGGACTGACAGACCACAAGAGGAATGGCGTCGCTTTCATGGTCAGAAAGAACGTTTCACGATCTCTCCTGGAAGACAGCGCCGCCCGTGATAAGATAATACCCACGTGCCCGTGAGGAAGACCAGTTACTACGACTGTTACTCAGATTTACTCAGCAACCACTAATGCCAAAGATGAGGAGGTTGAAGATTTTTACCAACTTCTGCAGTCTGCAATTGATGAAAGATACAGTCAAGATGCATTGATAATTACTGTTGATTGGCATGCAAAAGTTGGAAACAGAAGGATCAGTAGTTGGAAAATACGGTCTTGGTGCTAGAAACAATGTGGGAAATCACATCATAGAATTTTGCAAAACCAACAACTTATTTCAGCAACAGAAGCGGCGACTATGCACGTGGACCTCACCTCACAGGATACACAGGAATCAGATCGACCACATCTGTGGAAAGAGACAATGGAGAAGTTCAGTATCAGTCAGAACAAGGTGAGGGGCCGACTGCAGAACAGACCACCAGTTGCTCATATGTAAGTTCAAGTTGAAGCTGAAGAAAATTAAAACAAGTCCATGAGAGCCAAAGTACGACCTTGAGTATATCCCACCTGAATTTAGAGACCATCTCAAGAATAGATTTGACGCGTTGAATACTAATGACCGAAGACCAGACGAGTTGGGAGGTGACATCAAGGACATCATACATGAAGAAAGCAAAAAGTCATTAAAAAGACAGGAAAGAGAAAAGACCAAAATGAATGTCAGAAGAGACTCTGAAACCTGCTTTTGAATGTACAGTAGCTAAAGCAAATGGAAGAAATGATGAAGTAAAAGAGGTGAACAGAAGATTCCAAAGAGCAGCTTGAGAAGACAAAGTAAAGTATTATAATGAAATGTGCAGAAACCTGGCGTTAGAAAACCAGAAGGGAAGAACACACTCGGCATTTCTCAAGCTGAAAGAACTGAAGAAAAAATTCAGATATTGAAGGATTCTACAGGGAGAATATTAAATGAAGCAGGAAGCATCAAAAGAAGATGGAAGAAATACACAGAGTCACTGTACCAAAAGGAATGAGTCGACATCCAGCCATTTCAGGAGGCAGCATAGGATCAGGAACCGATGGTACTGAAGGAAGAAGTCCAAGTTGCACTGAAGACTTTGGCAAAAAACAAGGCTCCGGGAATTGACAGAACACCAACTGAGATGTTTCAACAAATGCAATGCTGGAAGTACTCACTTGTCTATACCAAGAAATTTGGAAGACAGCTACCTTGCCAGCTGACTGAAAGAGATCCAAAGAAAGGTGATCCAGTGGAATGTGGAAATTATCGAACAGTATCACCTGCAGGTAAAATTATGCTGGAAATAACTCAAAAGCAATAGCAGCAGTACATCGACAGGGAACTGCCAGAAATTCAAGCCAGATTCAGAAGAGGACGTGGAATGAGGGATATCATTGCTGATGTCAGATGGATCTTGGCTGAAAGCAGAGAATACCAGAAAGATGTTTACCTATGTTTTATTGACTATGCAAAGGCATTCGACTGTGTGGATCATAACAAATTATGGCTAACATTGTGAAGAATGGGAATTCCAGAACACTTAATTGTGTTTATGAGGAACCTGTGCATTGATCAAGAGGCAGTCATTCGAATGGAACAAGGGGATACTACATGGTTTAAAATCAGGAAAGGTGTGTGTCAGGGTTGTATCGTTTCACCATACTTACTCAGTCTGTATGCTAAGCAAATAATCTGAGAAGCTGGGCTATGGGAAGAACTTAAGAACTCCAGCATCAGGATGGGAGGAAGACTCATTAACAACCTTTGACATGCAAATGTACAACCTCCCTTGCTGAAAGTGAAGAAGACTTGAAGCACTTACTGATGAAGATCAAAGACCACCGCCTTCAGTATAGATTACACCTCAACATAAAGCAGAAATCCTCACTACTGGACCAATAAGCAACATCATGATAAACAGAGAAAATATTGAAGTTGTTAAAGATTTTGTTTTACTTGGAGCCACAACCAACGCCCATGGAAGCAGCAGTCAAGAATTCAAACGACGTATTGCATTGAGCAAATCTGCTTCAAAAGATCTCTTTAAAGTATTACAAAGCAAAGATGTCACTTTGAGGACTAAAGTGCGCCTGACTAAAGTATTTCACTCGCCTCATATGTATGTGAAAGCTGGGTCGTGAATAAGGAAAACTGAAGAATTGATGCCTTTCAATTACAGTGTTGGTGAAGAATATTGAATATACCGTGGACAGCCAGAACAAAAAACAAATCTGTCTTGGATGGAGTTACAGCCAGAATGCTCCTTAGAAGAGTAAGGGTGGTGAGCCTTCATCTCATGCACTTTGGACATGTTATCAGGAGGGACCAGAACCTGGAGAAAGACATCATGCTTGGTAAAGTAGAGGGTCAGTGAAGAAAAGGAAGACCCTCCGTGAGATGGATTGACACAGTGGCTGCAACAATTGGGTCAAACATAGCAACAATTTTGAAGATGGCTCAGGACTGGGCAGTGTTTTGTTCTGTTGAACATGGGGTTGCTTTCAGTTAGAACCAACTTGATGGCACCTAACAACACAGCAAAAATATTTGACTATAAATATATAAATATAGATGTATAGATCCATAAAATATATCTATATCCATAAAAATGTACATATATAACCATGAAAAATATACACATATAAATATTAACTAAAGACTTAGATATGTACATTTACCTTTGCTTACTTACTTAAATATACAAATATTCCAAATGGGCAAAACCTGCCCAAAGGCAAAGACAAGAAGGCAGGAAGGGACAGGAAGACTGGTCCAATGGACATGGAGAATGCAAGGTGGAAAGGGAAAGGGGGAGAGCGCTGACACACTGGGGATTGCAAGCAGTGTCACAAAACAATTTGTGTATATATTTTTGAATGAAAAACTAATTTGTGCTGTAAAGTTTCACCTAAAACATGATAAAATTAAATATATATATACACAAATATTGTAATGTGATTAATTTCCTGGTAGTTATGCAAAGGAAAAGCAGTAGATTATAATTAGTTAAGCAGTATTTTTGCCCTACACACATTTGGAGACAAGCTGGGTGCGTGCAAAAAAAATGAATTCATTTGCTCTTTCTTCAGTTGATTTTCATTTCTCCATCACTGAAAGATGAAACTGTGAAAGGGTGGATGGAAGTTCCTTCAAGCTCGGATAGAAAATCAGCTTTTCATAGATAAACACCTATTGAATGCCATATGAGAGTGTCAGGGTGAAAATGTTGGTAAATGAGCTTCATGATTAGAATAGCTTAAACGTCTATGCTATTCTGCATTGTCAAAACTTGGGAGAAAAATATTTCAGATTCCCATGTACTCTTCCTTAAAAAATGAAAGCTGGAGCTAATTTGAATCAAATTTTACCTTTGCCTCTGAGATTCATTAATGCTGTAGCCTGACACTAAAATGTGAAATTGAATGTTGCCTTGGGCGTTTCACCCTGTGAGTATGACTGTCCGTTTTTTCAGGAAGAGCATCATGCTCGACCTACCCGGTTAACACTGGACTTAGAGCCAATCTGCAAGAGAGATCAAGGCCTTCGCCAGAGTCTACATTATCTTACTCAGCTTGGCAGTGCCTCTTCTTTGATCCTCTGCCGCATTAGGTGCTGGGCTGTGAGTTTGAATCCTAGCTTTTCCCATCCTTACTGTGTGCAATGAACAAGGCAGTGGAACTTTCCCTGGGCAGCTTGGAGGTGCTAATTCCATGAATTTTAAGTGAGAACGTGCTTGAAAACACTTGGGCACAGTGAGTGTTAACCCCTGTTCGTGCAGTATATTACCTTCGACGTATCACCACGCCATGCTGCCTGTTTCCCAGTTAGTTTGTCTAAGGGGGTCATAGTCACAGTTACTGGTCACTTATGTGCCATGTATTCTGCTGAGTACTTTACATGAATCATCCTCACAGAGACTCTGAGCAGTTAACTGAGTGGCCCTAGGTTACAAGCTAATTGGTGGTAGAGCTAAGAGTTAAACCCAGACCAGGGTCCAAGCCCCTGACCATCTCCTCACACAGCCTCTTTAGCATGTGGTCTGGTAATATCAACGTCATTCCTAGTGGCCTGAAATAGAAACATTACTGTTCTTCCATCACTTCCGGCTTAAAAGGTCCTGTGATGATATCGATAGTTTTGCTTTCTATCCTGAGAAGCTGTAGACCACGTGGATCTGCTTTAGAAAATATTGTGTTTGGGACTTAGCTGCCATGTGGCTGTTGAAAACAGCAGGTGAGGTAGCTCTGGAGTCTTGTGATATGGAATAAGTTTAGATGAAGGCGTGTGTAAGGGCAAGGTTCATTTGGAAGTAGATCAGGAGATGGATGTAGGAAGAAAGAGGGAGTTAAAAAGAAGGGAGCAGGTGAGGGAATATGTAACTGAACTGCAAGGCTGTCCTCAGCAGTTAAGTGATGGGCACTCGTACACGTGGCCCCTTCCCTTTAACATGTGACCCTTTCACACCCTAGTGCTTTCACGTTACTAACCAACTGACAACACTGGATAATTTGTAGCTAAATCGTGATATGTCTGATCAGACATCTCTCTTTCTGGGTGCCTTTATTCATATTTATTGTATGTCTTTAGAGCTGAGGAAGCTCTGATGTTGTGATAATCCAAGAAACAAAGCTGTCTCTACAGACTAGAATCGTTAATCATCGTCTTGAGATACCTACGTAGGGTTCTGCAGAGTTAGCTGATGAAGCTTAGGTGTCTGGAATGTTTCCATACGTTCATTTTATTCCTCTTTTCAGAACAAAATTCACTACTTAGGACTCTTTAGTCAAAGGTAGATCTGAGCTAGGAAATGATTTGAATTAGAAAATGTTTAAAAGAAATGCAAGTATATTACATACCTCTTCATATCATTATTGTGCTTAAGCTAAGAGTATCTTTACAAGAAGTGCTTTGATGACTATATAAGAAAGTGCTGATTAGTTTATTATAAACAAATTGATGCTTTGGAAAAAACTGATTATTTAAAAATAAATTATTTTCTTTGTCATACTTTCTGTGTTTTGCTTAGAACTTTTGTTTGGAGATAATTCAGCTAGTCTGATGCTGTAGTAGTATTCTGCACTATCTCAGCTTCCGAATTAAGTATGAGAGTTTGAAGTTTTACTGTATTCTCTCTACATTGTTACATTTAAACATCAGTCAGTGTTTGTCACAATAAGAAATGTCCTAGTTTTGTGTTTAGTGAGATGAAAAATAAACATAAGCATTGAGTTTTCGTGCTACATGGCCCCTAGCATTTAGTCCAATACTTGCTTGCTGAAATTGAAGAGGACTTGAAGCATTTACTGGTGAAGATCAAAGACTACAGCCTTCTGTGTGGATAGCACCTCAACATAAAGAAAACAAAAATCCTCACATCTGGACCAATAAGCAACATCATGATAAACAGAGAAAAGATTGTGGTTGTAAGAACTTCATTTTACTTGGATCCACAATCAGCACCCATGGAAGCAGCAGTCAAGAAATCAGGCGACGCATTGCGTTGGCGAAATCTGTTGCAAAAGACCTCTTTAAAGTGGTAAAGAGCAAAGATGTCACTTTGAGGACTAAGGTGCACCTGACCCAAGCCGTGGGGTTTTCCATCACCTCATGTGCACGCAAAAGCTGGACGATGAATAAGGAAGACCGGAGAAGGAGAAGAATCGATGCCTTTGAATCATGATGTTGGCAAAGAATATTGACCATACCATGGCCTGCCAGAAGAACAAACAAACCTGTCTTGGAACGCGTCAGCCAGAGTGCTCTTTAGAAGCAAGTTTGGACATGCTATCAGGAGGGATCATGGAGAAGGACTTCATGTTTGCTAAAGTACAGGGTCAGTGAAAAAAGAGGAGGACCCTCAGCAAGATGGATTGACCACAGTGGCTGAAACAGTAGGCTCAAACATCGTTATACATGGTGTTGTTATGAGTTGGAACTGACTCAATAGCATCTAACAGCAACAACAACATCTAGACCAATGCCTTTATTTTGTAGGCAAAGAAACTTGAAACCTGGATCAACTGTGTTTTGCCTTGTTAGAGGCAGAGTAGAAGCTAGGATCTTGGTCTTCTGATTCTCAGTCAGAAATTGTTCAGCCTGCAGAAGGAAAGACAGAGCTCAGGTGGCTTGGTTATTGTCTCTACCCTTCTCCTCCCCGAGATAAAAGTTATCTTCTCACATTTACATTTAAGAACAACGGTCTGCTGGGAACCAAAAAGAAAGGGTGGGCTTACCTTGGTCAAAGACTAACAGTTTCCTTACCTCTGAAGATTTTCAGAAAGAGGATAAATAACCTACACTGGGTAATTTAGATGGTGAAGGACTCAATCAAATGTTGTTTTAAGATCTCTTTTAGTATTCTCTACACTGCAGTGAGTTTTCAGGATAAAAATTAGCATTAAGTATTGCCTTATTAGAATTTCCATTTAGAAGAGTGACTGGTACTACTGCTAGACAAATTAGTCCAAATCAAATACTTTAACATCATCATCATGCGTGTTCCTTTGGGAGAATGCCCTCCATCTTCCTTTTACTATCTGGATGGAAAGAGCCACCCACACCAAAAGTTTTTACTAAGGACTGTTTTTATAAAACTGCCATTGCCTCTAATTTAGAATTTTATTTAAAAGGAACAGAGTATACTTTCATTAAATGCCCTACAGTGCCAAAATAAAGTCTTAAGAAAAGTTAAGCGGGCACCTTAATAATTATAAGGTAGCTGAGGTACTGTTTCAGATTTTCCATGTAAGTCAATGAATGTGAAATCTACAACGTTAAAGTGTTGTAAACGGTTACTCAGTGCATTGTGTAGGCTGAGACCATCCAGAATGATTTTAACCAATTCAGATTTACTTTTGACATCATGTTATGGATATTTATGGATAAATATGCACTGAAAAATAAGCCAAAAAACCACAGTATATCTTATATTTGACTTTTGTAAACTATCTTTTGTGGATAACATTTCAGTTTTCCCAGATGGCTGATAACATTTCAATATTTTGAATAGACCACTGTTAATTTTGAGTTGGCAGAGGTGAAGTAACAAACTACCATTATATTTTGGTATTAAGGAATATACCTTTCAATAAAGTTATTGAAATGCAAAAAAAAAAGGAAAAGAGCCCCAGTTTGTTCAGGGGAGATTAATCAAATGTTTGTTTGTTTTAACCCAGCCCTGGCAAATGCAACATTGTGTATTCTTGAACCTGTTATGTCTGTGGAAATCGTTGCCCCAAATGAATTTCAGGGAGTGGTGATTGCGGGAATTAACCGGCGCCATGGGGTGATCACGGGGCAGGATGGAATTGAGGACTTCTTTACACTGTACGCAGATGTGAGTACTGCCCGTTGCTGGCAATCTTGCCTCATTAACCACAGAAGGAAATCAGAGTTGGCTTTTGTTTTTGGAGGTTGTAGAGCAAAGTGCCGCATTTCCCTGGCTGTTTGTGGCTCCGTATGCGCAGCCGTTCCTGTAATTTGCTCTTAGAACAACTCTTAAGTGCCGAAGCTGAAAATAAGATGCATTTCACATGGCCTTTTGTGAATTTGTCATTTTCTGTAGACGCATGATTATCTTTCTCGTAATGGCTTTATTTGCGTAGCTGCTTTATTATGAATCTGTTCTCTCTAGTTTATTGGAGTAATAGTTCACCTGCCTCCCCTTTACCTGACTTAAATAGCAGGGGAGAAGGTATTTATCAGATCACACAAAGCCTCCTTGGAGGCGGCTACTTGCAGCGTATCACTGAGGCGTCCGCAGCAAAGTGGACCCTGTTAATGTTTCCATGGGAGAAACACTTCTGAATGCTTGAACGGAGGCCGGTGAGCGGGCTGGGGATGAGGAGGGAGGGTCATCAGTGGTGTCAGCTGGAAGTCTGAGGAACTGAAAGATCTGCCTTCTGGTTGTAACCGTCAAATAAAATTATCTTCAAATGAGGGCTTCCTCTTGGATTAAGTAAGTGAAAATATGTTTCTCTTTGGCTTTTGATTCTTTAAGCAATAGTAGAACCTAAGGGAATGAAACGGCCTCGACTCTAAAACGTTTCAGTAAGCAACTCTGAGATGTCCCTGTGTTTATTCTCAGGTCCCTCTAAGTGAGATGTTTGGTTATTCCACTGAGCTCAGATCATGCACAGAGGTAAGCAAGTTTTAAGCTGTACTGTAGTACTCGTCAAAAGCCGCCCTGCAGAGTGATCATATCATGAAATCCTGTCTTTGCTCAACTTTACTTGATGATTTAAAAAAAAAAAAAACAACAACAACTTTCTTTGCTTTTTGTTTTTCTGACTCTAGGGCAAGGGAGAGTATACAATGGAGTACTGCAGATATCAGCCATGTTCACCATCCACCCAGGAAGATCTGATTAATAAGTATTTGGAAGCTACAGGTCAACTTCCAGTAAAGAAAGGAAAAGCCAAGAGCTGACTATCCTCACTTTGAGTTTTGAGATCAAACTTTAACTGAGTCTGCAAGGTTTCAATACTTCGATGAATTCAATGGGATGGATTCAGGCTGCTGAAACAAGGAATTATAGAAACCTTCTGGTATATTCAGAGATAATTCTGTGTATAATATCTCAACTCTATTAATAAGTTTTATACTTTATCAAAAAAGACAAATACAATTATTTCTGAAATGTATTTAGTATTTATTTAAGGGAGGGAGAGACTAATTTTGGTTATCCTTCTAAGCTTGGAATGTGTGTAAACTTTCAAATTTTTTATCAGAGGAATTTTCAACATACAGAAAAGCTGAAAAAATAGTGCAAAGAATGTCCATATGCTGTCCATCTAAATTCAACAGATAACAGTTTTTTAAAATAGTTTATCCTGTCATAATAATTTGTCTTCCAGCATTTGCTTTATCTGTTTATCTCTTGTCCATTTATCTATGTCTCATGCCTCTATGTATTTTTTTAATTTTTAAAAATTATTTTGATAACACTTAAAAGTAAATTGCATGTATCATGATACTTCTGGGAATGTCAACTTTTTTTTGTTTTTTCAGTTGTGCTTTAGGAGAAAGTATACAGAGTAAATTAGTTTCTCATCAACAGTTCCTACAGAAGTTGTTCTGTGACGTTGGTTGCAATCCCCACGATGTGTCAGCACTCTCCCCCTCTCCCTTTCTGCCCTGGGTTCTCCGTGTCCATTCGTCCAGTTTTCCTGTCCCTTCCTGCCTTCTCGTCTTTGCTTTTGGGCAGGTGTTGCCCATTTGGTCTCTTGTACTTGATAGAAGTAAGAAGCACGTTCCTTGCGTGTGTTACTGTTTGTTTTATAGGCTCGTCTAATACTTGGCTGAGGGGCCCTGGTGGCGCAGTGGTTAAGAGCTATGGCTGCTCACCGAAAGGTCGGCAGTTTGAATCCACCAGCTGCTCCTTGGAAACCCTGTGGGGCAGTTCTTCCCTGTCCCGTAGGATTGCTATGAGTCGGAACCGACTAGGGGCAATGCGTTTTATTTTTAATCTTTGACTGAAGGGTGAACTTTGGGAGTGACTTCAGTTCTGAGTTAAAAGGGTGTCTGGGGGAAGAGTGTCAGCTTTTAATGGACAGGCTTTTTTGTTTAAGAGTGGATTTTGTATGATCTTAATACACAACGTTTTTCAGATTCTTTGTTGAGATATTAAAGCACCAGCTACATTTCTAGCTGTCTTGTATGTGGCTGATTGCCTCAATGTGTGGCTTCTGTCATTCACTTGTAGCTGCCCCTGCTTCTAGGAGTGTAAAGTCATGTCCTTGCAGCCTTCCGGAAGTGAGAGACAGACCCTGGCATAGGGTATTCTTGTCTGTATTCATTCTAAAGTTCCTGTAGCCCTAAATAATAAAATACATTTCCACAAAGTTGCTGCCCGTCAGTTCCATTTACTTGTAAATGCTGGTTGAATTTGTAGTATTGTATTCATAGAGATTGTGAAGGAACAGATGTTAAAGTTTTGTTTCCAGAATAAGTGGGGTTTTCCCAGGCAGCTCTATCATACTGTTTAGAATTGCCTCATCCAGAGATTATCTGAGGACACTGACATATCCTGGTCTTTCCGCTTACTGGGTAATAGAAGTCAAATAACTGACTTTAAGTGCCTTTGGTTTTCTGGATTTACAGATTTGGCTTTATGTTCTAAGGTTTCTAGGAAAAAAATCCAGCACTTGTTTTCCAGGTATTGTCTTAAATGCTTTAAGCGCATTATCTCAGTTAATCCTCACAGCATCATGAAAGTAAATACTATTATTATGCCCGTTTTGCAGTTGAGGAGGTGAAGGCACAGAGAGGGTAAGTAACTCATCTAAGACCACACAGCTTGTTAAGTTTTCCAGTGGGAACTTTAGTCACGATTCTTCATCACACCCAGCGCACTCCCCATACATACGCCTGTTGCTGTAATGGCATCGATCCCGACCAACGCGGTTGCTTCGGCATTTCATGGCCACCTTGTGCCGTTCCCGGGTGACGTTGAACTTAGCACAGCTCCTCGGGCTGTTTCGGACCCTCAGAAATGTTAGAACTAAGGTGGGTGAATTTGGATGTGTGTTTGATTTGTTAGACATTCTAGTTGTAAAGTTATAGGGCCTGAGAAGATCCAAGACATCAGATCCAACACTGGCATTTCGTAGGTGGCGATACAAGCCAGCTGGTGGGAGTGGCTGGAACAGGGCCACGTGGGGACAGCTCCAGGACCAGGATGCACATCTCTTGCTCACTCTTTTTTCATTATAGTTGGTAAAGACCACATGCCAACCAATGTCTGTAGCAAGGAAAAGTATATAAAAAATTCATAAATGGGAATATTTATACTGCTATTCTGAAGGCTGATTGTTGGCTAATTTAAAGACGCGTTGGATAATGGCAGCAGCACTGGGCAGTATCGCACTGTTCCCAACCCTGGCTGCACTTGAAAAATCACCTGGGGAGCCCTGAACAGAAACACCAGGCCTGCCTCCAGATGCTCTGATTCTGTCACTCAAAGGAGGGGACCTAGCACTGGGACTCCTTAAAGCTTTCAGGCCATTCTAGTATGCAGGCATCACAGTATTGCCTGAGCACAGGCCCAAGATAGAAAATGAAAGCTAGAAATCCAGATTTGTCGTATTAATATTCTTTTGTGTGATGTTAGTTTTGGAGTTTGGGTTCTTAGCTTGATAACTTTACCTTTAAAAAAAAAAGTCAATATTAAAAATGTTAACTCTGTAATTCCTTTCCTCCCTGCTCACTCTTAAATTTTAGTTGTGAAATCACTCAAGTTTAATCATTTCAGTGAACTTTAAGGTTTTTCACATTTTAATGCTTTTGAAATCTGAATGAGTCTTAAAATGGATGCCAGAGGAGACACCTAGCAGCTCTCAGAGAAAATGGTGACATGTGGGTGCGGGGTACGTCCCTTTGTGGAAGACGGCTAATTGCAATGTTAAAACTATAAATGGTGGAATTAGAATTTTGATTGTTGCTGAAAGTGTCTTCAGATATGTAACACTGGAATGCATTACTGAAATAGCTGTGTTCAGAGAAGATTTTTTATGAACATTCATTTATCCATTCCAGTAAGTGCCAAGCAACCTCCTTCTATGTGGTCCCAGCACTTTCTAAGCTAGGAAGGGTCACAGAATAGGTCATAGAATGTGCTATGCTGAGAGAAATTGGTAAAATAAATTCATGTGTCATGAGAACATCATTCAAGTGCCAAATATAGAAGCTTCCAACTGACTTTCAAAAGAACTTGTTTGACCTCTAACAATTCATAATTCAGGTAAAGAAAAATGAAACTCTGAGTAGAATCAAATGGAATGCAAAAAATCCTAGTAGTATTCTAATGTCTTTAAATTCTGAACATTGGTTAGAAGTAAAAGTCAGCGGCTCAGACTGATTTAGACTTTGTGAAAAGAGGGGTTAGGGAACTGAGGTTTTTCTTGCGCGTCAAGGCAGATGAGGTAGCTTTTCTCTGTTGTTAGCTAGTTAAATCAGTGTTAGTGAAATCAAGTTAGCAATTTTAGAATTTGTGCTAGAAATGATATTCTAATAGTGATATTATTGAGAAATTTGTAGTTGGTTTAACTTTTGTGGCTTTTGTTAATTTATAAAATAGGAAATTGGGTTTGTATGTTGTCTGTTCCCGTTCGTAATCTGTTTTACTGGAATACACGTTAAAGAATTACCTTAGAGTTCTTTCCTCGTTTTGCAGGCCTAATCTCACTTCTTAAAAATGCTTGTATGAGGACTCTGAGGAAGCCGAGAGGCAGGAAAGCTGCACTCCCAGGTGGAGGCCCCTCCCAGCCCCGACAGTGCTCCTACAAGGCTGAGGAATGTACAACCTGGAGCTGGCTCCCTGCTCCCGTAATGCCCTTGGCGTCTTTACTGAGGACGGTTTAGGAACTTCGGTTAGAGCAGTTTATCGCTTGATTTTGCATGATTTAATCTTCGTAGATTGGGTCTTTGATATTTTAGGAAAAGAGTATTTTCTCTGCATTATCAGTGAGGTGCGACGTCCGAGGTTTCCTTCAGAATGCTCATTTTTTATTGTTAGCTGCCGCAGAGTTGGTGGCTCTTTAAATCAAGTGGGTGTTGGGAAGAGGAATGCAAAAGGTTGGGGTGTTAAATAGAGAAAAAATAGAAACTAGATCTGCTGAAAAGTCACATTATTGTCTGTCTCTTCTTTCGCCAGAGTTCATGTCTATAAAACTTTTCTCTGTAGTAGAAACTTTTCTAATTTTCTGTCAGTGCAGACTTAAAAGTAATGTTTTGGTATATTTTAAAGCTGGTGCTTTCTAACCAGTTATTGGCTAAGGAACCTGGCAGAAGGTCTTTAGACACTCGTTTAAGTGTTCCAATAAATAATACTAATTTTGAGAGGGAAATGATGCCAACATTTTCTGGACCAATTTTTCTTGCCTTGGGGAGGTACTTCACTGAATTTGATTATGGTACACATTGTGTTTGCTTTTAGAAATTACTTAGGCCAACACTAGGTCCAGTGTTGTACTTAGAAATGAAAAATTTAAATATTTTATATTCTCTCAATTGCATTTTTTCTTTTTTTTTTAATTGTTGTAGTTTAAGTGAAAGTTTACAATTCAAGTTAGTCTGTCATACAAAAATTTATATGTGTGACCCTAATTGCTCTCCCTATACTGTGGCATTTTTGTTCCATTTAACACATTGGTAGAGACAGCTTTATTTGATGAGACATTTTGTATAATTTCTATTTGTAAAATTTAAGCAATATTAAGATTTTACTCAGTTAACATTCAGCACAAATTTTGTGTGTACGCAAATCTTTACAAACACATTTTATTATTTAGAAATGTAAACATTTATTTAAAAGTAGCTACCATGTTAAAAAGGAATGGTTGCTTGAAATCATAAAAATAGTAAAATTCTTTTTAAACAGTTAATATTTTCCCCTACAGTTTGCTTTCGTTAAAAATATATTTACATCTAGGAAGAGACAATTTAGCAAATAAAACAGTTGGCTACAATGTGATCAAAATAATGAGAAATGCAGATTTAGAGATGAGACCAATTTTAGAAAAAATACTATTGATCCAGTTGCAGTACTTGCTAATTGACTTAGTTTTATATTTTAGGGCAGAAACTCAGAAGAACTTTCCAGGTGACCCTGTGTGACCCTGTGACTCTGAGCAGTGTGCACATGCTCCCAGAGTTAAAAACCAAAAAACCCAACATTGTTGAATTTTTGAGAATTTACCTCTAATCAAGGCTTTCTGAAGTTACTCAAAATGCTGTATACCTTAGCTATTTTACTGAAATAATGATTTAGGCTGCTCAGTATGGTCATTTAGTTTAGAATCTGCTATAAGCAGATCTTTTTTCTTTTCAGACAATACTGAAGTCTGTTGGTGCTGCAGCAGATCCTTCGGTTTCAGAGGCTTCTTCTGGTGTCTGCAGCTCTTGACAGTGGTACTTCACTTGCGGTGGTTTGCCAGGGTACCAGACCAAGTGAATACGACAGGGAATGATCTCCTAGGAAGTAAGAGTCACAGAATATTATAATCTGCAGAAACTTCTCACAAAAACAGTTCTGTGTACGATTTTGTGTTTTACCTGTGTTGGGAATTCATGCAGTAGAACAGTATAATCAAAATCAATGGCTTCATTGTCTGTTTTCTAGAGGAAGGAGAAAAGAGTTAGTATAACAAATAGGGTGGGTTTGTGTCAGCTCAGATTTGGGAGGCTTATGCTGCTTAAATACCGGCTCCGGATGAGGGCCTGGAGTCTCTCCCGCTTTAGATTCTGGCCTCGTTTCCTTTGGCAGTGTCCAAAGTCATGGATTCTTATTTCTGTTTTGTCACTGAGTTACATGGAAGTCCAGCTGCATGTCTTTGTATCACCTCTTCTCTCTAATATTTATAGCTTTTGGTGGAGGCTGAGGTCTGTAGGGACCCAAAGAATCTTACCACACTTAGGAACCTAGATACTGTGTATACACCTCAGGCTAATATGTTGGCCCTGATATACCAGGCAGCAAGACGAGAGAGAGGGCAGCCAGCATTTCTAGAACGCCTGTCGTGGTCCAAGTTCTATGTAGCCCTTTATACACGCTGTCATGCCATTCTCTTACCATAGTATGTATTACGAGCCTGGCTTTACAGGGCAGGTAACTCCAGGTCATAGCTAGTGACAATTGGGGATTCAGACCCACATCTACTGTACTGTATGCAAATAACACACACCTAGGTTTGTTTGCCAACCACTCCCTCTCCCCCAGGAGCTATTTTTGTAAGTGCACTATGCTAATATTTTACAGTAGCGTATAAAAAAATTGGCATAGCAGTGCTTCTGAAAATACCTGGGGCAGGGAAGGAGTGGTTGGCACACGAATGTAGAAGGTTGGTGTTGTCTGCATTCTTCAAAGCCCACGCTCTTGCAGCTACACCGCACTGCTGCTAAAACCATGCCCTGGCTATTTCTAGGTGGGTAATCTACTGTACCTCCTTTAGTCATTGATTTCTGTGCATTTTACTAGTGAGTAAACCAATTTCCTCTTTATTTTCTTTTTGACACTTCTACTTTTTTGGCAAGGGTGTTTCACTAATAAAAAATGGAAGAGAAAAAAATTTTAAAACCTCGATTTGGATTATAGTTTCAGTCTACCAGATTTTTTAAAGAATGTGGAAAAACAAAAAGGACTCCATATTAAGTTTTGTCTTCCCTTTGCCCACATTGATGGAGGCTTTTACAAGCCATGAAGTTTCCAGCGGGTAGGGAGAGTGCTGGAGGGAGAAAGATGTTAGGGATTGCCTAGAAGAATTAGAAATGGGCTGCTCCTGTGCTGCCTTCTTTGCGTGATTGGGTAGGTTTCCCTCCTGCCTTCAGCACCTGGGAATGTTCACAGTGAATGTCTGAGGTACAAGCCACGTAGGCGGAGAACTCAGGAGAGAAAAACCTGACGTCTCTTTCGTTAAAGAAAACAACCAAACCCGTGGCCGTCGAGTCAGTTCCGACTCATGGTGACCCCATGTGTTTCAGAGCAGAGCTGCTCTCCAGAGGGTTTTCAGTGGTTGTGACCTCATGGAATTTGATCCCCAGGCCTTTTCTCCCCAGAGCCACTGGGTGTATTTGAACTGCCAACCTTCTGGTTAGCAGCTGAGCACAAACCATTTGTACCACTCAGGGACCTGTCCTAAGGGACAGTTTCTGGAGCTCCAGTTACCATTCGGCATTGTTGTTTGGAGAATGTTTTTAGCCTTGTTTGACCCTCATTGGAGCCCTGTTGGTGCAGTGGTTAAGAGCTATGGCTGCTAACCAAAAAGTCGGCAGTTTGAATCCACCAGCAGGTCCTTGGAAACCCTGTGGGGCAGTTCTACTCTGTCCTATAGGGTCACTGTGAGTCAGAATCGACTCAAGGGCAACAGGTTTGGTTTTGGTTTTTGATCCCCTGAAGGAAATGGTTATCCCAGCACGTCCCACACCAGCTGGTGCTGTGCTGTATGCTTCTTGTCTCAGACTTTTGTGCTCCCTGCACTGTTTCTCAAGCCCTGACTGTTTTATGCTATGTATTTTTATAATTTAAAAAACTGGTTTTACATATAAACTTATTAAGTGTGTTTATCAGGGCAACGCCCTCTTTGTCTGCTTTGAAAATAGCATTCCTGAAGGAAATATAGCAGTCTCCAGAGTTTAGGAAAAAAGGGGGCAGGCTTGAAACACAATGGACTCCAACTCCATTTGACAAACTCTCCAGCTAAAAATACAAAGAGAGTGTTTTAATACAAAAATGTGGATCGGTATAGTGCTTAGAAAACCTGTGCCATTTCCTCAGTAAGGTCCTTGAAATACACCCTTACATTTCTGTAAGATTCTTCAAGGAAGCACCCTTAAACCAAACCAAAAAGCACAGCTTATTAAAGAACTGCAGAAGGGGACATCACACGTCCCAGCTCGGCACAGGACTCCAGGCTGTGGGACTGCCTTCGCCAAGTCCAGCTCTGTCAAGAAGTCTACCAACAGTTATTTTTAATATTATTCAGAGATAATCCCCTTGGCTTTTATTCAGATCAAATCATCACAAATGTCAGATCCTTACAGTCCAAACTGATGTTGAAATACTGTTACATTTTCTAGTAACTCAGCACTTTAATCTTCCTGGAAACAGGCTGGAAGTTTTTTTGTTTGTTCCTTTTTATTTTACTTAAGAAAAAAAGAGAAGGAGAGAAAGAATGATTCTTAGCAGAACTAGATTGGTTTTAGTAGACAGTAAGCAGGTGTGAGTGATTAACTATCAAAAGTAGATTTCTCAGCAGAACAGACAAGGTAATAAGATGGTTTCTGTAATGTGTCTGGCTAATGAGGACTGTGTTGGGGTGAAGACTTGAGCTGACTGGTGGTGACTTTTGCAGGTTAGATTGTTTGGGGTCCTGCCAAGATTTGGACTGACGGGTGAGAATGAAGTACACAGCAAACCTTCTTCTGTTGTAGCAATGCCGTTTCACTTTCCTCGGTTCACATTAAGGGCTAATACGTGTAGGAAATGACCTTATCCATTTTTTTCCCTAGGCAGCAAACATCTCCCCTGCCCTTGGCATAGTCCTCTTGGTATCGGCAATGATGCCTATTCTTTAGCCCTAAAGAATTAATGGTGCCAGTCAGATTGGTCTCATCTCATGTTTGCCTTTGAGTCCTCTGTGTCTTCACCTCCTGTCTCTCAGGCCTTGCTCACTTGGGGATGTGCGTTGATAAGCCTGCGTTTCCTTACACAGCTGCATTAAAGGGTGAGTTTAACCCTGAGTGAGTGTAAGGGCGGTAACTCCCACCCTGACAGTTTTTGGAAACCCTAGAAGCCCACACTTCTCTGAAGTGCCACGGGTGGCAGGGTGCCTCCAGTTACTTGCTTTGGTGCTGGCTTGCCTTTACCTGCCCTGTCCTCAAGCTTCTAGTCTCCCAGAACAGCACTTAGGCCTTCTCAGCCAGACAGCTCTTTAAAAATTGTTCATTGTTGCTTGTGTTGGTTCTTTGGCTGAAGGATCACAGGAAACCTCAGTGGGCACAATATAGCAGAGTTTGAAAATCCATGTGGATATTTGCATTCTTTTTTTTTTTCTTTAAGAGAACTTGAAGCTGAAATGCATCTTGAAACCAAATTTCTAATTGCTCCAGCGATTTAGATGTATGTTAGTTTGGGGGACTCCAATAAGTTTGTTGTTTTTGTTAGGTGCCATTGAGTCAGCTCCAACTCATAGCGACCCTGTGTGTAACAGAACGAAACACTGCCCGGTCCTGCGCCATCCTCACAATCGTTATTATGCTTGAGCCCATTGTTGCAGCCACTGTGTCAATCCATCTCATTGAGGGTCTTCCTCTTTTTTGCTGACCCTCTACTTCAACAAGCATGATGTCCTTCTCCAGGGACTGATCCCTCCTGATAACATGTCCAAAGTATGTGAGATGTAGTCTTGCCATCCTTGCTTCTAAGGAGCATTCTGGTTGCCCTTCTTCCAGGACAGATTTGTTGGTTCTTCTGGCCGTCCGTGGTATACTCAGTATTCTTCCCCATGACCACAGTTCAACAGCATCAGTCCTTCAGTCTTCCTTATTCATTGTCCAGCTTTCACATGTATATGAGGCGATTGAAAACACTATGACTTGGGTCAGGTGTACCTTAGTCCTCAAAGTGACATCTTTGCTTTTTAACAATGTAAAGAGGTCTTTTGCAATAGATTTCCCACTGCAATACATTGTTTGATTTCTTGACTGCTGCTTCCATGGGTGTTGATTGTGGATCCAAGTACAATGAAATCCTTGACAATTTCAATCTTTTCTCCATTTATCATAAGTTTTTAAAATAAATTTGTTAGTTCTCGTTTAAAAGGCTCTTAAGAAATGAAGTAATTTGCCATGGGTGACCCAGCAAGTGAGTGGCAGATTCGGTTATTACTTATGTAAATCCCACAGAGTATAAAGAATCTGAAACTCTTAACTCAGTGACTATCCCTCTCCCTCTGCATCTCTGTTTTCTTCACTCTACAAATAGAGGGTCAGCGAAAGAGAGGAAGACCCTCAGTGAGATGGACTGACACATTGGCTGCAACAACGGGCTTAAGCAGAACAACGACTGTGAGGATGGTACAGGACCGGGCAGTGTTTCGTTCTGCTGTACACGGGGTGGCTTTGAGTAGGCACCGACTCGACGGCACCGAACAAATACAAGTGTGTCCCCACTTTCCTGCTGGCAGGAAACATGGAGACTGGTTGAGGGATATTAAAGGGCAGATGATGGACCAGTCACACTGGCTAGAACAAGAGAGAAATGGGGTTGTTGATTTTGTACCCGAGTGTGTCCTGGTAGTCACTTAGGTCCTGTGTCATACACGACCGCGAAAGGAAGGGAAGCAGTGACGTTAACGCAGCCCTGACTCTCTGACGTCTCGGTGTGTCCTCTGTTCCTGCTGAATCGCCCTTCATTCACTTCGGTCAGTTCTGAATTATCGTGACACCGTTTTCTGTACTGTGAACACATTTTTTCCCCTAACTGTGATTTTGAACTTCTCAGTGAAGGTGAAAACCCTTGTTGAAGGAGATGGTCATCTTGGTAGATGGGGGAGGAAATCAGCCATCCTCCCTCTCAGCAGATGCCCGCGTCCTCTTTCGTTAAGACAAGCAGGTAGACTGGAACTTCCACAAGCTCCCACCGTGATGTCTACCCTCCTACCAGCATTTGGGCAGCACTGTCTCCCTCCAGTTGAGCTCTCAGATTACTCCATGCTCCTGAGATCAACTCCTGGATTGATCTCTCCTTCCCTCCTACCGGCATTTGGGCACCACCGTCTCCCTCCAGCTGAGCTCTCAGATTACTCCATGCTCCTGAGATCAACTCCTGGATTGATCTCTCCTTCCTTGCTTACACAAAGACATTAACTCCAACAATTCTTCCTTCTCTTTCCTGTAATTCCTACTTTGCCTCTCTCAACTGGATTTTTCTCCTCAACACATAAATCTCCCAACTTAAAAGTGCAACACAGAACAAAACTCAACCACATACCCACCCATTCTCCAGCTAGTGTCCCTTTTTTTTTTTTTTTTAACCCCCACTTTACAGCTGAATTCCTTGAAAGAGATGCAGTGTCCATCCCTCCCCTCCCATTCTCTCCAGTCAGGCTTTTGCCCCTCACTGGGAAAACAGCTCTTGGTAAGGTCTCCAGTGGCTTCCAAATGCTAAATCAAGGGGTCAGTTCTCAGTCCTCATCTTACTAGACTTTCCAGGAGCATTTGATAAATCAGTCCGTTCTCCTTGAGACACTTTTCCCATATTTCCAACCTCTAAAGTGAGAAGTGTTCCAGGACTCAATCCTCAGATAACATCTTTTCTCTGTCGATACTCATCCAGCCTTGTAGCTTTAAATATCATCTGTATGGTGATGACTGCAGCCCAGACCTCTCCCCTGAACTTCAGACTGTCATGTCCAGATGATTACACAAATTCTCTACTTGTTTATAGAACGTAGCAGATGCCAAGTCAGGCTGATTTCCCTCCAAACCTGTTCTTCCTGCAGTCGTCCCCAAGTCAGTAAATGAAAACTCCATCCTTCGAGTTATTTAGGCCAAGATCCTAAGAATCATCCTTGATTCTTCTCATTCTCTAATATCCTTTCCAACCTATCAGAAAATACGGTTGTTCTACCTTCAAAAACATCCAGAATCCAAACACTTCCTTCCACCTCCACTGCGACCACCCTGGTTCAAGCCACCACCATGTCTCGCCTAGATTATTGCAGTACTTTCCTGATCTCCCTGATCCTGCCCTTCCTTGTCTCCCTGTGGTCTGTTCTCTGCGTAGCAGCCAGGATGATCCTGTGGCTAAGTCAGATCATCTCACTCCTTTGCTAAAAATCCTCTCACGGTCCCCATCTCAGGGTAAAACATGAAGTTCTTGGAATGAATGGTCTACAGGACCTTACGTGATCTGCCCCTCCACTTGCCATCTCTTTGACTGTCTCCTGGCATGTGCCTCTTGCTCACTCTGCTCCAGCCACACCAGCCACATCCCTGCCTTGGCAGTTGTGCACTCTCACTTCCCCCTGCCTAAAATTCTCTCCCCGTGCGGAAGCATGGCTCACCCTTTACGTCTCTGCTCCAACGTCATCTCTGCTCAAGTTAGAGGGGCCTTCCTTGATGACTGTCTAAATAGTAACTCTACCCATACCTTTTTCTCTACTTAATTTTTCTCCGTAGCACTCACCACCATTTGATATGCATTTACTTATTTATTGAATTAATCTCACTGAGGGCAGCAACATTGTGGTTTTGCTCACTGCTGTAGCCTCGGTCCCTAAAACAATACCTGGTCCATAGCAGCACTCAAGCACTTGCTGAATGAATGAAATGCACTTAAACGGCTCACCATGCAATTAGGAAATTCCAGGAACACAGCATGGGTTGTACTCTTGTGGCACAAGTCAAGTCTTCAATGTTTCTTACCCACTGCACCACGCTACTGAGTTGTACCATATAGTAGTACAAAAGCTGGCTTGTCTTTTCCCACATCACGTAAGAGCTGCCAAGAAAAGCCAAATCCCAGATGGGTCTCAGAGAGGGATCAATATATCCATGGCTATCTGAGAAGGAGAAAAAGCACATTTGTATTAAGGCATATTTGAGACAAAATTTCAGACATTTCAGTAGTGAAATAAGAGCTTACACTTAGTCATTATCAATCATCTCGCAGCAAAACCTTGAGCTGGACATGTGATTTCTTAGTATCTGTTTCTACATTTATGGAGATTTACATGCTTCAGCTTGCCATACTGAGTAAATCTATGTCAAAGCTATGATGATACTCGAAGTTAATCTCATAAGGTCTTGGTGGAGAAGTGTTTTTAATTAAATTGAAAAGTCTATCTGTGATCTCCACATTATTTTCCGGTTTGTATCTACAACCAATATAGTGGTCTTTGCCTCCCCGTCTACCAGACGTCTCTGTCTCTGGTCATTTCTTTGAATCAATGTGTCGGCAGCATCTGTGTCACTTTGTTTGAAGACATGAAGAAATCAGGTGGGTTTTTCCTATGGAATTGTTTCTGGGCCTGAAGTCTTTTCAATTCAGCAAATATTTATCAAAAATCTACTCAATGTCAGACATTGTTAGGAGGTAGGGATACAGTGATTAATAAATCACCTTTTGTGATTTTTAGGAACTCAAGTTTTAGCCAGTAGTTAACTTATGAAATAACTGCTCATGGATCATCATTTTATGCAGTTCCGTGGAAGACATTCTTCGTCTATATTAAGGCCCAATAATAGCACAGTAAGTGAAGAATCCCAACAGGCATATTAGGAAGCTAATCCTTCTTAATGAAATAATCCTAAATTTTGTTAGCATGAATTCTGTATTGGTAGGACTTGACTTGGCTGGTTCATAATATAGTCGACTCAAAAAGCATTCATTGATTGCTTGGTGCTGTGAGGGGTCAGAGATGGGCCCCTGCCCTCCACATGCTGACAGTGTAGAAATACAGCCGATACATTCCTTAAGAGAAGGATCACGGAGCTGAGGAGGCACAGGGAAGGGAGAGGTTACTTTGGCTTGGAGAGGTTCTGGGAAAGCTTCACAGAGATGAGATTTGAGTTGGCCCTTGAATTCCTGTCATGTATGTGGGGGTGAGCGTTGGGGGGCATGCATGAGAGAGAGAGTGAGCACACTAAAGGTTGGAAGGTACCGGGCAGGTTCAGACTCGGTGACTGGTCTTGATAGAGTATAAAATATATTTTCTCCAGGCTATGAATGGCCTTGTTGGCAGTGCCAGGATGGGTATGAGTTTGATTCTGGAGTGAATGTGGAACCACTGTCCTTTGGGAAGATGACTTTAGCAGCTGTGTGGATGGAGGAAAAGACTGAAATCTGGGAGACCAGATAGTATGCGATGGCAACGGTCTTGGTGAGAAATACCATAGGTATGAAGGATGGTGACAGTGGGGATAGAGAAGACAGGATGGGCCGAAGATACATTGTGGAGGTAGACTTGATGGGAAATGGAAAATTATTCAACGTCAGGAGAGGAGGAGTGATAATAACCTAAGTTTCTAGCCAAACTCAAGGAGAATACTACAAAAGAAATAGAGGCCAAGATGTGGAAACCTTTTGGGTAAAAACAAGTTGAGCTTGGTATTGGGTATATTAAATACAGTCTCAAGGAAGCTGTGGGAGCGGATGATGTCAGATGCTACAGATAAACAGAAGGATGAGGAGCAAGAAGGATCATTAGATTTGGTGATCTGGCGTTCAAGTAACAGCAGTTGCAATTACGTGCACAAGGGTGGAAACCAGACAGCAAGAGGCTGAGGTAAGGCAGTGTATGTAGAAACTAATTCTGAAAAGTGGACTCAATAAGAAAGGAAATGGGGAGGTGGTGGTGGTTTTATGAAGTAATTGGTCAACAGCACTAATGTTGACTATCTCTGCAGAACAAGATAAGGAGCTGGTTAACAAAATTCAGAGATGGGAAGGATTCTGATGCGGCAAAGTCATAGAAGAAGCTAGAGAAACTGGAATGAAGGGTATAAGCAGAGGGAGCTTTAAGATAAAAGAGAGAGTTGGAGAATACAGAGAGATTCTATGAGGTGAAAGGAAACTGTGTAAGCAAATGTCTCATCCCAGTAAAGTAGGCGGCAGGACTGTGTGGCGTGGGTGTGCTCTGGGCCTTGAAGAAATAGAAAAGTTTCAACACAGCGCTTATGTAGAAAGTAATAAAAATTAAAAATGAATAATAAGTAGCACTGAGGGCCCAACACCTGTCGAGAATAAAGCAAAAAAAGAACTTGTTTGCCTGCAATGTCATCCTTCGTTAATTCCATGAATCATCTTCGTTTTTTGGCCCCATCTTGCTTTCCCGTTTATTACCATCCAAGGACCTTCCAGCACAGCCTTGTGCACTTCAGTGTTACTCATTATCTTTTCTATGTAATTTTTTTTTAACCTGGCCAAGTCATTTTTTATGCCCATGTATGTTAAATAATCAGCAAGGAGCTGTGACTGTTTTTATAGATTTTGTTGTAGAAAGTCTGCTTCAGATTTCTACTTTCTGACAAGGATATCAGCATTTTATGAATGAATTTGTCATTTCTCCCTGGTATGAGCAGCAGGGCCATAAGGGTTTCAGAACATTATGTAACTACAAGACTATGAATTCAACATCTTGACATGAACATTTTTTTCTTGTTTTACTACTAAGAAATTTCCCATCATCCCTTTGTTCTTTGATTAAAAAGCTTCTTTCATCCAGCTAATCTGCACCTGTTTCATCTTGCAGTGCCACTAGGAATTTAGATCTGTGACATCCAAACCCATTGCCAGAGAAGATAAGTTGGCTCTAAATACGACGTTCGAAAGCAGAAGGGCTCACAGCACTGCTGTAGATACGCTTAAGCAGACAGGACTTCAGCTGATGGTTCACAGGCCCACAGTCATTTCCTGTGTACACTTGGGTTCATCTAGAGGAAAGTCATGAATTCATTACAAAAACTGAAATTCCTACACACAAGAAAAGCCAGACTGCTCTACTGTTTTTAAGGGCAAAAGCAGTGTGGAACAAGGATATTCTGAAATGGACTAGATCTTCTCACTTCAAATTGTAGCGAAGACTGCATTAGAACAGTCCAGTGGATTGTAAAATACTAAATAGAACCTGCTGGAATTTGAACTGGCGGCTCCAGGGATATCGCCATTGTTTTGATTCACTTTATCTAAAACTAATCCTTTGTGGTTTTAAATAGATAATTTCGTATATACAGACAAGGTATACACACCACTAAACGTCTCTGCTGAACTTTAAGTTACAGTGGAACTTGTAAAATTTTGTTAATGAAAAGGTATCTTCTATTAAATAATTTTTGTAGTGTCTTAGTAGACACATTAACTTAGATTGTTCTAGAATGGGCACTGTGTGCATATAGGACTTTTAAACTGAACATGATTCAGTTAACCTGTGCTATTCACAAGTCCAAAATCTAGTGACCCTGTGGCAAGTATTCCAAGAAAAGTTCTTAAACAATTTTTAAAATGTGTGTTTTAAGGAGAATACCAAAAAAAAAAAAAAAAAAAAAACCCCAAATCTGTTGCCATCAAGTCCATTCTGACTCATAGCAACCCTATAGAACAGGGTAGAACTGCCCCATAGGCTTTCCAAGGAGTGGCTGGTGGATTTGAACTGCTGACCTTTTGGTTAGCAGCCAAGCTCTTAACCACTTTGCCACCAGGGCACCGTGACCAACTCTTACTTCCTCAACCAGTGCTGAGGGAGAAAAAGTCCCTAAATGACTATAGATTTTTAAGTATTAGTCATTAGCCCATTTATTCCAAGCAATATTAAATACAAGCAAAGTCTACAACAACCTAAGAATTTGAATTGTTTCTCATAACTCCTTGGAACAGGATTTGATCTGAGTTGTTGGAAAAGTATCATAGAGTCATGCAAGACTCTGAATTTTAGGAATGCAAGCAGCAGTATTGTTTCCAGGTTGTTCAGAACGTGGAGTCACGTCCCAGTGAATAGATAGTGAACAGGTGAGCTCAGGAATGGAGCCTACAGGTCCCCCGTGGTGGACGGGATTGTCACAGCAGCTGGGCAGATAGGTGCACTGGGAGAGAATGTGGGCTGTGAGTGCTGTGGTGGTCCGATGTCTAGCTTGATGCCCCATTGTGAGTCTAGAGATGCTTTCTGTGGTTTGGAAATTGGATTTGCCAGTAAGTGCTGAGACTCGGAGCTGCCCACGGCTCTGCTGGTGCCAAAGCAAATAAGCTTGCTTCACTTAGGGTGAGTCATCGCAGCTGAGTCACCTCAGAGGGCAGGCTCATTTCTTAATAGGGGCCACACCACTGCCCATTAGCAACAGGCGTGGAATGAGGTAAACACTACCCCACTGCAGTGTTCCGAAAGGGCCGGGGACCGTTGGCTCACCTAGCCTGATGGCTGTGATGGTCAGGAGGCTCTGGAGCTGTTTCATCACCTGAAGTTCCAAAGTGGCACCAAAGCCCTCTAGAGATTTCACCTCAGGTTCTGGACTCCACCCTCTACATGGCACCCCTCCACGCATGCCTGTTGCAAAGACCTCAACCTCTCACTTCCGGGACGAGAAGTGGGGAGACTGAAGAGGCACAGATGGCTTTTGGTGGAGGTGCCATATTGTACTGAAGGTGACGGACGGGAAAATGACATTTCTGAGTGTTGTTTAAGTAATGAGGTGGAATGCAAAACCTTCTACCACATTCTATGGCGAATTAAAGTGCCAGTTTGGGGACAAACATTTAAATGATCATCCTTTTTTAAAAGCTTAGTATTATTACACAAGTTTCTGAACATAGAAATTCCAGACACTTGTTCATACCAGGTATGCTGATGATATCCAAGGGGGTTTTAAGTTGATTCATTTGCTGGTAAAGCAGGTAATCCTCTTCCTGTCTTTTTTTCTTCTCAATGAGCCTTGTGCAAGTTACATTAACGGCTGGTCTGGGTTTCTGGTTCCTGAAAAACACTTGAGCAGAACATTTCCCCAAATGTTCAGCACCTTCCTGAAATAAAAATTTTGGAATTAAACCATAATGGTTCCTCATCACCTCCCGCCCACCCCCAACACACAGAGGACTGAGGAGTTCATTGTACATGGCAGGTTTGTTCTGGCATTGATAGATGTAGTGGCCTTTGCTTTGTAGAAAGAATGATTTTTGTGCTCACAGCTGAATACAACAGTCCTTCACTCTTCGCTATTAAATGCGTGCCTTATGATGACACCCTTGTAAGGCCAGGCCTTTTCCAGAGAAATTTCACTCATGTCTGTTGAGCACTGCTTGGTGTAAACCTCTGGGCCAGTGGGTATTTCACTTGGTCACTGGGGACCAACATTTGCTGGGCCTCAAGTTTGCTAACTTGAACCAAGAGAAGCAGCTGGTTCCCATTAACAAAAATAACATCTTCATGCTACTTATGAGTTAGGTCCTCTTACTCTAGTTTTGTAGATTAAGATACTGAAGTTTAACAAAGAAGCTGTTCCATGTCTCACAGCTGGTAAGTGATAAGTCAGGGCTGGAGCTCAAGTCTGTCTGAAGGCGCTCTCTGTGTTAACTCCATCCCTCTCTACACTGAGATCCAGTCTGGGAAAGTAGAGGCCCAGATCATCCAGATAAGACTGATCCAGCTCCCTGAGTGACAGAGGGTGTTTGCTTGTATTTACATAGTGGTTAAGAGCTTGGCTGCTAACCAAAAGGTGGGCAGTTGGAATCCACCAGCTGCTCCTTGAAAACCCTATAGGGCAGTTCTGCTCTGTCTTACAGCATTGCCACAAGTTGGGTTTGTTAGTTCGTTTTTGTTTATACCGGGTGTTCCCAGATCACCTCGCCTCCTTTCCAAACTAGAGACATCAAGCATCGATAGATGTAGTGGTCTTTACGTAGCTGGATGCTTCAATGATACGTCAGCTATGTGCCTCATCTCTGATAGAGGTTCTTCACCCTTTTAGGTCACAGATTCTTTAACCCAACAATAAAAGTCAGGGGCCCTCTTTCCAGAAAAATGTACATATACCATCAGCACTGGGCCTAGAATTTGAGGAAGTTCATAGATCCCCCTGCCCCCACACCCATCCAGGGGCCCCTGGCGGATTAACCAGCAAGCACGGTACACACGGGCTTACTTGTGTTCACTTAGTCTGTAGTGAACAATTTCATAAGGGTTTCACCTTTGATCAAAGATATGAAAAACAGGTGAAGTTGTTCACTACAGGTTACTAAGTACAACAAGTAAGCCCATGCGTACCTTGCTTATTGGGTGACCTGGCCGTGGTCAGGAATCCCTGTTCTTCGGTGTAGTTGGTGGAGCAGCTGGGGCAACAGCCTTCTCTCAGCTTCTGCAGTTGTTTAAACTTGGTGGCGTCTCAGTTACAACACCAACAACCAAAAATGGATTTAAATAGAAAAAGCCCACAAGGAAACAAACTGTAATCAAGATCAGATCACCTCAATAAGCCTTTTTCAAGAACTAACTCAAAAAACGGAAATCGGATTCCCGGCAGGCAACTTCTCCTGAGGGTGCTAGTTTTGAATGAGAGGGAATCTCAGTGGTGTGTTAAGATGCTAAACATCAGTGCAATTAGAAAAAATGGTGACGGGAACATGCGGGAAGGGGCATATCAAAAGGCAGAAGACTGGACTGGTACGCAGTCTCCTTGATGTTGAAGACATTTTTCCGGGGAAGAGAAAAGGAACCAGATATTAGCCCCTTTTGCTTTCCCCCCAAACAGCTCCACAGAATCAAAGCAGTTGCCTAAAGTTGAAAGAACGCTCCTTCACCCCCTGAAATGGAACTGCAGTTAGCTAGCTATGCCCTCAGAACATCTACAGGATCAAACCCAGAGAAGCACACCATTGGTCAAAACAGTCGAGTTAATTGTCTCCCTTCAGCTTTAATCTTACACTTTCAGTTTGCAACACTAGAAGTCAAAGACATCTTCCTTATGCTCTAAAAACATTTTTCGTTCTCAGGGTAACAAGCAAAGTCTGAGCATACTGTTGCCACATTAGAACTTGTTTCTGGATGTTGGTAAGTAAGCATTCTTCCGGAACCATCATGCTTCATCTCCAAAGCTCTGCCATCAGGAGACACTTGAATGCTTGCTCACCTGGCAGCTTTGACTCATCAACAACACAGAGAATGTGGTCGGGTCTCCTCCCCTCCCGTGTCCTGGCCTAGCCTCCCGGCTCGGTCCAGGGCATGGATGTTCCCCTGGCTCTGATCTCTGTGTGAGTCTTCTGCTCACTGTCTTGTTGACAACATGGACAAGGAAACCTGGCCCAGCGCGGTGTGCGTGGGCAGAATGTAACAAGGCTCACAATGGCTGCCGTGTCACAAAAGGCCTCGGCGCCGCCTGCTATGCTGGCCTGCTAATCAGAAACGTCACCAACTGACAGAAATAGGAACGAGGTGGCATTTAAGAGTGAGTCACTCTAAGGAATCTGAGGTGGGAGGGAAGGAGGCCATAGGAAGCTGTGAGATTGTCCCCTGGGGCCTAAGGAAGGGGGCCAAGGGCTGCATCTTAAGTGCAGCCCTGCATAAGGCCGTGGAGTTGGGTAGTTAAATCCTGAGTTCTTACCTACCTGTGTTCCTCAATTCTGAAAACAAATGTGAAGCAAGGAAAATAACCCAGGTCACTAGAAAGATTTTCACAATTTCTTTTTAAGCATATTCATAGGAATTGCTGATGATGGGCTATTTCACTGATGATGGCGGCTTACCTTTGGGTTATACAGCTCTGTGGTAAATGCCAGGTCAACTCTCCATCCCTTTTTTGGATTAATCTGAAATATAGAAGCTGAATCTTAGCATAGTGGACTCTGTTAACATCTTCATATCAAAGAATCATTCCCTTGGGATAACACGGCATGCAAATAGTAGCTCTTATATTTTATACCTGAATATGGAGTCCCTGGGTGGCGCAAACCATCAAGTGCTCGACTGCTGGCCCAAAGGTTGGCGGTTTGAACCCACCCAGAGGCGCCTCGGAAGACAGGTTCTGGCCATCTGCTTCCAGAAGGTCACAACCTTGAAAACCCTCCAGAGCAATTCTACCCTGCATACACAGGGTTGCTGTGAGTCAGAATCAACTTGACAGCCACTAACAACCACAACAGGCTAGGAACAAGTTGTTGACTCACAGTGACCCTGTGCGCGTCAGAGTAGAACTGTGCTCTGCAGGGTCTCCAAAGGCTGATCTTTTGAAAGTACCTGAGGTTAATTCCTTTCTTCCTCAGCTGCAAAGTGCCTTCTCCATGCCCTGTCCTGGGGGCAGTGAGTCTGAGAGCCCAAGGCCCTCCCTCGTGGCACTCACAGGCTCTCGGGAGATGCAGACAGCCTCTGGGACATCAGGAAGATGGAGAGTGGGAGGGGCAGAAGTGGTCAAGGAAGGTGCTGGGAGGAGGGGACCTCAAAGCTGAGATCTAATGACAGAGGTGGCAGCCCCATACAGAGCCAGGGACACCAAGTGCAGGGAGAAGGTGGGACTTGGAGATGGGCTGTGTCCTGTGACAGGATGCCTCCCTTTGCCATTTTCACAAGTGGACACTCTTCTGAACTTTTCAAATGCGTGGTTAACATTTTCAAACTTCTGAATGGACTCCGGTGCAAGTTGTTAGAGTCTACAAGTCTATATTATTGAAGCAATTTGAACTGTTCAGAAGAATTTTATGTTATATACCATCGTCTTTTTTTGTTTGTTTTTAAAGAGATAAAATGATCATTCTAGAGAAGAAAGGAAACTTTCCACTGCACAGAGCTAAGTTATTTCATATAGTCTTGATTAAGTTAGACTCTGCAAACATCAATTTCCTTTGAATTTTAGCTCGGGACCACACTAACCAAACAGGGTTATCTCATTTTAAATAGACCAGATATCATCCACCCCATGACAGAGTCTTAAAAAATGCTGGGAAACTGGAGAATGGAAGGATAGGATTCTGTGGAAATATTTATGTAAAAGATGTTTAAACATGTAAATATTTAGATGTTGCTGGCATGATACTCAAGAGATACTACACAGCAGTTTGCTTAAGACTCATTTTTCATCTTTTTTGTTTTTTTTAAATAGTATTGTTTTATGTGAAGGTTTACACAGCAGTTTAGGTTCCCATTCAACAGTTTCTACACAAGTTGTTCAGTGACATGGGTTACGTTCTTCACAATGCGTGAACATTCTCATTATTTCCATTCTGGTTGTTCTGTTTCCATTCATCTAATTTCCCTGCCCCCTTACATTCTCATCTTTGTTTTTAGGTAACTGTTGACCATTTGGTCTCATACTCATTTTTAATGTTGAAACCAGTTCTGGCATAAGCTGAAACATTCTTTTCATTTTACAAAAGGCCTACACATAAGTCTGTCCACTCACCCTTGTTCCCACCTCCTAAGGCAGCACCGGGGAGAGAGGAGAAATACAGCACCCAGTCCACCCCACAGACACCTGCTGGTGTGCATAGACACGTGAACAGACCTGAGATCAGCAGGGAAGTACAGAGGCGCACACGGCTGCAGCTGCAGCGGCCGGGGGCACACGGAGGGAAGTGCAGGAAGGCTTTCTAGAAAGGGTGAGGCCTGAGCTGACTCTGTGAGGAGCTTGTAGCTAGAAAAAAGGCTAGTGGGGGGCTGGTGCAGGGTTGTGGGAAGCCCCACGTTATTTGTGAAGAGGGCTTAGACATTGACTGAAGACTGGTAGCCACAGCAGAGTGGATGTAACTACCGTGCTTAGGGTGTTATGAAGAGATTAAGATAAGGCATAAAAAGGACTTAGGACAGTGCCTGGGTCTTGGCAGATGTTCAATGTATGCTAGTTTATTGTTATTAAAATCTACAGACAGGGCGGGGCTGATGAGGGAGAGGAAGAAAGTGCTAGAAACCAGAGAGGCTGGTCTGAGTCGGAGGATGGGGCAGATTACCACACAGACTCCAGTCGACTGCCTTCACTTTGGTTTACTCCACAAACACCCAACAAGGACTCCAAGGATAAAAATGAGACGATCATGGTGGGGGTGGACAAGGCCCCCATGGCTTCTCTCTCCCAGACTCCTGATGTCTGGTGTCCTTGCAGCCTGCCCAAGTTAGAGGAACACACCCCAGCCACACCGCACCCACTTTCCCCTCACAGAAGGCCACACTTCTGCTCACCAGCAGGTTCCAGGCCTTGAAATGCCTGCAGTGCCAGCTGAGGGGCCACTCCCTAACCTGCATCTGCACCACAGGACCCAGGAGTCTGCCCATGCTCGTACACAGGAACCAGGATGCCCCTTGGGTTTCCAGCTGGGAGGTGGGTGAGGGGCCGGTGGGCGGTCATTCATGAGAAGAGGAGGAGGAAGCAGAGTTGGATGGTTCAGTCTGAGGAGCATTCAAGATGTCCAGGAGGTGGCTGAGTGTTGTACAGGTGGGTTCACACAGAGGCAGTGCTGTTGTTAGGTACCGTCCAGTCAGTTCTGACTCATAGTGACCCCATGTACAACAGAAGGAAACACTGCCTGGTCCTGCGCCATCCTCACAATCATTGCTATGCTCGAACCCATCGTTGGAGCCACTTTGTCAGTCCATCTTGTTGAGGGTCTTCCTCTTTTTCACTGACCCTCTACCAAGCATGATGTCTTTCTCCAGAGACTGATCCCGCCTGATAACCCGTCCAAAGTACGTGAGACATAGTCTCGCCATCCTTGCTTCTAAGCACCATTCTGGCTATACTTCTTCCAAGACAGATTTGTTGGTTCTTCTGGAAGTCCACAGCAGTGTTAAAGCCATGGAGCTTCATGAAATCCCCCAGGGAAAATGTACCTATAGAATGAGGAGAATCCTTAAAAACACCAGCCTTCACATCAACAGTAAATTGGAGAACGCTTACTTGCTGCACAAAATGATTCAAAAAGCCTTCTTTATGTTGAAGATATTAACTGTGCCTATTTTTAATAGAGCACGTAAGATATGATTTGATTCAAACAGTATTTGGAGACACACAGAGGCAAGTGAGGTACCAGTACACGTTCTTTAAACAGTTAACACAGACGATGAGCCGAGCCAGGTAGGGAGTCTCTCCTTTTTAAGGCTTATTTTCTTTGTTGATTTGATTTCCTTATTTTAATTCTGTGCTCTTAAAAGCATCTACATTTTATCCAAAATGTGATTTTTGATATTTTTGGTTGTACTTTCATTTATCAAGATGCAGTCCTTTTGTCTTGTACTAAGGCCTCTCCCTGAGTCACAAGTCCCCAGATGCTGTTCTGCCGCCCCTTCCAAGATAAGCCGGAGGCCCCGGCCCTGCGAGTAGGGTTAGCACAAGGCAGCAAGTCACACTCTGGCGGTTTTAGGATTGTGTTCAGCTTTGGCTATCTTTGATTAAAGATGTTTGTGATAAAGAGGTCTTTGTTGTTCAACAGCATCCTCTCCAGTAGTTACGTCTACCATATTCCAAGCACCATGTAGGTGCTGGAAACCCAGTCAACAAAACAGGCAGGGCACCAGCCCTCAGGGCCATCTCATGGGGAGAGGAGCATTCAGTGGATCCTTCTAGAATTATTTGATTACAGTTGACTTAAGAGCCATGGAAGTGTAGCTGGAGAATTGATCCAGTCTAAGAATCAGGGAAGTGACGTTTGAGCTGAACTCTGAAGAAGACATTGACTTTGGGGGTGGGGATGGGGGCTGACAAATCCTCCCACACAGAAGGAAAAGTGCGGCTGAGGCCCCAGGGAGCCACCAGTGTGGCCGGAGGGCAGAGACGGGGCCAGGATGCAGGAAGAGGCCAATAGGTCGGCAGGGCCCCCACCTGCAGGCCACAGCGAGGATTTTATCCTACAGAAATCCAAAGCCACAGACAGAAGAAGGTGGGATTTTGAAAACGGATACTGGAGTGAGGCTGTCCAGTGTGAATGCAGAGCCTGGGTAGGAGGCTAATTTAAGGGGCAGGTAAGAGGTGGCCTTGACCCAAGGTGGTGGCAGTGGCAACAGAGAGACGCATATGGTAGACAGATACAAGTTCTATTAACCAAACCAAACCCATTGCCCTCAAGTCGATTCTGACTCATAGTGACCCTATAGGACAGAGTAGGACTGCCCCACGGGATTTCCAAGGAGTGGCTGGTGGATTTGAACTGCCGACCTTTTGGTTAATAGCTCTTAACCACTATCCACCAGGGATTCCTATATATATATATTATGTATAGGAATATATATATATATTATATATAGGTCTATACATATATATACACGTGTGTGTGTGTGTGTGTGTGTGTGTGTGTGTGTGTATGGAGCCCCAGTGGCTCAGTGGCTAAGAGCTTGGCTGCTAACCAAAAAAGGTTGGCAGTTCAAATCCACCAGCTGCTCCTTGGAAACCCTATGGGGCAGTTCTACTCTGTCCTATAGGGTCACTATGAGTCAGAACCAACTCAAAGGCACCTAACACCAACTGTATATAGAGAGAGAATGCTCACCATGTGCTTTCACGGTGCCCACGCCTTGACTTACTACATCGCCGAAGTCTTTTCTGGTAGGTACTATTGTTATCCCTATTTTAAGGATGAATAAACTGAGGTACTTGCCCAAAGTTAAGGAATTTACTCAAAGACACAGCTAATAAGGCTGGCTGCAGGGCTGCGGTTTTCATGTTATACTGCACAGAATTTGCGAGAAACAGTCCAGCAACGTTTCCCTAAGAGAAGGAAGAAAGCAACAGGCTGCTGGTGTGTTAGAGAGAGAGAGCATTGTTAGCCTGGGATCTCAGGCTGTAGACAAGAACCGCCCCAAACCTTCTTCTGGAAGGGAGAGGGTCAGGCAGGACACAGGAGTGAAAATGACCTGGAAGTTCAGAAGGAGCCGCTGGATTCAGACCCTTGCAGACAAGGTATAAATGAGAGTGTGGTCCAGGACAGGTGAGGAAAGCTCCAGGAAGGACCAGGACTGAGACAAGCAGAGAGAAAGGGAGAGGGGGCTCAGGACAAGGAAGAATGTGAGCCAGAGCGTGTTGGTGAGCAGCCCGGTGTAGAGTTAGTGAGTTAACTACTACGGTAGTGTAACGGAGGTGGAGGCTACAGCGGTGGGTGGGGCCACATCAGAGAAGGCCTCTTACAGGGACTTCATCTCAGAGCACTAGCTCCCAAATTCCAATAAGCATCAGAATCCCCTGGAGAGTTTGTTAAAACACAGCCTGATGGCCCCACCCCCAGAGTTCTGATATCTGGGGTGGGACCTGATAATTTGCATGTTAACCAGTTCCAGGTGGTGCTGATGCTGTTGGTCTGGGGAGCACCCTTGGAGAACCTCTGGTCTAGATGTGGTAGACCACCAAGTCCTGAGAGAGGACTAGAAAGTGATAGGTAACCCAGGTGACAACCACTGAATAGACCAATGGCATGATGGTTCATTCTCTCCAGGGGCCCAAGGGTATCACGTGGACTAATGAAATGGAGCAATGTTATCATATAGTGTGGTTCTAATTCGGGAACCAAGAGCCTCTGGCCAGTCAGGCCATGACACCTGGGGCAGTTAGGTGGAAGGTCCACCCTTAGCGCCAGGGGGCACAATCAGCAAACTCCATCATGATATTCCACGTGCTGTTTTTTAAGCAGGAACATTTGGAGACGACAGTCTGGACTAAAATGATTTTTGAAGGACATTCACCCTTTGCTTTGTGTTACATGGGTGGCTACTTTTCCATAATTGACATTTATGTGCCCACAAAGAAATTAAAACAGTGCATCCTAACAGCAACTCTCAAATTTATCATAGAACACCAAGCTTTGTTCTCCTGTCAGTGAATCAAAGACTTCCTCCAGCACTTCTCTGGACTATGTTTTAGACACTATATGTCTTAAGCTGGGTTCTCTAGAGAAGCGTATATACGTATACAGATAGATTTATCTCAAGGAAATGGCTCACATGGTCGTAGAGCCTGGCAGGTGCCAAGTCCATGGGTCAGGCATCAGGCTGGAGGCTTCTCCTGACTCACATAACTGCAGGGGCTGAAGAACCCAAGATCAGCAGGTCAGATGGCAGGCTCTGGCTCATGGGCTGCAGAGGCTGACAAATCCCAAGACTGGCAGGTAGTACAACAGGCCGCTGGCTCAAGTCCCAAGAACCGGAGGTCAGATGATGATGAGCCAGATGCAGGATCCAGAGCGAGCTTTGCCAGAACTTTCAAATATATATATTGGATGCAGGCCACACCCCCTTATAAGTGATAGACTGATCACATCAGATCACATCGTGGAGGATAACTACATCACTACACAGCTGCCAAATTACATCATGACATAATGGCCAAACCGCTGAGAATCACGGCCCAGCCAAGCTGACACACAGCCTTAACCGTCACACCATACAATTTTTTGGAAAGTAAAGCTGTCATTGAGATACCGGGTGTGGGCACTGGAAATAAACCTAACGAACCTAATCAAAGATGGAAAGTAGGTATTTATTTTGGTGAAGGATGAAGAATAGGTATTTATTTATTCCAGAAGCATATTTTTAAAAACCTAAACAAAACAAAACAGAAACCATGAAAAACCCCTTTAAACTCACTCAAAAAACAACAGAAACTTGGAGCAAATGAAAGACGATGCACGGCCCAAGGACGGTGTTCCCCAGAAACCTTGCTGTCAGCTGCCACAGGAGGCCCCAGAAACTGTGACCCTGGGAGTCTGCAAAGCCGGGATTCTGCCCGAAGCGAGTCTACAGAAAGGAAACCCTGGGCTTTGGGGAAGGCAACGTCCACTGTTGTTCTTCCCGCTGCCCGTGGTTGCTAGGCACCGGCCCTTCATGTTGCCGTGGAGACGGCTGCAGCAACTTTCACTTCATGTTTTAAGGCTGAGCTGGGTGTGCGGCTGAAGGCAAGCCTGGTGGAAAGAACTGACAGGCGATTCTAGTCGCCCCTCCTGTGCGTGCTGGGTCCCATCGGTCTAATGGATGAGGCTTCTAAATGTCCCCTCCAGCCTTCATGTTTGGTAGGAAAGCATAAATGTCATGCTATTCCAGGAAAGGCGAACGCCTTCATTTTATAAGGTTACCTCTGTGAGTCAGCTTAGTTGAAGACAAGCAAACAACTCAATTGGGGATAAAAACGGCCGTGCTCTTCTTACGTTCTGGACAGAGAGAACATCAGTGTATTACATTAGATCTGGAATGATTTTATTTCATGTTCCTCCTCTTGGGCAACGCCAGATAAAGCGAATCCAGTTTATGAAGCAGAGTCAGCGACCTCCTGACCCAGCCCTGTGCAGCAGGCCTGGGAGGGCTCTGCACTGGGGTCTTCGCTCCAACAGGTTAAGCAGGGGTCCGAGAACGAGACTGAATGCTGTGAGTTGATCTCTGTTTATCCAGCTCCAGTACTAGCTCTGGACTCTGGAAAAGGAGGTCAGAGTGGAAATGACCAGAGGTGGCCGTCCCCCCACCGGCTCCCATCTGGGCTCGGTGTGGCTGTGAGGAAAGGTGGTTGAGAGAGGGGTGAGAGGTGCTGGCTTCTCTCTCCTGCTGACGAGCTGGAATGGGCAGGGCCGGGCCTCCTTCCTGGATGCCCCAGTGGTCCCAGCAGGCTTCTAGCATCTTTATTTAGCAGATTTTTAGTATCTGTCTCCTGCAGGGCCCTGGGCTAGTGCGATGGAGGGGACAAGGAGACACGCGGTCTCTGTCTCGAAGGAGCCTACAGTCTGATTTGGGAGAGGCAGACACGTGGCTCTTCAGGAGCTGGCGAAAAGCAGCCTACAGTCCCACGCCAAGGTGGGCACGGAGGGCAGGCACTCAGAGGCGGGATTAGCTACGGCCATGGGCCACATTTCCTGGGTTCCGTCACTTGTCAGCCATGGTGGTGACTACCCGTTTGAGCTGACGCCCCACCCCCAACGCTGGGTGGGGTGAACTGAATGATGCCCCCAAAGATGTCCAGGTCCTGAATCCCATTACCTGTGCATATGTTGAGAAGCCCTGGTGGTACAGTGGTTAAGTCCTTGGCTGCTAACAGAAAGGTTGGCGGTTTAAACCCACTGGCCGCTCGGCGCAGGAGAAAGATGGCAGTCCGCTTCCGTAAAGATTACAGCCTTGGAAACTCAATGGGGCAGTTCTTCTCTGTCCTGTAGGGTTGCTGTAAGTCGGAAGAGACTCGATGGCAGTGGGTTTTGTTTTTATGACTATGTTACCTTACATGGCAAAAGGGATTTTGCAGATGTGATTAAGTTAAGGATCTTGAGATGGAGACAGTCTCCTGGATCATCCAGGTGGGCCCGATATAATCTCAGAAGTCCTATAAGAGGGACACAGGAGGGTCAGAGACAGAAGACACTATGCTGCTGCCTTTGACTATGGAGGACGGAAAGCTGGAAAAGGCAAGGCAACAGATTCTCCCCCAGCGCCTGCGGAAAGAATGCTGCCCGCTGACACCAATTCTAGGACTTCCAGCCTCCAGAATCGTAAGAAGGCAATTTGTGCTGTTTAAGTCGCTAAGTTTGAGGTGACTTGTTACAGCAGCAGTGGGAGACCAATACACTTAGTGAGCACCCACCTTGCAGTTAAGAAAACTAGAGCTCACTGGGGTTAGGTAACTGCCAAGGCAGTGCAGCTCACGGTTAATGAGACCATATTCAAACCGAGGCCTGTGGAAGCCGCCCTCACAGGGGGGGCAGCTGTCCAGAGGAGGATGGAGGACTTGCCAGTCACAGAGGGGAGAAGGAAGGCAGATGGGGTCCCTGGACGACAGTGGATGGGTGGGTGGGTCTGGGTGGTCCCCTGCTGGGGAGCAAGGTGGAGCTTGCACTGAGGCTACCCTGGCGTCCTGTGGGCAGAGGACCTGGGCCCTTTATCCAGCACCTCCGCCACGGCCTGGACAAGTGCTCGGCCTGGACAGGTGCTCCTGCTGAGAGGCAGGAGCACACTTCTCACTAGAGCTACCAGGAGGGCTGGCAGAAAATCCCAACATCCAGCCCCACCTGCAGAGCTCGATTCACAGGTCTGAGAGGGGCCAGGCAGGGGTGGCTTTTAATGGTGTCAGGATTAAGGGCACCTGGGTTAGAAGGGAAGCCCTGGTGATGCAGTGGTTAAAGCACTCGGCTTCTAATTGAAAGGTTGGCAGTTAGAACCCACTAGTTGCTTTGTGGGAGAAAGGTGTGGTGATCTGCTCCCATAAAGATTACAGCCTTGGAAACCCTGTGGGGCAGTTCTGCTCTGTCCCTGTAGGGTTGGCATCAACTCTCCGGCAGGGGTTTGGTTTGTTTCTGGGGAGCTGGAAGGTGTAGGGCTGGGTATGCCGTCCAGCCCATCCTCAGGTGCCAAATTCCAGGTCCTAACCCAGAGCTTCCTCCCCTTCCGTGGTGCTGGAATCACCCAGGAATTGTTGAAATGCAGGCTTAGATTCGGAAAGTCTGGGATGAGGCCCAAGATTCAGCAAGCCTCACAAGCTCCCTGGGGATGTCAGTACTGCGGGCCCAGGCCTTCCAGATCACTGCCACCACCAGGAGGCGGCCATGCCCCGTGCCCTCAGGCTGTTTCTGTTGCATTTGATCTGAACCACTCCTTCCAAGTCCAGCTACAATCCTTTTGAATTTCTGTTTTTCACCTCTCTGAGAGCATATGCACATTATTAATGGAGCCTTTACAGTCCTAACTCAGAGAAGCAAGTAATGAAGGAACGTGGGAATTACAGAGACTGTAGGAAATGCATTGGGTGGTGAAGAAAAATCGCTAAGATTCTGAAGTCAGGAGAGCATTCCAAGAAAGTGTATTGCTACATTTCCAGGATTATGGAAATTTTAACGTTTATTGAGCTCCTATTACATATCAGGTACTGAAATCAACACATTACAGGTGTCTCATTTAAAACCCTCATAACAACCCTGTCAGGAGGGAACTACCATCATTCCAAACCAGAAAACCAAACCCATTGCCGCGGAGTCGATTCCGACTCACAGTGACCCTACAGCACAGAGTAGAACTGCCCCACAGGGTTTCCAAGAAGCGGTTGGTGGATTCAAACTGCTGACCTTTTGTTAGCAGCCGAGCTCTTAACCACTGTGCCACCAGGGCTCCGGTTTATAGAGAAGTCGGTGGAGGAGCTGGGATCCAGCCCAGACGTCTGGCTGTAGATGGAGCCTGCGCTCCTGATCACAGTCCTCTAACGGTCCCTGCCCTAACTTTCTCACCTGCCCACCAGGTTTGCACCGGCTGCTTCCCAGCGAGGTGTGAAATGAGATGAGAAATGCACGTCAAGTGTCTGCCCAAAATGGACACCCCTTAAAGAGGTTTTTCTTACCACTTAACCTCTTCCTTGCCAAAAGCTTCTCAGAATCTTTAGGAATCTTACAGGTGAGAGACCTTGGAATGCAAAGTGTGTGTGTGTGTGTGTGTGTGTGTGTGTGTGTGTGTGTGTGGGTGTGTGTGTGTGTGTGGGTGTGTGTGTGTGTGTGTGTGGGTGGGTGTGTGTGTGTGGGTGGGTGTGTGGGTGGGTGTGGGTGGGTGTGGGTGTGTGGGTGTGTGGGTGTGTGTGGGTGGTGGGGGGGGCCCTGCCATATGGGCCGGAAGCTTCTAGAATTCCTCTTCTAACTCTGAGTAATTGGCTTTTAAAAGAACCTGTGACTCCTGGTCACCCCACACCTGCCCATCCCCACTGGTGTAGAAAAGTGAGATCTTTCATGGTTTTGGGTTTTTTATGGAGTCTCTAAAAGGAGCCTTGGTGGTGCGGTGGTTAAGCGCTCAGCTGCTAACCAAAATGTTGGCAGTTTGAGTCTACCCAGAGGTGTCTCAGAAGAAAGGTCTGGTGATCTACTTCTGAAAAATCAGCCATGGAAAACACTACGGAGCCCAGTTCTCCTCTGACACACACCGGCTCGCCATGGGCCAGCGTCAGCTTGATGGTAACTAGTACCAGTGGTCTGTTATCACATGCATGATATGATGCCATACGTGAAAAGAGAGAATGTCATGGGCTGGTAAAAAAAAGTGATCGTGGTTCAAAAACAATTCATTACAAGATGGTTAAAAGCATTCCTACTTACTAGCCCATCTGGGTGCAGTTAGCTTGTGGGTGAGCAAAGTCCCAGGGAGGCCAAAGCCAAAGCTTTACCCTCAGGGTCATCCCACGCTAGATCCAGACGCTGCAGACCAGGTGGGCGCTGTGGTAGGGTGGGTGGGGGGCAGAGTAGACCAGGTGGGTGCTCTGGTGGGGGGTGGGGGGGTGGTACAGACCAGGCAGGCGCTGTTGGGGTGGGAGTGGGTGCTGTGGTGTGGGGGGGGGAAGGCAGACCAGGTGGGTGTGGTGAGTGTGGGAGGGCATGGTACAGACCAGGTGGGTGCTGTGGTAGTGTGGGTGGGGGGCAGAGTGGACCAGGTGGGTGCTATGGTGGGGGGTGGGGGGAGACTAGGTGGGCGCTGTGATGGGGGGTGGGGGCGAAGGGCAGACCAGGTGGGTGCTGTGGTGGTGGGGAGGTGTGGAGCAGACCAGGTGGGTGCTGTGGTGGCGGGGAGTGGGGGGCAGGGCAGATCGGGTGGGTGTGGTGGGGGTAGGGGTGGGGCAGGCAGAGACCTTGGGTGCATCTCCTCCACTTCAGATTTCTGAAAGCCCAGAACAGAGGCCATGCATGGAAGGATGGTGGTGCTGTCTGTTCTGGGCTGGCAGGACTGTTTCTTCCCCAGGCAGGTGTGAGGGCTCTGAAGGCTGCTGTGCTCACCTCACAAACCCCACCCCATCCTTTCACTGTGGTTGTACAAGCACTTAGGAGCCTGCCTTACACGAAAGAAAAGCTTATTCCACTTCAGCATTTTATTACTTAGCTTCCCTCCTCCAGATTCATTGCAGCCTTTTTAATTCTGCAGTTTTTGTTTCTGTGGCCTACTTAATGTACTGCTTCCCCATTCTTCTGAGCGATCACCTCTCAATTATGGACATTAATGGAGAGAAGACAACTCCAAGAAGACAAGAGCAGCGATTAGTGGGCGGATTTGTATTAAAGAGCTTTACAGGTTAACAACAACAACACAGGCTGGAAGGTGATAAAGGAAGAGTGTTTAGTCCAGCAGAGGCTCTCCTGACGGACTTGCTGGACGTCACCCGACATTCTCCATCCCCTGCCAGGTGCGCTGATGGCGCCCACAGCACTGTGACATGGGCCTGCAGAACCTCCTGCCTCAACACCTGCACCAGGGTGGCCTGACCTCACAAGTCAGTCGGTTTTGCTCCTGTACCTGTTTATGCCAGTTATACTTATTATCTAATTAACACAAATATTATGTAAACTGTTGACAAGGAGTGCACAAATACAAAAAGATGTCATATCCGTGAAAACCAAGTTACATGCTTTAGGAAGGATTGATAAAGTCAAGTCTCTAAAACTTCTGCTGTTGAATTGGGTGTGAGTGGCCATGATTCCCAGCATTGTGTGGTTGTCCACCATTTTGTCATCTGATGTGATTATCCTGTATGTTGTAAATCCTAACCTCTATAAGGCAGGACTCAATCTACAGGATTAGGTAGTATCTTCTGTCAATCTCTTTTGAGATATAAAAGAGAGAACTGAGCAGAGAGGAGAGGGGACCTCATTACCACCAAGCAAGAAGAGCTGGGAGCAGAGCACGTCCTTTGGACCTGGGGTCCCTGTGCTGAGAAGCTCCTAGACCAGGGGAAGACTGATGACAAGGACCTTCCCCCAGATCCGACAGAGAGAGAAAGCCTTCCCCTAGAGCTGACACCCTGAATTTGGCCTTTGAGCCTACTAGAGTGTGAGAGAGCAAATTTCTCTTTGTTAAAGCCATCCGCTTGCGGTGCTTCTGTTACAGCAGCACTAGATGACTAAGACAGTGACTAACCCCCAAACAGTGGCTGATTCCCAATTGGTTGCCTTTCTCTGGGGTAGATGTGCACTTGAAGATCTCAGACAATCTCTAAATGTCCTTCACCAGCTGGGCCCTCAGACTGTTCAGGCAGAGGCTGGTGGTACCAGAATTTGTTGGGCAGCAAGAGGAGACTTGCCTCAGAATAAGGGCCATCTTCAAGTAGTGGAGTGCGGGGAGAACCTCGAGGGGCTGATCCAAGGAGCCCTGGGTAGTAGAAGAACTCTCAACACCATCTAAAATCTTGCACCACCCTACCCAGCGGGGCCTGAGGCTCTGCCATGTGATAACCGAAAAGTAGAGGCCTCAGTGGCCATGGAAGGGGTAGTGTAGGGCGGGAAAAGATGGCATGGGGGTGGCAAGGAAGGAACACAAGCCTTAGTCTCCTGATCTCACCCTAAACTTAGCAAACAAAACAGTGCTCATTGGCTGCCAGCTAGCATTGATTTCTGCTCAATACTCCACTGCATGTGCCACCACAGCCATTACTGCACTTCACCACTAGAGGGCAATAGTGTTTCTAAAACGAGGGGTTCTTGCAGAGCCAAGAAATCACTTCCCATCAAGGAAGTTGAAAGCTGGGAGAGGTTTTGGTAATCATTTGGGGGAAACAATCATTCGGACCACGATCTAGTTCATACTACACATTTGAAACATTTAGACAATCTACTTATCCTTGCTTCTGCGGTGAACTCGAACAGCATGTATTCCACATGACTCCATAAAAAAAAAAAAACCATGCCACTGAACTGATCCATGACCCACTGGTGGGCCCTGGGTTTGAACAACCCTGCCACAGTCCGATGCTCTCGTTTTACAGAGGAGCGCACCGATCCCAGAACTGGGGGGTCCCCACGAGCCACACCCTCCTTTCACCCATCCAGCCACCTGCTCCCTCCTGATCAGTCCTGTGAGCTGAGCATTCACATCAATTCACTGATGAGATAAAAATGCACAGCTGAGTTTGGGGGCTCAACCATTTGTTTACTTCTTGTCAATGCTGTGGCTGATCTTGTGCCTGACGGAGAAATTCCTTGAATTGGGACACTGACGGCTCCATGCAGTCGCTGAGTGGCTGCTTCAAAAAGGCCTCCTCTGATGACTCCAGCCCACACCCACTGCCGTGGAGTCCACTCCCCCTCACGGCGACTCCACCCCACCCACCCCATAACTGAATTATGGCCAGTCTCTGACGGCCCCACCCAACCTCAGCCAGTACCTGAATTAGGGCCACAGTCTCCGACGGCCCCACCCCACCTCACCCCGTATCTGAATTAGGGCCACAGTCTCCGACGGCCCCACCCCACCTCACCCCGTATCTGAATTAGGGCCACAATAACTGCCTGTCCCATAGCAGAGCTCAGGAAATAGCTGATGAAGGGATGGAAACTCACATTTTTGTGCTTTACAGTTGGCACATACATCATTTGTAGGATTCTTAAAACGACCTGGCAGGGTTGACAGCACATGACTTATTGCCGTTCCAAATGGGGAAACAGCCAGAGGAAGCTTATGTGACCTTGTCTAGGTCATGTGGCTCGTTGGAGGCAAAACGGGCTGGTGTCAGGGCTCCCTACAGTACCCCACAGGCTAGTCCCCCACATTCAGGAAAGACACACATAAGACAGCTGTCGTGGAGTCAGCCCCGACTCATGGTGACCCCATGGGTGTCAGAGTAGAACTGTGCTCCACAGGGTTTTCAATGGCTGATTTTTCAGAAGTTGATCAATAGGTTTTTCTTCCAAAGCATCTCTGGGTCAACTTGAACCTCCAACCTTTTGGTTAGCAGCAGAATGCGTTAACCCTTTGCACCACTCAGTAGGAATCAGGGCTCACTCCCAGCCACCCCTCCTTGCCTCTGCCATCCCCAAGGACCCTGGCATGTCGCCGTCACAGGCTGCCCTGACCACCCTGCAGAGGAACTGTTTTCACTGAATTCCTGGGAGAAACGGAAACCACTTGGGGCTCTGAAACAGTCACTGAGTTCTCTTCCTCAGCACCCCGCCTGGAAAGCATCATCACCATTTCTGGAGGGAAAAAAGGTAAACCGGACAACAACAGGCTAACCTTTCTAAGGGTCAGTGCCCTGGATTTTTCAACTTTTTATTATTTGTCTCTACTTATGAATTTATCTCCCTTTTTTCACTAAAAGAGAAGCATTCCTTCAAACTTCTGTGATATAAGGTTACAGATGGAAAACACTGACTGAATGTTTTGTGGAAGAGAAAGGGAAATTTTGCTTAACTCTCAGGTTCCGAGGGCCAGTTTGATTATCTTGTGAAGGATGCCATGTATTTCATTTATTTTTCAAGGGGGTGACTGAATAAAAATGCAAAGTATTTTACTATTCTTCTTTTGGTCTTGGAAGGAAGGAAAAACAACCCTGGTGTCTGAAAACTGGTGTACTTTAGAAATCTGAGTTTGGTTTTCTGTAGGGAATCCTCCCATCTGATAACCAGGGGGCGAATCTTCAGGGGCTGCTCTTCAGGGCTCCGGCTGGTAGCCACTCTCCTACCCCCGACTGAAAGCTCTCAGCTCTGTTCACTTCTCCATTAGGCTAGTCAACCTGAACCTTTTTTTTTTTTTCCCCACCTGGAGACAACAGAGTTGTTAAAACAGGTGATAAGAATAACCAAACCCGTTGAGTTGATTCGACTCATAGCAACCCCACAGAACAGAGGAGACCTGCCCCCTAGGGTTTCCGAGGAGCGTCCGGTGAATTCGAACTGCCGACCTTTTGTACCTCACCATCGCTCTTAACCGCTGTGCCACCAGGGCTCTGGCGATAAGAGGAGGTTGCCTTTTTTTCTAGCAACAAATTGATTTCATAATTCGGTGAGTTTAGCGATCCTAGCTGCAGGAGTATGGCTTTGAAGAACCAAGGCTGAGAGCTTCCAAGCTTCTCTGCCCCTGTGTCTGACACCAGGCCTCGGACAATCCTAACGGAAACGCCAACTGCCACGCTTTACATTTAATTCTAGATTCTTCGAGGCTATGAGTCTGCAAGCTTTGTGGAATATTTGGGGATTACTGAAAGTAGCAACATTGTTTTGGGGTTAGATTTAACGTCAGTCCGTAACTTTCATAATCCTGTACCTGATGAAGAAAACAATGTAGCGCCACAAAGTGATACCTACCGGCAGTGCCTTGAAATGCATAACCAGACTATCAGTTCCCTATTCATTCACTTCTTAGAGAAAGCCGCGCCCCGTTCACTCTCTGCCATGGATTAAAGCAGGCGCCAAGGTTACCGGGTTCCTGTCCAGGCTGACACTCAAATTCCAACCACGTTACCCTGAAGCCCTGCCGTGGTGGCCTGCAATTAACAAGGGACAGTCCGCGCTCCAGCATGGGAACTGTTTTTCTGAAGTCTCACCGAGACTCCTGCCGGGGCGTTGCATGCAAGGTGGATTAACCAGTGAAGACGGTACGCACCGGTCTCCTTGCGTTTACTTACCCCTCTGCAGCGCGCAGTTTCACATGGGTTTCAACACATCTTTGATGCGGGGAAAAACGGTGAAAGTGCGCTACAGACGAGGAAGTAAGCAGAAGTAAGGCCGTGCGTACCTTGGTTATTGGGTAGTCCGTCCCCGGCTGCATAGCAGCAACCCTGGGTACCTCCAGCCAAGATTAAGCTTTGTCCTTTGGGCCTGTCTCCCAGGTACGGGGACTGTTCAGAGCGCTGCCCCGTGAAACCCCTTAACAGCCTCAGCCGCCTGCGGGCTCCTCCTACCCCCTGGACCCTTGGAGGGCGGCCCGCGGGCATCCCGCGCCTGGCGCTCGCCCTCGCCGGCCCGCCCGCACTCACCCGCGCGCGGCCCTCCTGCACGGCCGCCAGCACCCGCAGCGCGCTGGGCGAGCCGGCGCGGAAGTTGAAGAAGTGCAGCGCCGCGCGCGCCGTCTGCTGCAGGAGCCCGCGCGGGACGGCCGCCGCCTGCGGGAGGGCGAGCAGCAGCAGCAGTGCGAGCAGCGGGGCGGCGGCGCGCGGGGCCCCGGGCCGGGACGCGGGCGGCGGGTGCCGGCGGGGCTGCATGGACGCGGGCGGCGTCTCTGCGCTCGACGGACGCGGCACACAGCGAGCAGGGCCGGCGCTCGCCGAAATAAGGCCGCGCGCTCCTCCCTCCGCCCCCGGGGCGGCCTGCTGGAGGGGCCCGCTCGCCGCGCCCTCTCTGCGCTCCCCGCTGCCCTGGGCTCCCCGCCTCCCCGCCCCTGCCGGGCTGCGGCGGCGCCTCCCCCGAGAGCGCGCGGGGCGGAAGGGGGCGGGGGGCGCCACCCCCGAGAGCGCGCGGGGCGGAAGGGGGCGGGGTCGTCACCCCGAGAGCGCGCGGGGCGGAAGGGGGCGGGGGTCGCCACCCCCGAGAGCGCGCGGGGCGGAAGGGGGCGGGGGGCGCCACCCCCGAGAGCGCGCGGGGCGGAAGGGGGCGGGGGGCGCCACCCCCGAGAGCGCGGGGCCTGGGCCCAGCTTCGGGACTTCGGCTCGTCTCCCCGGCGGTAGCTGAGATTTCACAGCCCTTCGGGTTTCAGAGCGATCCCGCTCAGGTTCTCCGAGGCTGGGGGCTTTGATTCCAGAGACAGGTGGAGAAGGCGGCGGGACGCCCTGGGCACGGATGGGGGTCACTGTGGGGGAGCCCGGGGCGCTGGAGGGAGACCACTGAGGCGGGCGTAAGCAGTCGCGAGTCCGGGAGGAGAGGCGTCCAGGAGGGCCGAGTGGTCAGCAGGGCAGAGTAAGATAAGGGCCGGGAGGCCCCACTGGACTTAGAAACAAATAGGTCAGTGACAATCCTACTGCGAGAGCAGATGGAAAGGCTGGGGGTGGAAGCCGGATTCCAGCGGGGTGAGGCGTGTAGACGCGTCTTTCCAGACACGTGCCAGCGAAGGGATAAGATGGCCCTTGCTTTAAAGCCAGAGACAAGAGAGAAAGGGCAGGAGAACCAGGGGTCAGAAGGGAGAACGGTACTGCTGGGCGTTCCCGGCACCATTTTGTTCAGGGGTTCTCCCCTCCTCAGTATCTGCTGACCCCAGTCTCACTAATGGGGTGAAAAGTCCCAGCCCTTAAGTAGTAACTGGTTGAGGCCGGGCACACAGCGATTCTGGAGAATGAGATTCTCAGAGAAGCTGGGGGTGATGGGTGGGGTGTTATCTTCTGAAAAACGACATCCCTGCCCCTTTGTCCGATGTAGTTCATCCCTTGTCTGTCCTTTCTGCAGATGTTAGGTCCTGGAGAAATGAGGATGAACCATCAGATACACATCTTTGCTCTCCTCAGCACACCTTCTGAGGGTGGGGGGCACTCAGTGAGGCAGGAGACGTGCCCTACATTGGATGCAGTTACCAGCTGTGGAGAAATATTAAGCAAGAAAGGGGAGGAGAGTTGGGAGGTGGTTGTAGTTTAAATACTGTGATCAGGGCAGGCCCCCCTGAGTTGGTGATCTCTGAGTGAGGACGTGAAGGAGGCGAGGGATAAGCCACGTGAAGACGCCGATGTTGTTGTTAGGTGCTGTCCAGTCGACTCTGATCCATAGTGACCGTGTGCACAACAGAACGAAACACTGCCGGGTCCGGTGCCACCCTCACAATCGTTGCTATGTTTGAGCCCATTGTTGCAGCTACTGTGTCAATCCATCTCGTCAAGGGTCTTCCTCTCTTTCTCTGACCCTCTACAGGGAAGAGCACTATAGGCACAAGGAAAGGAATAGCAAGTGCAGAGGCCCTGAGGCAGGAGAAAGAGCAAGACAGTGAGGCTGGAGGGAGAAGACAAGGGGGAGAGTTTGGGGAGGAGAAGTCAGAGGATACAGTGTGTGTGTGAGGGGGTGACAGATCATGCAGGACTGGATAGGCCCTTGTGTGTCTGGACGTGCCACCTGCCAGTGTACCCCCGTCTTCCTAGTAGCCTGAGAATGAAGCCAGTTCCCCGAGTGGCAGAGCAGAGAGAAGGGAGAACCCTGGGTTCCTGATGACATTGTTCAGTCACTGAATCAACTGACCCTGCATCTCATTTCTTATAAGTCCGTTGAAGCTGAGGTTTCTGTGTCTTGCCCTCAGAGACAGTCTAACTAACATAGATAATATCTCCCCAGAACCTAGCCATCTCCCCCTGTAAGGGGCTGTAGTAATAAGGCTCTCCCCAGGTTTTATAAAGATTGAATTTTCCTTATTCTACTTCAGTGTTTTGTCCCCAGTGGGTCTGTTAGGCTACTTTTAGCTGCAAGTAATAGGCAACCTGATGACCCGTGTGGACTGAATGAGTGGTCACTAGCAGCAGGTAATAGGCAACCTGATGACCCGTGTGGACTGAATGAGTGGTCACTAGTATGGGGTCCTGGAGATGGTTTGGTGACTCTGATTTTCCGAAGAGTCCAGGCTCTCTCCATCCTTTTGCACAGCTATCCTTAGCTGGTTGGCCTTTTTTCCATTGCCTTGTTGCTTCATGGTTATATAACGGCTGCCACAGCTCCAGATATCACGTTTTCACATGCCGCCATCAAAGGAAGAAAGCAAAAGGTGAGTTTCCAGGGTGGCAAGACAGCGCCACATAATGCACTTTTTTTTCTTCTTGTTGTTTGTTTGTTTTCATCAGGGGAGAATAATCTTTCCAAGAGTATTTTCTCTCCCGATCCTGTCCTCCCTGCATACCTTCCTTTATATTATACTGTACAGAAGTGGGTCACATTGGCAATTCCTACCTTCAAAGGAGGCTGGAGAAGTATCTGCCCTTTTTTCAGCTTTGTGGTAGTTAAGGCTGTGTGACAACTTGGCTGGGCCATGATTCTCAGTGGTTTGGCAATTATGATGTAGTTTGGCAGTTGTATGATGATGTGATCACCTCCGTGATGAGGTTTGATATAATGTGATCACCTCCATGATGGGAGCCACTATGAGCAGCCAGTCAGTGAAAGGGAGTTTCCTTGGAGGTGTGGCCTGCATCCAGCATAGGTGGACTTTCTGACAAGGCTCTCAGGCTTTCGCTCACTCTGAATCCTGCAGCTGGCTCCTGTTCATCTGACCTTTGGTTCTTGGGACTTGAGCCAGCAGCTTACCTGCCGATCTTGGGATGCGTCAGCCTCCGCAGTCTGTGAGCCTGCGTCCTGCTGTCTGACCTGCTGGTCTTTGGTTTGCCAGCCCCTGCAGCACATATGTCAGGAGAAGCTCCAGCCTGACCCATGGACTTGGGAGTTTCCAGCCTTTACAACCACCTAAGCCATTTCCTTGATATAAATCTCTCCTTATATATAGATGCTTTACTGATTTTGCTTCTCTGGAGAACCTAGCCTAAGACAAGCCTCTATAGTGCTGAGCTGGTTTATAAGTTAGAATTAAATTTGGCTGCATAGAAAAAAAATGACATTGGTTTAAGACGGAAACTTACTTCTCACGTAAAGGGGGGGGGGGGTGACGGTGTCACAGGCAATCACAGCTGGTGTCGGTAATTTCATGCAGTTGTAGGCTCGGGATTTTCCATGCCTGTGCTCCCACCCCTGGGGGTGTATTCCTTGTCCTCAGAGTCCAAGATGAGCTCCAGCCATCAGCAAGGGAAAGGAAGGGAGGCGGGGGAAGAGCACATCCTCCTTTTGTGGGCTGTCTGTATTTCACTGGCAAGAACATATCTGGTTCTTAGCTGCAAAGAAGGCTGGGAAATGTATTCTTCGTTCAGGATGGCCATGGCCATGTTCCATAATAAAAATCAGGATTCTGGTACTAAGGACAAAGAGTGTGTCTTACCTCAGAGGTGCTACAAGCAGACCCTGAGATGAAGATTGTGTGCAAGTGATTTATGAAGGAAGTGCTTCGTGGAAAGTTGCAAAGAAGAGGGAAGACAGATAGAAAAGACCAGAGAGCAAGTGCTGCTATGTGAGTTCAGGGAATTAGCCCAAGGTTAGTTATGTGAACAGCAATAGTAATAACAATAGCCGCTGTTAGGCACTGTCAAGTCAGTTCTGACTCATAGTGACCCTGTGTCCAACAGAACGAAACACTACCCGGTCCCGCGCCATCCTCACAATCGTTGTTATGCTTGAGCCCATTGTTGCAGCTACTGTGTCAATCCATCTTGTTGAGGGTCTTCCTCTTTTTTGCTGACCCTCTACTTTACCAAGCATGATGTCCTTCTCCAGGGATTGGTCCCTCCAGGTAACATGTCCAAAGTCCATGAGACAAAGTCTTGCCATCCTCTCTTTTAAGGGGCATTCTGGTTGTACTTCCTCCAAGACGCATTTGTTCATTCTTTTGGCCGTCATGGCGTATTCAGTATTCTTCGCCAACACCACAATTCAAAGGTGTCAGTTCTTCTTCCGTCTTCCTTATTCATTGTCCAGATTTCACGTGCATGTGAGGCGATTGAAAACACCATGGCTTGGATCAGGCACACCTTAGTCTTCAAGGTGACATCTTTGCTTTTCAACACTTTAAGGAGGTCCTTTGCAGCAGATTTGCCCAATGCAGTGCATCCTTTGATTTCTTGACTGCTGCTTCCGTGGGTGTTGATTGTGGATCCAAGTAAAATGAAACCCTTGACAGCTTTAATCTTTTCTCCATTTATCATGATGTTGCTTATTGGTTCAGTTGTGAGGATTTTTGTTTTCTTTATATTGAGGTGTAATCCATACTGAAGGCTGTGGTCTTTGATCTTCATCAGTAAGTGCTTCAAGTCCTCTTCACTTTCAGCAAGCAAGGTTGTGTCATCTGCATAACGCACGCCGGTTGTTAATGAGTCTTCTTCCAATCCTGACGCCCCATTCTTCTTCATACAGTCCAGTTTCTTGGATTATTTGCTCAGCATACAGATTGAAAAAGTATGGTGAAAGGATACAACCCTGACACACACCTTTCCTGACTTTAAACCATGTAGTATCCCCTTGTTCTATTCGAAGGACTGCCTCTTGATCTATGTACAGGCTCCTCATGAGCACAAGTAAGTGTTCTGGAATTCTCATTCTTCGCAAAGTTATCCATAATTTGTTATGATCCACACAGTCAAATGCCTTTGCATAGTCAATAAAACACAGGTAAACATCTTTCTGGTATTCTCTGCTTTCAGCCAGAATCCATCTGACATCAGCAGTGATATCCCTGATTCCACGTCCTCTTCTGAATCTGGCTTGAATGTCTGACAGTTCCCTGTTGATGTACTGCTGCAGCCGCTTTTGAATGATCTTCAGCAAAACTTTACTTGTGTGTGATATTAATGATATTGTTCAATAATTTCCACATTCTGTTGAATCACCTTTCTTTGGACTAGGCACAAATACCTATCTCTTCCAGTCAATTGGCCAGGTAGTTGTCTTCGAAATTTCTTGGCATGGACGAGTGAATAGTTCCAGTGCTGCATCTGTTAGTTGAAACATCTCAGTTGATATTCCATCAATTCCTGGAGCCTTGTTTTTTGCCAGTGCTTTCAGTGCAGCTTGGACTTCTTCCTTCCGTACCACTGGTTCTTGATCATATGCTGCCTCCTGAAATGGTTGAAGGTCGACTAACTCTTTTTGGTACAGTGACTCTGTGTTCCCCCGTCTTCTTTTGATGCGTCCTGTGTCGTTTAGTATCTTCGCTGTAGAATCCTTCAGTATTAAAACTTGAGGCTTGAATTTCTTTTTCAGTTCTTTCAGTTTGAGAAATGCTGAGCGTGTTCTTCCTTTTGGTTTTCTAACTCCAGGTATTTGCACATGTCATTATAACAGTAATTATGGCTTTTTAAATGCACATTTAAAAAATTTTAATGATAGCATTCAGTTTAGAAATAGAAATGTTCTGGAACACAGGAGGATATTTCCTTCCCTGAGAACTGTCTGTTCAAGTCCTTTTGTTCATTTTTCTGTGGGATTGTTGGATTTCTAACTGATTTATAGAAGCTCTTTAAATACTAAGGAAATCAGTTCTTGGTCTGTCGTGTGTCTTACTAATATATATATTTTTTATCAGTCCATGTTATGGATTGAATTATGTCCCCCAAAAAGATACATTGGAGTCCTAAGCCCCATTTCTGTCAGTGGGACCTTATTTGGAAATAGGGTCTTTGTAGATGTAAATAGTCAACATGAGGTTTAAACGGGAGCAGGGTAGGCCCCAACCAGTATGACTGGTGTCTTTATAAACAGAGGAGAAGAGACAGACACACAGGGAAGAATGCTGTGTGATGACAGAGGCAGAGATTGGAGTGATACATCTACCAGCCAAGGAAGGCCTGGGGTTACCTGATGGCTGGAAGAGACAAGGAAGGATGTTCCCTTAGAGCCTTTAGAGAAAACATGGCTCCTGTGACACCCTGAGTTTGGGCTTCTCTCCTCCAAAACTGTGAGACAATAACTTTCTGTTGCCTTAAGCCACCCAGTTGGTGGCGCTTTGTTACAGCAGCCGAAGAAACTAGTACAGTTCATAGATGATGTTTGTGATGCATGCAGATTGTTCCTCCTTGCCCAATGCCACGTGCGTGGGCGATGTTGTTAACTGCACGGCACATTCTCCAAAGGGCCTGTTGTCTCGGGTCACGTGCACCACCTCCCACGTGGGTGTCTCTTCCACTGGGTTGTTTGAACAGGAAAGAAGGAAAGTCTTAGCGAGCAGGTTCTGGCTCTCAGCCTCCACGCAGAAGTCGGTGTTCCCCCATAAGAGGGTCCAAATATGTCATGTTTCCTAGTTCCTTAGTCATTTCCAGGATTATCATGAGCATTTTTATATAGAAAACTTGGTTGTGTGCAAGAAACATAATGGCATATAAAGCTATAGTGACTTTTAACAATGTGAAAAGATATTCAGTATAGATGGTGAGAGAGTAAACTCATACAACTTTTTGGCAGATAATTTGCAATATCTATCAAAATCAGAAATGCACGTACCCTTTGACCCAGAAATTCACCTTCTAGAATTTACAGTAGAGATAAATTCACACACTTAAGTATGTGTAAGCCTTCTTATCTCCATATGTGGGTTGTAAACTCCTCAAGGAAAAAGATGCCCAATGCCTCATCCTCTGCTCCAGGTCCCCTAGAACAGTGCCTGGAATGCAAGAGGCACCAACATGTATTTATTGAAAGAATGAAAACTAAAAGGCAGGAAAAAAATCTAAATTCCATGGTTGAATAATTATGATACCTCCACATAAAGGAATATTGTGCAGCCATTAAGAAGAAGGGGATGGACCTGGGTGTCCTGTCTGAACCATCTCTCAGGTTTACAACTGCTAAGGCACAGCCACGTGTAGAATAGAGCAACTAGGATGCTACAGTTTGAGTAAAAAGAAACAAATAGCATATACACACTTGTACACAGACATAAATGTTGGACTGTGCCAAGGCTGTCCCTGAAAAGGATCATAAGAAATTGTAAGATTGGCAATTACAGGATGGGGGACGGGGCAGGAGAGAGACTTTTCACCACGTGGCCTTTGTGATGGTGCTTTTAAATGTGTGTTACCGCTACTAAATAAGCTAATAAATGAACTGCTGCTTACAAATGAACTTATCAGTTTCTTCTGCAGTAGGAAGGCCACCATTTCTACAAGCCTTTAAGCATTCCGTTATCCAGCATAGCCAGAGCTATCCTGCCCTCAGGCCCCCAGCTCCCCCGTATAGGTCAGGCCTGTCTTTCTCCGCTTGAACCTTGTCTTTTTATACTCTTATTTTGTCTCAGGCTCAATTGTGCTTTCCCACATTAAAACTTCCAGGGAAGAAATTAATAAGTTAATTCACACTATGGTGTAAATGACTGTCACGGCTTACTACATTGCTCCTCCCAGAAGTATTAATCTAATACACAGTCTTGAGCCAAGAGACTGTGTTCTGACTGAATAGATTGCAGACATCAGCAACTGTGAGTGTGCTAAATAGAGGCACCCAGTGGTCCCTGAACCTCCACATCTGCCCCATCCCATCCTCCTGAGTCATAAAGAGGCTGGAGAACAGGTGAGGAGGGCTTGCTGAGGTCTTCACTCTTCATTCCTCTCCTGCCCAGAGTGGCCGAGATGTGTCTTCCTTAAAGTTCAGAAGTGTTTCCTTTCTTTTCACCTGGGGATAGCTAAATGCTGAAGTACCGTCGCCAACGGGCTTCAGGGGACTGGGCTTGAGGAGCTGGACACTGCTGTCCCAGCTACCCTGGCTCATGGAGGGTGTGGGACAGGGCCCAGGAACCAGCTCCCATGAGCCGGCAGGCCCCATGGCCCTTTAACTAAGCCCTGGCAATACACCTAGAACAGGTGGGGTTGAGGGACCCTGGTGTTTGGGGCCTCCCAGCAGCTATCCCCCCACGCTGTTGATGCTGCTCTGATTTTCACCATTATTCACCCCTTGCTGTGCTGCTAACACCCCCTACCCTGAGAGGCTGACCCTGTGACCCAGGAAGAAGTCAACAGCTTGGGCATTAGGACCCTGTGTGAGCAGAGCATTTGGACTAACCAGACCCAGCTGACTGCTAAAGAAGATTAAAAAGCATCGAGCTTCCTACATTAGAATTCTTTGGTGATGTCAATATTGGGCATTGTCTATGTAGTGGAGTATGAATATGAGTGTATTGAGCGTGTAGTGGAGTACGAACATGAGTATATTGACTAGTGGAGTATGAATATGAGTGTATTGAGTGTGTCGTGGAGTATGAACATGAGTGTATTGACTGTAGTGGAGTATGAACATGAGTGTATTGAGTGTGTCGTGGAGTATGAACATGAGTGTATTGAGTGTGTCGTGGAGTATGAACATGAGTGTATTGAGTGTGTCGTGGAGTATGAACATGAGTGTATTGAGTGTGTCGTGGAGTATGAACATGAGTGTATTGAGTGTGTCGTGGAGTATGAACATGAGTGTATTGAGTGTGTCGTGGAGTATGAACATGAGTGTATTGAGTGTGTCGTGGAGTATGAACATGAGTGTATTGAGTGTGTCGTGGAGTATGAACATGAGTGTATTGAGTGTGTCGTGGAGTATGACTATGAGTGTATCAACTATGTAGTGGAGTATGAACGTGAGTGTATCGAGTATGTAGTGGAGTATGAGTGTACTGAATATTTAATGGAGTATGAATATGAATGTATTGAGTGTGTAGTGGCGTATGAACATGAGTGTATTGACTATGTAGTGGAGTATGAACATGAGTGTATTGAGTATGTAGTGGAGTATGAACATGAGTGTATTGAGTATGTAGTGGCGTATGAACATGAGTGTATTGAGTGTAGTGGAGTATGAACATGAGTGTATTGAGTATGTAGTGGAGTATGAACATGAGTGTATTGAGTATGTAGTGGCGTATGAACATGAGTGTATTGAGTATGTAGTGGCGTATGAACATGAGTGTATTGAGTATGTAGTGGCGTATGAACATGAGTGTATTGAGTATGTAGTGGCGTATGAACATGAGTGTATTGAGTATGTAGTGGCGTATGAACATGAGTGTATTGAGTATGTAGTGGCGTATGAACATGAGTGTATTGAGTAGGTAGTGGAGTATGAACATGAGTGTATTGAGTAGGTAGTGGAGTATGAACATGAGTGTATTGAGTATGTAGTGGCGTATGAACATGAGTGTATTGAGTAGGTAGTGGCGTATGAACATGAGTGTATTGCGTATGTAGTGGAGTATGAATATGAGTGTATTGACTATGTAGTAGCATATGAATATGAGTGTATTGAGTATGTAGTGGAGTATGACCATGAGTGTATTGAGTATGTAGTGGAGACAGACTATTTGCTTGACTGCTCTTGATGTGGGATATTATTGAGCTTGAGCAGATTAAGAGAACTGTTATATATTTCTCAGCTCCACCCTCTATGGACATGAAACAGTCCTCTTAAAAACCATCATGTCTTAACCTTTAAAAATAAAAGTAATTTAGGTTATGTGGCTTTGAGAAAATTTTTGTTTCATGCAAAGATTTGGCAAGCCCTTTTTCATGCATAATTGCCAACAGATGGTTTTGTAATGTCAGGAGATGGGTATGGTCAGTACGGCACGTACTGCATTTTGCAACTTTCCTAAGTAAGCCATCATTTTTTGCATGTTGTGCTAGCAAGAATACAATATCTTTAGAGTTCAATTCCGTATTTTCCAGTGAATTTGGCATGCCACTTTGGTTTTTCATCAGTCACTTAGCATGAGAGTTGGCTAATCCAAGAATGGATTAACTTGGTGAACTATAACTGAGAAGTAAAGCAAATTACAAATTGGCACATTTAGTTTTCCAAGCAAAAGGTATTGAAATAAAGCTTGAAAGAGTGAAGTTTGTTCTTTCTTCTTTGAGAAGATGCTGTATTCTCAAAGAAGAATGAAAAAAGGATTTTAAAGTTGTTTTTTTTTTCCTGGCAATAATACTTAAAATTTTATGTTCTCGAAGAAAAATCTTTCACAGTGGCTAATATTTGTATACCATGAACTTCCCAGAGTGATTAAGTTATGAAACTCTGTTTATGGCACGAGTGTTCATCAATCAAGCTTCCACTGAGTGTGTTATCTGAGTCAACCAAAGCCAACTCCTCATACCACAGAGGACGACATCTGCCCACACATGGCAGCCTAGGTGACGGGACAATGAGTTAGAAAAACCGATTGACTTTGCCACCACCCCCAGTTCTTCCACAGGGTACATAACGGGGAGTGTGTATAATAGTGAGGACAAATAAAAGCACTGATAGGTCAAGCAGCTGAGTAATAAAGAGGTTACACAATCACCTGGATGACTTAGGAGACAAATACACACAGAGGTTGGTTGAATTCCTTGGAATGCAGTGATGTGGTAGATGGATTTTTAAGGAGGGAAGCAAGTCAAGAGAAGCTGGTTTTATGGTAGGTTTAGAAGAGTCGTCAGGTTGTGGGACCAGCAAGGGGTGGACCGTTCCAGGCAGAAGGGGTGGCTTGAGTGAAGGAATTGAAGGGAAGGCCAAACACAGGTTAGCAGTGAAGCTACCTGAGGTAAAGGGAAAGGGTGGAAGATCTGGAAGCCCAAATGGGCCTTTGTTCTTAGAGGTTTCCTCGAAGTCCCTGTACACGTAGGCTGAAAAGACTTAAAATGTACAAAGTGAGTTTGATCATAGGAACACTAATTTTTGTAAGTACATGCTAACGCAAAAATAATTTTTTCTTCGCTGGTGATAACAGAACATAACCATGCTTTAGTATAAAGAGGAAATGTTGACTACAATGATTCTATCTTTTGATTCTTTTTTTTTTTTTTAATGTTATTGGCCAAAGCACGTCACATGGCCATGCCTAACTTCTTCTACCCCGTGGTAGACAGATACAATATCATCATGCACCCCAGAAGTGGAGAGCTGGCAATATCTGAAATGGCACAAATGCCAACCACAGCAGCAGCTAGCGGGTGAGGCTGTCCTTGCCAAGAGCAGAGTCTTTTGGATGCCATGTAAAATTGGGGCCTTGCTCAATAATTGGGGCCATAACAGTGACAGTATTAAGCAAAACTTTTTGATACATCTTATCCCTATACTTGGAGCCCAAAACGCTAACAATATCTATTTTCACAAATGTATCATTTCTTGCTACAACCTTCAAGGCAGATATAAAGAGATATTGTAATTAGAATTTAAAAAAAATTTAAACATTTAATTGCAGGCCTTTAGAGTGTTTTTCTGATTCATATCACACACTAAACTCTCTTTAAGCACGTTCAATACACAAAATCCAGGATCTTGAGTTGACTTTTACTGGTTTCAATAGTTCTCTTGTGATATGTGTTAGGAAACTGTCGACTGCATAAGGAAACCTTACTGAGTATTTCCCTGCTATTAGACATTGATCTAGGATAGTGGTTCTCAAAGTTGAGTGGCATCAGAACCCCCTGGTGGGCTTGTTCAAGCACAGATTGCTGGGCCCCACCCCCAGAGACTCTGAAACAACCGGCCTGGGATGGGCATGAGGTTTTGCATTTCTAATACCTTCCCAGGTGTTGCTGGAGCTGCAGGTATGGGGACCAGACTTCAAAAAGCACTGGTTTAGGAAGGTGTAGTTAGGGTGATGGGAAAACTCTTCCTATGCTTCCTGCCTGTGGCAGCCTGTGTGGAGGGGCTGGAAGGCGACCTGGTCAAGGTACATACATCCGTTGATCCATTGGTGCCTTCCAGGCTTGGAGAGACTCGAGGCAAGGGACTCAGCTGTGAATGGGGTTTGTCCAACCGGGGCTGGCTCCTCTGTATTTCCTAATAGCTAAAAGGAGTCCCTGGGTGGTGCAAATGGTTAGCACACTGCTGACATTGCTAACCAAAAGGTTGGAAGTTGAGTCCACCCAGAGGCACCTCTGAAGAAAGGCCTGGTGATCTAATTTCAAAAACTGAGTCATTGGAGACCCTGTGGGGCACAGTTCTGCTCTGACACACATGGGCTAAACAAACTATGTAATATTACCCACCCTGCAGAAGGCCTGCTTCCTCCTGGGCCACCCTTCAGTAATTTCTGTTTTTGTTTTTAGAACAGAGAGTCCTGATGGAATATACTTTTTAACAGTTATGCCAATTCCACTGAAACCTTGAGAGGGAAAAAAAAAAAAAAAACCTTACCCAATCCTTTTTCCATTTCCAACTGTGCTGCTTTTCATACACAAAGATTTCCTGGGCCCAGTGTTAACTGTGGTCACTTCTGCTTTGGGAGTCATGGAGCTCTCGCCAAGGCGCAGCACGGAGCCAGCACTAACCCCGCTTCTTCACGTCCTCAACCCCTGTTTGGGGCTGCACACTCAGGCCTTGTCACAAGAACTGGCAGTTTTTGTTTTTGGTGGTGGTATGCGGACATATATGTCCCACTACCGAAACAGCAAACCTGTTGCTGTTGAGTCAATTCTGACTCGTACGACCCTCCAGGACAGGGACAGGGTAGAACTGCCCCACAGGGTTTCCAAGGAGTGGCTGGTGGATTCACACCGCCAACCTTTTGGTTAGCAGCTGAGCTCTTAACCACTGCGCCACCAGGGCTCCGTACACACACACGTGTATATAACAAAGCACTTACCAACTGAACGATGTTTGCATGTCTAATGCAGTGACATGATCATGTTCATCACGTTGTGCAAACATTAGCATTACCCTTTTCCAAATTATTCCACCACCATTAACAGAAACTCAGTGCCCACTGAGCAAAGCCTCCCCGTTTCCCTCTCCCTCTCTGCCCTGGTAAGCACCAGTAAGCTTGGTCTCTGTACCCTTGACTGCCCGGGTTTTAGTGTCGACTTGCCCCAAGGTGAGATCTGGGCAAAAGCTGAATGTATCTGTCCAGAGAACAACTTCTCACTGCCTACCTAATGTCCATTCTCCTCTTCTTACTAACCAACCCAGCATCGTTCAGGGTGCTGATGTGTCCAGCTAAATACTCACTGAGCCAGCACCCTTGCTCTAGGGGCGGCTGTGTGACCTGATGCTAGTCAGTGGCATGCAAGAAGTTTCTGTGAGGGGCTTCTGGGAAAGGTTTTTAAAACAAGTCTGGTTCAGCTGACATGCTCTTATTGCCCTTTGCCCTTCACCCTTCCCTTCCTCCTTCCTGGAATGCAGATGCAAGGGGTGGAGGTGCAGCAGCCACTCTGAGGCTGTGAAGACCAAAGCTACACGCTGGGAAGTTGGAGCAGGAAGAGAGAAGGCGCCTCCCTCTTTGCTGACATCACCAGCAGCAGCTGAACTCCAGGCTTCCTCTGATGTCCGCAAAGCAAGCCCCTCACTAGGCAGAACCTCTGTTTGTTAGGTTTTATGTTATTCGCAAGGGCTCTGCCCAGGCAGCGTGGAGTTTGGCAAAGGAGAAGATAACTGTTTGGGGGCCACCAATGGTGATGGGAATAAGCTCAGTAGCAGGAAAGGTTCATCACTATTTCCTGAACAGTTACTGTCAAGCACTCGACGGGACATGGACAGGTGAGGAATCTAAGGTTTAGAGGGTTTTATAACATGCTGAAGTCACACAGCCAGTAAGTGGCAGACCTAGGATTCAAAGTTGCCTGACTTCACACCCCTCATCTCAACTCCTGACCCCTCCAACACTGGCCCCGAGGCCTTTGCCTTTGGCATCTGGAGTCAGCCTCAGAGCCCCCCCCCCCCACCCCGTTCAAGTTTGCAGCCCTGGCTCCCCATGCCTTGTATCCCCCGTCCTGAGGCAGGGTCCTCCCCCTCCTGCCTCCCCCACTCCTTTCCCCGCTGAACAGCTGCTCCTCAGGGCTGGGCTGGAGGTGGCACCACCTAGGAGCCTTCTGCCTTCCAGCCCTTCCATCCTGCCATCATGGGCTCCTGCGGTCAGCAGCTACCCCTGCAGAGGACACACGGGTGGCCCTCGTCCCTGTGTCCTCCTCCTCCTCAGACTAAGGGAGCTCCCTGAGCATGGGCCTGGGCTTAGGGCTGTGGCTCATCAGGGCTGCGGAGTGTCTGGTTTTCACATCAGAACCTCCTTACTTGATGTCAGTTTCTAGAACACCTAAGACACTCCTGTGTAAATGTATCAGAGGGAAGCAATGTCAAGTTACATATAAATTATAAGGAAAAATACAGAACTTGGCGTTGAAAGGAATCTTGGCATCACCCAGCCTCACCTTTCCCCCGAGGACCGCAAACTCAGGGCAGGGGGTGGGGAGGGGTGGGGGTCGCAGTACTGGTGAGGGACGTGGGCACTGAGCCTTCTCTATGGAAGGGAAAAGCCATGTCTCACCGCACCTGTTCAGTCGTTTTCCAAACGTATCAGGATGCTGTTGTGATTAATCCCATGTGGATTCCTGTTGTGATTAATCCCGTGTGGATTCCTGTTGTGATTAATCCCGTGTGGATTCCTTTAAAAGTTCAGGTTTTAATGATGATGAATTTTCTGGTGTGTGTGTATGTGTGCATGTATATGTGTGTGCATGTGTGTGTGTGCGTGTATGTGTGTGTGTGTCCGTGTACACATGTATGCATATGTGCGCATGTGTTTATGGGTGTGTATGCATGTGTATGAGTGTGTGATGTGTGTGTATGCATGTGTACACGTGTGTATGCATGTGTACATGTATGTGTGAGTATGTGTTTAAAGGGCCTCTGTGAGCCCCTCCTCTCACACACTGACCACGGCTGCTTGTTCTTCCTAGGAAGGTCCTTGGCAACCTCAGAGCCTGCCTTGAGCACAGCTCTGCCTCTGGGTAACTTCTGCCTTGGTCCTGGTCCGCTTCCATCAACTGAATAAGCCTCTCCAGCATTTGGAGTCAGCATCTTTTTGCCCCAGCACCTTTTCCCTCATCCTCACCGCTACCTAGGGTGGCCAACTCTACCCAGTTTTAATGCCGAAAGTCTTGTGTCCTGGGAACCCCCTCAGTCCTGGACAAACCAGGATGGCTGGCCACTTTGCCTCTACCTGTCTACTGTTTTTCAGGCTAGACCACTCCATTTCCTGAAATGTTCACAGCAGGACGAAGTTCTACTTGTCCTACCACCCTGATGGCTCTCTCTAGTGTGCAATGAAGTTTGTCAGTGTCGCTCTTAAAACGTGGCCCCTAGAACGGAGGAGATTCTCAGTGCTGAATTTAGTGTCCTGCCTGTCCATGTGTTCAGTTTTTAACCAGCTGTATCACACCACTGGGAGACCTGGTGGTGCAGTGGTTAAGAGCTTGGCTGCTAATCAAAAGGTCGGCAGTTCCAGTCTACCAGCTGCTCCTTGGAAACCCTATGGGGCAGCTCTACTCTGTCCTGTAGGGTTGCTATGAGTCGGAATTGACTCAAAAGCAACAAGTTTGGTTCTGGTTTTTTATCACACTGCTGGCTCATAACTGCACGTGTGAGCAATTAAAATCATAAGTTTTTCCATAAACTTCCCTCAAGCTAGGTTACCCCACCCGCACATTGTATTTGACAACTGACCTTTTCAACCGAACTGCAGTTTGTTTTTTTAAATTGATAACGGTTTAATCTTACTGACTTGGACCCACCTCTGCTCACTGTGAACAGTGAGACTGCGGCCCTTCTCATTGGCGGTGTCGCCCAGTGTATGGCGTCTGAACATTTGTCCTCTGTGCCCTCATCCAAATTGTTGATAAAAATGTTTGGGACACAGCCCCGTGGCACCCCACCTGAAACTTCCATTTAGATTAACATCAAGCTGTCCATCAATAATCTGAAGTCTTCTTGTTCAGCCAGCTGGCAATGGATCTGTGTTTTGGCCATTGAGGGTAACCCAATAGGCTTTGGGCACATGTCTTATGAAAAATCAAGATCCCTTTGGGGCTGAAGCATGTTCCAGAAAAGGTGGGGTGTCATCAGATCAACACTACTTGGAAGGCACGCAGATAACTGAGGCATTGACCCTGTAATTATGTGGGCGGTTTATTTCCAGCAAAGGCCTAATCCTTAGTTGGCTCCCTTTTGCCACTCACAGGCCTCTGAGTCACTTCTCACCAGTAATCCAGGGTGGAAAGAGAGTGTGTTGTCACAGTATAGGAAGAGCAACTAGGATCACAAAACAATGTATGTTTAAATTTTTGTATGAGAGACTAACTTGAATCGTAAACTTTCACTTAAAGCACAACAATTAAAGAAAAAGAAGTCAGTAGAGTGGGATAGAACTTCACGTGGAGCCTCGTATAACTTATGTGTAATTTTTATTCCTGTATTTGTGCACTTGTTTGTTTGGTTTTTTTTATCAGTTGAGATAATACCTACAGAGAAACTCCCGGATCTTAGGTGTGCAGTTCCGTAAGTTTTGACAAATGTGTAGACTCATGTACCCAGCACTGCAGTCAAGATATAGGTCATGTCTGTCACCCCACAGAGGTCCCTCACACTTCATGTGACCTAAGGCACCAACTCTCCACACAAAGTATAATTGGAGGGAGAGGGAATTAAATAACCTGTAAAACTAACACAAAATAAATACCAGTGATTTTCAAGTTTGCTGTCTCCCTCCACGGGACAGGCAATCAAGTGTTTTCTATGTTGTTTTCACACATTTCATTGTTCAATTTTCTTTAAATAGTTCAGTACGTCATACCAATTAAAGCAAGGTATTCTGTGTTGCAATTTGTAATTGTAATATTTAAAAAATATGTCTATAAAATCGAACTTGAATGGGGACAACCTGCCCGTGACGTGATTGTCGTCAGGTATGTAAGGATCAATGTCACAGCCACTGGCTGGCAGAATGGCCGCAGGAGGCCTGCAGCCCTCAGAAATGCACACAGGTGCATGAGTGGGCACTGGCCTGGCTCCACCCCTGGTTTGTGTTGGCTGTTTATGGAAACCTGCATTTTGCAACAGCATTGCTGACTGTGCTCAGGCCAACTCGCCGGCAGGTGTCTGTGGAATGTGAGTAATAGGGGCGACCTGGCCTTCCAAATAACAAAGGCTTCTCTTGTTGCAGGAGATGAACTGGCCTGGTCCATTCATCGTAGGTGGATGGACGACAATTCTCTCAGTATGGGAACACTCTATGTAATTTCACTTTGTAACAAGTGTGTAATGCTCATTAATAGGATGGTGACCCTAGGAAAACTTAGGGAAGTTATATTTCAGCCATCCTGTCTAAGTTCAGCTTTAGTGTTTTTGACCAGCTATGGAGTTCCTGGGTGGTGCAAACGGTTAGCGTCCTCAGCTGCTAAATGAAAGGCTGGAAGTTTGAATCCACCCAGAGGTAACTCAGAGAAAGGTCACTGAAAACCCTGTGGAGTACCGTTCTGCTCTGACACACACGGGGTTGACATGAGTCAGGGTTAACTCGATGGCAACTGGATTTTTGGTTATGGTGCTACTCAGATCACTGGGTAGCAGTGAAGAAGGATTAGCGGTAACAACAGTAACAACCAGCATGATTATTAACAGCCCATTGACTGACCCGTCCACTGAGCTCGTAGAGCTTGCTGGGGGAGGTTATGCAGATCACCTAAACTAATTCCCACAGCAGCGTCTTTTGACAGATGGACTAACTCAAGACAGGTTAAGGAACTTGCCTAGTAGGATTAAACTCTGCAAAAAGCAGAATTTATGCCAGGTATAGTAGTCAGTGTCCCAGTCGAGAATAAATGGCACACTTGGCGTAACTTGAGACGTGTAATGAAGGTGTGGGCGGGATCTAAGGAAACCATATGGTAATGACAGTGGGGGCCATCGTACCCCTAAGCGAATGGGATAGAGGACCCTGGAGAGAGCAAGACTATGTGGAGAGAGCATCTCTCAGGAGGTGTGGCCTCTGGTTGGAGACGCAGGAAGCCCAGGCGGGCCCAGGCGGAAGTCCACGGAGGAAGCTGGGAGAAGACGTGCCCTAACCTCACTTGCCTTCTTTGGTCAGGGATCGCCACTGATAAATCTGATGGAAGCAAGAAGTCACGGGAGCCCTGTGGATGGATTCCAGACAGGTCAGTCTCCCAGGGAAGGGAGCAGGATGGAAAATGGATCCAGAGGGGAAACCCTCCATGAGGGAACACTGTGGGAGAAAGGGGATTTGATAGAATAATTGGTATGATGGAAAGGCTGAAAAAAAATTAAGGATATGATACAGAAGTTTAAGACTTTTAAGACTGTGTTATTTATTTATTTATAACTGGGCTTTGAACATTGTTAAATGCCTTTTCGAGATCTGTTGAGATAAGCTCATCCTCTCTATATATCTAATAAGGAATCCCTGGGTGGTGCAAACGGTTAAGCTCCATAGTGTGGTTTGAGCTCACCCAGAGTGCCTCAGAAGACAGGCCTGGCGATCTGCTTTCAAAAGGTCAAGACCTTGCGAACTCTATGGCACGGTTCTACTCTGCACACGTGCAGTCACCATGAGTTGGAATCAACTGCTGGTAACTAACAACAACAACCAAACAAAACCTGTTGCCTTCAAGTCGATTTTGACTCATAGTGACCATTACAGAACAGAGTACAACTGCCCCATAGGGCTTCCAAGGAGCAGCTGGTGGATTCAAATTGCCCGCCTTTTGGTTAGCAGCCAAGCTCTTAACCACTGCGCCGCCACGGCCCCGACAACATCATCTTATATATACATATTTTAAAACATGTTCAGCTGGTTCCTACATTGATGGATTTTCTAAAGTTAAGCTATCATTTCATTCTGGGAGCAAAACTTACTCGGTCTTCTTTTTTTAAAGTTTCGATACGTTGCTGCATTTAGCTTGCTAATTAATGTCTTATTTGACATTTTTATCTTTCTTTGAAGGTTTAATAAAACTCAGTTGCAAACTCTCTTAGTTTCTTAGTGCTGCTATAACAGCAATACAACACTTGGATGGCTTTCATGAACAGAAATTTATTTTTTTCACAGACTAGGAGGCTAGAAGTCCAAATTCACAGCACCAGCTATAGAGGAATGCTGTCTCTCTCTGTCAGCTCTGGAAGGTCCTTGTCTGTTTTCAGCTCCTGTGTCTTGGCTCCTTGGCGATCTTCATGTGGGATCTGTCTCCCCAGTCCGTGCTTCTTTGCTTCCATGACTGATCTGCTCTTTCTACATCTCAAGAGTGATTGATTTAAAACACACCCGACACGGATATGGTCCATTAACATAACAAAGTGAACTTTATTCCCAAATGGGATTACATCCAAAGGTATAGTGGTTAGAATTTACAATGGATATTTTGGGGAGACACAATTCAATCTATAACCAAAATCATGAAGGATTGTTGCTTTTTTATTTTCAAATGGTTGGTTTTTTGGTTGCCGTTCAGCTTGATTTTTAAACGCTTATGGATACTTTTAGGTTTTTATTCTTCTTGATTGAAGTTTGGCTTTTTACATTTTTCTAGAAAATTGACCACTACATCTAATTATTTATTGTCATATTGTTGTTCTTAATATTTCTCATGAAATGTAAAAAATTTCCTATGCTGGTATATATATTTCATTTTAATAGTTACTATTGTTGATTTGTCCCTTTTTTCTTTTACTCTTGATTAGCATTGTGAGAGTTTTATCCATTTTCAAAGTTTTGTAAATAGTCAGCTTTTGGTTTTATTGAACCTGAGTATTATCTTTTTTTTTCATTCATTTCTGCTCTTACATTTATTAAGTCCTTCCTTTTTATTTGTTTACTGTTATTTTTATAACTTCTTGAACCGAATGTTGAATTCACTAGTTTTTTATTTTTCTCCTTTTCTAATCTATGAGTCAATTGGGACTCATAGCGACCCTAAAGGACAGAGTGGAACTGCCCCATAGGGTTTCCAAGGAGCAGTTGGTGGATTTGAACTACCAGCCTTTTGGTTAGCAGCTGAGGTCTTAACCACTGCACCACCAGGGCTCCTAAAAGTGAGAGTCATTGATTATAGCAAGTAAGAGAACGTAACACATGGGGGCTTTTTATTTCTTCTGTTAAGATTAGGATGTGACATCTTATAAAGTATGGGTGCACACTGTCTATCTGTGAGGAGAGAGGGGTGAAGAGCACTGCTGGGTTTGGCGCTGACACTGTCGGGTGGCTCTGCCATGTTGGTAGGAGGGTGGGCTTCAGGTGTCCTGTGCAGCGGTGGCAGCGGAGGGTGTGCTGCTGTACGGTGCGCGGCAGAGGGTGTGCTGCTGTACGGTGCGCGGCGGAGGGTGTGCTGCTGTACGGTGCGCGGCGGAGGGTGTGCTGCTGTACGGTGTGTGGCAGTGGCAGCGGGGGGTGTGCTGCTGTACGGTGTGCGGCGGAGGGTGTGCTGCTGTACGGTGCACGGCGGTGGCAGCGGGGGGTGTGCTGATGTGCGGTGTTTGGCGGTGGCAGTGGGGGTGTGCTGCTGTACGGTGCATGGCGGTGGCAGCGGGGGGTGTGCTGATGTGCGGTGCGCGGCGGTGGCAGCGGGGGGTGTGCTGATGTGCGGTGCGCGGCGGTGGCAGCGGGGGGTGTGCTGATGTGCGGTGTGCGGCGGTGGCAGCGGGGGGTGTGCTGATGTGCGGTGTGTGGCGGTGGCAGTGGGGGTGTGCTGCTGTACGGTGTGCAGTCATGGTACACTCTGGTAACCCACCTCCCCTTCTGTTGCAGTCTGAGGTTGGAGGTGTCTTCCTGCAGCTGTCTACTTTGGGTAAACTCACCTCCCTATTCTGGGTTGATATTTTAAAATAGGTTTAAGAATTCTGTAATCATCATGTTTGTGTTTGAAGTGTTCAAAAATTAGCTGTACTAAATTTCTAATTGTTGCTTAAATCATTTAAGGTAATTGAAGTTTATAATCATTGTTTATGTGTTTAATGAAAATTGATTTTCAGTTAAGCTTGTAGGTTTAAAAAAATGAATATCAAACAAAATATACCGTAAACAAACGAGTGTTTCTTTCCATAGAACCCCTTGAATATAAAGAATCTAATCACCATTTTTTTTAATTGGAGATATTTGTAAGAGTTAAATGAATGAAAGTCTGACACTCAGGATAGAAACCTTTTCTTTAAATGAATACTCAACTTTTATTGGCTTTTCCTTTCAAGATGTTTACCGTTCTGAAAGAGCTGTGTGGCTCATTCCGGGTATAAGGGCCGCCTTCTCTGGACTGAGGGGCAGCCTCTCCTCTTCTCACTCCTTCTCTCCATGGAGTTTGAGGAAGAATAAGCATCCTCTTCCCTTGAGTACTCGGCAGCATGCCAGTTGCTAATGACTGGGGCTCAGTTTTGGAAGGGCCATTGGGAGTCTTCCCAATAGGCCAACCACAGATAATATGAGGGGAGAGAAGAGAAAAAGGCTTTGGCTTGGAGGATAAAAGGGGGTAGCTTCCCGAAGCCAAGAGAGGCCAGGACAGCCAGGAGAAGCCAGGCACCCTCAAGCTGGGGGACTGATACTTGAATGGGGCTTTGGCCTAAAGGTGGCTTGAGTAGATCGAGCAGAGGAACACTTCCCAGCAGCCACCCTGGACCAGAGCTGTGTCCAGGTGACTGGGCAGGCTTTACATTATTGGGAAGTTCACATTCCTCTAGCTACTCTGGAGCCCATGGTACCACGGCCGCTGAAGAGGAAGTCCCGGCACTAGCAGGGTTGGTCATCACGACCTCACAATGGATTCCCTGCTTGGCAGAGCGATGTATCCCGATCTTTTCACACAAAGCTGTCTTTTCCATGACCACCCCACAGAAGTTGAGAGAAAAAACCACTTTAAGGGAAGGAATGAAAACAGGAGAAAAGGGGGCATAGTATCCATCAACCACACAGAGAGCTTTGTGAGGACAGTACTGGTCAGTTGGTTCATCTTCATTTCCCAGACAGCCAGGCAGATGGGTAGTATGTGGAAGGCAAGCAGGAGACATTTTCTTTGTCTGTTAGGGTAGAAAACCATTTAAGTGGAATTTGACTGGATTTCTGGGGCAAGGAGAGAATCTCTAACAGTAAAAAGATTTAGAAAGCTCAGTTATCCTGACTGGACTGCTAAACATTCTCGTCTAATGTTTACACTGTCCAGTCATGATACCTGAGTCCCCTTTAGCACTAGGAGGCTGTGATTATCTTTCTTTCTGAGGGACAGAAATGTTTGAATTAAAGCGATCACAATTCTATAAATTCTAGAGGATGAGACAGTAGAGGAAACCTTTATTGTGTATGGGATAGAAACATGCATGCTGATTATAAGCTGAGCTGGGTCGTGGGCATGAACCCAATATTGCATTTATAAAGGGCGGGAACAGCACTCTGCCATTCGTTCATGCACCAAATGTTTGTTGAGAGCCTGTGCTGTACCTCTTTCAGGCATCAGGAAATAACATGGTGAGCAAAACCATGGGCCTTGCCCTTATGGAGATCGCAGCCTAGTGAGGGAGGAAGACATTAATCAAACAATCGTGTGCATAGCTGCGTAATTGTATATTGTGATAAATTCTTGAGGGAAAGGTTCTTGGTGCTGGGAGAAGTAAACCAGCCTGGGGTGGACCAGGGAAATTTATTGAGGAACAGACCTTTAAGCTGAGATCTGAAGTATGCGTGTGAGACAAAGCAGAGGAGTGGGGTGGGGAGAGAGTTCCGGGCGGAGGGAACAGCTTGTGCTGCTCTGGGGTGAGGAGGTGCCTTCCTGGAATGCTTGAGAAACTTACAGAAGGCCAGCAGGACAGGAGCAGGAAGAGCAGTAAGATACGAAGGTAGGGGGTGAGTGGGAGCCTGACACCGAGTCCTGAAGACCTCGTTAGGATTGTGACCTTTGTCCTAAGATTGATACTAGATCATTGCAATGTTTGAGCAGAGGAGTGACGTGATCAGCTATCCTGAAAGGGTCACTCTGGCTTCCATGCGGTGAACAATGGGGACGGGCGCCAGTGGCTGCTGGAAGCTCGGTGGGGCGGGTGTTACAGCCACACTTGGCACTCACTTAGGGTTGGTTCTCCCCCATCCCCACGTGTCTACCAGCATGGAGGACATCAGGTTACAGGACATTTGTAAAAATGACCTTTCTCAGCAATGTGGAGCCTTGGAGCCATGGTAGAGCTTTGAGGGGTGTCTAAGGTTTCAAAAGCACCCCGGGAGTGCTAAATATTGTTATTATTTCTGACTCAAAGGGGATAAGGGCCCCTGAGTCATAAACAGCACATCCTGCTGCACCCTGCATCTTCTTTGTAATGTCCTGTTTGTGTTCCCTCCAGCCCTAGCTCCACTTTGCCTGAGAAGATGATACTACAAAGCCCAAGGGGGTATGGCTTTGGGCCATATCTTGAGCGGTCTTAGTGCTTTGTGAAATTTGTATCTGTCTTCCTCTTCACAGACCTGCAGAGCTTTTGCTTCTGTCATTTGGGGATGAATTGTGAGTTTTGGGCAGATGTCCATGTAAACTGATGTGCTGTCCTTCAAACTCTAATAGTAAGACCCACTGTTGTTGAGTTGATTCCGACTCATAGCGACCCTGTAGGACAGAGTAGATCTGCCCTATAGGGTTTCCAAGGAGCAGGTGGTGGATTCAAACTGCCTGCCTTTTGGTTAGCAGCCAAGCTCTTAACCACTGCACCACCAGGGCTCCAATAGTGAGAAGTGAAGATAGTTTTCTCTGGTGAAATTATTAGTGAAACTATTATTTGTTTGTAGTGCTAATTTTTCACCACAAATAATATGGTACCAACTTTCTGGAAACTAAAGTTAGTTTTAAGCCATCTTAGGATCTTAGTCCCTGGGCTGTGCAAACGGTTAAGTACTCTGTTACTAACTGAAAGGCTGGCGATTTGAAACTACGCAGAGGAAGAAAGGCCCGGCGATCTGCTTGCCAAAGATCACAACCATGAAAACCCTGTAGAGCACACATCTACTGTGCAACCCATGGGGTCGCCATGAGTCGGAATCAACTCGATGTAACTGGGTTTTTTGTTGTTGTTGTTAGTAAGATTTAGAGCTAGATGTATCACTGCATCTTGGATTCAGTAATCAAAACAGTGTATCTTGGACAAAAGGTATAAAAATATTTTGTTCTTCTCTAATTAGACAGAGATTCTTACCCAATCAGAAGACACTAAATTCCTGTGTTGGAGTGCCAAACAATGGAATGTGGGGCTTTTAGGTGAAGGAACGACATTCGGGTCCGTCTTCCTCATCTGCCTTTGCATCACGAAGTCAGACTGTCTGGTAAGTCTTTCCACTTGCCACCTGCTCCACTTCCCCAGTGGGTCGGTGAAGGGCTCCTTTGCCCTCCGCAAGGGGCTTTTTGTGGTGGTTCATGGGTGTCCTTTCTAAGGTGATGGCCTGGGCAGAGGTAAGAGTCAGCCTTGGAAAGAAAACTTATCAAAGGGAAAATACTGAGCAGCTTGAGGTCAGGTGCTGAAAGTGGGTCATAAATTTTATGAAGAATCATTAAAAGAACTGGGATTATTTAATCCACTGCAAAGAAAGCTAAGGGTAGGCTTGATACATTCTAGATCTAGGAAGGATTAGTTCTGGGAATAAGGAGTAGGAGGCAGAGGGCTGGACGATAGTTTCTTTATCTGTACAGTGACAAGATAGGACTAAAGGATCTGAAGCACCTTCATCAGAAGAACATACTTAAGTGGACGTCTGTTGTTTTTGCCTGTCTTGCACCCACTCCCACTTCTCCAGACAACAGATTCCCAGTTTCCCTTGGGGGAATGACTCCTCCTTCATCTTTAATCCGTGTGGTTTGAGTGATCTCTAGGGGTGGGTGTGAGCTATAAGCCAGGCAACCAGTGTATTTAATCTCTCTGGTCACAGTGATTGGTTTATCAGTGCGCATTAGAGCTAGGCCAAATCAGAATTAAACCCAGGACTTTTGTGGTAACCAGTGGGTTGCTAAACTGGTAGAATGTAAACCCGAGCTGATGGAGACCACATCACCATATAAAGGGAGAATCTGCTTAAAAATGATGCCAACACTGTGAAGAGCAGAGCTGATATATGGAGAGATGCAGTCTTCAGATGACATCGTTTGAACACCTGGATACAGCTATACCTGAAGATGTACCCTGGGACTTTTGATTTTGTTAAATATTTATTTTAATTTATTTTTTGTCTCATGAGCAGAGTGATATATTATCATTGTGGGAAATGTGGTAAATGTACAAAAGTGTTTTTTACAAAAGCAGAAAATATGTTCTTATAGTTATTTGCTGTTAAGTAGGCTCCGATTCATGGCAACCTTACTTTTAACAGAACGAAACGTTGCCTGGTCCTGCACCGTCTTCATAATTTTAGTATGTTTGAGTCCATTGTTGTGGCTACTGTGTCAATCCATCCCACTGACAGTTTTCCTCGTTTTTGTTGGTCCTCCACGTAACCAAACATGACCTTTCCCGATGACGTGTCCAAAGTAATGGAGTTGAAGTCTTGCCATCCTCACTACTAAGGAACATTCTGGTTGTGTTTCTTCTAAGACTAATATATATCTACCCAAAATTCTGCCACCTGGAGTCAACTGCTATTAAAATTTTGACATAGTTCCTTCCTATGCCTTTTGGTTTACACAGTTGAAGACATAACGCTTAAAAACTTAAAATTACAGGCATTTTCATATTAAATAAATGTATAGTAACTCCTCTGGGTACTAGAGTGGAGTGTATATCAAAGTACCGAGCATCCAAGATAAATACTGATGGTAAGTTGACTTCAAGAAAAGTAAGGAGGCAGAGCCAACAGGAGTCAGAACCCTTATTAACATCTACCTCAACATAGCAGTTGTGAATACACTAAATGGGTGTATCTGTTACTTTTGCCCGACTGTAACAAAGCCATGCTGGCTATGGCAGGCCTGGGTTCTACTCCATCTTCTCCAAGCTGGAAAGCTCCCCAGCATCTCCAACTTCTGCTTCCTGGGCTGTTTCCCTCCTACTCATGCTATTCATAAGCCTCAATGTGCATCTCAACAAGAACCGAGACCAGCTCTCTGAGGTGAATTTTCAGAAGTGACGGGGGAAGTATTTTGGAGGGCATCCTCTAACCACACCACAGGGGTCTCTATAATGAACTGAAGAGTCGCCCTGGGGGAATCTGGATGACTGTGGAATACCAGGAACTCTGGGGCAAGGGCTTAACTTCCATCCCTGGGAAATTCCCCAATCTCCTCCCCAGTTGTGAAGGATTCTCAGATGGTAGCCTATGAATGTCTTCTCCATTATGTTCTGTTGGAAGGGAGGGATGCATTGATGGAGACTAAGTGGATTGACACGGTGGCTGCAACAATGGGCTCAAGCATAACAACAATTGTGAGGATGGTGCAGGACTGGGCAGTGTTTCGTTCTGTTCTACATGGGGTCGCTGTGAGTCGGAACCGACTCGACAGCACCTAACAACAACAAGTGGAAGTGTTGAAAGCTTTTGTATTTAGCTTCAGATAAACGACTGGAGTTAAATGCCACCTGGAAATCTTTGTTTCTCTAGTCAACATTTCCTCCCATTCCATCCGTCTCCTTCAGCCCTCCACACTCCCTTTTCTGTCTTCACTTTGAGCAACCATGCCCTCCTTCTACATCTCAGAGAAAACAAAAACCTCTGCTGCCACCAAACTTAACCAGCTGACTAGCCCCATCCTTCCTTCCTTCTTCGGTTGGGAGGAAGTGGTGTCCCTCTCCTCTACAAGGCGAACCCCTGCACCTGTTCTCTGGATCTGCCCCCTCGGGACTCCCAGTCTTCTCCCTTCTTTAACCTTCTCTTTCCCACGCACGTCACCCCTTTCCTGTCTTCTTGTTCCATCTTGTTAAACATGCTCAAGTCTCGTCCAGCTCCAACCAGCTAACCAGCCAGCCAGCCGACCCACCAGCCAACCAACCACCTCTGATGTGGATGAACCCGCACTCTCATTTCCTGTTGATGGGAATGGAAATTGGTACAACGTTTTGGAGAGTAATTTACAACAGCTAACAAAATATAAATGCCCGTGCCCTTTGACCAGCAATTCCATGTCTATGAATGAATCCGAGAGGTGTATTTGCAGAGACGTGTCAAGAACGTTCACTGTGGCATTGTAACAAACAGCACAAACACGGGAAAAAAATCCACCTATATGGGAATGGATTATCATGTAGTTGTTAAATAGAAGGAGGTAGAACTGGATAATATTTGTGATACGTTTTTGAGGAAAGTGTGTCAGGTAAGCTTCCGTTTGTGTAAACTATGTACAAAGGCTCATGTAGGCAGAGCACATGGGGGGCTGTGCTGGCGTTTGTTAGTGGAAAGCCCACAACCTGGAGGGGTCTCATGACACAGGAATGGGTTTGTGTATACACACACTCACACACACCCCTACACACACACTCACACACACCTACACACACACACTCACACACTTTTAAAGACAAAATCTATGCGATCAATAGTGTTGTTCCCATCAGTGTTATGTGGGTGGAGGGGAGGAACAGTGCACTGTGTGTGGAAATGCAGAGAATTTCCATGGGGATACACAGTCACTCTCCCCAGGTGACAGAACTCTGGAGGTGGGGTGGGGAGAGATTTTACTTTTCACTTTATGTATTTCTCTAGCGTTTGAACTTTTAATCATGATGACTTATTGTTTTTTAAAATAATAACGTCCTTAAAAAACAGAACTCTGTGTGTTATTTTGTTTTGCTGGCCACAAGTATAGTAGGCACCCCCAGTGTGATGTCGCTGCGACAAACTGTAAACAGCTTGAGCCGAGTTACCAGGCCCTGGCCTGGCCAACTCTGTGGTCAGTTTTGGGTGGACAGAGATAAACTAGAGTCTCCAAAAAAGTTCCAGTTAAATAGTCAAAGGAACGTAAACCGTTTCATCCTTCCGAGCTCCAGAGGCAATGCTGGGAAGTTCCTGGAAGCTCATTCCTCGTCTAATGTAGAAGCACTTTCTGGCCACAGTGGGGAGGGAGTCTCTCCCTACCGGGGGGTGGGCGTGGGGTCGCTGAGGGACGCATGCCAGCAGAGGGGATGCCTTCTCACAGCTGTGTCTGGAGAATCCTCTTTAAAAGGTTCACTAACCAAATGACTTCTAATGTCCTGTGATTCTAAACTTTTATACCATTCATATAACATCCTCAACAAAGATTTAAAGCTTAATGTGGAGAAGAAGCAGGGAATGTTCATGATGACTAAGGAGACCCAGCTAGGATTGTCCCCTGGATGACCCAGGCTCTCTTCCCATTCCTGGCAATGAGCTGCTGGGCCCAAAGTGCCCTTCTTCTGCCCAAGGGACTTTCATGGCTCAGGTCCCGGTCTAGACCTCCGGGAAAGGGACCTCCTGGTCAGCTGGCACCCAGCGGTAAGATGTTTGTCTCTGCTACGAGGCTTCCCAACCACAAAAGCCTCCACCATCACACTCCTGGTCAGGTTCTACAACCACTCTTGGATCTCAATGTCCATGGAAAAAGGAAAGCTGCAGGGTCTCTCTCTCAGAGCACAAGCCAGGCTGTGTCCAGCTGTGCCTGCATCCAGATGTTCCTAAGCACATCTTTTGGGTGACAAGAGGCTTAGGGATGACATGTGTTCTGTTGCTGACTCTCCCCTCCTGCTCTAAGCCACACTGTGAGCTTGTAGTGTTTACCAGCCCTTCACCTGACAACAATATGTATAACCCTAGGGCAGCATTGTCCAGTAGAACTCGCTATGATGATGGAAATGTTCTATAATATGGCACTGCCCAGTGCTGAGCACTTTAAAAGTGGCAAGTGTGACCAAGGAGCTGAATTTTTAATTTAATTTAATTTAAATTTAAATGATCACCTGAGACTAGTGGCTGTCATATTGGACAGTGCTGCTCTAGGACCTCGACCAGAGTGGGTGTGTTAGCTGGGTCTTAGTTAGGTTCTGGCTTGGGCGTGTTAAACTAACCTTGAGATATTCTCTGAGCCCTCAGCTGGAGAGCTGGTATTAACTAGCTGTATCACTTTTTAAACAAACTAACTAATCCAACAACTAATGCTTCAGGTACCACCTGGGTCTTCTCCTCTTCTTCACAGACAGAGTTGGAAATAGTTTTCTATAATCACTGAACACTTCCTTATACCTGCTAATGCCTCAGCCCCTGCACCTGCCTTCCCATCACATCACTGAAACTGCTGTCATCAAAGTCACCATTATTATTTTTTTATTTTTTCCCTTACAAAAATGTATACATACATTGTTATGTGACCCTAATTGCTCTCCCCATACTGTGACAGCACACTTCTCCTCTCCACCCCTGATTTCCCATGTCCATTCAACCAGCTCCTAACCCTGTCTGCCTTCCCATCTCACCTCCGGACAGAACCTGCCTGTTCAGTCTCTTGCATCTACTTGAGCTAAGAAGCACACTCCTCATGAGTATCACTTTATGTCCCACAGTCCAGTCCAATCCCTATTTGAAGAGTTGGCCTTGGAAATTGTTTTAGTTCTGAGCTGATAGAGAATCTAGGGGCCATGCTTTCCGGGGTTCCTCCAGTCTCAGTCAGACCATTAAGTCTGGTCTTCTTACTAGAATTTGAGTTCTGCACCCCACCTTACTCCTGCTCAATCAGGGACTCTCTGTTGCACCACCATTATTTTATTGCTCAAACCAGCATACAGTTTTCCATCCTTGTTTTCCTTGATCTCTCAGCAGCTCTGGCCAATGTTATCCTCCCTCCCTTGCTTGCAAAACTCCACACTCCAGGTGTTCCTCCAATCTCTGGCCGCTCTTCTCAATCTGTACTAGCATCCTCTCCTTTTGTCCTTTGGTGCTTCTTGGTGTTTTGTCCTCAGGTCTTGTTTTTACTCCTCCTTCTGCAGACTCTCATCCACTCCTGTGGCTTTCATGCTGATGGTGCCCCAGTCCTTATGCTGATGATGCCCCAGTCCCATCTGAAGCCCAGATTCTCTGCTATGCTCCAGACCCAAATGCATAACCATGTGTCTGTATTTCATATTCTGCAGGCAACGCAAACTCAGCAGGTTCAAACTGAATCACTCGTCTTCCCACCTTCTCCAAACCCGCTCTTCCTGTGAGCTCCTGTTCAGGGAATGTCACCTCCATTCTCCCACGTGGTTGTTCTAGAAGCCTACGGCTTCGTTTTGACCCTCCACTCTCTCTTATTCTCCATATCTATCATTCGTTCCCCCTGTTCTGTAAATTCTTCCTCCAAAGAGACTCTAAAATTCTGTGGCTTCTCATCATCTTCTGCCACTCTGCTGGCTAAAACCACCAACTATATATTTCTAAAATGCAAATGATCATGTCCCTCCTGTGCTCAACTCCCTATTTCTCTTAGGATAAAGCCCAAACCTCCTTAATATGCTCCTCCCCTTCCTTATATGCAGAGGCTTCCTCTCCCTGCTCTCTCTGTTCCGGTTTCACCCCAGATACCTCCCAGTGTCTCTCACCTATGGGCCTTGACACCAGCTGTCCCCCATCTCCTTACCCACTTGCTCTGGCTTGATAATTCCTACGTATCTTTCAGGTCTCAGATCTCACAGTCCACTTTCTCCGACTATCTGGGCCACGTGCTCCCTGTACGTGCCCTCATTTGTTGTTGTTAGTTGCCGTCGAGTCGATTCTGACTCATGGCGACCCCGTGTGTGTGCAGAATAGAACTGCTCCACAGGGTTTTCAAGGCTGTCACCTTTCGGAAGCAGATCACTGGCCTTATATCCGAGGCACCTCTGTGGGTGGGTTTGAACCACCAACCCTTTGGTTACTAGTCCAGCCCTTAACCATTTGTGCCACCCACAGACTTTGTGTGCCCCCACAGGGCCCTGTAACCTCCAGCTCCTCTACAAGACAGTAGGTTCCTTGAAAGCAGAGATTATGTTTCTCCTGTTTCCCCTGGAACAGAATCCTTAAATGGAGCATAGCTGGGATACAGCTTATGGAAACTGTTATGGCTTGAATCGTATCCCCCAAAAGGTATGTTGAGGCCCGAACCCCAGTATCTGTGAATGTGCCCTTGTTTGGAAGTAAGGTCTTTGAGATGTTATCAGTGAGGTTAACGTGAGGTCGTGAGGTCGTACCAGAGTTGGGTGCATCCTAATCCCACCTGAGTGGTGTTTTATAAAAGAAGAGACACAGAGTTAGACAGAAGGATGGCTATGTGACCACGGAGATAAATGTGAGCCAGGGAACACCCAGGATTGCTGGGAGCCACCAGGAGCTAGGAGAGGGGCATGGACAGTTTCTCTCTCAGCTCTCAGAAGGCGTCAACATGGCTGATACCCTAATTCGGACTCCTGGCCTCCAGAACTGTGAGACAATACACTTCTGTTCTTAAAAGCCACCCACTTTGTGGTGTTTTGTTATAGCAGTACTAGGAAACTAAGGTAGGGACCTTCTTCCTGTGACTTCTAGGGTGAAACCTCCAGCTGCTTTCCGCCCTCACAGAGATTTTTCCTCACACCAAGCCATGCTGGAGAGCCTGTGTGCCCAGTGTGGCTCATGGATGATGGCAGCTGGAGCCCCTTCCTCCAGGCATGATGAAGGAGAGAGTTTGGAAGGAGCAGGGAGCGAGGCCTCTTTCTCCTGCACCAGAGGCATGGAGCCACTAGGTCAATCAGCACGAGTCCCCAGGGAGTCTCAAACAGAGTGGGCAGAGTCTACGTAAGTCATGGAATGGACAAGTAGACATTTAAAAAAAAAAACACAAAATAGGACCCTTCAACACTCCCTCATGTTGTGGTAGGATAAACTTACGGCCATAGACGCGAGGTTTTTCTTTTACATTTATTTAAAAATATTTATCGAGGGCCTACTCCGTGCCAGGCTCTGTTCTGGCTGTGTGTAGTGAAAACTGAGCACTCCAACACACACACAAGCAACAGATCCCCAGACATGACCATCCTGTCAAGTGAAAGACAGCCTAAAAGACTGAACTCCTCTTGAGGTTATCTTATTCCCCACAGTCGGGGAGTTTTAAGAAACGAGGACATGCATTTTGCAAAAAGGAATATTCACAAAACTGGAAAAGCATCGTAACTCCTGATATTTTTACAAGAGTAAGTAGTAGCCAAGCAGCCAGAGCTAAAGAAGTACATTTGATGAAGACTCTACACTTTCAAGTCTGAACAATTGCAGAGAGTGGTCAAGAATTCTCCACCATCAGAATACTGGTCCTACTATGAGGAAGAGGCTGCTCTGATAGGAACTGGTGGGGCAGGCCTCAGACATGATGGATTCATGAGATCACAGGGACGGAGGCTCAGAATTTCAGAACTGGGAAACACCAAAAGAAAAGGCCTCCAGAGAAGGTTCTTTTGGCCACTTTGGGTAACAGTCTACTCAAGGTTCCAGGGGAAGAAATACCCAGACCAGGGAATCAACTGACATTTACATCACAGAGTGAGCAGAGCAGGTGGCAACAAGCATCCTCCCATTGTGTCCTGGCGGGGAAGGAAGGCCGGAGAGATTTCATCACCAGAGCGACTCTTCTTTTCCTGCTTTAGAGCTAAAGCAGTAGGTTAAACTTAAGAATACTCGTGGGAAGCCAAGCAAATTCGTGCCTTGTGGACTTTCATGTTGGTGGCTGAGCTCTCACTTGGTGCGACACTCTCTTCCCATCGTCAGTGTGAACAGAATGCTCGGGAAAGATTCTAGGGAGTTTGCAGCCATGGTGAGAAGGCCACTGGGCCAGGGCATCATTCAGGGTGTGTTCAAGTCCCACAGTAACTGACTGTGTGTGGCCATGATTTTAAATTTTCCTTTATGCACATTTTGCCTACTCCAGTGGATTGTAATATCCTTGAAGGCAGGGAGTACATTATAGGTGCTTGCTGTATGTATAGCAACATACACAGTGGGTCATGAAATCCCTGAGTGAATGAGAAGGAAGAGCTAGAGCCAAACAGTGTTGTTCCCAACATTTGTTAAGCAGGCACGATGTATGAGAAATAATGGGTTTCCTTGTTGTTCATTCATTCATTCTTTCCTTCATTCAAACATGTAGTCATTGTCTTAGTTTCTTAGTGTGCTATAACAGAAATACCACAAGTGGGTGGCTTTAGCAAACAAAAATTTATTTTCTCACAGTTAGGAGGCTAGAAGTCCAAATGGAGGGTGCTGGCTCTAGGGGAAAGCTTTCTCTCTCTGCCAGCTCTGGGGGAAGGTCCTTGTCTCTTTTCAGCTCTGTTCCTTGGTGCCTTGGCGATCTTCATGTGGTGTGTATTATCCCCTCTGTTTGTACTTGCTTCTGTGCCTTAACTGCTCCGTTTATATCTCAGAAGTATTGGTTTCAGACACACCCTACAGGGATATAGCCTCATTAACATAACAAAGAAAATCTTGTTCCCTGATGAGATTATATTTGCATGTATAAAAACAAAAACCAAACCCATTGCCCTGGAGTTGATTCCAACTCATACCGACTCTACAGGACAGAGTAGAACTGCCCCATATGGTTTCCAAGGCTGTAAATCCTTACAGAAGCAGACTGATACATCTTGGGCAGCTGGTGGATTTGAATCACTGACCTTTCGGTAAGCAGCCGAGTGCTTAACCACTGGCCACCAGGGCTCCACTCACATGTATAGGTGTTAGGATTTACAACACATATTTTTGCAGGGACACAGTGCAGTCCATAGCAGGCCTTGTGCTGGCTCTTGGGTTCCAACGAAGACACAGTTCTTCCTGCTGCTGAAGAAACTGAGAGCAAAAGGCTCAGTGAAAAATACTGCCCAAAAAGTCCCTGCACAGCAGTGTCAGCTCTTTCTCCTTCCCTATTTGTTATGGCACTTGGGGTTTAGAAAGAGAGGAAGCAACAAAGTACAAATGCATTTCATTGTGCGTGTTTGTGTGCTTTCTTAGAGTCTGCAACCCTCAAGGGAGGACTTTGGCTGAATCCAGTGAACTAGGGGGGAAGAATTACAAAAGCCCTGGGCTTGTTGACCAGATAAATTCCTGTGGTCTGACAGATCACCATTTCCCACACAGCTGTCCACATTAGGGAAATGAAAGTCCCACTTTCAGCTGGTTTAGCTGTTTCTTTGGATGTTTCCTCCACGTTTCTAAGCAATATGCTTCCATACTGCTTTTTCAGATTTGGACATAAACTCTTGACTTCTTCCTAGGAGAAATGAGGAGCTAGCCCTCGTGTTCCTTCCATCCTTCCAATGTAATTATAGTTTTTGGTTAAATCAATAGTCAATGTTAACTCTGTTGTGATTATTATAAATATTTTTCCCAGCCAGGACATGCAAGGTATGCTGATAATACTTCTTTTGTTTCTCCGTGGAGTTCAAGATTAACTTATGTTTCAATTTGCTTAGTTTTCTTTCCACCTATGCCTAATTCCTCTCGTAGAGAAGAAATTGAAGTTGTCAGTGATTTCATTCTACTTGGATCAACAATCAACGACCATGGAAGCAGCAGTCAAGAAATCAAACAACATATTGCATTGGGCAAATTTACTGCAAAAGACCTCTTTAAAGTTTTAAAATGCAAAGATGTCACTTTGATGACTGTCTTAGTTATCAGGTGCTGCAATAACAGAAGTACCACAAACGGGTAGCTTGAACAAGCAGAAATTTATTTTCTCACTGTTCAGGAGGCTAGAAGTCTGAATTGAAGGTGCCAGCTCCAGGGGAAGGCTTTCTTTCTCTGTCATCTCTGGGGGAAGGTCCTTGTCTCTTCAACTTCTGCTCCTGGACGATCTTCATGTGGCTTGTCTTCTCTCTTCCTCTATCTCTGCTCTGCTCACTTGTTTTATAACTCAAAAGAGGTTGACTCAGGATATATCCTTCACTAATCCTGCCTCATTAATATAACAAAGACAACTCATTCCCAAATGGGATTATAACCACAGGTAAAGAAGTTAAGATATACAACCCGTGTTTTGGGGGGACATAATTCAATCCATAACAATGACTAAGGTGCCTCTGACTCAAGCCATGGTCTTTTCAGTCACCTCACATGCATACAGAAGTTGGATAATGAAAAAGAAACCAGAAGAACTGATGCATTTGAACTGTGGTATTGGAGAAGAATATTGACTGTATCATGGACTGCCAAAAAACCAAACAAATCAGTCTTAGAAGAAATACAACCAGAACATTTCTTAGAAGTGAGGATGGTGAGATTTCTACTCACTTACTTTGGACACGTCATCAAGAAAGACCACTTGCTAGAAAAGGACATCATGTTTGGTAAAGGAGAAGGCCAATGAAAATGAGGGAAACTCTCCATGAGATGGGTTGACACAGTAGCTGCAAAGATGGACTCAAACTTACCAGTGATCATGAAGATGGTGCAGGACTCAGCGACATTTCATTCTTCTACATGTAAGGTCACCATGAATTGGAGTCAGTCTGATGGCAGCTAACGATAAAACCAATCAATAGCAATTCTTCTCAAATTTTTTACCATAAATGTTAGTCTATTTTTTAAAAAAATAGTTTATTTTATTTTGGTGTTGTTGAGAATGTACACAGCAAAAACATACACCAATTCAAGTTTCTACGTGTACAATTCAGTGACATTGATTACACTGTTTGAGTTGTGTGGCCATTCTCACTGTCCTTTTCTGAGTTGTTCCTCCCCCATTAACATAAACTCACAGCCCCCTCAGGTTCCTATCCAATCTTTTGAGTTGCTGTTGTCAATTTGATCACATAAAGATAGATCTTAAAAGATCATAACGCTCAAGGCAGACATTCTTTACTAGTTAAGCTAAACTATTGTCTGGTTTTAAGAAGACTTCAGGGGATATTTTTAGTTTAAGGTTTAAAGATTATCTCAGGGCAGTAGTTTCAGGGGGTTCATCCAGACTCCATGGCTCTAGAAATTATGGATTCCATGACAGTTTAAAATTCCGTGTTTCTTTTGATCAAGATTCTTCTATAGAATCTTTGAGCAAAACATTCAGTAATGGTAGCCGGGCACCATCCAGTTCTTCTGGTCTCATGGCAAAGGAGGCAGTTGTTCATGGAGGCAATTAGCCACACATTCCATTTCCTTCCCCATTCCTGACTTTCCTTCTTCCTCTGTTGCTGCTGGTGAATAGAGACCAATTGTGCCTTGAATGGCCGCTGGCGAGCGTTTAAGACACCAGGCACAAACCAGGAGAAGAACAGACGCACTAAACACAATATTAGGCCAATTAATTGGAATGTCCTATGAAACCATGACCCTGTACCTCCAAACCAAGGAACAAAATCACATGAGGTGTTTGGTTGTACATAAGTAGCCTCAGTAGCTACTTTTTTTGGTCAGTGTTGTAAATATGTCTTTTAGCATTTCAAACATATCAGCTAATCTATTGATTCAAACAATTTTTAATACCCCCCCCCCCATTCCTCTGGGAGCCCTCTGTCTTCCTGCTCTGCTCTGTCATCAGACTCTCTTGTTGCATCACTGTTTGACCCCTATGTGTTCCTTTTCCTTGGTTCTCTCATTTTGGTGGCATACATCCTTCGGTAACTTTCCAGTAGTAGTATGCTTGGATTCTATTGGACTTTTTTCCCCTGTTTTTATAGATTTTTTAAAACTGGAGCTCATTTTTGTTTTTATATTTTTTTAAAACTGAGAGCCCCCTCTCCCCCCTTTTTTTCTGAACTGTCCTATTCTTTTTTTCATGGGTGCAATTATCTCCTATTACCCCTCTGAAGATATTCATTACTGTTTTCTGGAGAGTTTATTCTACTCAGTCTCAGTTTCCTCTGAATTTCTATGTTCAGTTAGGATCCCTAATAGTCTATAGGTTGTCTGTAGGTCTTTAGATGAGCTCAGTTTCCCCACAGAGGAAATTTCCAACCTGTTGCCTGAGGGATCTGAGCCAGGCGGCTAATATTCTCAGATTAAGTGGTAAAAGGAGCTGGTGTTTTCTTCCATTCAGCATGCCAACTTTCCCTTAATCCCCTTCTTCAAGTGTGTCTTCCACTGAACTGGATGAGGTGTCTGGCCGGTTGGTTGGAGAAAGGTCTGGGTGTCCACCTGCTTTTAACACAGTTTTCTAACCAACTCCTGCTTCCTAGGAGACTCCTGTTGTTGTTGTTGGGTGCCATCAAGTCGATTCAGACGCATAATGACCTCATGTGACAGAGTAGAACTGCTCCATAGGGTTTTCTAGGCTGTAGTCTTTATGGGAGCAGATCGCCAGGTCTTTCTCCCTTGGAGCTGCTGGGGTGGGTTCAAACCACTAACCTTTCGGTTAACAGCTGACGGCCTAGTGTCTCCAGTTCCTGTGCCTTTTAGGGACTCTGCAGGGTCCGTCTGTTTGCTTTCTCCCTCCTCTTTCTAACTCATGCCTGGTGTCTCACTCACTCACCACTCAACATCTGCTTCCCAGTTTCCTAAATTTTATTCACATCTCTGTCGCCACTGTTGCTGTTGTTTCTTTTAGCTTTGTCCTGGAGGGTTTTTTGCCTGAATAAAGTCTCTACACTGTAATGAGGTTTGGGGAGGGAATGACAGCAAAAGAGGGTGTTAAATCTGCCATGTTTACCTGGAAATCTCTCGTGTTTCTGCAGTATTAAAAAAGTACTCGAAATAGGATCTGTGGAAATTTCTTCCAGTTTTAGAATAGTGTTGTTAAATCCTCTTCTCTCTAGGCCCAGTTCATACCTCTCACTGAGCTGGGGTCTGCCTTGTAGAAGATGGAGGGATACTGTCCGTTGACCGTCTGAATAAGCAAACAAGTCAGCTCTTCACCGCTCTGCTGTAGACTCTGCTGAAAGCTAAAGGACTCTGAAAACTCCTTAGAAGGGGGGAGAGCACAGCAGGTTCACAGAACTGAGGATCAGTGGCTGCTGCATCTGGTTGCAAATCAGGATCACCTGGAATACTTCCAAAATTACAGATCCCTGGGTATCATCCCAGAAGTAAGTGAATCCTAACCTCAGGTGCTGGATCCCAGGAAAATTTACATTTTTACCAAGCAACTGCCCCACCTCTAGCTTTCTTGTTAGGTGAGAAAAATAAACCACTAGCATCTAAGGCACTATTAATCAGATCTTTTGTTATATGCAGCTGAATGCATTCTTAACATATGCAGGGTTTATGCAAATCCTGAGATACTGGTAGGGGTTGCGGGGTGAAGGGGTGGTGGTGAGTGTCCATTCAGGGGGTTGTGGATGGGGCTCCACAAAGTCTCAGGACATCTCTGGGAATATGCAGCTGCTGAGGGCCTCCCCGGGGAGAGGGGGTGCAGGGTGACAGGGAATGCTCTTGGATGCTCCCCAGACTTCCAGTGCTGACCTGCTGCTCTTCGCCTGCCCCTCCCCTCACGCAGCTCCTAGACCTTCCTCTGGTCTTCCTGGGAGGCATTCGGGGTGGGGCTGTCCGGCAATTCCTCTAGTCTCTCTTTGGTCCATGTTTGTGGCATAAACGGTGTGCTGCATGCCCCCAGGCCTTGCTTTTTGATTCCCAGAAACTGCTTTGGAGTCACCAAGCTCAACGTTGCCATTTTGGCTCTTTTCACACCCTCTCTGTCAACCTCAACTCTTTCCTTGAGGCTACTTGGTCACTGTACAAGGAAGTGAGGAAGAAAAACCCTCAGATTATTATTTTAGAGATCATTCCAGGCCTCTTAGCAACAATCTACTCATTGCTGTATCCATCCCCAGCCCCACCGTCAGGAAGAGAGGTCAGATTTACCCTCTGGGCCAGCTGGGGGCAGATTATGTGGGCCCTACAGAAATGGCAGAAATGGGGAGAGTTCTGGGGGGAGGGCAGTGACGGGAGCCCAGTGGAGCTTCCCAGGGGCTAAATAAGAGCATGAACAGGAATTATTACTTTGTCTATGCTGCTCCATGTAACTCAGAAGTGATTGGGTTTAAGACACACCCTTCACTGGTGTGGGTGTGAACTGCAGTCCCAAAGCCCCATGCCCAGGAAGCATTGGGGGAGGGGACGCAGGACAGGATGGTGTCTGTGGATGGGGGGACGTGAGGAGTGTAGGGGGGTGGTTCTGAGCTGCTCTTTTTATTGAAATTACAAAGGCCAGCGAAATTTCAAGAGGAAAGAAAATAGACCCCACCTCTTAATAGAGGAGCAGCAAGGTTCTGGAAGAGAAGGTGGAATCAGCAATATTCCCTGGCCGTTTTTGGAAAATACAGTCTGTCACAGCAAACATTCACCTTTGAAAGGCTGGTACCTTGGGAACCATAGGACCATCAGACTTGCACGTGGAAGTGTGAAATTGCTTCAGTTCTAACGGCCGCCTGAGGGATAGGGGCACAGTCTGACTGAGACAGGGAGCTGCTTGACTGTGAGCACTTTGGAAATGGGGATGGTTGAGACTTGGGGCCTGGGGTGCAGGAAGGATTGAAGAGGAACAGATGGCTGGAGTGCTCTTGCCTTGTGGTCAGCATGTCCCACCTGGCCTGGAGATTTCTGAAGAGCACATCTCCCACCCGCTGGTAAAGTCTCTGTTCTCTGAGACTCATGGTCATTTCTGACATCTGCCTCTCATTCACTCCCACCCCTCCACCTTCTGCACAGGTGCTCCTTTCTGAGGTCCCCTGTATGCTGTAACAGTAAATACAAATCAAAACAGATAAAAAAAAAAGATCTTTAATTTTCCCTGGTGCAAAAAGGGAGAGACTCCCTGTCTCTTCTGAGAGCATTGTTATTAGAAAAGTTGCAACTGTAAATTCTTTCTCTGTCTCCTTGAGATCTACGTAAATCATTAAAAAGCTAAATAAACCCTTTCACAGTTTCACAGCTGTGACCCTATTACTCCCCAGCATGTTTTCTCCTCTTCAAAATGGGTGACTGAGAGCTTGACATAACTATCGCCATGATGAACCTGTAAGTATTTTTTTTCTTTTTTCTTTGCCTCCTCCTTTCCGCATACTTTTGTTAATGGCTTTGTTTTGCTCTGTCCGGCCACCTGTGGCTTAGGACCCCCCCACAGGAAGATTGGAGCCCAGACGTCTGATATGTATATCTTTAGCCTGATAAGGAAATGTCCAGCATGTATCTCTTTAGTATGATAAAGTCTCTTGTAATTACCTTACAATGTATGACGACCCTTCTAACCTTTGTAAAAATCATATATAAGCTCTAATGTAAAAATGCCTTTTGGGATTCCATAGAGACAGCCTGCGTTGCTGTCGGATCCCCAGTGTTGAACACCTCCTAAATAAAACTTTCTCACTCTTTCTGACTTGGAGTATGTTTCATTGGCTCGAATGCTCCAGAGCATGGACCCTATTTGGGTAACACAACCCAGGAATGTTTTTTTTACCCAAAGATCTGGGAGCTATCTCTTTGAAATCTAATCATCAAAGAAGATATTATATTTCTTACTGCTGCTGTAACAAAAATACCACAAGTGGGTGGCTTTAAAGAACAGAAGTTTATTTTTTCAATGTTCAGGAGGCTAGAAGTCCAAATTCAGAGTGTGGCTGTAGGGGGATGTCCTTCTTTGTCTATTTCATCTTCTTTGGCTAAAAGGTGAACCTCTGGAGTGACTTCATTACTGAGTTAAAAGGGTGTCCAGGGGCCATACTCTCAGGGTTTCTCCAGTATCTGTCAGGCCAGTAAGTCTGGTCTTTTTGTGAGTTAGAATTTTGTTCTACATTTTACTCCAGCTCTGTCTGGGACCATCTATTTTGATCCCTGTCAGAGCAGTCAGTGGTGGTAGCCAGGTACCATCTAGTTGTACTAGACTCAGTCTGGTGGAGGCCATGGTAGTTGTGGTCAATTAGTCCTTTGGACTAATCTTTCCCCTTGAATCTTTAGTTTTCTTCATTTTCCCTTGCTCTTGAATGGCTGAGGCCAGTGGAGTATCTTAGATGGCTGCTTACAGGCTTTTAAGACCCCAGATGCTACTCACCAAAATAGGATGTAGAACATTTTCTTTATAAACTATGTTATGCCAGTTGAGCTAGATGTTCCCTCAGATCATGGTCCCCATGGCCCTCAACCCAATAATTTGGTCCCTTAAGGGAGTTTCCATGACCTTACCCTGAACAATTTGTGCCCTAGAGCTCTCACTGACATAGCTGCACAGACCAGGGAAGTGGCTCCCAAGCCGTGCAGCACAGCCCAGCTAAAAGGGGTGGAGATGATACACGGTGCCAGGTATTCAAGAGACAGGAAAAGAAGGTAAGTAGAAAGAGACGAGAAGCCGAGAAAAGAAGAAAAATAAAAAGGAAAAAGGAAAGAGAAAACAAAGGAAAAAAAAGCCCCCAGGGATCCCACCACCATGGCCACACAGACCGAGGAAGCAGTTCCCCAGCTGAGCGGCACTTCAAAGCCTGTCAAGAAGAAGCAAAGATGGCACACAGAGTCAGGTGTTCAAGAGGAAGGAGTAGGAGGAGGTGAGAGGCAGGGAAGAAAGCAAAAGAGGCTGAAAAAAGCAACACCAGCAACAAAGAAATGGCTGTGGAGAAGCTGGCTGGTGTGTGTGGTACGAATCCACGTGGCACGGAACCAGAGCCTCCCATGCTGTGGTCACGGCCAGCTGGGAAGCGGTGGGTCAGCCCACCAGGAAGCAGCAAATTGGCCCCCCCAGGAAGCCCGGAGTCAGCCCGTCAGGCATGATTTTTAATACACATGTTCTTACTCTTAAACCCCAGCAGGGTTGTGAGTCCAAGCAAACAGTACTAAATATTATTATCCTTTAGGCACCACAATTTGAAATCTGCCGCCAACTTGGACACTTTGAAGAGAATATTCATTTTCTCTTCCAATAATAAAATATTATTTCCTGTATTTAACAACTTGTTTTTTTCACTTTATGGGAAAATGTTTTTCCTTTATTTGGTCTGAGAAAATGATATGGTATTTATTATCTTATTATGTGTTTTGGTTGAAAGTTCCTCTAAGTAACTGTGAAGCAATAACAAGACGCCCCTTTCTGCTTTTTCTGGTGTATTTTCTCTTCCTTTTCGTTTTTTCTAGGTCACTTGTGAAATCTCTAAATTAAAATGTGCAAATTATTTTTTCCAGAATCCTTTGATTTTTATTCTCTGAGTTGAGACACACACGCGTATAAATTTTCCTGTTTATAACAAAATTTCCTCATGTATTCATCAAGGAAACAAATCAGGTTTCAAATCTCAACATCAATGTGTTCATTTCCCAGAAATATTCCATGCTCATAAATAAATCACGATTCTGCCCATTCCGGGGCCTCTCTCATGTGGCTCTGAAATTGTATGAATAAGTAGTATTCAGGGTTCCCTCAGACATGGAGCAGGTAACGTTGATGGGAATGACTTAAGGAGCACAACAGTGTGACAGGGACCAGACGATACAGTTTTCGTTTGTTGTTGTCAGGTGTCGTCAAGTCAGTTCCAACTCATGGCGACCTTATGTACGACAGAGCAAAACACTGCCCGGTCCTGCACTATCCTCACAATTGTTATGCTTGAGCCTGTTGTTGCAGCCACTGTGTCAGTCCATCTCGTTGAGGGTCTTCCTCTTTTTCGCTGACCCTCTACTTTACCAAGCATGTTGTCCTTCTCCAGGGACTAATGTCTCCCGATAAAGTGTGCAAAGTATGTGAGACATGGTCTCGCCATCCTTGCTTCTAAGGAGCATTCTGGCTGTATTTCTTCCAAGACGGATTTGTTCGTTCTTTTGGCAGTCCATGGTATATTCAATATTCTTTGCCAACACCATAATTCAAAGGCGTCAATTCTTCTTTGGTCTTCCTTATTCATTGTCCAGCTTTTGCATGCATATAAGACAATTGAAAACATCATTGCTTGGGTCAGGAGCACCTTAGTCTTCAAGGTGACATCTTTGCTTTTGAACACTTTAAAGAGGTATTTTGCAACGGATTTGCCCGATGCAATGTGTCATTTGATTTCTTGACTACTGCTTCCATGGGTGTTTTCTAGGAAGAGGTTTTCTAGGAAGGAGAAAGTCTTCACTCCCTGTATTACTTTTCTGTTGCTGCTGTAACAAATTACCATAAACCTAATGATTTAAAATGACACAAAATTTATCATTTTACAGTTCTAGAGGCTGAAAGTACAAAACGGGTCTTACTAAGCTGAAACCAAGGCACTGGCAGGACAGCATTCCTTCTGGAGGCTCTAGGGGATAATTTGTTTCCTTGCCTTTTCTAGCTTCGAGAGGCACCCACATTCCTTGGCTTGTGGGCCCCCGCCAGTGAGAAGTGACATCACTCCAGCCCGTGTTTCCGTCACCACATCTCCTTGTCTCACTCTCCTGCCTTTTCTTCCGCTTAGAAGAACTCTTGAGATTCCGTTTGGCTCACCCAGGTAATCCGGGATAATCTCGCCATTCAAGAGCCTTAATTTAATCACAGCTGCAAAGTTCCTTTTGCCATGTAAGGAAACATATTCACAGGCAATGGGAATTAGGACATGGGCATCTTTGGGGGGCATTATTCTGCCCACCACAGTCTCTGATGTACTTACTGGAAGATAAAAGTTTCATTTAAAATAAAAATTGCTGCTTCTGTCCTCTAGGATATTGGCATTATTATGGAGGTATATAGCTTTTTTTTTTTTTTTAAGTTTGGAATCATCTTGAGGGGCCTAAATGGGTTTTTTTTGGTTTTGGTTTTGGTTTTACTTGCGAAAGGTGAGGATGAGTAAAAGAGTAATACCTGATTGCTGAATCATTCTGTATAACAAAATGAGATGGATCTGGAAGTTCAGCACCGCTCTGGACAGGAGTGAAGAGCCCAGGAAAGAAGATAAAGTGGAGATGTGGGAAGAAAGGTTGGAGAGAATGTGGTGGGAGGATGGTGGGAAGCTGGGCCTGAGGTTCCCCACCACCAGGGAGAAATGCCCAGGGGCGGGACAGCCAAGGGACTTCTAGGAACAATGAATGTTAGTTTTCAGTTTTAGATTGCTCCTTGTTTTGGGGTTTTGCTCTGTACCCTGTATTACTCAGAACCTTCAAGGAGCGTCTACCTTATCTGGCAAATTTGTAGAGGTGGATTTGGGAATTGAAGGAAAGAGGGACCATGTTTACCATGGAGAAAAGTGATGTGAAGAGAAAAAAGCAGACAGCAATGACTGGGGCCGTAGGAGTACACAATCCCCCCAAACCCTCTGTGGTATTCAGAAGTGGAGCCCTGGTGGCGCAGTGGTTAAGTACTCTGCTAGTAACCGAATGGTCGATGATTCAAACCCACCAGCTGCTCCGTGGGAGAAAGATGTGGTAGTCTGCTTCTGTAAAGATTACAGCCTTGTAAACCCTATGAGGCAGTTCTGTTCTGTCCTATAGGGTTGCTATGACTTGGAGTTGACTTGATGACAATGGGAATGGGGGTATTACGAAGGGCTTTGTGGATCTCCTGGCACAGCCCGAACGGGGCCAGTATCTGAGTCAGCCACACTGTGTAGGAGAAACACAGGAAACAGGAGGCCAGGATGGAGCTGCTGAGAGGGGCCCTGAGGGAGAGTGGGAGAGCTCAGGGCAGGATTAGGGGCTGGAGGGGCCTGAGGGAGAGCAGGAGAGCTCAGGGCAGGGTCAGAGGCTGGAGGGGCCACTGTCACCACCAGGAGGGAGTTATGAAATATAACAAACCTCAGGGTTTCCCTGAGATATCTAGGGAAGGAAATCTGTTAAAATATTTCTATTTTTGGCCAATCAAGTTGAGTCATTATGGCCTGATTCTGTGCTATAGATTGGAAGTGGGGCCTGGTTTTGGAGGCAAGAGATTCTGAAGTTTAGGACATTTGTGTTACACAAGCCACTCAGTGCATCTAAGGCTGCAATTTCTGGGAGAAAGAAGCTGAATTAAATGAGAGCAAAGTTTCTTTAATTTGTGACATTGAAGAATTTTAGGATCTAAAATTTCTGGATTGACTGTCCCTCTCAATCTGGCCCACACCATTAGAGAAACTACCATCTGATGAAAGCTATTTTTACACTCAGACTCTCAGTTGGTGGGTAAAAAAAAAAACATTGAAACCCATTGCCATGAACTCAATTCCGACTCATAGCGACCCTGTAGGACAAAGTGGAACTGCCCCATAGGTTTTCCAGGGAGTGGCTGGTAGATTCGAACTACTGACCTTTTCTTGGGTACCTAGCTATTACTGACATTTAAGGGGAGATACAGACCCATCAAATGCTAAATGAGTAAAATCCTTTTTCTTTTCTTTTCTTTTTTTAATATGGTAGTTTTAAGAAAAAAAATACAAATATCTATTTCACGACTGGCAAATTCCAGTAACCTGAAGTCCTGTAACATGTCAGAGTCCCTCAGCCTCCACTCCTAACAATAGGAAATTGCAACCTAACCACATTTGTCCTTGTGTATTTTCTCCCTGAAAGAAAGGCCTGGTGATCTACTTCCAAAAATCTTCCAGTGAAAACCCTATGGATCAACACAGTCAGATCCCCAGCAGATCACAGGGATGGCATAGGACTGGGCAGTGTTGTGTTCCATTGTGCATAGGATTGCCATGAGTGGGTCTGTCTGACAGCAACAACAAATTTTCTTCCTGCAGTAGAAATTAGGCTACAAAATTGCAAGGCAAGAACAAAAGAGAACCATTGCATGTTGATGAGTTGTAGATTCTGAAGTAAACTTGAAACTGAAGGTTAAATTTGGGTGATGGATTTGAAGATTGCAAGGGTGAACATAGCACAGTAATTTCCAGTTCCTAGAGGAAGCCATTGGAGCCCTGGATTGTGACCTGAGACTGCCCAGAGTGGGTCTTGTGTATTGTAGGGGGCAGTGTACAGGGCGGATGGCAAACCAGATGGGGAGAGCTATGATCCTCATGAGACAGTGGACAGACTGGATGGGGAGGGCTATGATCCTCCCGAGACAGTGGACAGACCGGATGGGGAGAGCTATGATCCTCACGAGACAGTGGGACAGACCGGATGGGGAGGGCTATGATCCTCACGAGACAGTGGACAGACCAGATGGGGAGAGCTGCCAGATTGTGTTTATTCTTAGGAAGACCAGGAGCTGGAGGACCCCAAGGCCAGGACAGGGCCCTGAGTAACCTACTGACACCGATTAGAATTCATTTAGAAAAGTACAGATGGATGCGCTGGTCTCACTCAAGGATTTACCACACAAATGCTGGTTTTAACTGAAGTGCCTGGAGGTGTTTTCCAGAGGGCTTGATGAGTGAGCAAGAGATCTCCCAGATGATGTAGCTCACTGTCAAGCTGCTGCCCCACCTGACTGCCCCGAGACAGCTTCAAGGCCAGCCAGCACGCCAGGTGAGTCACGTGCTCCAGGTGAGTCACGTGCTTTGCCATACTGCATTCAGAAGAGGTAGCAATTCACACCTGAGCCTAGTTTTGAACTCGGTCAATGACTTCACTCAGTGGACTTCATTCATATCGGTCCAGTTTTTACTTTTTGTATTTTGAAGCTATGTTACTGGGTGTGTCAGAGGATTTAGGATGGCAACGATGTGCCTCGTTACGTTTGGTAACTCTTCTTGTCTTACAGTCTGTCTCGTCTGATAATAAGATAACCATACCAGCTTTCTCTTGGTGGATATCCGTATGGTGACTCTTTTCCCATCTTCACACTTTGAAGCTTTCTTATATGTAAAATGTATCTACTGGAAGCAACATAGTTGTTTGTTTTTCCCCCCTTTTTCCTCCCACCTCCTCATTACCCTCGTGTGGCCATTCCTCTGGCCCCTCCCACCTCCTCACTTTCCATACTTGCTGCTTCCTGGGACTCCTCCCACCACCACACGATCCACATCTGGGCTACCACCTCCTCAATACCCACACCTGTGCCGCTCTCTGGCCCATCTCATCACCTCACTGGGCACACCTGTGACATCCACTGACCCAGAGTGTTGCCTTCTGCTGGCCCCTCCCACTTCCTCATATGCCACGCCTATGTTTTCCTCTGTCTCCTCCCATTTCCTCACTCCCCATACCTGGACCCTTGTTTTTGTTTGTGTGTTTTTTAACTTTCCATTCTCCCCTCTCCCCAGCCCCTAGTAACCACTGACCTTTTATCTTGATGGATTCACCTTTTCTAGATATTTCATGTAAGTAGGATCATACAATATTTGTCCTGTTGTGTCCGGCTTATTTCACATGTTTTCAAGGTTCATCCATGTGGTGGCATGCATCAGAACTTCATTTCTCTGTAGCTGAATAATACTCCATTGTATGCATGTAAGGAGCCCTAGTGGTGCAGTGATTAAGCACTTGACTGCTAACCGGAAGGTCAGCCATTGGAACCCACCAGCTGCTCCATGGGAGAAAGATGTGGGAGTCTGCTTCTGTAAAGATTTCAGCCTTGGAAACCCTATGGGGCAGTTCTGCTGTGTCCTGTAGGGTCCCTGTGAGCCAAAATTGATAGCAATGGGTTTGGTTTTCGTTTTTGTTTTTTTAAATACGTATATACCAAATTTTGTTTATCCACTCATCTACTGATAGGCCCTGGGATTGTTTTCACCTTTTGGCTATTGCAGATGATGCTGCAGTGAACCTTGGCGGACATCTGTCTGTCTGAGTCTCTGTTTTCAATCCTTCTGGGTATATACTTAGGAGTGAAATTGGTAGGTCATATGGTAATTCTACGTTTAACTTTGAAAAACTGCCAAACTGTTTTATACAATGACCTTACCATTCCCCTCAGCAATGAATGAGGGTTCCAATGTCTACACATCTTCACCAACATTTATTTTTCATTTTTCTGATAATAGCCATCCTAGGGGAGGTGAAGTGGGACCTCATTGTGGTTTTAACGTGCATTTCCCCAATGACTAATGATGCTGTACATCTTTTCATGTGTTTATTGCCCATTTGTGGATCTTCTTTGGAGTAATGTTTATTCAAGGCTTTTGTCAGTTTTTAAAGTTGTTAAAATTTTGGTGCTGAGTTTTAAGAGTTCTTCACACACTCTGTATGTGGGCTATCTTTTAATTTTCTTCATAGTGCCCTTTGATGCACAAAAGTTTAATTTGGATGAAATCCAGTTTATCTATTCTTTTTTCTCTCGTTGCTTGTGATTTTGGTATCAACATATAATTTTTTTATGCATTCTAGCAGTCTTAGTTTTTTGCTTGGATTAGTCGATTTATATCAATTACTGATATTTCTGGGTTTATATATACTGTCTTACCTGTTATATGTTCCATTTTTTTCTTCTTCACCTTTTCTTGGATTAATAATTTTTTTAAAGTATTTGATTTTAGCCTTGGTTAACCTACCATAGCCTTCTCTACTGCCTGCTTCCATTTCTTCTGTACTGAGCCCGACTCCAGACTAAGGTGTTAAACGTGCAGTTCTGGGTTCCAAAGACTCGAGAGGGGAAGTTGCAGACTCTGAGGGTTTGGAGGTGAGCAATATTTGGGTTATGCTTAGAAATGAATGGCTAGATGGATAAATAGAAGTGGAGGGCTGAATTAGAGAATCCTTTGAAGGATCTATGAGATACATGTGGTTTATAATGGGGGAGTCACAGGAACTGCGTTTGCAACAACCGAAAAGAGAGATACCGTCAGTGACATCCAACACAGCAAAGGTTCCTTGGCTCTAAGTGTAGCCAGGTTTACCAAGTTTAACAAACACTTCTGTCTTTTGAGAAGAAGTCATGCTACAGACATTCTAAAATCCAAATTGAGTATCACTCATTATTTAATTGTTTGATTTCCTATAATTCCTTGGATATTTTTGGTCAAAGAGACAGGTGTCATCTGCACACCTCATCTGTTGGCTTCCCTCTTCCTGGTTTTCCCTTTGATTATAAGCAAAGAGTTTTCCTCTCTGTTTTTCTAGAGCTAACACTCCATTCCTCTGTCTCTGCTACCTCCTCTGAAACATCTCTCCTGTGTCAACATCTTCACTGTCACCATTTATGCCTCTCCTCTGCAGAATAAATCTTCTTTTGTCCCTCCTACCCCTTCTATTTATTACATTCAGTCTCTTGGATCCCTTTGTCAAGAGGTTGATACCTACTACTTCCATTTTCTATACCTGTATTTCTTTGTTGATGTATTAGCTAGGTATTTTCAGCTGCAAGTAACAGAAAATCCAATTAAAAGTAGTTTAAATAATGAAGGCATTAGTAATCTTTAATCATAAAAATCCCAGAGTCAGGAAAGTTGTAGGACTGGCAAAGGGTTCAGTGACGATATTCAAGACCCAAGATCTTCCCATCTTTCATCTGTACTGTTCCTGGCATATTGGCTTTTACCCGTAGCCTGGATCCTCATGGTTGCAAGGTGGCTGCAATAACTCCAGGCATCACACCTCACACAACTATGTCCAAACACTGAAAAAAGGGCAGTTTCTTCTCATGTATCTCTTTTCATCAGGAGGGAAAACGTTTCAAAAAGACTCCTTGGCAGACTTCTATGGTCCATTACCCAGAATTAGGTCAAATGTCCTGACTACGAGGGAGGCTGGGAAAATGAGTATGAGGCATTTTAATCCTCTATAGTAGGAGAGGAGCCCTGGTGGTACAGTAGTTGAGAGCTCAGCTGCTCATCAAAAGGTCGGCAGTTCAAATCCACCAGCTGCTCCTTGGAAACCCTATGGGGCAGTTCTACTCTCTCCTATAGGGTCACTATGAGTTGGAATTGACTTGACAGCAATGGGTTTGGTTTTTTGGTTTTATAGTAGGAGATGGTTCTGCTAGCAAGAAGGTAATATTTTGGAATGTTATGGTTGCTGGTAGGAAACTGATAATGTTTACCACAGTTAAGTCCTTTTAATTCATCTTCTGCTCTTGAGCCCCAGATCCATATATCCTATTGTTACTAGAAATTTCCACTTGGATGATCCACAAGTATCTCAGATTCAATGTATCCACCCTTCTTCAAGTGCCTGCCTCTTCCTCCTCTGTGCTCTGCCTCAGGCAGGGCCTCCACCATCTACCCAGTCGCCAAGCCAAGAATCTAGGAGTCATCTCTGACTCCTCTTTCTCACCCCCTTTCACCACGGAGCCTGACAGACGTATGTCTGTCTCCCCTGTGCCCCTCACATCCATCCACACCCCTCTGTCCTCACTGCCTCTACCCTACTTTGTCCATTGCTGAACTACAGCACAGTGCTTAAAAGGAAAACTCAGTGAGTGCCCACAACCCCATGGAAGATATACATTTTAAGACAAGCAATGAAATCCCTCTTGCTGTATCAATTAGCCCCTTTTTCAGAAGCTAAAGGGGCCATGTGGGGTTGGGTGCAGTGAAGGCCAGATACAGCAGGATGGGTTACTACTGGAAGAGGATTATAAAGGACAGGGTGTTTAACTCTCTGTAAGTCCCACACTACCCATGTGCTTTTTCTCCTGTGCTCACTGTCCCTGACAGAATAACTGAGGTGAATAAAATTCTGAAAGTCAATTTTTGATCCCCAAGTGTATTGGCTCTCGGTGGGCTTGATGGATCAGAGTAATGTAAAAAGTAGGAACTCCAGCCCCAGGGTTTTATAGCACCTATAAAACATGTTTTATAATTTTTGCTCAATTTTATGCCGTTAGGCTAAACATGTGATATCATGTGGCACTTTAAGTACATTGATTTATGTTAAGTCAGCAATTCCATCTATAATAAAAAGTCCCAAGTATGGGTTTTAAAAGTAATCTACTGTATTTATTATTGACATAAGCAGTTACCTGCAGTCCATTTGAACATTATCTTAGATTTAACTCATGTATTAAAGATATTATGTTTCCCACTCAGCAAGGTCATCACCAAGGTGAAAACCGTGTATGTTTGAAAATGAAAATGGTCAAATGTGTAACGATAAATATTTTTAAAATAGATGGTATACAGGATTTTATCGTTGCACTTTACCAATTAATAATTATACTGTTTAGTTTTGTTTGTTTTTTTACACCTCCCTCCTCCCCCCAATCTCTAACCTGGGCAACCAACTAATCTGTTCTCCAGCTCTGTGAGTCTGTTATTTCAAGAATGCTATATAAGTGAATTTGTACCCTATGTAACCTTTTGAGATCAACTCTTTTTTAAATTCAGCATAATTCCCTTGAGGTCTGTTTAGTTTTATGGGGATTGACTCATGGTTGTTTCACCAGGGTAGTTATACCTGGGCTGGCAACATTCAATTAATTTTAGGACTACTTTCCTAACAGGGGAACATTATTTATAATCACAAGCCCATATTAATGAATGAGAAAAGTTCATTGTTAGACAGTTCGAACAAAAAATGCATCCAGTTCATTGTCTGGTCCCCTCCCCTCAGCACTTAATCCAGTCTAAGCGGTGGTTGGCAGTCATCATTTAAAAACCATCCCGTTACCTTAATGTTAGTTTAAAAGATGCTTTAGTTAAACACTTGGAAAAAAAAAAATGAAACAAAGTTGGAAAGGCTCCGTTTTTATTTCGCGCTAGCAGAACGTCTGTTTCTAGTTGACAGCATCTCTTGAACTCACCCTGTGTGACGCGGTGAGCCCGGAGGCCCTGGTGAAACAAGATCCGCAAGGGCTGGAGGCACAGATCTGCGCTGTGTTCTGACTCTCGGATGTGCTGTATTGTTCTTGAGATAGGGTGTAACGGTTGATTTTTGTTTTCGTAAATAAATTGCAAATTTGACAAAGGCTATTTCTTTTCAGAGACCTCAATGTGGTGAGGTCAACAGCTTGGGGCTGAGTTTAGTTCAGCAGAGTGCCGCCAGACCCACTTAGTGTAACACCTAAGCCAGCAATTTGATCTCTATCACTCTGACTCCTGTGTCTCAGAACCTAGGTGTAGAAAAGGGAGGTGTTACTCATTGATCTTCAGTTAAATAATATGCAAGACAAATGAGTAAGAGGAAAAAAATCATTAACAACTACAAACTCAATCACAAAAAACAAATACAAAACCCTAAATTATTAAGAATACTACCCAAAAATGTATTTATATTCACTGTTCTATTGAGGCTACCACTGTCTATCAGTCTGCCGTATTGTGGTGGCTTGTGAGTTGCTGTGATGCTGGGAGCTATGCCATCGGTATTTCAAATACCAGCAGGGTCACCGATGGTGGACAGGTTTCAGCGGAGCTTTCAGACTAAGACAGCAGCAACAATGATCATTTCTCTGCTGGATTCTGTTGAAAAAACATCTACTTTAATATTTCATCTTTATGACATTTTAGTAATATTAATAACAGGTGTCATACCTATTTTATATCAGTGACAACAAAGAACATAGCTTTAATCTGTGAGTGTAACCTTTTCTTCCTTTTTGATTTTAAAATCACCTGCCTTAAAAAAAAAAAAAGTTACAGATGTCGAGTTTAATACCCTAGATTTGCTAAGCTTTCTTTTTCCCTTTAGTCCATGAAGTAAGCATACTGGAAGGAAGTGGACACTTCCAGGAATACTCCCTCTGGTTCTTAACCACCACCTGTCTTTCAGTTTGTCGTACATGTGGCTTGTGTGTTGCTGTGATGCTGGAAGCTCTGCTACCAGGAGGGTGACCTGCGGTGGGCAGGTTTCAGAGGAACTTCCAGACTAAGGCAGACTAGAAAGAAAAGCCTGGTGATCTACTTCTAAAAATTAGCCAACGAAAACCCTAAGGACCACGACAGAATGTTGTCTGATACAGTGCTGGAAGACGAGCCCCGTAGGCTGGAAGGTGCTCAAAACACACCGTGGCCGCAACAATGGGCTCGAGCAGACCACTGATCACGAAGATGGCGCAGGACCGGGCAGCGTTTTGTTCTGTTGTACATGGGTCACCACGAGTCCGAGCTGACTCCATGGTGACTAACATCAACAACTGGTTCTTAAGAACACCCTCGTCATTGTTTCTTAACGCATCAAAACTTTAGGAATTCATTTAAAGTTCAATTTTTGGGAGTAGTGTTAGGGGAGGTACGGCAAGAGCTAGACCGGGAGGTATGCGTTTCTGCTTGGAGGCTGTTCCACGGGTAAAAGCCGCTGCCTTTGGCGGGAGAGCAGGCCGCTGAGCTGTAGTAGAGCTTTCCTCTCACCCTCTGGACGTGTGCTGGGTATTTCATGCCAAGCTGTTAATATTTACATAAATCAAAGAGCCCAGTGATTATAGTTGTGTTCCCATTGTTCATGCGCTAAATTTACCTCATCTCACTTATCAGATCAGAGCTACCACACACTTCGTTTAAATCAGAACATGCTGAATTGGTTTTCTTTAGCCCTTCAAATTGCCCCCTCCCATTAAGCCGATTAACGCATTGCCGTCCAGTTGATTCCTACTCCTAGTGACTCTATAGGACAGCGTAGAACTGCCCATAGGGTTTCCAAGGAGTAGCTGGTAGATTTGAACTGCTGACCTTTTGGTTAGCAGCTAAACTCTTAACCACTATGCCACCAGGGCTCCATTAAGCATATTAGCCTTGGGCTTTTCAAAAACGACATGACCCTTGGAAACTCCTGTCTAGTTTTATCTAATGGACACAGAGTGAATTTTTTAGAGAGACTCAATGTCCTAAAATACCTGAATGGAGAGGGTTCTACTAGACTCTATCCCTTAAAGTAGCACTAGAGTGACATCTTCCGGTAGTACAGCTTCAGTGGCTGTGTAAGGGAGATGTCATCGCTGAGTGCCAAACAGAGGACACTCGGAGACACATGCTCTGTTGTTGTTGTGTGCCGTTGAGTCGATTCCGACTCATAGCAACACTAGAGGACAGAGTAGAACTGCCCCTGTAGGATTTCCTAGGCTGTAATCTTTATGGGAGCGGATCACCAGGTCTTTTCTTCCACGAAGCTGCTGTGTGGGTTCGAACAGCCAACCTTTTGGTTAGCAGCTGAGCACTTTAACCACTGTAACACCAGGCATCCTTGAAAGATGCTGTAAATAGCTGAATATACCTACTTAGAAATTAGAATATTGCTAACTTCAAAAAGTTACATTGCATACATTTCTGCATGTCATTTTTGGAAATCCGTAATCACATGCCAGTTCACATTGGCAAAAATTCTAAAGCTTGACAACACACTCTCTTAGTGAGGAAGGAGGAAAACAGGCATTTTCATAATGCTCCAACCCCTCTAGAGGGAATTCCACAATGCCTAACAAAACCATATACGCATTTATCCTTTGACCCAGCAATCCCACTTTCGCCTGAAGACAAACTTCCAACAATGTAAAAATACACATGCACAAGGTTATTTATTGCAACATTATTTGTAATTGCGAAATACTGGCCATTTACTAAACACCCAAATATAGGAGATTGGTGAATAAACTATGCTATACACACACACAATACAGCACTATGTAGGTATAAAAAAAGAACAAGGATAATCTATATGAACTGATAGGGAGTCTTTGCAAGATACGTTGTTAGGCAGAGGGAGATAACCTTTGTAAAACACTGACATCTGCATTAATACTATTCTGAATACTAATTAATCCAGGACATGATTTCAATTTTTAGTACTAGAAATTTGGGATGATCAGGAATGGTGGAGATGGGTCAGGAAAGCATTGTAAGCCAGGTTTTAGGCCAGGTGGTTAATGCATTTGGCTGCTAACCAAAAGTTTGGAGGTTCAAGTCCACCCATAGGTGCCTCTGAAGAAAAGCCTAGTGATCTACTTCCAAAAACATCAGTTATTGAAAACCTATGGAGTACAGTTCTTCTCTGACACACACGGGATTGCCATGAGTTGATGCTGACTCCATGGCAACTGGTTAGTTTTATGGTACCTAGCTTTGCCCAAGCCATGGTATTTTCAATCGCCTCATATGCACGCAAAAGCTGGACAATGAATAAGGAAGACTGAAGAAGAATTGATGCCTTGGCATTATAGTGCTGGTGAAGAATATGGAGTATATCATGGACGGCCAGAAGAACGAACAAATCTGTTTTGGAGGAAGTACAGCCAGAGTGCTCCTTAGAAGGGAGGATGGCGAGACTTCATCTCACATATTTTGGACATGTTACCAGGAGGGACCCGTCCTTGAAGAAGAAGACCATGCTCAGTAAAGTAGAGGGTCAGGGAAAAAGAGGAAGACCCTCAACGAGATGGACTGACACAGGGGCTGCAACAATGGGCTCAAGCACAGCAACGATGGTGCAGGACCAGGCAGTGTTTCGTTCTGTTGTTCATAGGGTTGCTGTGAGTTGGAACCGACTTGACAGCACCCAACAACAACAGCAACAAGCTTTGCCTATCATGTGCCAGCTCTTTTTGTCTTCTGACATACTCACTAATGCAATATGTTTGGGGCAGGTCGCCTCCCTTCATGATGTGTATATTTATCAGAAGCAGATAACAAAAATCTATTTTTAGGTGTATGAATTGAAACACACCTGAGTGTCCCATGTTGCAGTATTCCCAGACAGATCACAGTGGACAGAGGACAGCCAGCGGGCAAGAGTCTAACCAGTCCATTCACTCCAAGATTTTACACTGGTTAGTTGACATGGGTGTGTGATTTAAATGTCTGCTTTATTTCTAACAGTCCCTCTTTGCTCTGAAACACTTAGAGTCGAGATCAGGTGGGAAAACCCTACTACCTTCCAAACGGTAAAAATATGGTCGTATTTCTCTTCCTATTGTGATTCTTTTGACGGGCTGGTGGTTTTATTTTATTTTTTCTTATGCTTTTCTCTTTCCTCTTCTCATTTGGAGGGTCAGAGGAAGGTACCTTGTTGTACAGTTTTATTACAGTGCTAGTTGTATAGATTTGTTACTTCTACTCAGAAGCCTGGTGTGGGAGGAGCCACCGTGTCCAGGAGCTGGGCCCTGGGGAAGCTGCGCACGAATTAGGCTCCTGAGCCGGACGCAGCGCCTGTGGCAGGAGCCCGGGAGTGAGCGCACCAACACGGGGGCAGAGCGCTTTCCTCCTGAGACGTCTCTCGTGCGCCCTCTACTGACAAAGCTTAATAGTCGGCCAACTGGCTAAGGAAAACCAAAATTTTAGAATAGGTGCAAAAAGGATGAACTTGGAGCTGAGAGACAGTAAATCCATAATCAGCACAAGAAATGTTCATATTTACCTTCTGTCTTAGTTATCTAGTGCTGCCATAACAGAAATACCACAAGTGGATGGTTTTAACAAAGAGTTTATTTCCTCACAGTCAAAGTAGGCTAAAAGTCCAAATTCAGGTCCAGGGGAAGGCTTTTCTGTCGGTCTTCTTCTCTTCAGTGTTCCCCCGGACTAGGAGCGTCTCTGCGCAGGGACCCCGGTCCAAAGGACGCGCTCTGCTCCCAGCACTGCTTTCTTGATGGTATGAGGTCCCCCTGTCTTACTGCTCGCTTCTGTCTTTTAAATCTCCAGAGATTGTCTCAGGACACAATCTAGTCTTGTAGATCAGGTCCTGCCTTACTAACACAACTGCCACCCATCCTCCCTCATTAACATCACAGAAGCAGATTTACAACATACAGGAAAATCACACAGTACCAGGAATCATGGCCCAGCCAAATTGATACACACATTTTTTTTGGGACATATGCAAATCATGACACCTTCCTAAAGCTGTTCCTCCAAAAGGCTGGTTAATTCAAATATTTTCTCATCCGCTGTTTTTCTCCTCCTCAATATGCTGTTCATAAGTATGTGCAGTTTAGTGTTTTGTTTTTTTTTTAGTGTCTAATTTACATAGAAGGTCCCTAGGTAGAGCAAACAGTTTGTGCTGAACTACTAACCTAAAGGCTGGCGGCTTGAGCCCACGCAGTGGCCCTGTGGAAGAACGTCCTGGAGATCTGCTTCTGTAAAAATGACAGCCCAGTAAACCCTATGGAGCAGTTTTGGGGTCTCCACGAGTTGGAATCAACTGGATGGTAACATTTTTTTTTTTAAACTTACATAGAGTTTTTTCTTGTACCAAGTTAGGGTGAGGAGGGTCCTTTAAAATTTTCTGTTTAGAAAAATATAGTATTGCCTGTTCTTTCCTGAGCTTATTCACTTCTTATGAGGAAGGAAAAATGTGGTGAGTTTATTTTTGGGTTTATCTGATGTTTCCTCGTGATTAGATTTAGGCTGTGACCTTCTGGTTATACCACAGAAGTGTTCTCTCCAGTGCATAATATCAGAAGTACAAGATGCCAGTTCGTCTCAATCCTGCTAATGTTAACTTGTATCACTTGGTTAAGTGGTGTATATTAGGTTTCTGCACTATCTTTTCTTCTTCTTTTTTTCTTTTATTGTACTTCAGGTGAAGGCTTACAGAACAAATAGTTTCTCATGAAACAGAAGTACACATGTTGTTTTATGACGTTGGTTAACAACCCCACAACATATCAACCCTCTAACCTCTCAACCTTTTTTTTTTGGTGAAAATACACATAGCCAAAGATACACCATTTCCAAAATTGCTACATGCTCTGCACTATTTTTCCCTTTATAATGGATAAGTATCTTGTGAGGGGATAGTTTCAGACCATGCGTATATCCTGTTAACTCCACAAACTTTCACCCACTGGTTTCAGTACCCATGGATGATTACTGCCTGAATCAGTTATTATTATGATGGTGCCAAATGGCAAATTTCTATCATTCCATCTTAGTTGGCTTTCTGTTGTAAGGAAGAGCTTTCCTTCTCTGTTTATTTCCTTCTGTTTATTATTATTATTTACTGTTTATTGTAGGTCCAAGGCAAGAATGCTATCTCAACTGCTATTTAACATTGAACTGGAGGTGTCAGCCAATACAGTTAGACCAGAGAAATCAATTAGAGGCATAAGAATTAGGAAAGAAGAAGTAAAACTATATCTCTTTGCAGATGATATGATCGTATACCTAGAAAACCCTGGAGAGTTAATGATACAACTAAGTCAAACGATGGTAAATTCAGTAAAGTGGCAGGATATAAAGTTAACATACAAAATTCGATAGCCTTCATATACACAAACAGATACCATAATCAGTTAGACAACATAAAGGTAGACAAAGTCATATTTAAAAGGCAGCAAAAATAATACATTTAACAAGAAATATGCAAACTCTGTATGAGGAAAACTTTAAAATACTTGAAAGGCATGAAAGTAGACCTGAATAAATAGAAAGACATCTTTGTTCTTGAATAGGATAACTTAACACAATAAAAGTGTTAGTTCTCTCTAAGTTAATTTATAAAATTAATGCAATTCTAATTAAAAAACACCAACAAGTTTTCTTATGGAGCCAGACAAGTTGATACTAATTTCAAAGAAAAAATAAACCAGAAAATACTGAAAAATCAAAGCTATGAAACAGGACTATCTCCACTGCTCATCAAAACACACTCTAAAGCCTCGAAGCTGAGAACCACGTGGTGCTGGTGTATGAAGAGCGAGGCAGGCCAGTAGAACGGGACAGAAAGTTCAGGAGTAGACCCAAATACAGATGGGAATTCAGTACACAACAAAGATGGCATCTCAAATCACTGGGGCAAAGATGGACTTTTTAATAAATGCCGTTGTGACAACTGGTTAGCCCTTTTGGAAAAGGTAAAATTAGACCCATACTTCATATTATAAACAAAGAATAAACTTCAAATGGTTCAGGCATCTAAATGTAAATGAGGAAATCATACAAGTACTAAAAAAAAAAAATGGGTGTATTCCTCTTTCACATGGGTGCAGGGAAAGGACTTCTGTCTCAAAAGTTCAGATGCCATAAAAAGAAGATTGATAGACTTGACTACGTAAAAATAAAAAGAAACCTTTCCAAGGCAAACCAAACAAGCAAACAGACACATCCAAAACACCATAATTAAGTCAAAAAACAAGTGAAGATTGAAAGCATTCCCTTTGAGAATGGGAACAAGACAAGGATGCCCATTACCACCACCCTTATTCAATATTGTCCTGGAAGTCCCAGCCAGAGCAGTAAGGCAAGAATGGATAAAAAATTGGTACATACATACAATGGAATTCTATGCAACAATAAAGAGTTATGATGAATCCGCGAACATAACATGGGTAAATCTGGAGGATGTTATGATGAGTGAAATCAGTCAATCACAAAAGGACAAATACTGCATGATATCACTTTTATAAAAACTCAAGAATAGGTATACACACAGAAAGCAATGTTCTTTGATGGTTACTAGGGATGGGAGGGGGAAGGAAGGAGAATCACTTAGATAGTAGACATGTGTTAATTCTGGTGATGAGAAAGGCAATACACAATATGGGGGGAAATCAGCACAATTTGACCAAGGTAAATGAAGACACAGGGTGGTACACAAGAATAAAGGACAACTACAGAAATGCTATAACATACAATTTTGCAACAACTGTGTCTTAGTTATCTAGTGCTGCTATAACAGAAATACCACAGGTGGATGGCTTTAACAAAGAGAAATTTATTCTCTCACAGTCTAGTAGGCCAAAATTCCAAATTCAAGGTGTTCAGCTCTGGAGGAAGGTCCTTGTCATCAATCTTCCTCTGTTCGAAGAGCTTCTCAGCACAGGGACCTCAGGTCCTAAGGACGTGCTATTCTTCTGGCTCTTGTTCCTCGGTGGTATGAGGTCCCCAAGTCTCTCTGCTTGCTTCTGTCTTTTATCTCTCAAAAGAGATTGGCTCAAGACACAATCCAATCTTGTAGATCGAGTCCTGCCTCATTAACATAACTGCTGATAAATCCGATCTCATCAACATCATAGAGACAGGACTTACGGCACATAGGAAAATCACATCAGGTGACAAAACAGTGGACAAACACACAATACTGGGAAACATGGCTTAGCCAAATTGATACACATATTTTTGGGGGACACAGTTCAATTCATGACAAACAATAATAAGCAAAAAATATATGAGTGGTTATATAGGTAGATAGGTATGCTATATGCGTGTGGGAAGGTGAATGGAAGTACATGCGTATGCTTATATAGGTATTTTTGTGGTATAAGTATATATATGTTTGTATGTGCTTGCATATATACAAAGCATATAGAGAGTACGGTTATGGATACTTCCTAGACCTATCCAAACACCTTGTAGGATTTACCAGGTTTGTAGGCTCAGGACCGTAGTCTCCTGGGACAACTACAGGGTAAACGCGTGTGGGGGTCTGAAATGGGGGTGCCAGCAGGGTGGACGCGTGCGGGGCCTGAAATGAGGGTGTCAGCAGGGTGGACGGGTGCGGGATCTGAAATGAGGGTGTCAGCAGGGTGGACGGGTGCGGGATCTGAAATGGGGGTGCCTGCAGAGTGGACGCGTGCGGGGTCTGAAATGGAGCATGTGCCTGCAGGGCAGGCAAGCGTGGCCGGGAAAGGGCAGGAGGGCGCGTGGGAAGCCCCGAAGCGTCGCACCTGAACACGACGCCGGCCATGGCGCCTCCCGGCCTGCCTCCGGCGCCAGCCCCGCCCCTGACGTCATCACGGCCGCTCACGTGAGCGTGGGGCTGCGTGACCCGCCGGGCGTCACGTGAGCGGCCGCAGTCACGTGATCCCGGCCTGGCTGGGCTGCGGCCGCGTTCTGCTGCCCGGCTCTCACAGTGGCGGCTCCAGTCGGCTCCCGCAGCCGGATGGAGGAGGAGGATGAGGCAGCGCGGGCGCTGCTGCCGGACGGCCCCGGCGTGCTCCCGGCCTTCTGCGACCCCAGCCGCCTGGCGCACCGGCTTTTGGTGCTGGCGCTGATGTGCTTTCTCGGCTTTGGTGAGCCTCCGCCCGGGCGGGGAGGCTGCTAACCGAGGACACCCCACTTCCTCTCGGGGAGTCGGAGAACCCCGAGATCCGCACCGCGCCCGCCGGGGCCACGGGGTCTCCTCTCGTCGCCCTTGGCGGCCCGGGGAGCCTGTGGACGTAGCTAGTCCCCCGGGTGGGGTCAGGGGACTGGGCTGGGCGAGTTTGGGCCTCTCCGCTCTTCATCTCGCCCCCTGGGCCGTAGGTGAGAAGCAGGTCCAGATCTTCTTCAGGTTTCTGTTCGGGCGGTTTGTGCTCAGGAGGAATTCAGAAACTTATTACAGTCTGCCCCTTCCCAAAACTCTAATCTTTAAAAAAAAAATGATTTGGTTGACAGTCTTTTGTGTTCTTCACCCTATTTCGGAAAATGTATGAATGTGTCTTGCTAATTGCTTCGGATAGTTTCTCTTACTCTTCCGCTCTTCGGCTGTGTCCGTGGTCCGTGTGATAGGCTTGGCGATGGATGGTTTCACTTACGAAATCCGATGGTTCTGAAGGCAATTTCTGAAATAATTTTTACAACATCTTCCTGTGTTTCAGTGTTTGAGTCATTCAGCAACTCCCCTAATGTCAGTTTGGTATGAAAGGAATAAGGTGTTTTTCAGGGGGGGCAGTTGGATCCCCTGCAGTAAGCAGTTTTAGGGACATAGGTGGATAACCTTTTTTTACGGTACCGCTGGGGTGTATAAGTAGGTGTGAGGGATGCCTTTATTTCTTAATAATGTTTATTGCTCTTTTTAAAAAAAGATAATGAGCTTTAAAGCAGGTCGTGGATGTCCTTTACAAACTGTTAAAGCTGGAGCCAGAAGTGGCTGAGTTTAGAAACAAACCAGAAAACACCACAAGAATAACAACAACAAAATACTTAAAACGGTCCCTGTTCATTCTTACAGATTGTTTTTGGTGATTCCTGGTTACCTGTTGGGTTTCACAGCCAGAGTCGTATCTGTTTAATGACGGTCATTTTTCCTTTGAACCAGTTGTTTCTGATACTGTTTCCGAACATAGTGGAGGGATGGAGGCAGTATTAGCGTGTAGCCTACCACAGAATCTGTCAGTTATATTCAGTTTAAGATAAATTTGCACCCGCGTTGTCAAGCCTCTCCACTTCTCTCTTATCCCTCTTGATAGACATCATTACGTTTTGATTTAATCTTTTAGTATTCTCAGTTTAGTTTTCGCCATTCTTGTGTTCACTGAATTACTTCATCTTGGGTGTTCTTTTTTGTAGAATTGGAACTCTTGTTTCAAATTCTGATTTAGTCAGAATAGTTAGACTCCGTTCCTCTGCTTTTAAATAGTGAACTCAGGTAAAATTATTAGGAAACTGCTGAGGATGTTTGTAAAATTTTTAGCATGTGTTTTGGTATATGGCAGCTTGATGAAGATGCTAAAAAACTAGATGTGTGAAGCGTGATGAAGGTAAAATGGAAGAACAGTTAATTACTAACTTCTTAATTCAGGTTCCCAAAATTTACTGTATCTACACACTAAGAATTTGTTAATGATTTGGCATGTTTTCTCTAGTATTTGGCTACAACTTAGAAAATATTGATAGATGAAGAAGTGGGCCAAAAAAGTTTCCACCGTGTGAGTCCTCCAGCCTCTAGTGTAAACATTGAAACTCTCCATTTCAATAGTAATTACAACTTGAAACTTTTATATGGACAGTATGATTACTTACAAGATATTTGCTCTTCCCTTTTGTTTTCTAGGTAGCTATTTTTGCTACGATAATCCTGCTGCCCTTCAGATTCAGATTCAGCGGGTAAGTTAACGTTTCACCTGTATTTCTTTTGTGTGCTTTGGAGCAGATTTAGCCACTGAGGTATCGTCAGCTCTCAGGCTGCCTAGTCTGAAACATTGTCCAGTAAATCCACTTTAACATCTGTAGTCACCAGGTCACTAAGCACCAAGAAGCCTTCTTTTAGTTGGAGTGAGTGGCCGCAAAGACTTTATTAACCACACAGGTGACTTTGTCTCACACTTTAGTGCATGTTAGGTGCTGTTCCCACAGGGTTGCCTGGCTGTATTAGTCTTGGGTTTGCATTTCACTTTCTTATCACCAGAATGAAAAGGGATTGGATTGGCTAGCTTTCGACTTCTAAATATGTTGTTGTTGTTTGTTTTTTAAAGGATGGATACTGATAGTAGAATATTGACCATATCGGTAGTTCTGCTGTCGTTTTGCATTATAAAAACATACTTAATATTTATACTCATGGGTTTCAAATAGGCTTTTTTCTTTGTTGTCCTAGTCATCTAGTGCTGCTATAGCAGAAATACCACGAGTGGACGGCTTTAACAAAGAGAAGTTTATTCTCTCACAGTCCAGTAGGCTACAAGTCCAAATTCAGGGCATCAACTCCAGGAGAAGGCTTTCTCCCTCTGTCGGCTCTGGAGGAAGGTCCTGGTGATGCATCAGTCTTCCCTTGGTCTGGGAGCATCTCAGCACAGGAACCTCAGGTCCAAAGGACGCGCTCTGCTCCTGGTACTGTTTTCTTGGTGGTATGAGGTTCCCATGTGTCTCAGCTCGCTTCTCTCTTTTATATCTCAAAAGAGATTGGCTTCAGACACTAGTCTTGTAGACCTCATCAATGTAACTGTCTTTAATCCATCTTATTACATCATAGTGATAGAGTTTACAGCACATAGGGAAATCACATCAGATGTTAAAATGGTAGACAGTCACACAGTACTGGGAATCACGACCTAGTTAAGTTGACAGACATTTTTTGGGGGACACAAATCAATTCATGACATTTATATAGTTTTTTTACCTTTGGATGGGGAGAAGTGTGTAGATTGGCCCTTTGCATTCTAGAATGAAAAGGAAAGGTGGAAGGAGTTGGGAGGGGGATGAGGATGGAGTAAGAGTATCATTTTCCATGTGGGAGGAGCCCCCCAGTACACGTAGTGTAACGGGAATAAGAATATAGACGATACAGGCAGATGTAGTGGGGTCTGTCACAGGGCATCTGAGCCTGGGATCACGAGGCCCCTGAAATGGCGTGTGGGTGACCGTGTGTTTTTCTAGGGCATGGGCCATAGCCTTCATGAGATTCTTGGAGCAGTTAGTGACTTACAATGGCTAAGAAGCCCCTGCTCTGCACAGAAACAATGAATGCAGCCACTTCCTAATTTAGATCGCTGTGCTGTAATTTGTAAGTTGATAAGCTAAGTGTTTGAAAACAGTAGTTGTCTTTTCTTTCCATATAGGACATGCAGGTGAATACCACGAAGTTCATGCTGCTGTATGCCTGGTATTCTTGGCCCAATGTAGTTTTGTGTTTCTTTGGTGGCTTTTTGATAGACCGAGTATTTGGAATACGGTAAGCGTGAAAAAAATCTTACTCATGGGTAAAAGCTGATTATTAGAAAAATACAGGACTAAATTACGGCTGTTTCTAGAAAGAACCGAGTAAGCTTCCATATTGACTGCAGTACTCATCTGTGTTGTTTTTTGCCCTTTTTCCCCACGATCTTTCCTCTGGAACTGGTTTTGGAAACTTGATTGGCATTTCCTAAAGTAGTTTCCTTGAGGTCAAGACTGGTGAACGATGTGCATGGAAGAACGTAACTCAGTTAGCTAGAGGTGGGTTATGCCCACACTCGGGGTCAGACAGACAGGGTCTGAATCTCATGGCTGCAGCTTGCTCAGCTTTCCAGCCATGTGACTTTCTGAGTGTTAGTCATCTCATTGGTGAAGTACAGGGAACAACCCTACCTGATGCTGTTGCGAGAGGTCAGTGAAGGACGGACGTGAGGTACTGGCACACAGGTAGTACGTGCCTCCCCAGCCTCCAGGAGGGTTTCTCTTTCTGCCTTTGGGTGTTGAACTTTTCGTGACCACCTCTCTTAGATGCTGATGAAGGAAAAACATTGCAAGCTTTGTTACTTTTCATCCTTACAGCTCTGTGTGTATGTTGTTAGGGGAGACAGTGAGAGGGGTGTATTCTGGGAACGTTTTCAGGAGACAGAGACCGAGATGATGAAGGATCTTCAGACCATGCCAGGTGGATAAGGATTGAAGAAACTGTCAGTGTTTAGACTTGGGGACTAACTTTAAAACATTTTGAAGAGTTAGAGTATGAAGGAAGAATTAAATTTTTTTTTTTTTTGTCTTGGTCCTAAGGTATAGAATTAGCTTGAAACTTCATGGGGACAGATTCCACTTAGTATGAAGACTTTGCTTGATCACATTGACAGGAGGTGACGTGAATTACCTTGAGACCATAGTGAGTTTTCCAGTGCTGAAGAAAGTTCAGTGGAATGTGGTGTGGCCATTTCACAAAGCTCTTGAGAGAGATTTGCGTTTCAGAAGCATGGTGCACTCAGATGACATTTCAGAACTCTTCTAGTGCTGGCATTTTATCACTCTACAGAACCAAACCAAATGTGTTGCCCTCGGGTCGATTCCCACTCATAGCGACCCTGTAGGACAGAGTAGAACTGCCCCATAGCGTTTCCAAAGAGTGACTGGTGGATTTGAACTGCTGACCTCTTGGTTAGCAGCCTGATTCTTAACCACTGTGCTGCTAGGGCTCCTTTATTACTGTACGGGAGTGTTCATTAGATATCGATTGTAGAATGTTAGATTTGGCATGTTTGTAACTGTGTTAACATGGTTAATGTTTGCTCTTTTAAAAATCGTTTTTCATTATCAAGAATTATAACTGCTTAAAATCACTTAATCTGGAATTTTTAGAATCAATCGTGAACTATTAGTAGAAGGTTTATAAAGAATTTCTCTGTTTTTATAGTTTAGACCCTGGGAACTTCTTAACGATTATTTAATCTTGTTTAAGAGATGACAGTGGGTTAATTTAACAGATGCATTACTGATGACTGGAATCCCCACATTAAGTCTAGACTTCTGCAGGTCAGGGTTCAGCCTGGGAAAGTTGCGGACATCAGAAGCAGGCCAGCACTTCATTTTTCTTTCCTTGGAGGGGGTGTAGAGGGTGAAAAAAAAAATAAAAAACAAAGTGAATATTACTAAAGGACATGGTAATTGAATTAATAGTAATATACTTTTAACACATATTCATTTTCTGTGTGTGTTTTTCTCTCTCTCTCTCTCTGACAGATGGGGCACCATTATTTTTAGCTGCTTTGTTTGCATTGGACAGGTAAGGAAGGCCAGTGTTCATGGATCGTGTGATAGTGGCTTTTGAATTCTTGTCTCATTCCACCAGCAAAGATGTGTTTAATGAATTCCTGCCGTAATTAAGCAGGATCAACAAATGACCGTGTGGTATAATGCATAATTCTATTTTAAGTTTCAAGACAGATTGACATTAATACTTTAATTTCACAGACTTACTAAGGAGGAATATTAAAATCAGTGTAGAGGTTGTGATTCATCTTAAGTTACTTATTGTTTCTCTTTAATACCTTAAATTTACTTTGTCATTGATAGCAGAATTCTGCATTTTAGGTTGTTTTTGCTCTGGGTGGAATATTTAATGCTTTTTGGCTGATGGAATTTGGAAGGTTTATATTTGGGTAAGTTATGCTTAATTTCATTTATCCTACAATTGTTTTAGAGCTCATCTATCAATACGTTAAGGATTTAAAAAAAAATAATCATTGTCTCTCCTGGAGAATTACTTTAAATCCTTGAAATCGAGCCACATCTACACAAGCCACGTTTCTTAGTTTTCTTTTAAAATAAGCGAAAATTTTGAGTGGTTGTAGTTAACTGTGTGGAGTTTGAATATTAAATAATTCTCCAGAAATGTGATATTTTTCCTAAAAGTTTTTGCTTGTTGTGTGGAAGAACAGGATTTAAACCTCATTTAAAAATGTGTAGACCGTCAGGTGTGAGTTGGTAATTCATGGACGTTTCACTGTTTTTAGTGGGTGATGTGCAGGTTTGTTTTGGACCCTGTTCAGGAGGCTTGTGTGAGCACAGTACCCATAGGCTGATTGCTCTCTGTGGGTGTCAGTGTCTGTTCAGTAAGTGCATTGAGTCCAGCCTCAGGCTACTGCTCTGAGTGATTAGACGGCATAACTGATTCAAGCTTTAACTTAAAAGCATAGCTTATTCACGCTTTGCACACGTGCCTGGGGCATGGGGACATATGTGACATATCCCAAGAGACTGCTAAGTAAGAGAGAAGGAATCAAAATGTGTATGAAAATCAGAAAGGAATTCAGAGAAGGAAGTGTGGTCAGAAACAGCCTCATGGACGAAGTAGCCTTGGCGGAGGTGTAGGAGTCATCAGCAGAAGAGCAGGAAGATGATTTTAACCAGGAGAGTGGTGAAGAGGTGTCAGTGTATAGAGGGTAGAGAGGAGGGGAAGATCCTGACTGGAAGCTTGGAGGGGGCAGTGGTGAGTACGTGAAACTGACTGAAGGAGGGTTAAAACCCAGGAGGTAAGAGAACACTGAGTATGGAAGGAATTGGGGGCTGACTGACAGAGAGCTTGTATGTGAGTCTGAAAAGTGCAGATTTGTGTTTCCCGAGAGCAAGCCGGGCCCCCGCTATTGGCCGTCAGCGGTTACTGTTACTGCCACCAGTTGCCATTGAGTTGACTCTGACTCCTGGGGACCCGGGAGTTAAGCGCTCGACTCCTAACTGAAAGGTTGGCGCTTTGAACCCACCCAGAGGCGCCTAGAAAGAAAGGCCTGATGGTCTGCTTCTGAAAGGTCACAGCCTTGAAAACTCTGTGGAGTAGATCTGCTCTGCACACATGGGGTCGCCATGACAGGTAACTGTTAAGGCTTATCAAATCACCCCAGAACTTAGTATAAGATAACCATTCATTGTGCGTATGGGCTTTGTGGGTCAGCCATTTGGACAGGGTGTGTACTTGGACAGGGCCCGGTGATGTCTGGGGCCTCAGCTGGAAAGACTCACTGAAGGCTGGGCTGGCGTCATCTGAAGGCTTGTTGATGCACATGTCTGGCGCCTGGACTTTGATGACTTGAAGACAAGGACAGCTGACTGGAGCACGTAAACGTGGGCTTGGCTTTCTCATAGCATGGCAACGTCAGGCTAGTTGGTCTTTTTACAAGGTGGCTCAGGGCTCCAAGTGCAGTGTTGGAGCCAAAGGCATATGCCCTTTTATACCCTTGAAATCACACAGCATTGCTTCTACCATACCTACTAGTTGACGGCCACCTGGTTTTAAGGTGGGGGTGGGGGGATATAGGCCATACCCCTTGATAAAAGGACTATTAAAAAATTTTGGAACCATGTTTTAAACCCACATAACTATGCTTTTTTTTTGTTTGGTTTTGAAAAGCTACGATTTTCCCTTTAACTATGGTATTTATTTAAAAGCGGTGACTTTTCCTTCCTCTTCATTTGTAGAACTGGTGGGGAGTCCTTAGCAGTGGCCCAGAATACCTATGCTGTGAGTTGGTTTAAAGGCAAAGAATTAAACCTGGTGTTTGGACTCCAACTTAGCATGGCTAGAATTGTAAGTATGCTGACAAATACACTGAAACCAAATAGGAGCAAAAGATTGACTCTTGGAGTTATAGCTTCAAAACCACAGGATGGAGTGTGTGTGTAGGAAATGAGGTGTTGATGTTTTATGCATTTCTCTGGAATATAGCATTTACCTTACTGTAAGGCAGTTTCAGCCTGTTCCAGTTAGGGAACAGTTTAATGGCTAACAGAACGCTTGTTAGTTCAGAGAAGCTGCACTTCGGACGGGATCCTGTAGGTTTTGTTGCCTGATTTCTTTCCCGTTTTCGGCGTCCCTGCTACAGAAGTCTTCACGTGTGGTCATCCAGGCTCTGCTCGTCCATTTCCTCATCGGGAGGTGTTTGCTCTCTGATGAGGCAGCCCGTCGACTTGTTTAGCTGCAGCTTTCTGAAGCTCAACCTCATACAGAGATGAAATCTACCTTGACGTAGCTTTTAATGATTGCTCCTGGCTTTGCCCACTGCAGTGACGTTTACCTTCTCTTCCTGTGACAGTGCTTTACTTAGATGAAGACAGCTCTCTGAGTTCTTGGTTTTCCTGTGGCCGTCGAGTCAATTGCAACTCATAGCGACCCTATAGGACAGAGGAGAACTGTTTCCGAGGAGCGGTTGGTGGATTTGAAGTGCTGACCTGTTGGCTAGCAGCCAGCTCTTAGCCACTGTGCCACCAGGGCCCCAGAGTTCTTGGCTATAGACATGCTCATTTCCTGTAGTTGTTAAGCTACTTGATGTGGTTTCTGGCTCCTTCACCATGGTGCTCACGCCTTTCTGGACACACTTCCACAAGCCAGTACTCTGCCTAGCATTTGGAAGCTAGAGATGGTCACGGTACGCAGGGAACAGCAGTATGCCTTTATTGATGTAACCTGTGAGGTGTTTTCGCAGTTCCAAATCCTGTTAGTTTTTTCCCTCATAAATCCCCACGAATAGAATGCTTTTTTCGTCCTTGCCATTAAAGATCAAGTCTTCATGCTGTGTTGCTGGCATTGAGGTTGGAGGAAGACGCCACAAAGCAAGGAGTGCAGGCAGCCTCTAGAAGCTGGAAAAGGCAAGGAAACAGACTTCCTAAAGCCCCCAGCAAGGAACGCAGCTTTGCCAAAGCCTTGGCTGTAGCCCAGTGAGACCTGGATCAGACTTCTGAACTCTAGAACCATGAGATAGTAAGTTTCTGGTGGTCTGAACCGCTAAACCTGTGGTGGTTTGGTAAAGCAACAAGAGAAAACTAATACAATAATGAAGACCAGTGTATCCACCACCCAGCTCTCAAATCTTAACATTTAATCCTCCATTCCCCCAAATCTTCACTGTTAACACTGTAGCAAATATCCTTGTTTAAAAAAAAAAAAAAAGTTTTCAAAGATTAATGGCAACTGTAATTCTTTTTAAAAAAAATTGTGAAGTATATATGAGAAAACGTTTGCCATTTTAACCATTTTTAAGTGTGAATTGAGTGGCGTTAATTCACCATATGCTGTGGTACAATCACCGCTATCTGTTTACAGACATTTTTCATCACCCTGAACAAAAACTCAGTCCCCCTGAAGCAGGAACTCCCCGCTTCCCCTCCCCGAGCCCCTGGTAGCCACTAATACACTTCTATCTCGCTGGATTTGCCTATTCTAGGTAGTTCATTCAAGTGGGGTCACAGACTCTGTCCTTTCGTGTCCGACTTAACTTCCGCAGCGTAGTGTTCCCAGGGTTCATCCGTGTTGTAGCAGGTATCAGAACTTCGTTTCTCTTTGTGACTGAATGATACTCCATTGTATGGATGTGCCACGTTTTGTTCATCCATTCATCTGTAGCTGAGTACTTGGGTTTTTTCCCTTTGTTTTGACTGTTGTAAATAATGCTGCAGTGAACATTGGTGAGTCCCTGCTTTGGGTACGTACCTAGGACTGGAATTGCTGGGTCGTGTGGTGATTCTTTTTAACTTTTGGAGGAGCCGCCAAACTGTGTTCCACAGCGGGGGCACCATTTTACATTCCAACTGGCAATGGACGAGGGTTCCAGTTTCTCCATATTCTTGCCAACACTTGTCATTTTCCGTTTTTCTGATAATAGCCATCCTCGTGGGTGTGATGTGGTATCCCGTTGGTGTGGTGATTTGCATTTTCCTGGCTGGTGATGTTGGACGTGTGCTTATTGTGCACCTGTCTCTTCTTTGGAGAAATATCTATTCAAGCCCTCAGTGTGATCCTCTTTACACGTGTTTTTGTCTTACCCAGGGTATTCATGCTGTTTATTAGTTTTTGACAGGTTGATTTTTAATATCGGTATACTCTGTTTTTCTACACTTAGGTTGTTATTTTTTATTTTTCACTGCTATGAATAGTGCTCTAGTAAGATGCTTTCTCTGTAAAACTTGTCTGCATTTCTGATTGTTTCCTTAGGCTAAGCTCCTAGAAATGAAATGATGGAGTCAGAGGATTTGTTAGGGTTTGTTGAGACGCATTTCCACGTTATCCTCCCAGTGAAGTTATACCTCTGTCCGTGGGATCTGAGAGGATCGACCCCCAATTTTATAGTCTCCTTCTCTAATTTATTTATTTTTTCTTTTTAAAACATTTCTCACTGTTTAATATACTATGTATTTTGCTTCCTTTACCCCAGTAAACTGTGAACTCTGTGAGAGCTGGGAATGTTTCTGTTTTGTTCTTTATTATAGCAAAACCTGGAACAGTGAAGGGTCTGTGATAACCAAACCAAACCCCATTGCTGTGGAGTTGATTCCAACTTATAGAGCCCTGTAGGACAGAGTAGAACTGCCCCGTAGGGTTTCCAAGGCTGTCATCTTTACCGAAGCAGATTGCCACATCTTTCTCCTGTAGAGTGGCTCGTGGGGTCAGACCACCATTGACCTTTCAGTTAGCAGCCATGCGCCTTAACCACTGCACCACTGTTATATTCCCAATACCTAAAACAGTGACCAGCATGCATTTTGCTGAATGAATATAAAAATGAATGAGGATATTGTCTACCATGACTTCCACTCTCCTCTTTAGATGAAGAATTTCTTTCAGGTCTCAGTACCAGGAAAAACTGCTTTTCTGAGTTAATGGGCATGTTTTTGTCTTAGGTACCCTGTGAGTTTTGTAACTCATTGTGTTTCCTTTTTCTTTGACTCTAAGAAGTTCTAAACCTATGCTGTTTTGTGTACTAGTATGTTCTGCAAATTGGCATTTTTGTGTAGTAACCTTATCTGCGGCTTTATCTCAGTTTGGTAGTTTTTCCCTTATAAAACTGTTGCTGTTGAGTCAATTCCAACTCATAGCGACCTTGCAGGACAGAGTAGAGCTGCCCTGTCGGGTTTCCAAGGAGCAGCTGGTGGATTTGAACTGCCAGCCTTTCGGTGAGCAGCTGAACGCTTAACCACTGCACCACCAGGGCTCCTTTTTCCGTGTAGTGGTTTAAAAACAAAAAATTACCTGCTGTTTAAAGGGGACCCTCTGCATGTTTTTTCTAAGTCATCTCAAATCCTTTTTTTGAACAAAGCAAAGGTATAAGTAATTGAACATTCTGTTGACTTGCTTCCTCTCTGTCAGGGGAGTACGGTCAACATGAACCTCATGGGATGGCTGTATTCTAAGGTGGAAGCTTCGCTGGGCTCTGCCGGTCACACAACCCTGGGAGTCACACTTATGATCGGTGAGTGAGTCCTGACGGCCCACGTCTCCTGTCTTGTGCAAGCACATCACTGGAAGCATGGTGGCAGAGTGGACAGAACGCTGGCATCTGTGCTGGGTCACTTCATGTATAGTTTGGCTCCACAGCTCACTAGCGCTTTGACTTAACTAGAAATAGCAAATCATTCAGCCTATCGTGTGTTTTAATTTCCGCTTTCTTAAAATGGAGGTTCTTAGTCTGCCTGTCTGCTTCGGCGTTGTTGTGATAAGCAAATGGAGTAGTGTATGTGAATACTCTTTGAAAACACTCTGGGAATTGACAAATGTAAATTAATGGGCTCTAGCAGATGTTGGTTTTTTTTCCTGTTGGTCACTTTCAGTCAGTAGGTATATAGCGCCTGGATTTTGTGGAAGTCAGAGGAGATGGGATATGATGGAATGTCCACTAACTGGGGCGTCAGGAGCCTGGGTGCTAGTCGTGGCTCTAACTGGTTCTGTGATCTTGGACAAGGAAGTGAGCCTTACTCAGTTTCAGGTTTCTCTCTGTAAAATGGAGGCTGTTTGGCCACAGACTGCATAGGTGCCTTCTGTTCCTAAGTTCTCTTAGCTAAGGCTCCATTGTACCAGGTGCTGGATGGGTCACTGAGAGATGGATGCAGACCTCTGGATTCACCACCCCTGCTTTTTCTCTGAGTGGTGAACCTGTCTGACAGCCCCAGTGTATAAACAGCTTTCTGCAGAGCCGTAGAAAGACCTGGGATGATGGGGTGAAAGCTCTGGGCCCAGGATTTACATATCCTGTGTTCCCTGTGAAGCCCTGGTGGCACAGTGGTTAAGAGCTCCAGCTGCTAACCAAAATGTCCACAGTTTGAGTCTACCAGCTGCTCCTTGGGAACCCTATGGGGAAGTTCTGCTCTGTTCTAGAGGGTTGCAGTGAGTCAGAATCAACTTGACGACGATGGGTTTGGTTTGGTTGTTCCCTTTAGGAGCCCTGGTGGCACAGTGGTTAAAGCTCTTGGCTGCTAACCAAAAAGGTCAGAAGTTTGAACCCACCAGCTGCTCCGAGGAAGAAAGATGTGGCAGTCTGCTTCTATAAAGATTTACAGCCTTGGAAACTCTGTGGGGTAATTCTGTCCTGTAGGGTTGCTGTGAGTCGGAATTGACTTGACGGCACTGGGGTTGATTTTGTTCCCTGTAATCTCTTGATACAGCCTGGTGGGAAGAAGACAGTGGAAAAGTAATCCTAAAAAGGCAAACTTGTACCTAAAGACTCCTCCTTTCCTCCTTCCTCTCAAGTCCTTTACCTTACGTAAACCCACCTCCTTCACTCTCAGATGCTTCTCCGTATTCCAACCAGTTCCCTGCACAATGGAGAACTTCAGAATTTTAGAGCCAGGGGAAGATCTGGGCCATCAGCAAATCAAAGTCTCTTATTTTACAGATGGGAATATTGAAGTCCAGAGAGGCTAGGTTCTGTGCCCAAGGTCACTCGGCTTGGTGGTGCCAGAACTAGAACCCGTGTCTACTGACCCATGTCAGTAATTTTTCAGCTGGGCTCTATTAGGTCATTTGCTTCAAGATCCATTTATAGCCTTGCTTGACAAGTTCCTGAGAAGGGTAGATTTGTTCACTCTTCATTGTGGTTTACTTTAGTGGTATGAGATCATCATTAGTGAGTAATGCTGAATACTCAGGAAAGAGAGAGGCTGAGAGCCAGTCCACGCCAGGATGGGCTCTCAGGGCTGCAGAGGTGGGCGCAAAGGTTACAGACTTGGGCATGAAGTAGAGGGCGTGGGGTACTTACAGAATCGGACTGCTTGTTCAGTCTTTTCCCTCGCCTCCTTGGGTAATCGGGGCCTAGAAATGCTGTCGGTGGAAACGAGGACTAATTTCTCAGCCTGTCATCAGCTTTTCTCAGTCTGTGTCTGCATCACAGGACTAGACTGGTTTGTTCCCGTCTTTGTCTTCATTCCCCAGCCTTCTCACATTAACAGTGCCTGCCATCTGAGTGCTCACCACGCGTTCTTGCCGGCTTCCCTCTGCATCCAGTCACGTGGGTGTTTCCTCTATGTCTTTAGATACCGTCCCGTTCAGCTGCCCAGTTTTCTGCGTTTATGTCATGTGCTGCCCTGTGGAGACCTTCCGTCTGATTCTTTTAATTACAGGAGGTGTAACATGTATTCTTTCCCTAATCTGTGCCTTGGCCCTTGCTTACTTGGATCGGAGAGCAGAAAGAATCCTTCATAAAGAACAAGGAAAAACAGGTGGGTCTAGACTTAAGCATAAAAATAAAAATGAAATATAAATACTGGGGAATTACGGGCTTTCGAGGGGTTTACAGTGAGGTGAGTTTCTAATGCAAGGCTGTAAACCCAGTGGGGACTTTGTACATGGTTTTTTCTCTTTTATTTGCAAATTCTGTTTCAAGTTGTCTTAATTTGCAGGTACCTTTTTTCTTCCTTAAGTGTGAGTGGCAATATCAGTATCGTTCAGAGCTATATATTTGCACAATGGCTGTTTTTCCTGGGAGGGGTAGGTATGAAACTGTAGTTTTACTTTTGCTAGTGTATTTTTTTAAATTTCACTGTGGTGAATATACGTAACAAAACATTTGCTGTTCTGGCCATTTTACGTGTGAACCGAGTGATGTTAACAGCGTTCACTGTGTTGTGCAGCCATTACCACCATCCATTTCCAAACATTTATCGTCACCCTAAGGAAGCGCATGCTCCTTACAGTACTCCCCGTTTTCTCCTCTCGCCAGCCCTTGGTAACCACTAATAATTTTTTTGTCTCTCTGAATTTGCCTGTTGTAGGTATTTTACGTAAGTGGAATTGTGGCTGATTTATTCGGTGTAATGTGTTCAAGATCCAGCCATGTTGTAGCACATATCAGCACTTCGTTTCTCTTTATGGACGAGTAATACTCCGTTGTGTGTATATATCACATTATGTTTATCCATTCTTCCATTGATGGATCCTTGGGTTTTTTCTCCATTTTGGGTATTGGAGATAATGTTGCAATGAACATTGGTGCTCAGGTATCTGTTTTAGCCCCTGCTTTCAGTTCTTTCGAGAGATTCTTTCAGGAGTGGAATTGCTGGATCATATTGTGACTCTGCGTTTAGCTTTCTGAGGAACCGTTTACATCTTCTTTAGCAATGCACAAGGGTTCTGATTTCCCCACACCGTCACGGTGCACAAGGGTTCCGATTTCCCCACACCGTCACGGTGCACAAGGGTTCCGATTTCCCCACACCCTCAAGGTGCACAAGGGTTCCGACTTCCCCACACCGTCACGGTGCACGGGGGTTCCGACTTCCCCACACCGTCACGGTGCACGGGGGTTCCGACTTCCCCACACCCTCACGGTGCACGGGGGTTCCGACTTCCCCACACCGTCACGGTGCACGGGGGTTCCGACTTCCCCACACCCTCACGGTGCACGGGGGTTTCGACTTCCCCACACCCTCACGGTGCACGGGGGTTCCGATTTCCCCACACTCTGACAAACACTTGTCATTTTCCATTTTTCTGTTAATAGCCATCATTGTGGGTGTGAAGTGGTATCTCGTTGGTTTCTTTTTTTCTTTAAAAGTTTTTATTTATTTTTATTGTTGTAAAACTATGGCAAATACATTTCATTGTGATTTTGATTTGTAATTCCCTAATGACTAGAGACATCGAGCATCTCTTTATGTGCTTCTTGGCTGTTTGTATTTCTTCTTTGGAGAGGTGTCTCTTCAAGTCCTTTGCCCATTTTTCAGTTGAATTGTTAGACTTTTTGTTGTTGAGGTATAGGAGCTCATGTATTTTTCAGTTATCCCAGTAACTGTGTTTCAGTAATTTACAGAGAAAGGTAATTTTTTTTAAACTGAATTGCAAAAGTTAATCCCATGGGAAAAAAAAATTCTTATCTAGATGAAAGCCCCTTAGATATGTAAAATTATGCTGATAGTATCTCCCCTTTCCTCCATAAGGTGAAGTTATTAAGCTCACTGATGTGAAGGACTTCTCCTTACCCCTGTGGCTCATATTTGTCATCTGTGTCGGCTATTATGTGGCTGTGTTTCCTTTTATTGGACTCGGGAAGTGAGTATGCTGTTGCATTCCATGTTTATTGGCTAAATTAGCCGAGCTCAATCACATAAATGCAATGTTATGTGCAGTATATTTTTAGCAGTATATCAGGCTTCTTTAGATGTACTTTATATTTAGAGAGAGATTGCTTTTCATCCTGGGGTACAACTCATCTTCCTAACTTAAGGTTTAGTGTTCGTGTGATACTTTTATTACTCTTTTGAAGAAATGCCTAGTGGTTTTTTGAGTCATAATATTGATTTGTTTCAGTAGTTGATCTTAGAATAGTATTTTTTTTCATTTACTCTTTACTCCTTGATTAGGGAGCCTCATGTAGAATGGAGACAGAACTTCACACACTGACCTGTGACGGGGGTGGGTGTGTGTTGGGGGCTGTCTCCAGATACTAGGACTGCACTTCAGCCAGACTCAGAGTCGAGGTTCAAAGCTCTATCTTTTCATTCTCTCTTCGTTTTTACTGCTAGCTGCTTAAACAGAACAGTGTGTGTAAGTGTGTTTGCAGGGGTTCATCTTTACACCAGTAACCTTTAAATTCAGCTTATAATTTTAAATAATTTGAGAAAATAACCCTATTTGTTATTTAGAGATAACCTATCCAGTGTTTCTTTGAAGGAAAATAAGCAAGTCTTAATTCTCTGTAGTAATACATTTAGTTTTATGAAAATTTGTGTGTACTGCTTGTAACAGAAGAAGAAGAGAAAAAGTATGCGTCAGTGTGTTTTATTCAGTTAGGGAAGTATTTACATAAATATCCAAGGTTTAGCAGGTTGCTTGAAAATGAATATCAAAAGATGGAAAAACGATGTCAGGAAAGAAATGTTTATTCAACTTGGAATTATTTTTATTTTGCCTTTAATTTTGAAAACAGAGTACCATACTTCTGCAGATAACATACCCACACCCACACGCCCCCTCCCCCCCCCCACGGTGTAGCTCGCTTACAGAAATAGTGAAGGGGATTTGCACAGTTGAAAAAAATGTGTAATGTGCGCGTTATTTGCGTGAAAACGTAGTAGTTCCCTCTGAAGTACTTCTCTCTCTCTTTTTTCAATTCTAGAGTTTTCTTTATGGAGAAATTCAAATTTTCCTCCCAGGCAGCAAGTGCGATTAACAGGTACTTCATTCATTCTGAAAGTGTTTATTGCACTGTGGGGTCTTTAATTATAACCAAATGTTGTAAGAGGCAAAAAGGATGTGATGTGATTTAATATCCACGCTGTGAATGAAATCCGAGACTGTTTTAGACTTGAATCCTGACTGTCTTTGCATTAATGGAAAACCAAAGACATCTTGTATTCCCCTTTATATTTTATATGTATTTTTACTGATGATTGGGAAGGGAGAGCACTGTAGAATGTTCCATTAAGTGAGTTTGCTTTGCCTAGTGTTTTGTAGGGACTTTTATCTATGTTGCATTTCACTGAGTGTCTCATCTGTTCTCTGCGCAGTGTGGTGTATGTCATATCTGCTCCCATGGCCCCAGTATTTGGGTTTCTGGTGGATAAAACAGGAAAGAACATCATCTGGGTTCTGTGTGCAGTGGCCACCACTCTTGTTTCCCACATGATGTTGGCCTTCACGCTGTGGAACCCCTGGATTGCTATGGTAATGTACACGTTGATGTCTCAGGTGTCAGGACGCTGTGAAGTCCACGTCAGGGCACATCAGCACATGTCAGCACACTCTGATGGCAGTGCTTATGGCAATGGGGAAGACAGCCATTGATTTTAATTTCTGTACAATAATTATTTTAAAAAGATAAATTTAAATTATTAATGCTTAAGTTTTTTTTTTAATCTCATTTGGCTTACTTAGGGTAATCTCCAACGTGAAATAAAATTTAAAATAGTCTTATAAAGGCCTAAATGCTTATTAGTTTCATTTTTCCCCTTGGCATTGCATTAAAAAGAAGCCAGTACGTGATAGATTTTTTAAAAAAAAAAATCAACCCAATATCCAGGATTTTGCATTCTTTGGCTCTTAGTAGATCAAAAAATGGTAATGAATTAATCTAGTTTGTGTGGTTCAGAATGTTTTCTAGACCACCAGGCTGAAGTGCTGCGTTTCATACCTGTTAAATAGAGACACAGCTTTGAACACAGTGTTGGTGCCTTTGGTGAGAATTTCTGTAGGACAGATTCCAAGAAGTAGAAATGCTGCAGCAAAACTTACGCACATCAACATCTTAATGGATCTGTGAGACTGCTCCTCTGATAATTGTCCATTATTTATAAAAACCCATTGCCATCGAGTCAATTCCAACTCGTAGTGACTCTCTAGGACAGAGTAGAACTGCCCCATGGGGTTTCCGAGGATGCAGCTGCCAACCTTTTCATTAGCATCCGAGCTCCTAACCAGTAAAGATGTATCTGCTTCTTAGTATCCTTGCCGGTATTGGGCATTGGCAGTATTTTAATTTTTGCCAATATGATAGCTGTAAATGATACATTACTTTAAAAGAAAGGTTTTTTGTTTTTTTTTTTTTAATTGAAGAGAAAGACAGCATTAGGTGATGTTTGACAGACAGTAGTTGGCTGTTGTTGGCTCTCTGCCCTGCTCTCTCGTTAAGTATCGATGACCTAGATGTAGGATAGGGGGTTATTGGTATGACGTTGCCTTGGCCACCTGATTTGTAATTCCTAGTAAATACTGGGAGGATCAGCTTTCCTGAAACTTGGGTAATAACTTTCCGCAGAGTAGCTTTATGAGCTTGCTTGGCCTTGCCTGCACCTGGATCCCAGCCAGTTGTATATGTGTGTAATGCACCGACAGGTGAAGGTGGTTGAGGGTCTGTGTGGGTCTGTCACTACAGGCACTTGTAGAGAGGTCCAGGACCACTTCGTATATTGTGAATGTGAGATTTAGCCTAATGGTAATAAAACTTGCACAAATAATCAGATATTTGCTATTATGCCACTCTTGTTAACCTGCATCAGAGGAAAGTCACCGATTGGCTAATACAAGACTTTTGTTTTCGTGCCCCTTCCTGTATTGTCTAGTGTCTCATGGGCGTCTCCTATTCGTTGCTTGCCTGTGCGTTGTGGCCAATGGTGGCTTATGTGGTTCCTGAACATCAGCTGGGGACCGCCTATGGCTTGTAAGTATCTGCACCATGGATCATATAATGTTTTTCTCTGCTGTGTCAATGAAGTTAATCAGTTAAAGCTTCAGGTCTCCAGAATCTAGTCATCTTCAGGTCTGGGCCCAGCTGTGAACCTGGAAAGATCTGTTAATCTATTTAAGATATGGTGGTAGCAACAAAGGGCTCTAAACTTGAGCAAGAGAGCTGGCTGCATTCCTGGGCCAAAACCATAAGAGCTAATTGCTGACATCACAGTCCCACCGCCTGTTCACCCGAGAGCTTCTCGGAGACGTTGAGATCAGGTTTCTGCCCCAAAGGCAGAAGGTCGGTGTTTAGCAGGAGGGCGTTGGGTGCATACCGCATGGAATGAGGCAGGGCCCCTGCGTTTAAGCATACAGGCCGGTAGTGGAGACAGTCATGGAGTAAGAGAGGTGTGAACACAAGGAGGATGTGACCGCCTGCCCAGGGCCCAGATGGATAGGAGTTGCCCCACAGGTGAGGGGCAGGAGACAGGTGGGGAAGCATGGGTGGAGGGAACAGCAGAACCCCTGCAGCATGGACGGGCTCAGCCTCGTAACCGGTGGTGGTTGGGGATCCAGGGAGGTGGTGATGGGTGGAGCTGGAGAGAGAAGGTGGGTGGGGCCAGAGAAGGAGGTAAGAATTGTTTTCCTCCAGGAATAACTTGATTAATTTGGGATTTTAAACATAATAACTGGAGAAGCACTGGTGGCAGGGTGTCCAGGTGGGCGTCTGTGCTGGTTCTCCTGGTGGGAGTGGAAAGGGCATGCGTGAAGACTGGGGAGTAGTGATAGGGGGCCGGCACGCACCTTCGGGATGCATGGTGGGAGGAGCAGTCTCTGCTGACTCCCACTGAGATCAGGCTCCCAGGGAGCTAAGTGGGTTTATTGTGTTCAGTCTGAAATACGCATCTTCTACTTGCCTGGAACTGAGAATATCAGGACCCCGGGTCATCAGCTCGAAAGGTAAACTCTTTCATGTGGTCATTTTTTTTTTTTTATGGCCAAAAAATGAAGACTATATTAAGAAAATTGTTTAAAGCGTTTGAATTCTGCCAGATAACATATAGCTTTAGAAAATGATAGTCCTGTCGTTATATCCTTGTTCCCTTATAGTTGAAGTTTCTTTATATTTGAAGTTTCCTAGTTTCCAGAAGCGCAATCTGGGAAATGCAGTCTAAAACGCAGCTCTTACGTGATGGTCCTGTCACTATCAGAGAGACAGCTCTTGCCCCTGGTTACAGTCAAAATGTGGAGACTTAGTCCTAACTCTGCTTTGATGTTTTCGTGCAGGTTTAGCTAGTTCTCGGGGCTTGTATTCCACTGAAGGCCAAGTTTATTAAATAAAGCTTTTTAAAAAAATTCCAGAATCTCTAGTTGTGTTCTGATAATTTATATTGTCTGCCTTTTTTGGAGAGTTCAGTTAAGTGGTCAACTGTAGCAATTCTTCAGTTTGAGTCTCTGATCATTTACCTAAAATTTGGGTCTAATTTCATCTATTTATGCGTATACATGCAGTCATGCATACACAACTTCTTAATTAACAGGCAACGTTGGAGGCTGAGGCGAATGTTAGATTTGGGAACTGATCTCAGGAACTCCTGCATAATTTGGGGAGGTTATTTTACTGAACCCGTGCATTTTCTTATTTCTTAAAGCTGCATATGTTATCTGAGTGCCTCTTTGGTGTCAGGAACTGGGCTGCTTTCTGGAAACATAATGGTAATATGCAGCCCCTGTGTTTGAGCTCATGTAGCATAGAGTTGCCGTCTAGACTGGTTGTTTAAAATCTGCGTTTCCTCAACAATCACATTAGAATGCTACTTATTAGGAGTAAGTCATAAGAAAGGTACTAATAGTATGTGGTTTGCAGATGCCTAGTCTTTATTGTAAAGCCTGTGTGTGAAGACTTTCGAAAGTGAAATGTGTTGTGTGTGTCTGATTGCAGCATGCAGTCCATTCAGAACCTGGGGCTGGCGATTGTTTCCGTCATCGCTGGCGTAATACTGGATACTCGGGGATATTTGTTTCTAGAAGTTTTCTTCATTGCCTGTGTTTCTGGTAAGCATGCCATGTGGCGTGATTGCTTTTACTGTGTAGTGGAGTGTGCTCATCTTTACTTACAGGTGTTTGTCGTTAATTGTTCTTTCTTCCACCCTGTTCAGCCACATCTTAAGACAGATCTCTCAAAGTCGCCTGATTCTTGCCCTGTGGATCGGCTTTCTAGACCTCTGAGAATTCACAAACATTTTTCAGGAGGTCCTAGTCTGGAAAGCAGCAAGGGAACCTGCTTCATAGTCTGTTTTAAATATTTATGGTTTTTATGAAATATTTTCCCCTTTAAAATGGACCTGTATGAGGAGTCCTGAGCCAGTCCTCACTGGGGATGTATGGACATTGGTGTTATTTACCTGTGTGTGCTCACGGTTTATTAGGCATCTTAAAATTACTTTTATTATTAGATCTGTTATTTAATACTTACTTGTAATGGTCCATTGCTTAAAAATAGGAAGCATTACGAAGCTATTGAAACAGTATAAAAATAAAATAACAGCTTCCCAAAAATAATCTTCACCATACACGTAGATTGTGTTCATCTGAAAACAATTCTCACGTATCAGGATGTCGTTGACACTCGAGTAACACCGACAGTGATGATTTTATCAGCCTTGATTTTCATTTTTAGGGAATAGAGACTATACTTGAAATTGGACTTTATAAGCAAGTACATCAAATTTTAAAAATACATAGCTTGTTTTCTAAAAGCAGATTATATAAGAGTTGAAAATATGAGGTCATGGAAGTGCTTGGTTTTTGTCTACTTTCTGGTATTGCAACATGTGGCTTAATTCCAGTTCACGGTTCAGAATATATTTGGTTCTGAAACTGAACACCGTGCCCTTTATAAATGTGTTTGTTGCCCCGTTAGTGGAAGGTAAACAGTGTGCCTCGCTTAAAGGCAGAAGCCCAGCACCTGGCCTCCTGAGCTCTTTCCTGGCCCTGGGGCTCTGGTGTCTGATGGTCATGTTCTGATGTCCGGTTGCTTAATTTAAAGATGGCCGTGGTGTTTTCAAACCTAAAACCCCTAAAGGGCTACTTTCCTTCTGTTTGGTTTCCTGTAAACAATGGACAGTGTGGGGCTGGCAGTGGTTAGGGCAGTGCTGAGAAGGAGCAGTGGTTACAGAGGGGAGAGCGGCGGGGGTGGCCCGTGGTTGGTCTGCTCCCTCCTGGAGGGTCTCAGCGTCTCCGTTGCTGGCCCTGCCACCCCCAGTCCCAAGTAGCCCATGGAGGATGTGGGTTGTCACTTATTTTTAATGCTTTTTGAAAATAAAAATAACGTGAAGAGTGTTTTTATTTTAAATGCCAGTTAGTAGCGGTTTGACTGTGAGCTTCACTTTGTAATTATGATGGCGCAGGCATCGTGGAGGAGAAGCACGTATCTTCAAGGCCTGTGTTTTTTATCCCCTAGTGTCACTTTTATCTGCGGTCTTACTCTGTTTGGTGAATCGTGCCCGAGGTAAGTACAGGTTCTGATATTCTCTTCTCAAACCCCAGTGGCTCATCTGTGGAGACCCTGGGTTGTCTGTACACCTCCGGATTCCAGTGCCTTAGCTGCTGTAACGGGGACAGTCATTCACAGGGATGGGAACACGTCTAATCGTGGAGCGTACGATCACGTGTACTGGGCCTTCCCCTTTATTCAAACTGTGGTCCTCTTCCTTCTGACCGGTTCAGTATATAAGTTTTGTAATTTAATATTTTTGTGTTGCTTTTATAGTGTGGTAAAGAAATACGGCACTGTTTTCATAACCTAGTGTATCTAAAGTCCCTCTTGTGTTATTATTTTTAAAAAATTAGAAGCAAGTTTATAGCAGCAGTTTGCATTTTAAGGTTGAAAGTTTATGTTCAGAAATTAGATTCTTTTTCTTTTGCTCATCCGTAAACACGTTGGCGCTTGTTCCTTTGTTCTTTATAAAGTTAGGATGTTGGCGTTTTCAGTTTTGCTCCAAAAGGTGTTATATACTTGTTGTCAGTTGGCTTCAAGTGGATTCCAACTCATGGCAGCCCCACGTGTGCAGAGTAGAACTGCTCCGTGGAGTTTTTAAGACCGTAACCTTTCAGAAGCAGATGACCAGGCCTGTCTTCCAGGGGCCTGTGGGTGGGGTTGAACCGCCAGCCTTCCAGCTGGTAGTTGAGAGCTTAACTGTGCTGCATAGGGATCCTGTTGTATGCTTATCAGGATGTAACACAGGTGCCGTTTAAGTAATTTTAGGTCACTTCCTTTAACTTCCCTTAATTTCCGCTGTTGTTGAACATTAATTCAGTGTTAACAAAACCAGAAGCAATATATAAGTCAAAACTTAAAAAAAAGTAGCTAAAAATAAGGGGCAATTATTTTTATCATGTATGGATTCTTAAAATCATTTTCTTCCTTTGGGAAAGTTCCAGTAGGTAAACCAGTTCTTTTTCATCTTCCATAGCTTTTTTGTTACTTAAAATAAAGTGTATCTATGCAAATGTGTAAGGAGCCCTGGTGGCGCAATGTTAAGCACTCAGCTGCTAACTGAAAGGTTGGCAGTTCGAACGCACCAGTGGCTCTGCAGGAGAAGACACCTGGTCATCTGCTCCTGTAAAGATTATAGCGTAGGAAACCCTATGGGGCGGCTCTCCTCTGTCCTGTAGGGTATCTGTGAGTTGGAATCGACTCAGCGATAAACAGCAAACATGCAAATGTTTGTGTCTGTGAATTTTACACTTCTTATGCTTGTGTTGAAAAGATTCCATGCTGGTTTGTGTTTTAGGTGGGAACCTAAATTATTCTGCTAAACAAAGGGAAGAAATAAAACTTTCTCATACTGAGTAAGTATTGAAAAAGAGAAAAGTTGTGTTTGTTGAAACTCTTACATAATAGCATTTTTATTTTAAGATACTGGCTTTGGATTTTTTCTTGAGTTTTAAGAGCTGACAATTATGTCTGGGACTACTTTAATAAAACTCTTCTGTTTCAGAAAATTTAAAAAAAGTGGATATCAAGACTTAAAAGAATTGGGCTTTAAATTGCCCCCTAAGAGAGAAACCTGTAGTGGTTAATCATTCATTGGAGGAAAGGCCTTTGTTAAGTCCCTGTGCTGGAGTCACCCCTCCGTTCTTTCTGGTGTTTTCCTTTGCTTCGGTTGCTGTCAGACTAAGGCTCCGACTCCTGGCGACCCTCCGTACAGCAGAACGAAGTACTGCCCGGCCCTGCACCGTCCTCACAGTCATGGCTATATGCTTGAGCCCATGGTGTAGCCACTGTGTCATTTCTTTAGCAGTTGAGATAACTTTTTAATTTTTTCTTATACTTTTCTGTGTTCTCTGACTCATTTGGAACATATTAAAACCCAAAGTATGAGGTTTAAGTTAAATTAATTTTTCCATAAGTATGTCCTAAAACATAGCAGTGGTTCTTTTTCCTGTTGTCATTTCTAACGTTTTAGACATTGAATTTTTTATGATTGTTTTATTTGTAAATACATATACCAGGTGACTGTAAGTGTTGTGACTTTTTGAGAGGGCAGAGTCTGGTAGAGCAAGGCTGTTTTTGAGGGGAGGTGGAATTCTTGACCATCTAGCCTCTCAGATTTACTTGGAGGTCTTTAAGATATTTTAAAATAATATTGCTTTGAATCTGTGTCATCAGTTCTTGTTTTTCTGCCCAGGTTCAGGACTTCTACTCTGTTTAGTTTTTATTCATTCCATTAGAGTTTTATAATTTGCCTCAAAGATGTGTTTTAAATCCTAACTTGAATTAATCATTTTGTACTTAAGTCACTTTTTTTTTTAGTATACATTCTAGCTTTACTTCTTGAATGGAATTGTTGTTTTGTGCCATCGGTCGATTCTGACTCATATCGACCCTATAGGACAAAATAGAACCGCCTTAGGGTGTCCTACGCTGTAATCTTTACCAGAGCAGATCGCCAGGTCTTTTCTTCCGTGGAGCCACTGGTGGGTTCCAACCACTGACTGTTCGGTTAGCAGTTGAGTGCTTAAACGTTGTGCCACCAGGGCTTCTTTTCTTGAATGCAGAAATACTATTAATTTATTCAGATTTAATCTTTTCCCCCCCTGCAAGTTTGCTAAATTGTTTTGTTACCTCTAATATTTTTGGTCAGTTTCTAATAAGTATGTAATTATTATGAGCAAGAAATGATGCTGTAATTTTTCCTTTGCTATATTAGATGTTTCTTTATTTTTGTCCCTACTTGAGTAGCTGCTGCCAGCATTTCTACTAAAGTTAAGCAGAGATTGTGAAAGGAACCATTCTTTTTTTATGTTCTGAGGGGAAATGCCTGAGCAGACTTACCATTAAAGCCAAAGGTTCTTTAGTTTTGGTTAAGAGAAATTTGTCATGTCATTTGTTAGCATTATAAGAAAGCTTAGATAATGTATATGCTTTCATCCTTGCTTAGTCTTATGGAGAACTCTGTTTGTAATTTCTACTGTTTATGAATTATGTACGTTCTTTTATCAGTGTACTTTCAAGTGTTGAGCCTCACTAGAGAGAATTCTTTCAGTGTGTCAAACATTATTTCTTTAGTAATAAAAGAAATGAAGATTCAGGAAGCAATGAGATATCATTTTTTTCCACTTAAAGACTGGTAAATACTAAGAAGAAAGGAAAAAGGAAATTTCTAGAAAGCTGTGGCTTCTGAGAGGGACTCTCAAAAACAAATGGTGTTTTAGGAAAACACTTGGGAACATACCAGGATTCTTTTGACATAGTGATTCTGCTTCGAGATCTATATTTAAGAAAATAACTAGAAGTGTTACGAGTTTTAAATATCTTCATGACAGTCGTGGTTATTATATCAAAGAATTGGAAACAACATAAACACCTCAAAGCAGGGAAATGATCGAATATATTTTGACACATTCATCAAGTTTTGGAATGATTTCTAATGTTACAGGTGCTTAATATACAATATGCTGGTGAACAAAAGACAAAGATGCATATGTAATATCCTAATTTTAATTCAAGAAAAAGTATTTCTTATTCAAAGAAAAAGTAAACCCAATTATTTGTGTATGGTAGAAAAACATACTGAGAGGCAAAACCCCAAAATATTAACAATTACTTTTGAATGTTAGGGTTATAAGTGTTTATTTTTTTCTGTGTTTTCCAAATTTTGCTACAGCAATCCTGTGTTACTTTTCTGATCAGGGAAAAAAAGGAGGAAAAAAAAAAAAAAAAAGCAAAGTATGTAACGTTTACTATTTGGCATACATGACTTGTAATGTTTATGGTTTTCATTTTGTAAACTAAGTGGAGCTACCTGACGTTTTCTCTCCCCGTATTGTGTTTTGCAGATGAGAACTTTAAATGACTGTCATGAGCAGTGGCTACACACACCACTGGTTTGAAAACCTCAATTGTTGTTTTATTTAGAATTTAGTCATTAGGAAAAATAATGGACTGGAAAGTCATTGTATTTATATTTCAAATATACCTTTTTCAGAGTATGTTTGTGAGGACTGTTTTGGCCTTTTTCTTTTGTATTATGTGGCACTGAAGAATTCTGTTTTAGAACCGGTTAATCACCATGAAGAGTTCTGAGAACTGCTCAGGAACATCCAGGTAGGCTTCAGTAAGGACAATAAATAACGGATAACATTGGCTTTGAGATAATTTTCACTAAGTGTATCTTAGGGAATGGCCTTTTTTTTTTTTTTTTAATCTTAAAAGCAAAAAAAAAAAAAGGGGGGATTAAGAAGGGTTGTTTTATACAAAATTGAACTGTGACATTGAGACTTCTTATTCCCTGTTACCTCTGTAAAAGATATTTTTATGTGGGGGAGTATCTTCATAGTCACAAATAGCAGGTCGTGTTCTGCTTTGTTGCTTACGAGAGGTTGCTGGGCTGTGACCGTTTGAGCTTCTTTTTTACCTCTGTTACTGGGGACCCTAAACACTTTGGGACATAATTTTGTGGTACAAACTTTCTGTCTAGATTCTTTTCTTATAATCTAATAATGAAAAAGTGTCCTTTAAATTATGGTGATAATTACCTATCCACATGGATAAATATATTATAAAAGGAAAAGTTGATGTCTACTAACTTCTGTTTTTTAAAAATGTTAAAACACTCATTTTGCTATTTATTCATATGGAAGATCATCTTTCTTAAGGAAACCTAAGTAGGAATAAAGAGAATTTGTCTAATTATTGTCAGTGAAGGACTGTGGAGAAGCTTTTACTAAAGTCAAGGAGTTTCTACCTGTGTTTTGCTCTCTAGACATGCAGATATTTTGGACAGTCAGTATCAAGGTAACATGTTTAACTAGTTACATTGTTTAAAATAAATCCTGTAACATTGTATGCATAAATCCTGGAACAGAAGGAAAGTGTACTTCTACTGGAGGAACCCTGAAATATGGCCTCGGACACTCTGTTAACCCAGAACTGAAAACACTCCCGAAGCCCACTCTTCAGACAAAGATTAGGATATAAAACAAGAACAGTACACGTGAGGAACGTGCTTCTTATTTCATTCAGATACACGGAGCGAAAGGGCAGCTCCTGTCCCGAAGCAGGATGAGAAGGCAGGAGGGACAGGAGCCGGCCGGATGGACACAGGAACTCGGGCTGGAAAGCGGGAGCGTGCTGCCGTGTTGTGGGAGTTGCAACTAATGTCACAAAACAGTAGATACATAAATTTTTGAATGAGAAATTAACTTGAGCTGTAAACCTTCACCTAAAGCACAATTAAAAAAAATTTTCCAAATTGGAAAAAAAAAAAAGGAATGAAAGTGTGCTCCTCCTACAGGGTGAGTTCATTTACACCCTTTTTTCTGATTTTCCGTTTATTATTGTTATTAGTTGTTACCCTTCAGGCCCCGACTGCTCTGTGCTTGTTCTAGCACATAAGGCTGCTGACCGTCGGCCTCCCGGGTGGGTGACGGGGAGGGAGTGCACTGTACTGCTGACTGTACTTCTGGGCCATTGTTAGTTTGTGGCATCACTGAATCCAAAGGAAAAGCAGGCATGGTGCTGTCTGAAATACACACAGTCTTCTGGGCCATCATTGTCTGTGGCATCACTGAATCTAAGGCTCTCTACTAGAGCTGGCAAATCAGAGAGGTGGAAGAGGTGGAAAATGTGGCCACCTGTCCTCGGGTGGCGTCCATGAGGGAAGGAAATGGGACGAGCCACTGGTGATTCAGTGGCTGTGATGAGATCCATCGCAGAGCAATGGCCAGAACTAGCAGAGTTCAGAAAATCTAGGATGCTTCTAAGATTCTCAGAGGGGATGGTCTTTGAGCTGTGTCACAGAGGACGAGTAGGGTGATTCATCTAAGGGAAAAGGAGTGAAAGTTCTGGGTAGGAGCGGCCCTGAGCTCCTCCTGAGAAAGCCTGCTGGTTGGTGGAGGTGGAGTGGAGGGGCAGGTGGGGAGTTGTTGAAAGCTTTCCTAAGAGGCAGATGGCCAAGGGTCTGTATTCTGTGTTCAGGATTTTTACTTTAGTTGGAAGCTAAATGGGAGCTTATGGAAGATTGTTTTGCTGGAGATTGTCCAGGTAGGATTTGCATTTTAGGAGGACTGCCCCGGGAGCAGTGGGGAGGGAACGGGATTGGGGTGGAGGGAACAAGTCTGCAGGCAGGAGGGTGGCTGACGGTGTAGCGGTGAAGCTGGAGAGAGGTGACGGGATTAAGGCAGTGGCAGCGAAGATTGAAAGGAGAGGACAAGTTCTAGTTACGCTTAGGAGGTGGGACTGACAGACGTAATCGTTTACTGGATGTGAGGTGGGAGAGAGCCCAGAATTAGGACAACTCCCAGATTTCTGGCTGGCATGGGTGGGTGCCATTTAACCGGAAGACCACAGGAGAGGAGGAGGTGGCTCCGGAGGAGAATGAGTTCTGTTGGGCCTTAGGGAGCTGGCAGTGCCCAAGGGTCTGTGTACGGACAGAAATACGGGGTTGAAATGCAAGAGAGGACTTCTCTGGGAAGAGGTTTGGGAGCCATCAATGGGACCATCAGGGTGTCAGTGTGATTGCCAGGGAGAGGACAGCGCCAGAGCCAGTGACCTGGGCACACCCACACCTACAGGGCGCAGGAGGAAGGAGGGAGAGTGTCAGAGCCAGTGACCTGGGCACACCCACACCTACAGGGCGCAGGAGGAAGTGGGGAGAGTGTCAGAGCCAGTGACCTGGGCACACCCACACCTACAGGGCGCAGGAGGAAGGGGGAGAGGAGAAGCAGGAGGGGGTGCGTACTGTTGAAAGCAGATAAGAGTTTAAGAGGGGAGCAGGTGACAGTGACAAATGCCACAGAATATCAAGCAGGAGAGGGTCTGAGAGCCATTCAGTTGGATAACAGGCAAGGGGCTGCCCATTGCTGAGAGCTGTGTCCGTGGCATGGCGTGGGGCCGGCCGAAGCCAGGCTGTAGTGAATTGGAGAATGAATCCCAAGTAGAAGCTGTTACAGGTGTAGCCTACTCTCGCAGGAAATGAGGCTGTGCAAGAAGAGCGTAAGGAGCCTTCAGTGTTTCTTTGGTTGCTGGGTGAATGCCTTATCAAGGTCTCTTTGTTGATGTGTGTTTCTAGTTGCAGATTGAACATTCTCAGACTCTGCGATTCTTTAATTGTCTTGGAGTGTTACTTTGTACCTTTCATGCTTGATGGAACCACTGTGAAAATGCCCAGCTGTAGGCGGCTGCAAGAAGGTAAGTTCTGCTGCTTCTGGTGGTGTTCTTGACACCATTATCTTTGAAGCTGCTTGATACCAAAAAAAAAAAAAAAAAAAACCCAGGAAAATCCAAATACTAAAATGATTCAAAGAGAGTAAGAGAGAATGAGAATACGCACCTTTATAAGCTCAGGCTATGCTTAATTGCAAACGATTTTGTGAAAATTTTCCTCTCTTTATTGTCTTGAAGTACGGGCTAAGAAGAAAAAGTGAGAATACTTGCGGGTATTCTGGGTCCTGGAATGGCTTTGCATTGCAGTTTGTGAGGGTTAGAACAAATAAATCCTAAACAACTTGTGATTTAGTTTTATAGGCACATTCATAAACTGGATTTGGGCAGTAATTTCAGAAAAGCATACACAGGAGAATCATTTGCTGCACATTTATTTATTCCGCAAAGATTTCATGAGTACCCATATGTTCAGGCCTCTGCTGGATGCTGCAGGCGGGGCGCTAAGGCGGTTTAAATGAAGCCTATCATACTTGTACAATGGGAGACATGCCTTAGAGGCAAGATGGGGTTTCAGAGGAGGGAGAGGGCCTTCTGATGGCTGATCAGAGGAGGCTCCTTGGAAGAGGTGGCATTTGAGCTGTTTGCTGAGGGATAATCGCTCATTCTCTTTGACTGGTCTGTTACATGTGACACCCTTGACTACTCTCTGGGAGCTGTTCCTCATTTGATCTTCTGATGCTCTGTTATGCAGCACCAACTCCCACCCCTGCATTCCCTGTCCAGACCTTTTATGGATCCTGTTCCTCCCAGCTCCTCTATTCTTTTCCCTTCTCCTCACTGTAAAAATGGTGTGGCATCAGAGGTCCTTTAACTTCGCGGGAGGACAGAGAATTACCATCAGCAGCATCAGCCCAAGGCTGATGATCCCTGTGAGGTAGCGGTCAGACCTACCTCCACCCTCTAAGCCTTTTTACCAATTCTGACACCAGCTGTCCCTCCCACGGCACTCTCTGCTTCTTTGCTGGGATCGATAATTTGTTTGCATTGGCCACAGAGATCTCATAGACCATACTCATGATTATGGGGTGTATTAGGGAAGTAACAGGTTACAATTCAGGATCAGGATCAACTTGGGGTAACAGGAACAACTAAGGATACAGTTATTCGATCAGGACAAGTTTCCTGGAGGCCATGCCCTCAGACAGGCCCCTTGGCCCTTGGCCTCTGCCCTGATTGGGTGAATGTTACAAAGCTCTTTAGCTCCACCGATAGGTGCCCGGAGACACCCCACTCTGCCAGGAAGCCTCCTGCTTGAAGGTGCTCAGCTCTGCTCTCTGGGTAGGCAAGCCTAGCCTGCTGGTCCCTTGCTGCTGCTGCTGTCTTGTACTGTCTTCAGTGTTAATAGCTCTTTGTCTGTCTCCTGGGTCCAAGAAGTTCTTGGTGTAGGGACCCCGGGTCCAAAAGATGTGCTCTGCTCCCAGCTCTTCTTGATGGTAGTGTGACCCCCCTCTAACTTCTGGGATTGGGTCCCTTTAAGCATAGCAGGATGGCAAAACTGACCAGTCACCTACAAGGGTTCCATGTACCTTATTTGCATGAACCCACCCCCACAAGGGTGCCGTGCACCTTATTTTCATTAGAACTGTCCAATCCCTTTGGAGGGCCACAAGGACCTTATTTGAATAGTAACATCTCATCATTTTGTGGGAGTTACAAGACCATGGCTAGAAGGGCCGTGTAAAAGTAATTCACTGCACCGCACGCAGATACATTGTTTACTTCTGCAGCTTTGAGTGTTTGCCTACACAGATCACTCCAAACCTAGAGTTTGAGCCTAAGCTATCTCTGAAACATCTTCCTACATTTCTAGCTTGAGATCTCATTAGCAGTTCACATTTAACTTGTCTAAGTCTGAACACTTCCCCACAGTGCACAGCTCTACCTACTTCCTTCCTTCCCTCCCTCTCTCTCTCCCTCCATGCCTTCCTCCCTCTCTCCCTTTCTCCCTCCCTTCCCTCCCTCTCGCCTTCCCTTCTGTCTTTTTTTCTTTCCTTCCCACTGTTGAGTGTCTAAACTACATGCTAGGTGCTGTCTTACCAGTCTTTTGATTACTCAGGCTTGGAATTGTAGAGCCGTCTTTGTTACGTCTTCCTTACCACTTAGGTCTAAGTAATCATTTGTCTTCATTTTTCCATTATCTTTCCAATTCTTTTTAGTTCTACTCATGCCATCTTAGTTCAGCCCGTTATTTGTACACTTGGATTACTGCAGTGGTCTTCTAAATGTTGATCATTGTCCTACTCTTTTTCCTCATTACCAACATCACCACTGCTTGCGGAGTGTCCGTCATGTTCAGAATGTTGCTAGGATGACATGTTCAATAGATTAGGAAATGGAGTAGTGAGGGAGATGAAGCAGACATGAAACAAAGGAGTCCATCATCCATTCCAAGGGGGTAAGCCCAGCGTGTGAGTCAGCAGTGCAGGGTGAGATCAGAGGCAGTTGGAGGAAGTAGACCCCAAGGTCTGTGAGAAGATGACTACTTAGACATCTGTAGAAGGTTTGGGGAGGAGGTTGAGTGGTAGATGGTTGCCCCATGGTAAATGTGTGAAGTGTGGAAATCCGTGTGCAGAGAGCAGGAGAGCTGGGACTGGACTGAGATGGGTCTAGTATGCCAGCATAAAGAACCTGGGCTTTATCCTATAGAACTGAGGACAGAGAGAGGGAACTGACAGAATCGGGGTGAGGGAGGGGTGTGACATATGAAAAATGCTATCTTGAAATCTAGAGATTGTGTTTAGGATGGCTTTCAAGATTGAGAAGACTCTGCAGAAGTTTGTGACATTTTGTTTCTTTTCTCTAATTCATTCAAAAATGGGGGGCTGCCAAATTAACTTCTGCATCAAAACTGTGATGATACCACCCTCCTGTTGAAATATCCTTGGTGGTTCCTCTGTCTGGAGAAGTGGTTCTTACGCTGGCTTTGGGGGAGGCCTTCATAATTACATTTCATCGTGTCCTTCCAGCATTGCCCCAACTGCTCCCCTTCAGGAACCCAGTCGGCCCTCACGCAGTTTGAATTTGCTCCCAATGATCCCACTTCCCATGTTCTCCACTGTTTGGGAAATTCTGCTGATCAAACTTTCACCCAGCCATCAGCATACTAGTAATGCCTTCTGTGGCCCTCTCGGCCTAACGTGCTCTCACCCCCTTGAAGCTCTTCTCATACTTAAGTGCCTGTGTTGTTTTTTGATTCATCAACAACTGACATGATTTCTCCTGTAGCTGCTTTAAACCGCTAGTTAGTGCTCATGTTGTTGTCTGTGTGTTTTTACGTGTTGTTTGTCCAACCGTCTGCAACCTTCTTAAGGGCGGGGACTCTGCTTGACACTTTTGGCTATTCAGAAAAAAACCATTTCTGTCGAGTCGATTCTGACCCATAGCGATCCTATAGGACAGAGTAGAACTACCCCACAGGGTTTCCAAGGAGTGGCTAGTGGATTTGAACTGCCAACTTTTTGGTTAGCAACTGAGCATTTAGCCACTGCGCCACCAGGGCTCTGCTTTTGGCTAGAGCCGGTGCATTTTCATCTAACATAGCCCCAGTCATGGTATTTTGAACATTATAATCAATATTTGTTGACCTTCTGTTTTGTTTTAATTGGTCCAAACAGCCACGCTGACTAGGGGAGATGGCAGGACCCAGGGGTATAACAGACTTGAGGGTTCCATCTTTCACAGGTGATGGTCACAGAACAGGCAAATTCAGGAAGAGCTTTTGTTTCTTCCAGATTCTTTGTCCCCTTCGTTCACCACAAGGGAAGTGGGCAACATCCCCTTGAATTCTATGTTGGACAGTGGGTTCCCAGCCCCCCTTACAATGGACCCTTTTCCCAGAGGGAATAGTCTAGTTTGCGTCTCCTGGCTTAAGATAACTGTCCTGAAAATCAAGATACAGTGTCAACTAAATTAAAGTTTAAAGCTTTGGTCTCAGTTTTCCAGAAATAAGTTAAAAATGGATGCTCATACTTAGTTGTTAAGTAGGTCAAAAGAATCCACAGAAACAAAATAAGCCTTACATAGATCAGAGAATTAATTGTAGGCATATAGGTTAGCAAAGACTAAAGGCTGGAAATCATTGGCCAGGGGTGTAAAGCATTTGCTTTTCAGATGAAAGGGAAGCATACTGAGATTCTGGAGTAGCTTTCTCCCAGCTCCTGGGTGGGCTGGCTGGGGAGCATTGGAGTGTAGTGTCTTTGTGAGACTTGGGATGGCTTTAGACCTTGCCAGGGAGCTTGGTGCTCAGTTCTACAGTGAGGTTAAATCTTGCATACTTGTAGGGGTGATAAGTGGAGTTGTAAGTCGGCTACAACTTCCCTGCGTGTTATGCAAAGAAAGGGACAAAAATTAACAATATGACGAAGAGAGCTGAGAGAAATGTTCAAACGAGCAAATGGTTTTAAACTCTCTCAGCTGCTGCGGAAGCACGTATTGATGTGGAAACAGCTGACCTGCTAATTAGAAAACATCCTTGCTTATTCATTAAACCAATTATCCTAAGGAATTCTGCTAGGCAACCCTTAGTCTAGTTCTAATTATTGTGTGCCCTTGAAAGCAATAAACTGCATTTTTGGAATGAAATCTTATAATTCAGACAGACACATGGTTTCCTCAGACATTCCCTGTAATTAGAGTGGGATCGTAATGAGGGGGTTGCACTTTGGTTTTTATAAAAAAGGCTTATCCTCCTCTTCATGGGGAGATTATAATGAATTATTAGATAATGTATGTTTAGATCTGTAGACTCCTTGGAGATCATTATTATTTAAATATGAGAGGGTTTTTTTTTTTTTTTTTTAAAGTTTTCTTTTTGGGTTACCCTGGATCTTAAATAATTTTTAAGGGGATGAACATCATATTATGGTTTAAGACAATGGTAAGACTTTTCTGCCATAAAATGAGATACCATGTTCAAATAAAAATAAGGTTATTCGCAGGCCACACAGCCCGCCTATCCCCACCCTCCAGCTTTGCCCCGCAGGGGTTTTCTAGCAAGAATGCTGCTTAAGAGGTGTGGGGGAAGGGTTCCGGCGGGGGGGGGGGGGGGGGGGGTTGCGCCCGGGGTCTGCTGATAGCAGCTGTATGAACAGGTGACAGGCCACTGCTGCCAAGGGGAAATCGAGCCGGGCTCTTGACTAGCATTTGGGTGGGACCATAGGCATTTTGCTTAAGAGCGTGAGCTTCCAAGCCAGTGCGGGGTTTGAATTCTCCGTCCAGCACTGAACTGGGCATCGCCAGCTGGGTGACCCTGAGTGCATTGCTGAAATCTGAGTGCCTTGCTTTCCTTAAAGTTCTGTTTCAAGCGCCCAGTGAGTGAGTTCAGGTAAAGTGCCCTTACATAGTAAGGGCACCATTCACTCACTCACTTATTCATTAATTCCTTCATTCACTCATTCATTCATTCCCTCATCCATTCATTCACTTACTCCTTCAACATTGTGTGTTGTGCACTTGCCTTGTGCTGGACAGGGCTGTGAGGCTGGTGTTAGGGACAGGGATGGAGCAGTGAGTAAGAAAGACAAGGTCCCTGTCCTCCTGGGGTTATATTCTAGTGGGCAGAGACAGACCACACATTAGTAAACAAGTCCAGGTATAAGAAATGCTGTGAAGACAATAGCAGGGAAACCCAGTAGAGAGCAATAGGACTCTGGGGGGAGAGGGCAGTGTTAGCTAGGGTAGGTGGGAGTGGCCTCTGGGGTGACATTTCAGCTGAGACCTGAATGACAAGAAAAAACGTCAGCCACATTATAATAAAGTTCTCCTTTGTGTGGGTGGCTCTCCTCACATTCTTATTTTAAAATCTCTTACCCTGGTGGTGTAGTGGTTAAAGCACTCAGCTGCTAACTGAAAGGTCGGTGATTCGAACCCACCAGCCACTCCACAGGAGAAAGATGTGGCAGTCTGCTTCCGTACAGATTTAAACAGCCTTGGAAACCCTGCGGGACAGTTCTGCTTTGGGTTTGGCCATCAATATAAAATCCTTTTCAGCAGGGCACGTGTAGGAGGTGTTGAGATTCTCTCTGCCAGCACACGTTTGTGTACAAACAAGTCATTGTCAGTGTTGCTGGAGCTAGTTTTCTCCAGCTTCATCTGGCCAGTACCCAGATCTGCCCTTCCCGGGGCACCTCTCCCTCGGCTGCAGCTGGGTCTGCACCCGCCTTGTTAAGCCTCAGTTGCTGGACACGTCTGACTCTGTTCCTGCCCGACAGAAAGTACAGGACTGGGTTGAGGCAGCTGCTCATGCCAGCCAGAGGCCTCCATATCTTGTAGGCCATGCTGGCCACCATCTCGAGCTGGCAGTCTCGGGAGGGCAGGAAGCGGATGATGAAGTAGCAGGAGCGCGTGATGTGGAAGGGCACAAAGCAGAGGACGAAGAGGCTGCACACCAGCAGGATGGTGCGGATGGACTTGGCCCGGGCTGTGCAGCCCGTCCTCTCGAGGACCTGCTCTGGTTTGGTCAGCCTCCTGACCATAAGCGAGTAGCAGGCCAGGATGACCAGGGAGGGAAAGATGAAGCCGGACAATGTCAGCACCATGCTGTAGGCAAAATACTGATAAAAGTTCTCTGGGTCGCTCGTGTCGTAGCAGACCACGTGGCTGTCACGGTAGCCCGTGTGGGAGAAGGCCAGTGTGGGCAGCAGCTGCAGGACCACCAGGGCCCAGGTGGCAGCGGTGCCCAGCACGGCGTTCTTTCGGGTCCGGTAGGGCAGCGAGCGCAGCGGGTGGCACACACCCAGGAAGCGGTGCACCGAGATGCAGGTCAGCAGCAGGATGCAGCTGTAGAGGTTGGTGTAGAACAGGAAGCGCACCAGCCTGCAGAGCAGCTCCCCGAAGGGCCACCTGTCACCCAGGGAGTAGGCGATGATGAGGAAGGGCAGGGTCAGCACATAGAGCAGGTCGGCCACCATCAGGTTCACCAGATAGATGGTAGCACAGCTCCAGTGCTTGGTCTGGTGCCAGGAGAGCCACAAGACAGTGCTGTTGAGGGGCAGCGCCAGCAGGAAGATGATGCTGTAGGTCAGGGAGAGGTAGATTCGCTTGTAGTCCTCCGAGAACGGGCAGAAACCCGCTGAAGCATTCGTCTTCAGCTTCTCCATCCCCTGGGAGCACAGCTCTGCCACGGCTCCTGCTCTTGCTTCCCTGGGAGGAAACAAAATGGACAGGTAGCATCCTGATCTCGTGGGTGCTGGCCTCTGCCTGACCTGGCCTTCTGCCAAGTGACTCTGTTCCCATGTCTGGCCAGAGCGTCGTTTGAGAGACAGCTGCAGGAAAAGAGAGTTAGACTCAGGAGAAAAGCAGGGCTTTTAGACTTACCAGGCCCAGAAGGCTGGCCTTGCAGTGACGGTGCTCCCGGCTTTAGGTCAAGTACACGTGGCAGCGGAGATGCTCGTGTCTTTTAAGTAGGGCTCACAGAATCTCTGGCTTCGTGATTCCACCTCTTGCCAGAATCCTTTGCATAGAGTCAGGAAATCTCCGAGGGGGGATAGTCCTGCTGGAGAGGCTGCTGTAATCCTGGCTCGATGCTGTCCCCAGGATGGTCCTTCCTGACTGCATGTACCATGGTGGAGCAGAAAGTGATGGTTGGGGTTTAGAGTGATTAGGGAAAGCGCTGGTTTTGCCTACAGGCTCAGCTGGAGGATTTTGATTTGTATCTGTTGCAGGATTTATTACCTGCATATTTGAATGCGGAGGCTGATTTGCTTATTAACTTTATTGGCATCCCCAACATCCAAGAAAACAAATTGGAGCCATGAAGCCAGGTGCGGCTTCTTCCTTGCTCCCAGCCCTGCTGACAAAGCAGGTCCAATAGCTGGGCCCCAGGGGCTAAGAGAGCTGTGTGCTGAGCCTGCGTGGTTCCCTCGGATTAGGGGTGTTGGTGGGTCCATCAGCCAACCAGCATTGAGCCTCCAGGATGCCCTTAAGTGTTCTGGGCCCTGTGTGTGAACTGAAAGAAGTTTAATTCTGGCTCCTTGCCTTCAGAAGACTTAACATTTGGGACTCAACGTTCCGAAAAACAAGTGAATTCAGGGGAAGAGAGAAATGTTTAAGATGGAAATTTGGGGCTAGCTTGAGTATTGACTGCAGACTCTATTATAGAGAGCTTTCATCACAGCAGAGCAACAGAGCGTTCATTCACTGCATCCGTCAGCAAACATTTCCTGAGGGTTGTTGGGCCAGGTGCTAGGGACACAATGACACAACAGCCCTTGCTCTCCCGCATCTCACAGACTAATACAGCTAACTGTAATGCGACGTGAAGAAGAGTCAACAAAATACGGTGAAAACCGGAGGTGCCACCAGTCCTCCACTAAGGGGACTTCATGAAGACTTCTTAGGATAGGTGGCATTCATGCGGCTTCAGGGAAGAATAAATTGGGTTGTGGGCAGAGATGGGGAGAGGGGCATTCTGGGGTGGGGAGCATCACCCCAAAGGGATAGGAGCCTGAAGGGCGCAGCGTGTCCTGGGGACTGGAGAAGACCAGGATGATGGGAGTCTGAAGGGTGCGGTGTGTCCTGGGGACGTGGAGAAGACCACGGATGATGGGAGTCTGAAGGGTGCGGTGTGTCCTGGGGACGTGGAGAAGACCACGGATGATGGGAGTCTGAAGGGTGCGGTGTGTCCTGGGGACATGGAGAAGACCACGGATGCCGCCATGAGGAGAGTGTTTGAAGCAGGACAGTGATGTGATGAGACTTTGTGAGTCTGAGGAAGGTATTGGAAGTCCCGTGGAGCTGGGCCTCCTGAGAGCAGGGAGGAGCTAGCCAGGCCAGCGTGGGGCTGGTGTAGTGGGTGTGGGTGAATAGACCAGCACCCACCAAGGCCTGCGTGTGGGGTGGGGGCGAAGAGGGCCTGATGGAGAGATGCTTCTGAGGCAGGAGCCCCCGGACCTGTTGGACGTGGGCGTGAGCCAGACGGAGGAGTTGAGGGTGTCCCTGAGGCCTGGGATGAGGAAGACTGCGTTGCGCACTGGTGTCCTGAGGGCGTGGGGCAATGGCTTAGAGAGGCTCCCTGTGCTTCAGCCTGCTGGGGGCTTACCTCCTTTAAAGTCCACATGACTGGCAAAGCAAGGATGTGTTCTGGCTGGGTGAGTAAAAAGATGGTAGTTCTCATTCATTTTATTCCCTGTATTCTGTCATGCCAGGGGCCAGTGAGTGCTTTGTGGTTACCAGTGAAGCCGCCTTCCCAGCTGAGTGTAGGCTCAGAGGGAAGCCGAGGAAGGACACCAGCCTCACTTCAGCACTGGCTTTGGCCTGGCATATTTTTGTTTTCACGGCCGTGATTTTGTTAATCCTCAGGACAGCCTTGGGAGTGGAGCATTATCACTCTCATTTTCTGATGAGGAAATTGAGAGTCAGAGAAGACAACGTTTATGGCTCATTAGTTGGGGCCTCAAATCTGGTAGGCAGGGCCCCTAATCTGGATTAGGATCCCCCAGGGCTGCTTTGAGGTAGTGAGAAGTGCTCAGATCCCTGCTATACTAGGGACTAGTAGGAGTCCCTGGTGGTACAAGTGCTTAATGCATTTTGTAGCTAACTGAAAAGTTGGAGGTTCAAGTCCACCCAGAGTCACCTCAGAAAGTCCTGATGGTCTTCCTCTGAAGAACCAGCCATTGAAAACCCTATGGAGTACAGTTTCACTCTGACACACGTGGGTTGGCAAGATTTTGTCTCACATACTTTGGACATGTTATCAGGAGGGACCAGTCCCTGGAGAAGGACATCATGCTTGGTAAAGTAGAGGGTCAGTGAAAAAGAGGAAGAGCTTCAACAAGATGGACTGACAACAGTGGTTGCAACATTGGGCTGAAGCATAACGATTGTGAGTATGGCACATGACCGGGCAGTGTTTCTTTCTGTTGTACATAGGGTTGCTAAGACTTGGAGCCAACTCAATGGCATCTAACAACAACATGTTTTATGATCTTGAGCCCAGGGCTCTTCCTGCTGTGTCTCTGGGAGCCTGGAGAAGTTTCTGGCCTCCTCCTGGACAGGGCACTCCACTGTTTCTGGGAGCCTGGATGAGTTTTTGGCCCCCTGCTGGACAGGGCATTCCACTAGAAGCCTGGACAAGTTTCTGGCCTGCTGCCAGACAGGGCACGCCACTGTGTCTCTGGGAGCCTGGACGAGTTTCTGGCCCGCTGCCGGACAGGGCACTCCACTGTCTCTGGGAGCCTGGATGAGTTTTTGGCCCCCTGCTAGACAGGGCATTCCACTGTGTCTCTGGGAGCCTGGACAAGTTTCTGGCCTGCTCCTGGACAGGGCACTCCACTGTGTCTCTGGGAGCCTGGACGAGTTTCTGGCCCGCTGCCAGACAGGGCACTGCACTGTGTCTCTGGGAGCCTGGACGAGTTTCTGGCTTGCTCCTGGACAGGGCACTCCACTGTGTCTCTGGGAGCCTGGACGAGTTTCTGGCCCGCTGCCGGACAGGGCACTCCACTGTCTCTGGGAGCCTGGATGAGTTTTTGGCCCCCTGCTAGACAGGGCATTCCACTGTGTCTCTGGGAGCCTGGACAAGTTTCTGGCCCGCTGCTGGACAGAGCAGAGTCACCTCTCTGCCCCTGGGCAGGTCGTGCTGGGAGTGGCAGTGAACGCTGAGTACCATGGTGGACATCTGAAAGGGGACAAGGAAGTCTTCATTATTTTAATGGTTTGAAATAATTACCATCAGCCAGGACAATGACACAGCTAAAATGAAAAAAATGTTTTCTGTCTTTTAACAAGTATTTGTAAGATCCATATATCAGAAGTTCTGAAAAGGGAAAAGTTAGGCATCAATTTGAGTAAGCACCTTTCCATTGTAGAGGAGTGGGTGTGGAATAAGAAAGTAGGGTCCCCTTAAAAAGAATTTTACGCCAAGGGGTAGGCATTGTTTATTTCCATTTTAAAATGTGACTACTGTTGTTATAGATGGGTTTAAATCTGTGAATTAATTTTAATAGTTAATATCTGACTTGTATCCAGAGACCTTTCTGAAGCAAGTGAAGCTGTTCAATGGAGTCTCACAAATGCCTTCAAACAGTAAAAGCCTGTTTTTATAAGTTTTTCTGAAAAACTGGTAGGTAACATACACATTTCTTAATTTACAAAGATGAATTAGAGAGTTACTGTTCACATCACAACGTAATTATTTGATTTCTCAACAGGTGTATTTAAATGGGGGCCCCAGGTCCATTTAAATGTTATTTTATTAATTTGGTCTGTTTAAGAGAAAGAGGAGAGACTGTGTGTGTGTGTGTGTGTGTGTGTGTGTGTGTGTGTGTGTGTGTGTGTGTGTGTGTGTGTGTGTGTGTGTGTGTGTGTGTGTGTGTGTGTGTGTGTGTGTGTGTGTGTGTGTGTGTGTGTGTGTGTGTGTGTGTGTGCGCGCGCGCGCGCGCACTCATGCATGTATTGGGGGTGGGGACAGGGACCATATTTGAGGAGGGGAGAAGAGCAGAGCGAGGAGATGGAGACAGAGGGACTCTCATCGTAGCTGAGGTGGAGACAGAGGGACTCCATCGTAGCTGAGGTAGGGACAGAGGGTCTTCCATCGTAGCTGAGGTGGGGACGGAGGGACTCCATCGTAGCTGAGGTGGAGACGGAGGGACTCCATCGTAGCTGAGGTGGGGACGGAGGGACTCCATCGTAGCTGAGGTGGGGACGGAGGGACTCCCATCGTAGCTGAGGTGGGGACGGAGGGACTCCATCGTAGCTGAGGTGGGGACGGAGGGACTCCATCGTAGCTGAGGTGGGGACGGAGGGACTCCATCGTAGCTGAGGTGGGGACGGAGGGACTCCATCGTAGCTGAGGTGGGGACGGAGGGACTTCCATCGTAGCTGAGGTGGGGACGGAGGGACTCCATCGTAGCTGAGGTGGGGACGGAGGGACTTCCATCGTAGCTGAGGTGGGGACGGAGGGACTCCATCGTAGCTGAGGTGGGGACGGAGGGACTTCCATCGTAGCTGAGGTGGGGACGGAGGGACTTCCATCGTAGCTGAGGTGGGGACGGAGGGACTTCCATCGTAGCTGAGGTGGGGACGGAGGGACTTCCATCGTAGCTGAGGTGGGGACGGAGGGACTTCCATCGTAGCTGAGGTGGGGACGGAGGGACTTCCATCGTAGCTGAGGTGGGGACGGAGGGACTTCCATCGTAGCTGAGGTGGGGACGGAGGGACTTCCATCGTAGCTGAGGTGGGGACGGAGGGACTTCCATTGTAGCTGCCTAACAGTGATATTTTAATGGAAAATATTATAGTTATAAAAACTTGATTTTCACGGTTTTCAAATATCTGTTACTTAAAATGAGGTATGCCTGAATTTTATATTGGATTTTTGTAAGGAGCTAAAAAAATAAGTTATTTGTTTTTGAATTTCTCCCCAGTTTCTTCCCTCTCTATGGTAGCATGTAAGGTAAAATTCCATGCATTTTTTTTATAAATTAGGATAAGTTCGATTAGATGATTATTAAAGAAGACATTGGGTATACTATATTAAATTAAAGAAGACATTGGGTATATTGGTTTTAAATGAAATATTTCTTTACATTTGACGGGCAAAGTTCTTTTGCTAAAGAAAAATAGTTCATGGAACTGTTCTGTTTTGTAAAGAAGTAACCTGTGAACCTTAATACATTATAGAAAGTGGTAGAAACTAGACCTAGCAAGCTTTGAGCTGGAATTAGTGTACCATTTTGTTTTGGGGTCTGAAGTAGGATTCCTAGTTCAAGAAGATAGGTATCTTAACAATTTGATTTTCTTTAAAGTAGTAAGTGGTTTACTTTGAATTAAATACTGTTGAGTTGATTCCAGCTCTATGGGACGGAGTAGAACTGCCCCATAGGGTTTCCAAGGCTGTAATGTTTACGGAAGCAGACTGCCACATCTTTCTCCAACGGAGCAGCTGTTGGGTTCGAATCGCCGACCTTGCGGTTAGCAGCTAAGCAGTTTAACCACGGCACCACCAGGGTTCCCTTTACTTTGAACTACTTTTCTTAAAAGATGTGTTTCAAATCAACTAGGTAATTTGGTGTCATTTGGCCAGCTGACCACTGGGTGGTGATGAAGACCAACAGACGTTACCATTTTTTTCCCCCAAATAGAAGCAGGAATTGGGACTGAGGCTCCAGTACAGGTGTAGCAGCTGTGGATGGGATGTAATTCATTGAGAACACACAGAACATTCCACCCACCAGACACCTCTATTGGTCTGTGGTCTGCAGTTGCTGTGTTAGGTTTCCACAGTGAAACGGAGTTAGAGGCAGGTGAAAGCTGCCTGCTACTGTGATTGGTTCTACAAGGATCCTGTGAGATAACATGCAGGCATTGTTCTCCCCATTTGACAATTGAGGAAGCAGAGGTTTAGAGAGAACGAGTGGACATTGTGTCTGTGAACCTTGGAGAAGGCCTGGACTTGTTTCACAAAGAAGACCCAGCAAACTGCCAGGTTCCCAGGGAATGTTTTCTTATTTTCCTGCCCCTGCCGCCACCCCCTCAAGAAAAGAAAGAGAAAGAAGACGTGGACATAAACGCACAGGTCATCCCTGAAGTCATGCACACACCACAGAACCGGAGCTCCCAAAGCTTAGATCTGGACCAGTGAGAACAGATTGTCGCCAAGCCGATTCTGACTCCTAGAGACCCCATGTGCGTCAGAGTACACCTTGTGCTCTATAGGGCTTTCCATGGCTGATTTTTTGGAAGTTGATCGCCAGGCTTCCTTCCGAGGTGCCTCTGGGTGGACCTGAACATCCAACCTTTTGGTTGGCAGCCGAACAAGTTCATCGTTTGCGCCACCCAGGAATAATATTAATAGTAAGGAGAGATATGAAAGAATACATATATATAATTAAAACCTAACAACCCTGCCAGAATGAGACCTGCACAGCAACCCTCTACCCAGTTTTAAGCTATACCTTGAGTCTTAAGATTAATTGTGTGTGACGTTAGCTTTTTAATGATTCAATATGATATTTTTACAGTATAGGTTTATGCCTGCTGTGTACCTGGATCTCTCTTCCATGGTTGAATTGTCCCAAAATGTAGGCGTCTTTTATTTTTTCATGATGAAAGCAAATTGGATCCTTTAAATAACTCAGAAGGCTGTCTAGAGACGGTGAGTACTTCATTTCGATAATTAATTATTGCAGCAGTTTGCACGTTTTTGTTTTCTGTTGACAAGCATCTGTTGGCAGCTTCAAACTGGTGTAAACACGGAGAGTGTTTGGGAAGTGTGGCTCTGACATTGTACTGTCACAACAGAGAAGGTGGCTGCTTTGAGACTGATGTTAGTTTGTCTGGAAAACATAATCACTCCTGTTCTCTTTTTAATGTACAAATGTGTGACCCCCCCCCCCCAACTGACTTTTAAATGAGAATTTTTAGCTTTAATTAATGATGCAATAAAAATAACTGTAGTTAACGTTGTGGAAGTGTATCACTGCCTCTGGGCTGAAGACCCTGAAAGGGAATCTTTATAATATTTTTCCTTTTACTTAGCATCAGACAAAGATCTTTAAGTGTGTCACAACCAAGTTTTCCCTGCATGATGTGTATGAAGAAACGTAGAAAGCTGGTTTGGTTTGGGGCAGGAGAGGGGTTCTGTGCTGGAGCCTGGGGCTGGAGGGCTAGTGGCAGAGTTGCCCAGGACAACTTCAGACTAGAGGGCTCGTATCCTAGGCCCCTTCCCTTGATCTGTTCTTACTCTCAGGCAGCAAATACCCTTCACTGCTGGACCCTGAAATGCCAGGTAAAGTGGGTTCACACTGTCATGATGTCAGCCATCAGAGACTTCCTGGGATGGTGTTGCTGGGGTGGCTCTGGGCATAACACGTTAGGGAGCAGGGAGAGCGGAGTTAGTAGTTACTCAGGAAACAGAGCCTAGGCTAAAGGCTGTGGACTGCCATTGTATGAGGGAATGCGGTCCTGGGGAGCAGGAGTGAGGGCAAGGGGCGTGACCCCATGAAGGAGGGAGAACCAGTATGAGGATTTGAGGATGTGTTACTGAGTCCAAATCCACGGCCTTGGAGTCGTTGCTGACTCACAGAAACCTTACAGGGCAGAGCAGAACTGCCCCACAGGGTTTCCAAGGCTGTGATTTTTACAGAACCAGACTGCTGCATCTTTCTCTTGTGGAGTGGCTGGTGGGTTCAAACCACCGATCTCTCAGTTAGCAGCTGAGCACTTTAACCAGTGCGCCACCAGGGCTTCATAGATATGTATCTATATCTGTTTATCTATATACGTAAACCAAAACCAAACCCGTTGCCATCAAGTCGATTTAACTAATAGTGATCCTACAGGACAGGGTAGGTGGGTGATGGGTGCACTTGGGGTGCATTGGCTGGGAATTGAACCTCAGTCTCCCACATGGAAGGCGAGAATTCCACCACTGACCCACCAATTCCCCTTTCTATGCTGATTAGAGGCTTGGTAAATTGAGTCAGAAAAATTTCCTTAGGATTTGGCAACATGGAGGCCAGTGGGAGCCTATGGTCAGTGTCAGCGTGGTGGTACATAGAATCCAGAACCCAGTGCTCCTGTAGAATATCCTCCATGGACATACGTTATCAGTCATGCTTCTAATTAACAAAGTGAAGTAGAAAGAGTCCTGGACAGAGAGCCAGGAGATCTGAATTCCAGCTACAGCTCAGTCACTAACCAGCTGTGTGACCTTGGACAAACAGCTCACTCAGCCTCTTTGGCTTAACAGTTCTTCCATTATCAAGTGACTGTGCCTGCCTGATACTCCCAGTGCCCTCTAGCTCTAAAATTCTCAGTATTTTGTTATTTTCAAGCAAACTTGTACTGTTCTAAGCCTTTAGTGGAAGTAGAAGTCATCCAAATCTACCTGGGTCTCATCATCATCCTCTCCTGTGCTGCTAAATTAAATTCTCTTGGGCTTGATTTTAATGTCATAGTAACGATTTCGCTGAAGGCCATATCACTGTTGTGGTTAGTGAGTCTCTTCTCTTTGATCGCCCAAGGTTGACGCTCTCCCTACATCTCCTCTCTGTTTGGGGGCCTCTGTGCCACTTCTATCCTTGTCATTGCTTACGCCATTTACCAGAGGTACAAGTTATGGGCTCTGCAGGGATCTGCCCAGGACAGTTTTCCAGACCTTTCGGTTCTCTGAAAGGGAAAGATCTTTACTGATTAGCAGAGTCTTTCCTGAAGAGTGTTGAATATGCATGTTCTTCACTTCACACTGCAGTCCCTGGGTGGTGCAAACAGTCAACACGCTTTGCTGCTAACCAAAAGACTGGAGGTCCAAGTCCACCCAGAAGTGCCTCAGAAGAAAGGCCTGGTGGTATATTTCTGAAAAATCAGCCATTGTAAACTGTATGGAGCACAGCTCTACTCTGATGCACGTAGATTGCCATGAGTGGGAGTCCATTCCACAGTGACTGTCATCTTTCACTTCACATCCTTGTCCGGATTCCACTGAGAACTGGACACTGGCCATAAAGCAAAACATGCACAAAATGTCAGTGACCACTAAAGTGCATCTGTCTTCTTCAGCTCAGTCAGGAGCAGGACAGGAGAGGTTAATTTTTCCAGAGGATAACATACCGTATATATCAGCACTAACAATGAGGTTTTATTTCCCTGAGTCAGCTTTAAAAATCTTGTTGACTTTTATGGTCGATACATTATAGATCACCGTATTTATGTCAGAACATATTGGCATGAAAATAAATGAATGAAAATATTAATACGTGAGCCTTGTGTTTAAATGAATCTCCTTGCAACTCCACACCTTCCCATCGTATTTCACTGTACTGCTTCTGGAGATATCACCTCTGATATGTTTTACTGAACGTGACATCAAGGCCCCTTTTCATTCTCTACTGTTACTGTTTTTAATCTGCCTTGCATATAATGAGGTGCAAAAAATACCCACTTTGTTCTTTTACCATAAACACATAACCGTATTCCATCATTAATAGGATTGTCAATTAGAATTTATGGTTTATGGGTGAACACAATATCTCAGAGCCAAAGGTCTGACTGGTACACTATTAATAAATGAACTCTCTTGTTGGAGCCCAGCCTTGAATATTATATTTACTATCTGTATTTGTTATTCTGCGGTTTTAGATTCACGAAAATTTTCTATTATGAGTCTGTGTTTCGGAATGCAAGTTCATAATTTGGACATTATCAAAGACAATGAGGTTTGGCAAAAAACAAAACTCATTCTCTTAAGTGTGTCTTCTCTTTCTGATGCTTCTCTGTACTCATAGGCCACACCAGGCACTAGCTGCTTGCAGCCCTCTCTACAGGGAATTGTCTTTCTCAAGCCCCTGTGGAGAACACTGCGCTTAATGTCTGTCCTTGGAGTGCAGGCCTGCCCCAGCTCTCTGAGCCCCATCCCATCAGCCCCTGGCCAGAACACAGGACCACCCCCAAACCAGTATGTGTGAGAGTACTCCCTAAACAGACTCTACTCTTTCATTTATTCATATGCAAATCCAGCAGGAAAAATTATGCCTCAGCCAGCAAGTCCTGGGGTTAGCACTGATTGGTTCTATTGTCCAGGGCTTCAAACCAGTACTTTCCAGTTCAGTCATGGCTGAGAAAGTGAAACTGGAACAGAACCAAAGTTTTAAATTTTTAAGATTTGTGCTAACCAGAATAATAACTGGAATGGGAGAAATTATGGGTCAAAGCCCTGCTGGAAACCTAATCTCCCTCTTAGAAAACAAGGGCAGCGTGCACGTTGCATAGCAACCAAATCTCTTCTTGTTGAATTTTGAGCAGAGTCAGAGACAGCAGTGCCCCCCTCAAAGATGGTGGCTGACCGTGCAGCTTTGAATGTGTGTCACTCTCCACAGTCCTGCCAATAATCCAGTCTCACACATAAGGCTCCTGAAGGGGCTCACTATGCCTCTTCCAACTCTCCTATTCCAGGGCTTCAATCTGTAATTTTTCCCTTTCCAGTTATCGTTCTGGATCACTCAGATGGTAAAAATTCGGGTCTGTTCCAGTTTCGCTTCGTTGGCCATGACTGAATGTGTTCGAAGCCCTGGTCTTGTCCTAAGCCCTGTGCCCATCCCTGAACCAACCACCTTTGCCAGGGGTATGGAATATATTGATTGGCATAGGTCTAGGTTAAATGCACCACCCCTTGATCCTAAAGGAGAATTGGCTTTATTTGAATCACATGCATTTAAAATGGGTCAAGGGTGGTTCTCCTAAAGCATATTTGGGGTCCTGTTACCTTAAGAAAGGAGCCCTGGTGGTGCACTGGTGGCCTTCTCTTCCGTGTCTGTGCCTGCTCTGGAGGGGATTTCATCCAGATGATCGTCATATCCCAAAGCACTTTGCGTCACCTTGGCTAACACTGTAGTTGAAATTGCAGGCCACGGAGTTTAATGTGAGAAATCATGAGAGGAAGGAAGATTGGTGACACAGGTATATTTGAGAATGCAGAGCACTGGGCTGCTCCTTATCCTTTGCTCTAAAGATGGGGGACAAGGTTGAAGAATATTTACAAATAGTTAGCATAAAGATACAAAGGATAAAGTGTGTTGGCCAAGTGGGTTAAAAGTCCTTTTAAGGTTAGATCTTTATATACATACCTGTCCCATTGTGAAATTGAATTTCTGGCTGAGTTGTTTGCTGGGAAGGTAAGGAAATTTCCCAGGATATATCACTTTTTTACTGCAGAGTTTTATTGTAATCATCTATGGAATATAATCTTTAACTCCGAGGCTATGGTTACTGCAAAGCTTGTTTTACATATTTGTTGTGGGGAATTTCATTTATTCGCTATGTCTGCTTTAAGAAATTATATATTTTAGAAGATGTCTGGGGTAGAAGGTTGGATTTATGTACCTAAGCTGTTCATTGCCTACCAGCACTGTTAATGACCTCGCTAAATTTATTCTGTAGCTCCATTTCTACATACATTCATAAACCCAATTTTAATAAGAAACCACTAAGGTCTTTTGTCTGGACTTTTTTGTTATAGGTTTTTTTTGAGAAAAATAATTCGAGGTTTTTGAAAAATAATTTCTAAACAATATGTAAATCTTGTTTTCTTCATACTATCTATTAGAGTAGAAGGTCAGCAGAAAAGAGGAAGACCCTCAACAAGATGGATTGACATAGTGGCTGCAACAATGGGCTCAAACATAACAATGATTGTGAGGATGGCGCAGGACCGGGCAGTGTTTCGTTCTGTTGTACATAGGGTCACTATGAGTCGGAACTGACTCGATGACACCTAACAACAACAACATATCCTGATAACCGAATTCATACCCACAGCTCTTCTCTATCCCCTGAACCTCAAACTCAAATATCCAACTGCCCGCTTGGCACCACTTGCATATTTGACAGATTTCACAGACCTAACATGGCCAAAAGTGACTTTCTGATTTCCTCTCCTTTCTCTACCAGATCTGTCTCCTACTCAACATTCTTCATGATTTCGGTAAATGGCACTGTTATGTGTCCAATTGTTAAAGCCCCAAACTCGAGAAATATTCTCCATTCTTCTCTTTTTTCTTCTCCCACATCGGTCCATCACCTGGTCCTGTCACATGTCCCTCAGAACCATCCACTCACTGCCACCCGCTGGCCACTGTAATCTCTTGCCTGGCCTACTTCAACCTTACCCCTCACTGGTCTCTCCGCTGCCTCCTTCCACCCCACTCCATGCACAGTAGCCAGGGTGATCAGAGTAACGTAAATAAGACCGCATGCCCCTCTAATGACTTTCCATTGCTTTCCTGTTGTTCTGAAGAATAAAACTTAAATGTCTTTCCATGGACTACAGGGCCTTACCTGGTCTCACCCCTGACCTACCCCTCCCACCTCATCTCATCCTCTCTGCTCTTCGCTGGCTGGGCCACAGCGGCACTGGCCTCCTGGGGTGTGTCATGTGGGTTATGGGTCAGCAAGCAATAAGAGAACACACATGTGGGGGCACACACGCACGCACGCACGCACACACACACACACACACCCTGATTGGTGTAATCAAGACCAGAAGCTCTTTAGAAAAACTGTGGCCCCAGAGGACAGGGACAGATGCAGTATATTTTGGTAGATTTTTTTTCTTGTTGCTAGTTCCTTAATGAGATGTCTGCACAACACAGGACAGGGTCCTGCTAGTTCTGAGGAAACAGACATTTGCTCCTGCACCACAAGTCTCTAATACATAGAACTCACATCCAGGCTTATCTGAACGTTCTGTGTGCTGTGCACTTGGGCTTTTCAGGTGTGAACCAAACTCAGCATCAGCAAAGCCACATGCTCATTGGAGGAGAGTCAGTATTCACTTATGTCTGAAAAGTGTGTCTGCCTTTGGCTTCTCAGCATTCCAGAAAGCCTGTCCTCCACAGTCCACTTCCCACTCTGGATCACTCTGGGTTATTCTGATGCTGCCTTTGGTCCTAGGACCCAATCACAAGTCCGTTTCCCTGAACGCCTGTTTGTTCCTTGAACACGTCATGCTCTTTCATGCCCCAGAGTCTTTGCAATTCCTGTCCCTGTTGGCTTGGAGCACGCTTTCTCCAGCTCACTTTTTGCATGGCTGAATCCATCTCATCCTCCAGATCTCTGCTAAAAGGTCACGTATCTGAGAGAGCTTTCTACTACCTAAAACATTTTGTACTATAATACCTTATTATAGCACCTTATCTTTTCCCATGTTTTTTCTACAAAGTCTGTGTTTATTTATTATTTTGCTTAGTTTTTTGGTCTGTCTTCACCACTAAAATATAAATTAACTGAGGTCAGAGACCTTGTGTCTTGTTTTTCTTTATATCCTCAGAGCCTGACAGTGCCTTGCACGTTGAAGGCACTCAAGCAATATTCATTGAATGAAGGATTGCCCTGTTTATTGCGTCAGAATGGAGACAGAGAAGTGGCTTGCTCTACTGAGGGCAGTGCTGCCTCTCCCATCCCAGCAGGATGGACTTCATTGCTGGATTCATACTGACAATGGCATGCTGGCCTCCGAGGCAGTGGTTGCTGGATGACTACTGTCATGGATGGATGTAAAGAAATGTAGCTTGAGCCTTCAGCCTCCCAGGTCTTGGCTTGGTGTATTGGGCTTCTCTATTAATCCTGTTCTTCAGTTACCTTCCCAGGAGCCAGGTGTCGCCATGAGCAGTTGGTGCTGGGATAAAACCAACCAATTGCTGTTGAGTTGATTCTGACTCATGGCGACCCTATGTGTGTCAGAGTGGAACTCCCTTCATAAGGTTTTCAATGGCTGATTTTTCGGAAGTAGTTTGCCAGGCCTTTCTTCCAGGGCACCTCTGGTGGACTCAAACCTCCAACCTTTCAGTTAGCAGCCGAGTGTGTTAACTGTTTGTACCACCTAGGGACTCCCAGTGCTGTCGTGGTGGTGTTAGGTGCTGCAGAGTTGGTTCTGATTCAGTGATCCTATAGGACAGAATAGAACTGCCCCATAGGGTTTCCAAGGAGTGGCTGGTGGATTCGAACTGCTGACCTTTTGGTTATCAGCCATAGCTCTTAACCACTGCGCTACCAGGGCTCCAGTGCTGTGGTAGAACATCTTTATTTCATGCTCATGGGTCTTGATTCCTTTGATATGAGATGTGCGTTCTTGAGGGTAAGTGGAAAGCACTTGTTAGTGATCCTGTAGCCAACTTTTCACACTGGATTTGGAAAAAGAGTCCTGTGCAGTGTGAAAGTGAAGGTGTGAAAGAAAAAAAGTGAATTAACGGCTTGCTTTCATTTTCAAAAATAGGTAAGTCTCTGCTCGTGATTTTATATGAGTTGTTTTGTGATGACTGACTAAGCTTTTCGTTGTTTTTGCTGTTGGTTGGGAATGGTATCAGCTTTTACTGGATGATGTTGCAATAACCCAATCCTGAAATCTTAAGGGCTTGCAACAGCAGAGGTTCATTTCTCATTCACAATACGTTGCTTGTGACCCGGGTTCAGCTCTTCTCCATGTGTCTTCTTCATTCTGGGACCCAGGCTGAAGAAACAGCCCCTATATGGGACACGCTGGTCTTATAGCAGAGGAAGAAAAGAGAGACAGGGAACACACAATGGTGTTTAAAGCTCCTTCTGAAAAGTGGCCTGCTTCACTTCCACTCATGTCGTTGGCCAAAGCAAGCCATCTGGTCAAGCCTATGTCAGTGAGGCAGGAAGTCCCGCCCTCTCACAGGGAGGCGGGGAAATGACTGAGAAGGTTAACATAATCCACCACAGGAACTTTCCAATGATGGCTTAACGTGCGTTGGTGAAGAGTTTTGGTAACTTCTAATGAATGAAGATTAAAGAAAAAAAAGAATGAGTATCTTTAAGTGTCAGGATGTAGTACCATGATCTTGTTTTTGTGGGTTGTCGTCCAGTCAGTTCTGACTCATGGCGACCCAACGTGTACAGAGTAGAACCATTCCGTAGAGTTTTAAGGCTGTGACCTTTAGGAAGAGGATCGCCAGCCCTGTCTTCTGAGATGCCTCTGGGTGAGTTTGAACTGCCAGCCTTTCCGCTGGTAGTCAATCACTTAAACTGCCACATAATGCAAGACAAAGCATGAAATGGGGAATTCGGAGTCTTTGTTTTGCCGATAGTTTACTGTGTGACATTAGAAAAGGCATTTAGTATCTCTGGGTTCCATTTCTGCAAAATAAAGGGTTTAAACTAAGTGGTCTCCAGTTTCCTTATAAATTGAAAATGTCAGAGTCCCTTTGATTCTATCCCTGGGTGGGTGGCGGATCTGAGCCACGGTGACAATGGTGGTGGCAGTAGTGAGGGTCCGTTTGCAGGGCCTTGGCTGCTGACCAAAGGGTCGGCAGTTCGAACCCACCAGCCGCTTCTTGGAAAGCCTATGGGACAGTTCTACTCCGTCCTTTAGGGTCGCTGTGAGTCAGAATTGACTCAATGGCAACAGGTTGCTTAAGATTTCTAGCAGGTGTTGCTCTGCACTAGGCAGACGGTGAGACAAGTCCTTTGCGCTCAGCCAGCATGACGGGATGGATCCTGTACTTAATTTCTTCCCACTAGAGCCTTGGCCGCTCGCCCACGCGGGACTGCTGTTGAGGTTAGAAGGACTTTTCGTTCTCAGTCCGCTTAGCCAGAGGGCAAGTTCTGACAAGGTGACTGGGTCCTGTTGATGGTGACGAGAGAGACAAGAAGAGCAGTAGGCGTGAGTGGACACCCTGACTCCAGCCGGGCCCAAAGTTGTTAGTTTTTGGAAAGGAAAAAAACATTTAAAGTCAGAATTTGAAAATCTCATCCTTCGGCAGCTAATTCTGTATAATTCTTGATGTTGCATGAACCTCTCAGGCATTTGGGAAGCTTGCTCAGTGAGATGCTACCTGAACCTGTCAAGATTTCTTTTTCCTCAGTCCATCTATTCCCATCTCCCCTTGCTATTTAGGTCTACTTGGCATATATCTTAAATTAGAAATACTCAAGTCTTTTAATCAGATTTCAGACTTAGCTCAGACCCTGCAGAGCTTCAGCCACTGAATTAAAAACTTGATCAAGTTCTGGGTTGACCTCTAACTGCCCATTCTTAATCTCGATATAAGTGATTTAACATATTCTAGAATATCTGAGTCCTGAAAATGGTGGTTTTGAACTATTTCCTGTAACCCGGGTATATCATTGTTATCACTCCCAGCAATTAGAATATTACTTCAGCTTAATAGAATACTTCCCCAGCATGTTAAAATATTTTCCATGGATATTATCCCTTGAGGAGACTCTCCCCCATGTACACCAGGAGAGAGATGAATGAGCACAAGGATATTCATTGCAGCAATATGATTAAAAAAAAGGGGGGATGCCTAAATAATCACCAGTAGGGTGATCAATAAACACATTGTGCTATAGTCATACGGAGCCCTGATGGCACAGTGATTAAGGCCTACAGCTGCTAACCAAAAGGTCAGCAGTTCGAATCCACCAGCCACTCCTTGGGATCCCTATGGGGCAGTTCTACTCTGTCCTGTAGGGTCGCTATGAGTTGGAATTGACTCAACGGCAACAGGTTTGTTTTTTGTTTTTTTTTAAATAGTCATACAATATCCATATAGAAGTTAAAATGAATGAACCAGAACTACATATATTAATATGAGTATATCTCCAAATATGTTCGGTAAGAAAAAGCAAGTTGAATAATTTACGTACAGTTTGAAACTGTTTAAAGTTCAAAAAAGTACAATGCAAGACTAGATATTACATATAGATACATGTATTTATAATAACAGTAACAATAAATTGTACAGGAAGGACACAAAGAATTTTGGGATAATGGTTACCTCTGGAGATAGAAGGGAAGAAATTCACAGGAGGATTAATTTATGTCTAACATTTTATTTCTAAAAAACAAGCAAACAAACAAACTCAGCAGCAACAAAACAAGTATAAAACTTTAACCTTGATTAAATCTTGGTGGTGGGCATGCATAAGGATATTTGTTATTTTCTTTATGTTTTTTGGTAAGTGGGAAATATTTAATAATAAAACAGTTAATGCCCCTTCTCCATTATCCCACTCTTTCTCGTATCAACCTCAGAGAGATGCAGTAGCATTGCATGTGAAAAACAACCCACAGAAGGCTGGGTTTACTTCATGTGGTTTTGGACAGTGACCTTTCCTTTCTTTTTAATTTAAAAACATCACCTCAAACTCAGACTCACGATAGGTTTTGAGAAGGAGCTGACTCTCAGCACCTTTCTGTCTCTAACAAAGTGTTTCCTGTCCCTGAGGCCTTTCCCTGTTCTGCCACCCCCATCTTTAAAACCTTCCGATGCCTCCTGTCCTCAGAGGGAAAGCCCCAGGCCTCTCTGCGTGGCCAGCTGCTGGCAGCACCCAGCCCAGGCTCCCCTGCTGGTTGGATTTCTCTCCTCTACCACCTTTCCCTGTTTTCTCCCACCTGGGGAGCTTCACAGCCAGGCCTCAGCCTGGCTTACTCTCACCTGGCCTCAGGTCTCCCACCAGCATTAAGCTGTAGACACTTCTTCAAGGACATCTTCCCTGCCCCACGCTGGGGTCTGTGCTGGTCTCCTCTGCTGATCCCTGGTGCTGAACACAGTTCCTGCGACATGTGAGCAGTACCTACCTATTAACTCTCACCAACCTGAAATTGTAGAAATTAAATGGAATCAAATCACTTACTCTAACACCTACTTTTTCCTCTTTACGGAGATATGTGTCTGTTTACTCTTGCTTCGTTTTTGGATACGTAACAATAATAGGCATAAAGTTAAGTATAATTATCTTACCAGATTAATAGAAATTCCTACCATGTTCTTTGGACACATAAATTTAGTATTAGTTTGAGAGATATGCTTACTAAAGAGGGCGTATTGCCTAATGAATTAAGTGTTTTTAATTATTTTTAAGTCAGTTACCTGTATAATAGATTATCTGTCCTCCCATTCAGGAGCATATGTTGGTAATAAAAATTACCAAGAATTTCTGCAGAGTTTGATGTTTGCTTTGGAAAGCCCCCTGCAAGGGAAGGGAGCTACAGTGACACACCCTAATAAAGCAGAAGCCCATCTATAGCGGGCTTGTTTTAAACCAGAGTTATTAAAAAAATGATAATTTCTTGATAGTTCCATTGTATCAGGCAGTTCCTTGGAATGCGCTCATGGAATGGTGTTAGAATCAGAGTCCTCTGAGCTTAATAGCACAAGTGAAAATTTACGTAGTGTCTCTCTTGCTTCTGTGTAAGTGGCTGAAAGTCTGCAAATCTTAATAGGGCCTGTCTATCTAATAACATGTTAATAACTCACAAATTGCCAGCTTTGGACTATAGACCTGGAAGGAAAGGGCCTTCGTAAATTATACATGTCTGACAAATAGGTGATAGATTTTTCAAATTCTGTAAACTCTTCAGAGTCAAGTCTGCTCTGTGGAGATAATTAAAGGAAATCAATATGTGTTGATTGATAGATAATTTGACTTGAAAACACGTTCTGCACTCTGTCTTACCAAGCTTCAAGACTACTGTCCTCTCAAGAGGCCTGAGGAGGTGGGTGTGGGAGATTTGAGTGTACCGGGTGTGGAACTTACTGCTCAGAAGGCTGAGTTCTCACCTCAGTGCTACCTGACCCTAACTCCCCACTGGGCTGAGGGCAGTTGACTTGAGCTCACTACCCGTCTCCTTCCCTGGGTGAGAGAGGATGACTCTCTATTTCAGTTTCACTGGGGCCTGGGGAGGCTTAATTCGTCAATGTTAGCAAAGTGCTAGGAAGATGAGAAGTGCTGTGCCCATTCTAAGCAGCATTATTGATCTCTTTCCTTGTGGTTAATCTGGAATTCTCCACGTATCAGATAATGGCTCAGCATTGCATAAACAGCCAGGAATCGCTGGCAGAAGAGACGTGTCTGTGTTTTCCCTTAGGAAAAGTGATGTTTGTAAAATGCCTTCAGTTTCCCTGAAAAACATTATTATATGATTTAAACTGATTATATTGTTATTGTATTTCTACTTCCTTATGAGAGTATTTTCTTTTTGCTTGTTTGTTTAGTTTGTTTTTTTCAGTTACTGTCTGAGATGCTGTTGAGCCCAGTAAATGTTTTATGTTATAGAAGGCCTAGATGGTAAAAGTTTTGCTTACCCAAGGTGGGTAACACTGTTCATTAAATAACAGGGGGATATATGTACACAGACAAGGAGCCCTGGTGGCACAGCATGGTTAAAGCACTTGGCTGCTTACCAAAAGGTCAGTAGTTTGAACCCACCAGCCACTCCTTGGGAGAAAGATGCGGGCTTCTGCTTCTGTAAAGATTACAGCCTTGGAAACCCTATGGGGCAGTTCTACTTTATCCTATAGGGTCGTTAGGAGTTGGAATCAATTCGACATCAATAGGTTTGGTTTTTTTTACACACACACATATAATACTGATATTCATTATGCATTAAATCATAATGTTCATTAAATAATAGGGACGTATATATATCTCTACTCTACATATATAATCATATATACACAAACGTATCTATCTATACATATATATACAATATGCTTATTTATGTCTGTGTTATTATTTTAACTAAATAATATGACTTGGTAAGTAATTACCCTGTAGTAGTTACTATATACTATACCATGTAATAACCATAACATGGTAAGTAAATTAGGACATTCAGCTAATTCACCATTTAAAACAATATTTTAGGAATTACATTCCTGAAATTGCTTTCAACAGGCATTTTATAAGCATATGAGGACTCTGGACCAGTTTCTTTAGCATTAATACTTTTTTAAAGACCTGAAATAGCATAATGCAGCTTGATCACTTAATTTGTTGTGCATCAGACTTGGTTCTGGATCACTTCTTCGTATTTCCATATTTCAAACACACCCTCAAAAGACAGGAGATTCAACACCATTATTTATTGTAAAAGAGAACAGGCAGTGGGCAATAAAGATTGTATTGAAGGTGAAGACTGTCTTTTTGGGTGGATAACATTGTAAAGAATGGGAATTCCAGGAGACTTAATTGTGCTCATGAGGAACCTGTACATAGACCAAGAGGTGGTCATTCAAACAGAAGAAAGGGTTACTGCATGGTTTAAAATCAGCAAAGGTGTGTGTCAGGGTTGTATCCTTTCACCATACTTATTCAATCTATGCTGAGCAAATAATCTGAGAAACTGGATTATATGAAGAAGAATGGGGCATCAGGATTGAAGGAAGACTCATTAACCTGCATTATGCAGATGACACAACCTTGCTTGCTGAAAGTGAAGAGGACTTGAAGCACTTACTATGAAGATCAAAGACTACAGCCTTCAGTATGGATTACACCTCAACATAAAGCAAACAAAATTCCTCGTAACTGGACCAATAAGCAACATCATGACAAACAGAGAAAATACTGAAGTTATCGAGAATTTCGTCTTACTTGGATCTACAATCAATGCCCATGGAAGCAGCAGTCAGGAAATCAAATGACATATTGCATTGGACAAATCTGCTGCAAAAGACCTCTTTAAAGTGTTGAAAAGCAAAGATGTCACTTTGAGGACTAAGGTGCGCCTTACCCCAAGTCATGATATTTTCAGTTGCCTCGAATGCATGCGAAAGCTGGACAAGGAAGACCAAAGAAAAATTGATGCCTTTGAATTATGGTGTTGGCAAAGAATATTGACTATACCATGGCCTGCCAGAAGAACAAACAAGTCTATCTTAGAAGTACAGCCAGAGTGCTCCTTGGAATTAAGGATGGCAAAACTTAATCTCATGTACTTTGGACATGTTATCAGGAAAGTCCAGTCCTTGGAGAAGGACATCATGCTTGGTAAGGTAGAGGGCCAGAGAAAAGGAGGAAGACCCTTGACAAGATGGATTGACACAGCGGCTACAACAATGGGCTGAAACATAGCAATGACGTGAGGATGGCACAGGACCAGGCAGTGTTTTGTTCTGTTGTACCTAGGGTCACTATGAGTTGGAACCGACTCGATGGCACCTAACAACAACCCATTGCCAGTGGGAGTGGAAAATGGTATAGCCATTGTGGAAAACGGTGTGGCGGTTCCCCCAGAAACTAAAAATACAAATACCATATGACCCAGCAATTCCGCTCCTAGGTATATATCCAAAAAACTCAAAAGCAGAGACTCAGAGACTTGGACACCAATGTTCATTGCAGTACTATTCACAATAGTCAAAAGGTGGAAACAACCTAAATGTCCCATCAACAGATGAATGGATAACAAAATGTGGTACATACATAGAATGGAATACTACTCAGCCAGTGGAGAAATGAAGTCTTGATACATGCTACAATATGGATGGAACTGGAAGACAGTATGCTGAGTGAAATAAATCATTCACAAAAGGACAAATATTGTATACCTTCATTTGTATAAAAAGACAAGAAAAGGCAAATGTATAGAGAAAAAAGTTTATTATTGGTTGCGAGGGGCAGTAGGGAGAGGGAAAAGGGGGTGTCTTAGTCATCTAGTGCTGCCATAACAGAAATACCACATGTGGATGGCTTTAACAAAGAGAAATTTATTCTCTCACAGTTCAGGAGGCTAGAAGTCCAAATTCAGGGCACCAGCTCCAGAGGAAGCTTTCTCTCTCTGTCAGCTCTGGGGGAAAGTCCTTGTCATTAATCTTCCCCAGTCAAGACGCTTCTCAGCACAGGGACCCTGTGTCCAAAGGACATGCTATTCTCCTAGCTCTTGTTTTGTGTGAAGTCCCTTTCTCCTGTGCTTCCTTCTCTCTTTTATATCTCAAAGGAGATTGAGTTAAGGCACAACTTAATCTTGTAGATTGCGTCTTCCGTCATTAACATAACTGCTGCCAATTTCATGTCATTAACATGATAGTGATAGGATTTACAACACATAGGAAAACCACATCAGGTGACAAAATGGTGGACAGTCACACAATACTGGGAATCATGGCTTAGCCAACTTGATACATATTTTTGGGGGACACAGTTCAATCTGTGACAGAGGGGTTAATGGTGATAGAAACATTGCATTGATTAATTGTAAGGTTGCACAGCCTATTATTTTAATTGCTGTCAATAAGTTGTACACCTGTAAATTTATAACAATGACAAAAAAAAAAAAAAAACTGATAAGGCTCTGTATGTACAACCAAACACCTCATGGGATTTGGTTCCTTGGTTTGGAGGTTTAGGGTCATGGTTTCATGGGACATCCCAGTTAATTAGTCTAATAACGTGTTTAGTGCTTCTGTTCTACCTCCTAGTTCGTTGTGTAGTGCCCGGGGTCTTAAAAGCTTGCAAGCGGCCATTGAAGACACAGCAATTGGTCTCTATTCACTTGGAACAACAGAGGAAGAAGGAGATTCAGGAATAGGAGGAGGACATAGAATGTGTGGCTAATTGCCTCCATGAACAACTGCCTCCTTTGCCATGAGACCAAAAGAACTGGATAGTGCCCAGCTGCCATCACTGAACATCTTGATCAAAGATTACATAGGAGAATCCTGATCAAAAGCGGAAAAATGCAGAACAGAATTTCAAATTCCCATGGACTCCAGACTTCCTGGAGCCATGAAGGTTGGATGAACCCCTGAAACTATTGCCCTGAGATAATCTTTAAACTTTAAACCAAAAATATCCCCTGAAGTCTTCTTAAAACCAAACAGTAGTTTAGCTTAACTAATAAAAAATGTCTGCGTTGAGCATTATGCTTTTTTAAGAACCATCTGTATGGCATCAAATTGATAACAGCAGCTTGAAAGATAAGATGAAACCAAACCAAACCTGTTGCCGTTGAGTCGACTTCTGACTCATAGGGACCCTATAGGACAGAGTAGAACAGCCCCATAGGGTTTCCAAGGAGCAGCTGGTGGATTCGAACTGTCGACCTTTTGGTTAGCAGCCGAGCTTTTAATCACTGCACCACCAGGGCTCCAGATAGAAACCTTAGGGGGCAGTGAGTTTATGTTAATGGGGGAGGGACAAAGTCATAGGGAAACTTGGCAACATCTGTGCCATTGTCACAATCTGTTGGGTCATTTTAGGGCTTTGTGTGATAAAGGGAAGAGCTGGTATTTTAGTGGATACAGGGCATGCTGGGCACACATGATGACCCATGTCTTTCCAAGGTTAGGACCTCATGGTGACTGTTTCCTAAGGATGAGGAGCTGCGTTCTGCACCAGGCATTGTGGAGAAATCTAAATTCAACCCTGGCTGAAAATTCCCATCTTTGAGAGCTCACCTTGGGAACTGTCTTATAAATATATATTTTTTCCAATCCAGGACACTAACTGGATTGGTTTAAGAGATGGTAGGCAGATAGTCTCCATGTCTCGAATATTGAGTTGAAATGTACTTTAGACTTGTAGCAATGATCATTTACTTTATTTTATATACTTAGATTTTGAGCCTTTTGAACTCAAGCAAGTTTATGCACATCATAAACTAGTTATTAATTTGAACAAAAGATCCTGATCCTTTTTTTTTTAAATGTATCTCAAGTAGTGGAAAAAAGGTGAGAAAATTTTTATGTTTATTTTTAAAAATCTGCACACTGAAAGCAACACTCAGACCAACAGGGATACTTGTGGTTCATGTGCTAGAAATTCTTCCCGCTGACTTTATTAAATGCTGTATCCATTGGCTCATATGGGTTGGTGGGGGCTCTTACAGGATTCAGATGCAGGAAAGTAGGAGCTTGGGCGATGCCCACTGGGCTAGTTGAAGAGAAGACGACTCTGGCAGCACAGTTTGTTTTCTAATCAGCTTGGTACTTGGAAGACCAGCAAAACAATCGCTATACAACATTCCTTAATACATTTTTTGAAAAGCTTATACTGTTATTTAGATATGTTTACTCACTCTAATAACCATTGTAGTCTTCTGAAAAATAATTCTTAATTTGGAAGTGATTATGTTGTTTAAATGAATGCCTTCAGTCCAGAATAGCTCTCAGAGGATATGCCACCCATATAAATTCCAGGCTGCAGACAGGACTCAGATTAATAGACCATGGAGGGGTATTTTTATGGAGCATTTTAGTGCTTATTACTGTTATTCCTAAATTATGTTAATAATAACATCCTGCCATGTCCACCTTGTGGACAGAAGTTTATTGTTCTCCTGAGTGCCATTGCGTGCGGGATCGTGTTTGTTCTTCACAGCAACCCTGGGAGGTAAGTTGGGATGTTTTCAGGGATGCTTGAGTGTTGGCATTGAAGTCCTTTGCTGTGATGAAGACCTGGTGGTGCATGGGAAGAAAAAGATGCTCTAGAAACCCAAACACTCTCTTCGCTGTATTTTTGACCAGTGTCATAGCAAGTGTTCATGTTGGTTTTGGGCGTGTTGATCTCCAGGGAGAGACCGTATCTTATCATTTCTTTCACCTGGTAGGCGGCAGCGAGAACATAAAATATGAGTACTTTCTGGGAGGGAAAACCACAAGATTGAGGGAGAAAACTACCTCCCGCTACACAGCAATTAACAGTGAACCCTTGGCTCCCTTGTGGAACACTCTTCCATATCCCTCTGGCTAAAAATGTGCCATTTGTGTTAAAACACGGAGAATCAAATAAGCATGCAGATATTGTCAGAGGAAATAGAGTATTTTGTTATTATAGCTAATAGTAAAAAAACCAAACCCATTGCTGTCGAGTCTGTATAGTCTGTATGGGATAGAGTAGAACTGCTGCATATGGTTTCCAAGGAGCAGCTGGTGGATTCGGATTCAAACTGCTAACCTTTTGGTTAGCAGCCGAGCTCTTAACCACTGCACCACCAGGGCTCCATAATAGCTAATAGTGATGATTACATCTTGGCTTATGGATTATTTATGGATTATTTTTGACTTTCCTGTTTTACTGACAGCAACCCAGGAAACCAGTGATAACAAATCACCTGCCTAAAGCCGGTGGCCTGTTGATAGGCTGGAGCAGTGAACCCAGGACTCCGAAATCCTGGGGTCTGTGTTGAGAGATATTTAAATAATTTATCACAATGATTCTTTGCACAGGATACAACTCCAGGATTAAATGCTAATTTTATTTGACTTACATAAAGGGAAATTACTACTGCAGTTACTTTTAAAGAGCTCCCTGGGTTTGCCTGGAGTATCTGAATTAACGGTAAATTGAACGCTGTTAATGGGGTCCAGCTGATTTATTGGTGGTGTATCTGGCAATTAGCCATTCTGCATAGTGTCTTCTGTTTGGCCATTACTTTTTCACTATTGAATGCCAGCTCAGGGATGAGCACCTTGAGCCAATGGGGAAGTCTGACTGTCAACCTAATAGGGCCTTGCATCATCTTAATGGTGAATTATGATCTGTCTTGAAGGATATTTGGACACACTTAATATCTTTTGGATGGCAACCATTGCAGGCATAAATGAAAGTACATGTTGTCATTGAACCACTAAAAATCTTTACTGCGTCACCAGATAGCCATTATGTTATATGAATTTTTGGGTATTTCTTTTATTTTTTTTTTTAAATTATACATTTGCTTTTAGCTTCTGTGGCACTTATGGAATGAATTGCCATGAGTTATGACCAACAGTATTTATTTGCAAGAGGTGCCTAATTTGTCCTCAGGAGAAATTTTTTTTTTGCTCAGCCTGCAAAATGTTGTAATAAAAATTGGAGATTGATGTGGATTATAAGATTAAATGGCTGGGCTGCAGTGGCCAGCATCGTAAATCAAAGCAGCCCAAAGGTGTGATTGGCCACTGGAGACTAAGCTTTTAAGTGTAAGCGTTTTTTTAATGAGTCAATATATTTCAAGTCTTTATAGAATCAACTCCGAAAGTTACTGAAACTATGTTTAAAACATCATTCTACACTGTTTTGATAAATTTCTAGTGCAATTGAGTTTCGCAGATCTAGGCATGCAGTTGTGGAAACAAATACATGAGAATTCTCTTCTCAGAAGGAAAGCTGTTTAGGAGTGAGTGAGTGAGGGACTGGGAGTTGCTAAGCCCAAGTTAATGGACACTTTGATCAGAGAGTTTATGTATTTGGTTGCTCAGAATTCATTCATCCTTCCTATCAAATTTCGTTGGGAGGAGTACCTCTTCCCATTGTCTGTAGTCTGGTTCCATCCTTCCCTATCCAAGGGCTAGCACCTGATCCAAAGTAGCCAAATGGACGCGCCTTTCTGGAATTTAACTGTTGAAGAGAGGGACAAACACTGGAAATGTGTGGAGTCCATCACTTCCAGTTTGATCAGATTGTCCCTGCCATTCCCATTTTCTGGCCATCCAAGTGGCACCTGTTTGCCACGTCTGTTTCTCCCACCATTGAGAGAGAGCTCTGGGAGCACTGTGACAGCACCACGATAAATCCTCCTTTGCTTACGAATGTCATCAACAAGAGACCTTACTGTTTAAACCGGGCGTGTGTAAACCCACAGGAAGCAGAGGACTTCTGATTGGGACTGTGAATATTTTGTTCATTCATTTATTCACTAAATATTTATTTACTAAATATATACTTACTGTGTATCAGGCCCTCTTCTCAACACACGGAAATAATCAGTGTCTTCTTGACATTTGCATCCTGGAGGGAGACAGACAGTGTGCAAAATAACCACGTTAAAGGCTGCCTACATTTACTTTAGATAGTGATAAATACCATGCGTGTGTAAAATATTTCCCTTTTTAGTTCTTTTTATTGATTGATTTATTTTATTGTGCTTTAGGTGAAAGTGTACAGCTCAAGTTAGTTTCTCATACAAAAATGTATACACACATTGTTATGTGACCCTAGTTGCACTCCCTGTAATGCGACAGCACACTCCTCCTTTCCACAGGTCTTTTGTTTTAAAAGTTCCTTAAAGCATATCAGCCTGTTTGGGGGTGGGTGATGGGATGGAATTAACTAGATTGAGGCTCTGTCCTCTCTTGTACCTTGCTCTAGCACATTTCTGTGTAACTCTCAAAGGGGCTTCGGTTGGCATCTGAGCTGAAGCAGAGGAACTGTCCAGCTGAGTGAGGGTAAGTGTCTGTTGAAAGCAGAGGACTGGCAAAAGAAGGACTTGGGTTAGACATGGAAGTGGCAGGCATTGAGCAAGGACTGTAGCCTAGGAAGCAGAGAGGTTCTTCCTTTTGGGGCTTTTCTTGGGCTCAGGTAGGTAGACGACAGGCAATAAGATTGACTGAGAAAAGCCAGGCTGGGTCAAGGAGCAAGAACACGAGCTGGTAGGTGATGAGGAAGTGGAGCCCAGATCTGAAAAGGAAGGAAGCATCGCAGGATTCATGTGAGACAGAGTTAGGTGGTGGCTCTCAGAACCTGGTCCCGGTTGGTGCCCGGGGATCAGCACCTGCCACCAGTAACCAAGGGGATGCTATAAGGGATGAACACCTGGAAAGGGGATCCAGACTCCAGTGGGAGGCTGAGGAGATCTGAAGGAGCATTTGTCTTCCAGCCTGGGATGCACCCTAGAGAAGTGAGGGTACTCTGTCTAAGCTGATGTGATAACCTGAGGTCATTGACGAGGCTCGGAGAGTGGTAATCTTCCTGAGCATCTCAGCGAGGAGGAAAAGCAGAGAGGAGGTGACGAGGCTAAGGTGGAAGGAAATAAAAGCCAGCATAATGAGTCTGGAAAGCGGAGGATGTGATAGAGGAGACAGATAGAAGGGGAAACTTCCTACCACTCCCGGAGGTCCTTGGTAGGTGTGCTGGCGTCTACAAAGGAGGAAGCTGGATTTTCCGGGGAGGAGGAACTTGGAATAATACCAAGAAGCTGTACACCTACATCCACTACCACCACCGGGTGCCATCAAGTGGATTCTGACTCATGGCAAACCCATGTGTGTCAGAGTGGAACTGTGCTCCTTAGAGTTTCCAACGGCTGATTTTTTTCAGAAGTAGGTCCCCAGACCATTCGTCTGAGGCACCTGTGGGCAGTCTTGAACCTCCAACCTTTCAGTTAGCACATGAACACATTAACCATTTATACCACCCAGGGACTCCAGTTTGTATGTAGAGGTCACCAAAAGGACCAATCTGTGAAGTGTGAGGGCAGGAAGTTGCCCTGGTGGAATCACATTGGTGAAGTGGGTGGCTAGCAATTCTTCAATTTAGTAGGCAGATGTTCAGAAAGAGGGTGGGGAGGGACATGGTCAGGGGCTGATTAACCAGTAGGTAAGGTATGCACGAGCTTACAGTAAGCAAGGTACGTCTGGGCTTACTTGTGTTTACCTGCTAATCTATAGCGCACAGTCATGTGAAATTGTGCACTGCAGATTAGTCAGTAAGCACAAGTAAGCCTGGGCGTACCTTGCTTACTGGGTAATGCGTCCCTGGATAGGGTGATGCCGCATCACAGTTGCAGAATGCAGCCCATCTGCATTCGCACGAGATAGGAAACCAGGCAAGGCATCGAGCCCAACACTATCAGCAGGCAAGTGGAGAGCCCAGGTCTCAGGCCTGTTCTCTCACTTGTTGAGGGGCATGAAGAGCTACATACTATTCTTCCTTTGCCAGCAGTCAAAGCCTGGAGGCCCAGAAGACCTGCTGATGACAGAATGTGGATGCAGAAGATCTTGGGAGGCTAGAAGGACCAGGGTTTAACAGGAAAAATTAAGGGATGAAAGGAAGATCCCATTCCAGGTTTTGGAAAATGAATGCCTGGTGCAGAGTGAGGGAGAGGTGTCTGGCCTTGCCACAGTGGGAACCAGGAAGCAGTGGAGTGTGCCTGCCCTGCACTCTGGTGCGTGTTTATGGAATAACACCCAGGAGGAGGAAGGACGATGGTGACTGTTGTCCTCTACTCTGAGCTGAAAATAGAGCACCTGGTTCATGCATCCTGATGCTTCATTTTTAAGGAGGTGGACAGAGTGGAACTCATTCAGGAGTACATAACCAAGAATATAAAGAGACCAGAAACCATTTTACACACGAAACAGTTGAAAGAACCTTGGGAATGTAGACTGGAAAGCAGAAAATTCAGGGAGCACTTGACAGTTTTGCCTCATGGAAATGATTTTGCACTTGCGTTTGCTCCAGAAAGAAAATTTGGACCAATTAATATGGAGGGATAGACTTTTCTGACGACAGGGGATCCAGAGGTTGGATGAGCAGCCTCAGGAGGGGCTTGTGGGCTAGACAGTCACATGATGGCATGGTGCCAGGTAAGGACAGGGTGAACGGGATAGCTATTTCATTCCCTTTAGAGTTCTGTTTCCCCTTCCAGCAGAAGTCAAAAAGAAAAGTGACATAGTGTGGTGGCTCCCTGGCCGGTGTCTTTCCTAGGTTTCGTATTTCCCAATCAGAGGGACACTTTTCTAATCTTTTAGCAACTGAGAGAGCTCTCTCTCTTGCCCTTCCATCTTGCCAGGTGTTACTTGAAATTTGCAGGTGATTTAAGTACAAGAGTTAAGCTACTCATTAACCACTTCACTGAAGCTCAAACTCTTAAACTTGGTTCAGAACACAAACAACTTTCTGTTACAGGGACCATATCTCTTTCAACTAACAAATCCAAGCTTAACTAACAAGTACATTTCCAAAAAACATTGAAACAGAATTTAAAAGATTATAAGAACGTAAGTGTAAAGAGGTTTCACCCCAATATGTTGTTATTTCTCCCAGATAATACTCTTGCTTTTATATCAGGATCCCTCAGGGATTCAACCCAAAGCCATAAAAACAGGATGATTTTCTGGAATCTGGAAGAATTATAAAAGAGAAGTTTTCAGAGTAAAGGTTTACTTGCCTTTCAAATGCCATTGTATGAAGGTGTCATTTACTGGTATCCAGGTCTTAATTACAATCCCAAATGCTAGCAGAGTAAAAATCCCATTGCCCATGGTTCTTAGAAAAGAGAAAGCCACAAGAAAAACCCTAATGGCCCTACAGCTCTGGAAAAAGAGAAGTTAAATCAACTGAGGAGAAGGAAGGAACAAAGCCTTTCTTTTCTTAGAAGGAAACCACAAGCAGATCTGGAAATAGCATATTCTCCATCTAGAAATAAACACACTTATATTTTTATTGTTGAGAGCAAGGAAGAGACCCCAGACTGCTGACAACATCTTTCTTCCCCCTCCCCAAATGAGCATGGCACGTAGGTTAATCTGCCCACTGTTTATGAGTACAGCTTTGTGGAAGGGTTGCACCAGGCGATGTGAGGATGTGAAGGTGGTCAACCCAAGTGTGTCCTGAAAGAGTCTTCTTCGTACGTGATGCTACTTTGCGTGGCTCCTTCCGAGCCTGGTGGTAGTGAAAGGAAGGTCTTGGTGGGAGAAGCGATAGATTCTCTCTCTTTGTGAAGAGACCAAATCAAGGTCTTATTCTCCACACACTCAATGGAATGGGACTGTTGGGAGCATTAGCCTGAGCAATGCACTGAGCTAGGCTTGCACTAAAGTCTTGCACATGTCTTCTTCCAGTGCACTCGTTGTTGGCTGTGATTCATGCCTTGTTCTGAAAAGATGGTAAATTGAAAATGTGGAAAGTAATTAAAATAAGTGTGTGATTTCAATTATCATAATCTATTGCCTTGAGCTGAATGCCATTATCAGGGTAAGTAGAAGGGCTGCGTTGGGCAGTGGAGGACAAATAGTTTCTTGGTTTGTCTTTATAACAAAAATTTAACTCGGAAATGGACTGAAGAAAGAGAGACTTGGGGCTTGATTTGACAGTTCTTTCTCCACTCTGAACTTAAAATAAGAATTCTGAGTCACTAGCTGTGACCAGGTTTTCCAGGGCATTATCTGTGTATACAAACTGTTCAGGAGGGCTGTGATTGAATTTATACCTGGTTTACATAGGGCAATGTAAGTTTGCCTCCTATTGAAATAAAATGACATTGGAATTATAGTTGTTCTTTTGAATATTCCTTATAAATGTTACTATACATCTCTGAAATCACTTTCCACGGGCTAAATCTTTGGGAAATCAATGATTTATAAAATATTTGTGCATTTGAAAAGTACTTTATTATAAATAACTTGTATTTTTTATTATTATAAATATAGTAATGCTCATCACAGGTATTGCAGAAAACGGAGAAAATGTTAAAGAAAAAACTAATTTTGCATTCCCACTAGGCTGAGCTAATTTTTATAAATCTATTTTTTTTTTTAAAATGGAATCATGTGTATATGTGTGTCCATAAAGGAGCCCTGGTAGTGCAGTGGTTAAGCAAATGGCTGCTAACCTAAAGGTTGGCAGTTGGAACGCACCCAGCAGCTCTCTGGAAGAAAAGACCTGGCAATCCGCTCCCCTAAAGATTTCAGCCTAGGAAACCCTATGGGGCAGTTCTGCCCTGTCCTATAGGGGTGTTAAAAGTCAGAATCAGCTTGATGGCACAACAACAGTAATGACGACAATTAGTTTTACACCCTATCAAGTTTTATATCATGATTTTTTTTTTTTTTCCACTTTTCAAGGATGGCCATTCAGACTCACTTAGTGGCACTGCAGAAGAAAGGCATGGTGATCTGCTTCCATAAAGATTATAGCCAAGAAAACCCTCTGGAGCAGTTCTACTCTGTAACACATGGGGTCACCATGTGTCAGAATCCACTTGACGGCAATGGTTGGGTTTTATAGGGGGTCAAAAGAGGCTTGCCCACATCTTTGGTGCTCAAACATTTGACTGCAAACTTGATGATTTCTTTTAGACAGATTTTTTTCATTTAAATTTTATTGTGTTTTAGGTGAAAGTCTGCAGTGTAAATTAGTTTCTCATTCAAAAATTTATACACAAATTGTTTTGTGACATTGGTTACAACCCCCGCAAAGTGTCAGCATTCTCCCCCTTTCCCTTTCCACCCCGGGTTCCCCGTGTCCATTTGTTCAGTTTTCTGTCCCTTCCTGCCCTCTCGTCTTTGCTTTTGGGCAGGTGTTGCCCATTTGGTCTCGTATACTTGAGTAAACTAAGAAACACATTCCTCACATGTGTTATTGTTTGTTTTATAGGCCTGTCTAATCTTTGGCTGGGAGCCCTGGTGGCACAGTGGTTAAGAGCTACGGCTGCTAACGAAAAGGTCAGCAGTTTGAATCCACCAGCTGCTCCTTGGAAACCTATGGGGCAGTTCTGCTCTGCCCTGTTGGGGTGCTATGAGTCGGAATCGACTTGACAGCAATGGATATGGGTATAATCTTTGGCCAAAAGGTGGACTGAAGCCACTTCGGGAGTGGCTTCAGTTCTGAGTTAGCAGGATGTCCAGGGGCTAGAGTCTTGCAGGTTCCTCCAGTCTTTATCAGACCAGTAAGTCTGATCTTCTTTTGTGAATTTGAATTTTGTTCCACATTTTTTTCCCACTCTGTCCGGGACACTCTATTGTGATCCCTGTCAGTGCAGTTGGTGGTGGTAGGTGAGCACCATGTAGTTCTTCTGGGCTCAGGCTGGTGGAAGCTGTGATTCATGTGGTCCATTAGTCCTTTGGACTAATATTTTCCTTGTCTGTATGGTTTTCTTCATTCTTCTTTGCTCTCAACATTATGGGACCGATATATGTATCTTATATGGCTGCTTGCAAGCTTTTAAGATCCCAGACACTAATCACCAAAGTCAGATGTAGAGCATTTTCTTTATGAACTGTGTGATGCCAGTTGAACCAGATGTCCTTCAAGACAATGGTCCCCAGCCCTCAGCCCAAATGACTCAGTCCCTCAAGGTGTTTGATGTTTCTAGGAAGCTTCTATGGCTTTGCCTTGGTCAAGTTTTGCTGACTTCTCCTACATTGTGTGTTGTCTTTCCCTTCACCAAAGTTAACACTTGTCTACTGTCTAGTTAGTGATTTCCCCTCCCCACCCCTCCTCTCCCTTGTAACCATCGAAGAGTTTTTTTTTCTGTGTGTAAACCTTTTCTTGGGTTTTTATAATAGTGGTCTCACACAATATTTGTCCTTATTTCACTCAGCATAATGCCCTCCAGATTCACGCATGTTGTGATCTGTTTCATGAATTTATCATTGTTCTTTGTAGTTACATAGTATTCCGTTGTGTGTATGTACCATAATTTGTTTATCCATTTATCTGTTGTTGGGCACTTAGGTTGTTTCCATCTTTTTGTTATTGTGAATAATGCTGCAATGGACACGGGTGTGCATATGTCTTATTTGTTTTACGGCTCTTATTTCTCTAGGATATAGTCCCAGGAGTGGGATTGCTGGATTCTATGGTATTTCTATTTCTAGCTTTTTAAGGAGGCGCTATATCATTTTCCACGGTGATTGTACCATTTTACATTCCCACCAGCAGTGCGTAAGAGTTCCAATCTCACTGCAACCTCTCCAACTTTCGTTATTTTCTGGCTTTTTATTATTAGTGCCAGTAATGTTGGAGTAAGATGGTGTCTTACTGTAGTTTTGATTTGCATTTCTCTAATCGCTAATAACCACAAGCATTTCCTCATGTGTCTCTTAGCTGCCTGGATGTCTTCTTTGGTGAAGTGTCTGTTCGTGTCATTTGCCCATGTTTTAGTTTGATTATTTGTCTCTTTGTACTGAGGTGTTGAAGTATTCTATAGATTTTAGAGATTAGACCCTTGTCGGATATGTTGTAGCTAAAATTTTTTCCCAGTCTGTAGATTCTCTTTTTACTTTTTTAGTGAAGTGTTTTGATGAGCATAAGCATTTGATTTTTAGGAGCTCCTAGTTATCTAGTATATCTTCTGGTGTTTGTGCATTGTTAGGTATGGTTTGTATTGTATTTATGCCATGTATTAGGGCCCCTAGCATTGTCCCTATTTTTTCTTCCATGATCTTTATCGTTTTAGATTTTATTTTTAGGTCTTTGATCTATTTTGAGTAGTTTTTGTGCATGGTGTGAGGTATGGGTCCTGTTTCATTTTTTGACAGATGGACATCCAGTTTTCCCAGCACCATTTGTTAAAATGACGGTATTTTCCCCATTAAATGGACTTTGGTCCTTTGCCAAAGATCTGCTGACCATAGGTGGATGGATTTGTGTCTGGGTTCTTGTTTCTGCTCCATTGTTCTATCTGTCTGTTGTTGTACCAGTACCAGGCTGTATAGTAGGTTCTGAGATCAGGTAGTGTGAGGCCTCCTACTTTGTTCTTTTTCTTCAATAAAGCTTTGCTTATCCGGGATCTTTTTCTTTTTATATAAAAGTTGGTGATTAGTTTTTCCATCTTGTTAAAGAATGCTGTTGGTATTTGGATTGGGATTGCATTGTATCTGTAGATCACTTTGGGTAGAACTGACATTTTCACAATGCTGAGTCTTCCAATCCATGAACATTGTATGTTCTTCCATTTATGTAGGTCTCTTTTGGTTTCTTGCAATTGTGTTTTGTAGTTTTCTTTGCATAGGTCTTTTACATCCCTGGTTAGATTTATTCCTAAGTATTTCATTTTTTTTAGGGGCTATTATAAATGGCATTGTTTTCCTGATTTCCTTTTCCAAGTTCTCTTTGTTGTGTATAGGAATCCAACTGATTCTTGTATGTTGATCTTGTATCCTACTCTGCTGAATCTTTCTATTAGTTCCAGTAGTTTTCTTGTGGAATCTTTTGGGTTCTCTATGTACAGGATCATATCATCTGCAGATAGGAATAGTTTTACTTCTTCCTTTCCAATTTGGATGCCCTTTATTTCTTTTTCTTGCCCTATTGCTCTAGCTGGGACTTCCAGCACAATGTTAAATAGGAGTTGTGATAAAGGGAATCCTTGTCTTGTTCCGGTTCTCAGGGGAATGCTTTCAGCTTCTCTCAGTTGAGAATGATGTTAGCTGTTGATTTTGTATAGATGCCCTTTATTATGTTGAGGAATTTCCCATCTTTTCCTATTTTATTGAGAGTTTTTGTCAAGAATGGGTATTGGACTTTGTCAAATGCCTTTTCTGCATCAGTTGAGATGAACATGTGATTCATTTCTTTAGTTCTGTTTATGTGGTGGATTATGTTGACTGATTTTCTAGTGTTGAACTGTCCTTGCAAAGCTAGTATGAATCTCACTTGGTTGTGGTGTATTATTTTTTTTGATATAATGCTGAATTCTATCGGCTAGAATTCTGTTGAGAATTTTTGTGTTATATAGTTTTCTTAAATTTCTGGGACAAGGGTATGATGCAGATAATTGAAAGGTTACTGTGGTACAAACAGACAAAATGTTGACCAGTTGAATTGAAGCAGACCTCACTTTTGGTCACAGGGCACTATTTCTAGATTGTTTTCCTTTTTTATCTTCTGTTTTGGTTTTTGTGGTGTCAGAGTTCCTTGGACGTTAGTACCACGAGGACCTGGATTCAAATTCTATCTCTGCTGTTTACTGGCTACTTGATCTTAGTCAAATGACTTAATTCCCCCATCTAGTGTTCTCATCTGTAATATGGGGGTGAAGAGGTTTTCCATGATGACTAAATGCCTGACCTTGGTAGGGGTGCCAGGAATGTTTTTTCCCTTTTTAAGGCATGTCCAAAACTGACAGAGCTGTGACAGGTCAATTGGATGGTGAGAGCAACAAAAGTGCTTATAGGGTCACATCTGGAGACGTCTGCTTCACATCGTTTAACATTACTCTGATAGGAAACTTCACAATAGACAGAGATCAAAGCCGTGTGTTGTTCAGTTATTTCACAAAAGAAACCCCCAAAGAATTAAAAAGAAACACAAACAGGAAAAACAAAACAAAAACTCAACCTGCTAGTAAATACACCTGGTTGGTTTTCTTTCTGGGAAGCAAAATTGTGTGAGGAGCTTATCAGAGTCTTTCTGTTTGGACCACAAGGCCAGTTTTATGATGGGCTCACTTTAATGAACTATAAAATTATAAAAATGGCGGTAATGCACTAACAAAAAAAGAAAATGGTAACTTTGAATTCTGAATGGTGTCATACTTTCTAAATAGACATCCAGTGCTTTGGGGGTTAGAAACCACAAACTTCTTAACAGATAACTTGAAGATCAATTGAGAAAGGTTTATAAATCTACTAAAATACATAAAGAATAAGTAAGATGCAGAATATTGCAAATATTCTTTCCTCGTAATCCCTATAATAAACTCTAACCTAAGCAATAGAATCCTTTTTTTGTTTTTTTTCTTTCCCTAATTAAGCTTCACTGACTCACTGTACAGGCAAGGGACAAACCCTATTAAAGAAAAAAAAGGACATAATAGTTAGAGATTAAGACGTGTAGTAGGTTTGTCTTTAAGAAAGAAGAGTGACTAGGGATGAGAAAATGAGTACCGACTACACCCTGTTAGTGCTCAGTGTGGAGCTTTCTTAGTCACTTCACAGTGGAGTATTTTTTTAAAAGATAGTTTAAAAGTATTAATTAAATATTATAAATACTGAATTCCTCTCTGCAGAATCGAATAGCTAGGAAATATAATTTGCATATTTTTATCTGAAAATAGGTTTTATTCTTTCATATAGAAAAAATATAATGAACATTCCCTCCAAAAGATATGGCATGTGATTTTCCCTGGATGGGTAAGTCAGGGTAAACCAGGAGACAGAAACCACAGTAGTTCCAATAGGGAAAGTTTAATATAAAGAATTGTTATCAACAACAGGGGATCGGGGCAATGAGAGATTGATTAGTAAGAAGTAAATAGAACTCTAAAGAATACAAGAATAGCATATATAAGAGCCAGTCACTAGATCCAGGGCTGAGGTAGAGCCTGCAAGGAAGCCCCTCTGTCCTTGCTCCAGTGCTGAGATACTTTGTTGGAGAAGGTGTGGCCATGGCTAACTGGATGGCAGAGAAGGCACTGGTGTTATGCCATAAGAATTTGCTGGAAATCCACCCTCTGGGGTGCCCAGGAAGAATCTACAGGGAGGTGCCACGCCTTGGAACTTGCTTCAAAGCTGCTGAAGGAAAGACTGGGGGAAGCCATTATGGGGCAGGTGGCACTCCACTGAGAGGCTGAAGCTGCCTGAGGTGGTGCTGGGGGAAGCTGCTGGCCACTGGGTACTGCTGGCTGCCATGCACTGCAGGAGGTGGGTACTGGAGAAGCAGGTCATAGTGCAGGAGCTGAGCGCCGGAGAAACCACCTATGCTGCTGGAGCCAGGTGCTGATGGACAATACACACTGCAAGAGCCGGGTGCTGATGGAGAATACACACCGCAGGAGCTGGGTGCTGATGGAGCATGCACACTGCAGGAGCTGGGTGCTGATGGAGCATGAACATTGCAGGAGAACACCAGCACCAGGAAGAGGAACTTCTTTGTTGTCCATGGTATCTCCAGAGCCGTCAAGTGACAAAGCTTTCTGACAAAACATTGTGTCTGCTGGAAAATGAGAAATGTCTACAGGTCCCAGTTCCAGTGTCACAGAGAAGGCAAACAGAAGGTAGACCTGGAGCTGAGGGGCAGTAAATTGATGACTGCCATAGTCCCACCCTTTGGCTACTCAGCTTCCTTATACACCTTCTATACAAATAAGAACTTCTTTACAACAATGAAAACACTGTATATTTCTCCCTAACAAGATACCCTCCTTATAAGTGATGAAGTTTTCATTCTTTCCTCAAAATGAGGAGATGCACTGTCCCCGATAGAAATTGGCTATGTTAATTACTCATCAAACTTTGTTATAAACCCACAAATATTTTGTTACCTGCAAACTAAATTATAAAGCTAACCTCCAACCACTTGTATATAAAATAAAAATGGGAAGGCGCTAGAAGATGAAAATGGTTAACATACAGAAATAAACACCTACATGTAGTAAGCAAAGAGAAAAATATGCAAAGCTACTGGCGACCTTTTTTCTCTCATTGGTCACAAAGCCGTGACTGGTATCAGTGACTTCCTCCTTCCACTACGTTTTCCATGGTTCCTCTGCCTTCCAGCCAGAACCTCAGCTGGTTGGAGTTCTTCACCTGGTGGAGTGATCCAGACTTTGATTCCTGAAGGGTCTGTGTCCTCAACTGTCCTGCCTATTTTTGCTTGCTGTGGTTTTCCATTAACTTTCCATTAACCTTTACTGTTGTGGTTGGAAGTACTGAGAGGCACCCCAGAGAATCCCGTGTTCTAGAAATAGCTCTCCTTGCCCTCATTGTGTGTCGGCAGTCTGATTCACCCTTGGTAATTGGGATCTATTACCCCAGCCAGAAGAGTAACCCCTTTTCTCCCTCTGTTGAGTCAGTGGCATAGGCCTAAAATAGCCAAGCTGCAGCTTCACCTTCCAATTCAGTGGAACCATTGTTGTGTTCCCTGACTGAAGCATTCCCCCACTGGGAACTAAGACTTCCAAACCAGTAGCTGAAAGTTGCTAGGAGAGGAAGCAAAAAAATCTGGAAGTGATTTATGAGGTATAATAATGAGAGGAACCATTACCACTTCTACCTCTTGATTTCTGGACCCATGTAATTCTGGCCATGGGGGAGACAGCACTGTATAGCCTGTAACTCAAAGCATATACTGCATCCTGTAAGACAGAAACCCTTTCGGGGCATTGAGTTCTGAGTTTTCAGTAAGCCATTCCTCCCCTTAATTAGCCAGTTTATTTCATGGGCATGAGCCCATTGCTGCACTGTCATCTCTGTGAAATGAGTTCCTCGTTCAGAAGCAATACTATGGGAAATGCCATGAGAATGGGCAAAGCATTTGGTGAACCCATAGATGGTGGTGCCAAACTACCACCTTCCCTTTCAGTAGTGAAGGCAAATCCATATCCAGAATTTGTGTCTGTTGCAGCGAGGACAAATCTATGCCTACTCCATGTTGTAAGGAGTCCAACACTTCTACCAAGTGCTGATCTGTATCCCTGGGGGAATGTTGTGTTGGTGAGAATCAGGATTAATTTCAGCTATTGACAGATTGATCACTCAGCAGTAGCTTTAGCCAGGTCAGGTTTCTAGGGGGACGTCCATGTTGTTGAGTTCATGTACAACCTCCATCCCTGCCACCATGGCCGATTTGGTCATGGACTAATTAAGCAAGCACTGGGGTGTCTGAGGAAAGAGACTGACTGATGCCCACAGAGTGCATTATTTTGTCCATCTGATTACTAAGAGACTTCTCTGCAGTGGGTACCTTTTTGATGGGTATTCATATGGGATCCAAATATCTTCACAGCCTGTGCCCATTATAAGAGGTCCATCCACACACACTGCTTCCCTAGATTTCCTTGTCACCCATCTTCTGATCCTGTTTCTTCTGAGTTGTTGGCCATTTGGCCAAACCATTAGCAACTGCCAGTACATCAGTATAGACCTGTACTTAAGGCTATCTCCACTCTAGACATAGTGGAAAAACCAAATGTAGCGCTGAAAATTCTGCTCAAAGTTCCTTCACTGCTGTTCTCCAGGACAGTCCCTAAGAGGGAGTAGAGCCCTACAGCGGTTCACTTTCAGGTACTACGAGAGTATTGTGTGGACCTATCTGTAAACCAGGCTTGATTTTTTTCCTCCTCAATCAACTGGTTGTAAGGGACACCCCAGGAATCCATAGGTATGGATTGAAGGAGAGGAGGCAAAGCAACAGAAGTTGGTGTTGATGGAGTCTGAGTGACCTGCTCATGCAATTTACTTATGTCTTCCAAGCCTACTTGAGCTCGATCTCTCATTTCTGTTTTTTGATGGACTGCTGCTGCACACATCCAACCTTACGGCTAGGTAGATCCGACAACACCCAATTCATGATGTGAAGCTCAGGTTGCATGGTCACCTGATGTCCCATGGCTAGGCATTCAATTTCTGTAATGGCCCAACAGCAAACCAGAAGCTGATTCTCAAAAGGAAAGCATTTATCTATAGAGGAGGGAATACATTTTCTCCATAATCCTAGGTCTGCATTGTGATTCTCCTACTGGTGCTTGTCAGAGGCTCCATATACCATTCTTATTTGCTACAGAGACTTCAGGTATCTTTGAATCTGTTGGATCAGAAGGACCAAGTGGTGGAGTGGCTTGTACTGTAGTATGATCTTGCTGCAAAGCCTTTTGTTGCTCTGATCTCCACTTGAAACTTGAAGACACATGGGTGATTCTGTAGAGTAGTTAAGGCAGCACACTAAAAGATGATATATTTTGGTTCCAAAATTCAAAAAGATGCCCAAGCATTGTGCCTATTTTTGGGGGGTAGGGGGTATGAAGTGCAGCAACTTGTCTTTAACCTTGGAGGGGATATCCTGACACGCTCCAAACCATTGAGCCCCTAGAAACTTCACTGAGGTGGCAGGCCCTGAAATTTTGTGGGGTTTATCTTCTATATGTCTTACTAAGGCATTAAGTACTCCTTCCTCCTCATTAGATACCATCAGCAGAGTGTCACTGTAGTTGACCAGTGTGATGTTAGTAGAAAGTCAAGAAAATCAAGATCTCTCCAGAGTGTATTATGGTAGAGAGCATGAGAATTGACACAACCCTGAAGCAAAACTGTGAAGGTATACTTCCGGTCGTTCTTGCAAACTAGTATGAAGAGAGAGGCATTAGTTGCATACCAGCTACCAGAGGTGTGTGTATTTGCTTCTGTAAAGATACTGCATCTGGATCAGCAGCTGCAATTGTAGTCACTACCTGATTCGGATTGTGATAATCCCCCGTCATTCTCTGAAATCCATCTGATTTCTGCACAGACGAAACTGGCGAGTTAAATGGGGATGTGAGAGGTATTGCCATCCCTGCTTCTTTCATGACTTTGCTAGTGGTGTTAATCTCTGCAGTTTCCCCTGGTTTGCTATCTTGGTAGGGAGGGGAAGTTCTGGTGGCTTTCACTTACCCCTTCTACGGTAATGACCCTTCCTACCGTAATAACCCTCACCACATGAGGAGTCTCCCAGCTGTCAAGTGTGTCTATTCCAGTTATACACATAGGAACTAGGGAAGCAACCACAGGTAGGTCCATGGACCGGCTGGGTCGACCGTAAGTTGGAATTGAGTAAGACTCCCTGAATCACCTGACCACGTAAGCTCTCACGTGGGTCACGTGCATTTTAGTTCTCTAAAATGAGTGCCAGTTCAGAGCGAGTGTCTGTTGATCTCTGAAAGGCCTGGGCATTTCCTTGGTTCTGGTGTCCAGTCACACCAGTAAATGGATGCAGGTCCTTTGGCGGAAAACGTGGAGGAATATTGACAGTGGGAACTTGTAGCCTCTTTTGAAGCAAATTCCATCACAAATTTAAACAGATACAAAATATACAGGGATTAGCACATCTTTATCTGAAAATCAGTTTTATTAGTTAATATACCAAAAGCATGGTGAACATTTTCTCCAAAAGATAGGGTATTCCGTGCCTGACTTTCCGGCTGAAATAAGGTCTGGGGCATTTCAAGGGCATCGTCACTCAAACCCTGGCTCCTTGCAGACTCAAAGAATAATATTTTTAATGGCCCCGAGCCGGTATTAGTAAATGAAAGCAGAGAGTCGTTCTCTTACAGACCAGAAAGCAGCTGCTTATTATGACAAAGGTCTTTGCAGCCAGCAAAGGTCAACTTGTCACCTTTGCTGTAGCTGCAAATCCTTTTCAATGAGGTGCCTTTGAAAAGGGAATTCAGGGCAATAGACGAAGCATGTGCTTCCTGACTGTCTTAAAAGACAAAACAGTAGTGAGCCTAGAAACTTTAAACATAGAAGCTAACCAATTCAAGGTGAGGAGGGTGCTCCAAAATCTTGCCAAGTTAAAGAAAAACTCATGTTCGTAGTTGATCCCCAAGGCCAGTTGTGAATATTCACTTATCTTCCTGACTGCATGTTTTACTAGTCCTGTGAATTACACCTAGATAGCTTGGCTTGCGGACCATGCTTCCCTTTCTGAATGTACATCATTACTGCTAATGAGCAGAAGCGTGGCTCAGCGTGGTTCAGCGTGGGCAGGAAGGCGAATCCACAAGCTAGAAAACGTGACCAGTAATTGACTTCACAGCAGTCCAGGCAAGCGCAATCCAGAAGCGTGTCTTCTCAGGTACAGAGCGTACAGAGCTCCCTTTCTGGGAGGAAAAGCAACCTTTAACGTGCTGGAAGCTTGCGCAGGTCAGGTTTGGTTGCCCATCAGAGAGAATAATTTATTCAAAACAGCTCATTTAAAATCTTTGTTGCCAAGGCTGATTTGCCTAAGGCTGCTTTTAAGAATAGTTTCTAGTTTCAGATCAGTTTGAAACCATAGGTTTTTTCCCTTCTTTCTCTAATTCAATAATAAATGTACCTATTAGATATTTGATCTGATTAAAGCATAGATCTAGTTTGCTTTTTGGGTCTGCTTCCATGTAGTTAAAAACAGTAAACATATTAGAGATGTCACATTATTGGGATTTTTTTTCCTGCCGTTCTCCACCTCTGACCACTAGCACTAATTGCCAAATAAGAAATGAACAAAAAAACAAGACGAGGAAAATAAATTCTACAACATACCATACATAGGATGTTATAGTTCAGCAACCCACTTATATTTTTAGGAAGAAAGATCACATTGGAATATTACGGCAGCTAGCTTAAGGAAGCCTATATTTAAAATGGTTATTCGCTTCTATTGTTTTTGAAAATGATAGACACATGGAGGCAATTTTCTATACTTTATGTTTTTCATACTCTCTTCTGCATAAATGCCTGTATAATTTCTGCCTGTAATGTATAGTGTAACTGTCAGATTAGTCCATGTACTGGTGCATTTATTTCAAACTCATATTTTCAATGACTTTGAACCTCAGTAGTATTTTTCACTGACCTTTCAAAATGCACGTTAATGTTTGAAAGCCATGTACAAACCTGCATGTGGACTTCCTTCTTTTTGGTTTACCCATATTATTGATAGTGTGGTTCTTTAACACTTCTGGGGCGGGGGAGCCAAGAATCATAGTACAAATTATCACCTTACTACTTATTCTTAGAAATATCTTAATGGTCACATTTACTGAAACACTGTAAAATGCCAGGAGGAATAGGAATTTAGCCTGAGGTGCTGTTATGTGTGTATAGGAGTTCCTGGGTGGTGCAAATGGTTAACACACTGTCTTAGTTTTACCTAGTGCTTTTCTAACAGAAATACCACAAGTGCGTGGCTTTAGCAAACAGGTTTATTTTCTTACAGTTTAGGAGGTCAGTAGTCCGAATTCAGGGCGCTGGCTCTAGGGGAAGGCTTTCTCTCTCTGTCGGCTCTGGAGGAATGTCCCTGTCTCTTTTGAGCTTCTGCTCCTTGGTGATCTTGTGGCTTGGCATCTCTCTTCTCCCATCTCTGCTTCTCTAGCTTGTGTGTTTAATCTATATCTCAGAAACCCTGGTGGTGTAGTGGTTAATAGCTACAGCTGCTAGCCAAAAGGTCGGCAGTTTGAATCCACCAGGCACTCCTTGGAAATACTATGGGGCAGTTCTGCTCCATCCTGTAGGGTCACTATGAGTTGGCATGGACTTGAAGGCAACAGGTTTTTTGTTTTTGTTTTTTATATCTCAAAAGAGATTGACTCAGACATACTCTACGCTAATCCTGCCTCATTAACGTAACAAAGACAACCCATTCCCAAATGGGGTTATTACCACCATTATCCCATTGCTGTCCAATAGATTCTGACTCATAATGACCCTATAGGACAGAGTAGAACTTCCCCATAGAGTTTGCAAGGAGTGGCTGATGGATTTGAACTGCCTACCTTTTGGTTGGCAGCTGAGCTCTTAACCACTGCACCACCAGGGCTCCAACCACAGGCATAGAGGTTAGGATTTACAACACATATTTTAGGGACACAATTCAATCCATAACACACACTTAGCTGCTAACCAAGAGGTTGGTGGTTTGAGTCCAACCAGAGGCACCTCAGAAGAAAGGCCTGGCAATCTAGTTCCAAAAATCAGCCATTGGAAACGCTGTGGAGCACAGTTCTACTCTTGACACACATGGGGTAACCATGAATTGGAAAGAGAGGAACTGATTTTTTTTCCTTTTTTAAAAAAAGTGTGTAAGAGCCTCTGTAAGGAGAATAGTCTTCAGGCCATAAATGGTAAAGCACAGTTCAGTGGAAGGAGAGTCCACGATTCACATTCCATTGGTAGGAGACCACCCCTCAGTTACAGTGAATGGGCCTTGGTCTCTGGGTTCAAGCAGAAGATATCCTGCATAGTTGAGCTCTGTTAGACAGAGAAGAGTTGGCAAGTACCTCGATTTTCAGAGTGTGAAAGATGGTAGATTCTGGACATGGCAGAATAGAACCAGTAAAGAGTGTCTAAAAAACAACAACAACAAAAAAACCCGTTGCCATCGAGTCAATTCCGACTCACAGCGACCCTGTAAGACAGAGTAGAACTGCCCCATAGAGTTTCCAAGGAGCGCCTGGTAGATTCAAACTGCTGACCTTTTGGTTAGCAGTTGACCTCTTAGCCACTGTGCCACCAGGGCTCCACAGAGTCTCTCAGGACTGGTAAACTAATAAACAGAATATCAGTCAGCTGACAGGGAGTGCTTTAAATTAGTTTGAACCACGTGAAATTTTTGACTGTAGAAAATTGACAATTTCATAAGATTTAACATACTAAATACTGTATTGCGATTTCAACAGAGAATTTTAAAAAGCCTTCCAAGAGTGAAATGATGAAATCAAATTTGGGTTTGCTGCTTCACCCCAGAGTATGGGTAATGATTCAGTGTCACCTGGGGGATGCTTCCCAATGAACGTCAAACTAATGGGCTCAAACCTTGGCTCCAGCCTGTCTAATTGTTTTCATCAGTGTGGTAGGTAAAGTTGACAAAGCCAGATTTATTAAATTTGGAGGGAACATAAATTAAGAAGTATAACTAATCCAGTGTTTAGACTGCAAATGGCTTCAGCTAACTGAATCTCAAGGCTGGAATTAAAAAAACTAAGTAAATAACAATGGATGGAGGTTCCTGAATTTTAAGTTTATTTAGTTCATTAGCCCTTATTGAGTCCCTACCATGACCTAGACACTATTTCAGATGCTGGCCATACCTTGAACAAACCAGCTAGAGTCCTGCCTTGGAGTCTGGGTCAAAGAAATAGACAAAAACCAAGCTGTCACTTGCACAGGGTAGGAAAGGAAAAGAGAGGCCCTCAGGGTAGTAGGTGTCTTAGGCTGGGTTTTCTAGAGAAGCAAAACCAGTGAAGTATACATACATGTATATATACATAGAGAGAGAGATTTAACTCAAGGAAATGACTCATGTGCTTGTAGAGGCTAGAAAGTCCCAAGTCTATGTGTCAGGCATCAGGCTGGAGGCTTCTCCTGACTCACAGCTGCAGGGGCTGATGAACCCAAGATTGGCAGGTCAGATGGCAGTCCACTAGCTCGCAGGCAGCAGAGGCTGACGAATCCCAAGATCGGCAGGCAATATAGCAGGCCGCTGGCTCAAGTCCCACAAACCTGAGGTCAGATGATGATGAGCCAGATGCAGGATCCAGAGCAAGCGAGATTTGCCAGAATGTCCACATGTATATTGGATGCAGGCCACATCCGTGAGGAAACTCCCCGTACAGCTGATTGGCTGGTCATATCAGAGGACATCAAGGAGGATGACTATATCGTTACAAATTGCCAAATTACATCGTTACATTACTGTCAAACCACTGAGAATCATGGCCAGCCAAGCTGACACACAATCTTAACCATCACAGTAGTTTTTTGTGAAAAAATTCTGGAGGTTTTTGATCATCAAGAGCTTCAAGGCCACAAACTTCCTGGATGCCTACTGTTGTCATTGTTAATTGTCATTGAGTTGATTTTGACTTATGGTGACCCACGTGTCACAGAGCAGAGTTGCTCCACAGGGTTTTCTTGGCTTCAGTGGTAATGGAAGCAGATCTCCAGGTCTGTCTTTCCCAGTACCACTGGGCGGGTCCACACTGTCAACCTTTAGGTTACCAGTCAAGCGCAAACCATTTGCACCACCTAGGGACTTTAGGATGCTTACTGCGTGTCAGGAATTGTACTAAAATTGTCAATCAAGCATGCAGTATGTTTGCTAAAAGAAAAAGAGTCAAAGAAATCTTAGGGTTTGTTATCATAAATGAAATTTCAGCCCATCGGAAGTGATCTGCCTATAGTTTTCTGGGCTTTTCAGACCACTACAAGGGTCAGTTCAGGGCTGGGGTGGGTGGGAGGATGACATGTTTTAAATAGACCCACTGAAAAACCAGAGTGCACCTACACGAGAGGAATCAGGCTGTCACAGGATCTGGAAGTCATGTATTTTAAGAAGTAGCTGGAGGAACTGTAGAAAAATGCATGCTGGAGGGAGACATGGTGATTATCTTCAGATATTGGCAGCCTGACAGGTAGACAAGGAAAGAATCTTACCCTTTGTTGTGCTGTTTAGCTGAAACAGTATAAAACAATGAAAATGACAGGGAGAGGGATTTTTATTTTGGTGTAATAATGGTACTTCTCACAGTCATGAATGGGAAAGAATGGTTCTTGGGGTTGTGATCTTCCTGTCACTGGAAGTATTTAACCAGATGCTGGGTGATTTGCCAGGGGCGATGATCGAATAAGAAGGAGGTGCCCAGTCAACGTATCTTCAACTCCACTTTTATGATTCTAGTAATGTGGTTGCATGTGTTTATGTGGGGATGTAGGCTTTCCATAGATTTTCCTTTTTTTCCCAAAGAAAAATGACCAGTCTAAAATGTAGCTGGAGAGTGGGTTACCTGATTTTTTTTGAGACCAGTTTAAGTTAGGGTTGGAAAGTCACTCCAAATTGGATATAGAAGTGCAAGAAAGGGATGCGGGATGAACCACAAGGCTCCTAGAACTGGCTTAGTGTAATGAGTATAACTGGAGCAGACAAGGCAGCCAGTACAAGAAGATGAGGCTTTGCTCCAGTGCCCACTGTTAGAGTAATGGGGTGTTAATTAGAACTCTTCTGGATGTAAGTAACAGAAACCCCTCCTCAAACTCTCTTACACGTAAAAGAGATTCATTGACTTGTGTAGGTGAAAAGTCCAGGGGTATACCTGACTTTAGGCCTGGTTGAGTCCCAGTGCTCCAACCTTTGTTCCTTCCCCCCTTCCCTTCTACTTTCCTCCTGGAGGCATACATCTGCCATACAGAAGGGTGCCTGGCAGGGTAGATATATTGAATGCATAAATGATCCCTACAGCTTGGCAATCCCATCTGAAGTCTCCATAGCCCAAGTCCCAGAGGGACTCCACTTTGGCTCAGCTTGGTCGTGTGCTTAATTCTTAATGCAGTCACTGGTGGTAAGGAGGATGGAACACACTGATTGGCTAGGCCAGATTGGCTAGGCCTGGGAGTCAGAAATACTTGGTTCAGGTTTCTCTCTCCGCCTATTTGTAGGCTCCTTTAGAGAAGGCTCTCTTACCTTTCTCTTGTATCCTGCGTAGAGATAGGCACAGTACTAAGAGCATAGTATTTTTTTTTTTAAATTGTACTTTAGATGAATGTTTACAGAACAAATTGTTTCTCATTAAACAGTATACATATTGTTTTATGACATTGGTTAACAACTCCACGGCATGTGAACACTGTCCCTTCTCGACCTTGGGTTCCCTGTTACCAGCTCTCCTGTCCCCTCCTGCCTTCTAGTCCTTGCCCCTGGACTGTTGTGCCCCATTAGCTAAGAGCATAGTTTTTGTTATTTATTCTTTGCCTCTAACCAGAACAGCTGTTAATAAGCCAGCACCCACTGCCATTGAGTCGATGCCGACTCCTGGCAACCCCGTAGGATTTCCAAGTCTGCACATCTCTGTGGAAGCAGACTGCCACATCTTTCTCCTGAGGAGCTGCTGGTGGTTTCCAACCACCGACCTTTTGGTTAGTAGTCGATCACTTTAACCACTGTGCCACAGAGGTGCTGAAATAAGTGAATTGTACCATTTCCTTTGAAAACCACCAGACAAAAGATTTGAATGATTTCAGAGCTTGAAGTATCGCCTCCAGATCATTTTCACGCGCGTACGTGTAAGTGGTAAAATACGAATTCTGAATTCTTCCCGGTCACCATGGTAAGTCAGCCTTCCAACTTTTTTTCATGCAGCTGAAAGAGCAAAACTGAAAGAACGTTTCCTGCAACAGCAAAGATTTTCATGGAAAAGCTTTTCTTTCCATCGGGGGTGTTAGTGGTGGGATCAGGATGGAAAAAAAAATCTTACTTCCATCCCTGGAGAAGAATGAAAGGATCATTAATTTTTTTTACATTCTTTCACCAGATTTTCACCTCATCTGTGATCAGAACCTGAACGTGGGACATGGAGGGATGTGCAGTGTGAGTCCTGAAAATGGTACTGACAATGAATTCGAGCAAACAGAGGGAACAGTAGAAGCAGGCTCTTCTTTGAAGTCCACAGGGAGCTGGCTTTTCCCAACACGGGACGGTTTCAGTGATTCGGGCTGGTAAGAATGCTATCGGAAACATCCCGATAGAAAGACCAGGGGACCCTGTTTTTCTAACGTCAAAAGGAAATGAATCATTTTCCTCAGAGAGCCCTTCCATTTTATATTTGAAATGGCCTTGCAGTGATATAGCACATCCACGATCTGTGTGGATTCTCTTTGTCTTCCAAGTTTAACTGAGCAGAAACTGAAAGATACCTGTGTTTGGTGCAAAACTGAATGGATTAGCAGTGTTTTGATTCTACTTGATCATTATTTAGTTTTTTTCTTAAACTGTGTTCTTCTTCCCACATCATTTATATAGCATTATCTCCTGAGAGATACTAAGCGTAAGACATACGATGATTAAAAATATTGAGACTGACACCCCAGATGAAAACAGGCTTGTCATTACGTTATAGGCAGACCTGGTATTAAGGTGTCTGAGACTCTACAGGGATTGCACTGATAAATGTAACTCCAGCATTCAGAACGAACAAGGCATTAAGCATCATTTTACTTGTGCATATATTTATCTTCTGCTAAATCTTGTCTTCGTCTGCCAGCCTTTCAGAATTGAGATCAGAGAACTGTTGGAGGGAATGAAAAGGATGGTAATGTTTGACTGCGGTGTAACCAGAACAGGCTGGGAGAGTTTTGTGAGTGCTGTTTTTATTTACATTCTGCATTTACATAATGGCCACACAGGTGTTAACAGTTATTCTTACCTATTATGCCAGATGACATTTGTGGCAGAGAATATGTACATAATGAACGCTTTACAAATACTGTATTTTGCAGATAGATGGAAAAATCTACTCAACAGGTTTAAGTATCTCACAATTTTCTATTAAAAAATTCTCTAATTCTCTAAAGAACATTGGAACTGCTGCTACCAAAGGAATTGAACAGGCTAAAAGGCTTGGCTAGTGAATGCCTGTTGGTTTGACAAATAATCTTACCTTAACGGGGAGAGAGTTTTGTCTAGGAGATTGACTAAAGGGATTGCTTGTTCAAACCTTCCACTTTACTGCTTGTAGTATTTTGTAAGTGCTATCAAACGACACTTTCCACTTGAGGAAATCGTGGCTCAGTGCCTCCAGAATCTCTCCAGTAACCACTTGAGTATTGAAATACTTTATCTAGCTTGGATTTTAAGCTATAAATGCAATAGATAGAAAAGGGCAAATGGAACATTTTATAAACTTGATTTTTTTTTTTTTATTGCCCTCTCTCTAAGGGTTTTTGTTGTAATTCTGAACATTCGATGCATCATAGAGAATTTTAGTATGAACAGAAAAGTCTTCCAAACCATAGTTTAACTTTAAGTCATGCAGATATCTACCTTTCTCATACAGGCTATATCCAACCCATTGCCACTTGAAGCTTTGGTGACCTCCTCCTAAATTCTGCTTAACAATAAAAATTCAGTTGATTTTCTTCAGCATTCCTCTTGCTTAGTAACTTGTATTCATTTGTGGCTTTCTGATGTCAACCTGATGGATTTTGCGTAATTTGGGTGCCTGTACATCTCATAGGAGGAAGGCTTGCTTTCCAGAATGTAGTGAGATTGTTACTATATTGTGGCCAGAGATTAATGTGCACTTCTGAGAATTTCATCCAGTTTATGAGGGCCCTGGTTGACAGAGTTTGATTTATGTATAGGCAGTGTGGATGTTCCCCTCCAGATATTACATGATGGCAGTAGAAAAGCCCCTGCCCAGAAATCTCTCCCACTTCTAGGGTGCCTGAAATTCCATGTTATAATATTTACTACTTTGGGTTAAGCATGATGTTCTTTGGTAATCCTCTTTAAGACTATAAAACTTGGTATGAAGTTGGTTTCTCCTAATTATATTTCGTCTGTTTTACGGAAACACATATTTTATTGGTGGGACAATAGTTCTAAAATGAAGAAACAACATAGAGTTTTGCTGAAGGTAAATTCAGTTTCCTTCAAAATTTTTGCTTACGGCCAACCTTGATGGTAAAAGAAATCTTTTTCATAAACTCTGGTTTTCTTACTTATCTTTTTGAATTACTTCTATTATTGGTCAACCAGTAAAACAGGTGGCAAAACAATAAACACAAACCCAAAATGATCCCATTTTTACAAAAAATAAATGAATAAAGCAGGAAACAAAACCTGTATATTAAAAACACATACTTTTTTTTTTTTTGCAAATAAAACAAAGCAAAACAAAATTAAGCCTCTTAATTATCTGGGAGGGATCAATTGGACTTTGGACCAACAATGATAGACATAATAATAAACAGTGTACTAGTTTAAAAAATAGCATTTCTAAACTCACTGAAAGCAGAGACTTATTAGAAGGTCTCTGTTTTTTTGGAACTACATAGTAGCCCAGTCACTCTATGATAGTAAATCATTTTTCTGGTGGAAAATAAGTTGATGAAAATAACATTGATTAGTGGCTTGACATAGCTTGCTATGAACTGAGGTTTGGAGTACTGAGGAATAGCGATGCTCTAAGATTCTGGCCTGGGGTGGGTGCAGGAGAATGGCTCTTCGTGGAAGGTGGTCATGAGGGCAGAGCTCATGAGGGCGGTGATTTCTGTTGGCCAGGGAGTAGAGACACACCTAGTGCTGGCTCATATTGCCCGGACTGTCCTGCTGGTCCTTTAGGAAAGTGGGAGGACAGTTTGCTCGTGATCAACTGATGATGCACAAGCTTCAGTTGAAGAAGGAAGGGGGATCAGCTGTGACGCCAAATGAAAACAATACAAGTTTATATAAGAGCAGCCATAACCAAAAACAAACAACCGTTGCTGTTGAGTCAATTCCGACTCATAGCGACCCTATAGGACAGAGTAGAACCGCCCCACAGGCTTTCCAAGGTGCGGCATAGAATAGTAAATATTTAAGAATGTTTTCATTAATAAATAAACGTTGTGCCTCTGTTGACTGGCTCTGTTTTCGCTGTGATTCAGGATCCTGCACGACTTCCTTCTCTGCACAGTCCCGTTACAGTTAGCTGCTTGCCTGGCATAGACAGCAGAGGAACCGTACCAGAGGGTTGCAGTAGTTACCCCTGGATGGGGGTAATAGGAGTGATTTCTGTTGTCTTTGTCTTTATTTTTCTTTATTTTCTCAACTTCCTGCTATGAACATTAATTACTTTTGTAGTATGAAAATAAAGGGCTGTAACAGTAACACAAATACATCGAACCCACTTCTGCCTTTTGCTCCCTTTGCACAAACTGGACTTGCTGGAAGACAGAGTACGTCCTTGATAAACGTGTCAGATACATCTCTAGTTCTCTAACTGGTTTCCTAAAGGACTGCAACTGTTAAATTATCAAATGCTTAATTTACTGCAGGGGATAATTTACTTACCCATTAGGATTATATCAAACAAACATGTCTTACAATTTTGAATGGAAACTTGACCCATTTGTAAAAGGCCACCCCAATGATATTTTAAGACTTTAAAACAAACACATTTCAAACAAACAACAAATAAACAAAAAAATTAAGTTTGAAAAGGGGAGAGAAGTTTCATTGTGTTAAGAAATATGGGCTTTGAAACAAATTAATAGTATTACCTTACTTTTTAAAACTCTGCTTTAAAAGATCGCTTTCAACTCACTTTAGTATAAATGTGTGGTTTCTGAATTTCTTAAAATACAGATCAAAGTCTTGTTCGTGCTTATGTAAGATTCTGCCGAATTTTCTACATGTATAAATTGATTATATTACATTTAATATCTATAGTTACATATAATGTATATTGTGTATATTTTAGAATATATAAAATATTTATAATTTATTCATAACCTGCTTAATTTTAGAAAAGGATTTAACGCAGCTTTAAGTGATGCTTATACCCACTCCTGTTGTAGGCAGTGCAGTTGTTTTGCTTCTTCAAAGGAAGCTGTGATTAGCATCCTTGTTCATATAGCCTTTCATATCAGAGCTTTTATTTTCTTTTTTTTTTAGCATAACTGGAAGTGAAATTACTGGGTAATTCATAGGCATATATTTAATATTAAGAGACATTATTGAGTTACATCCTCACAGTCCAGGACCGGGCAGTGTTCCGTTCTGTTGTACACAGGGTCGCGATGAGTTGGAACCAACTCAGTGGCACCTAACACCAAGAAGCTGGGTTACAGTCATGACCATAGCTGTTCGCATCAGCAGAGTCTGGGGGTGTCTGTTTCCTCAAAGTCTTGCCACACTGGGTGTTATTGCTCTTATAAAATTGTGCCAGTCTGATCACTGAACAAGGGTATCTCACTTTTTAATTGGCATTTTCTGACTGTTGATGAGGATGAGAATCTTTTCTGTGTCTGTTGGCCATTTAAATTTGTCTTTGTCCTGCTTGCCTAGTCATACATAGTGTTTGTCCACTTTTCAGCAGACAGCTTTTTTTCCCTTATCAATTTGTAGGTGCGTTATCTGTTTTATGAATAATAATCTTTTATTGACCATCTGGGTTGTAATCTTTTTCACTGCCTATCATTTGCCTTTTTATGGTATCTTTTGCTAAACTGAACTGTTTAATTTTTATGTCATCAAATATATCGATCTTTACCTTTATGGCTTTTAGATTTCATGTCTAGCTTAGGTTTTCCTCCACTTCTGGCTTATATTTTCCTATGTATTTTAAAATTTTAAATCAATTAACTAATTTTACATGTAAACATTTAATCCATTTTGAATTTATTTTTTAAGTGGTGTGAGGTAAGGGTCCATCTTTTTTCTCCAGATGCATAACCAATTGTGCCAGCACCACTTACAAATAGCCTTTTTCCACTTAAATTTAAATATTATCTTTATCTTATATTAAGTTTTCATGCATACTGGAAGAGATCATTAAAACACAAGTCCTTAAATATATGCTTTATCAGTCCAGTTGTCCTAATGCTTACATACTGCAATTTGATTATAAATGAGATGTATTTTTAAAAATAATATGCATACATACACATAAGGAGCCCTGGTGGTGCAATGGTTAAGTGCTCGGTTGCTAACTGAGAGGTCAGTGGTTTGAACCCAACAACCGTTCTGTGGGAGAAAAGACCTGGTGATCTGTTCCCATAATGATTACAGCCTAGGAAACCCTATGAGGCAGTTCTACTCTGTCATTTATGGTCACTATGAGTCAGAATCGACTCAACAGCACACAACAATATACATACATACAGACACAACTTCCTAATGTGACACCAGCACCTTCTTTTACTAATTGTCCTTGAAATTCATCTAATGCAAGTGGTAATCTTGTTCCCTCATTCTTGGTCTTGCCCTCTCTGCGTTGTAGCTGGCCCAGGAAAAGTGTTTTTACTACTGGACGTTGTTGTGCATGATAGCCAATGCAGCATTTCTACCCGTCATAGATTTTTGTTAACATTCTGTGAATTGTAAACAACAAAATTCATCATCTAAACGACTTAAGGAAGGGAGTGTGTATTTATTGTTCATGTATTTCATTTAGCCTCATTCAGGTTGATCAGTTTTATTGTACACCATCTATTTGCTTTTGATTTAATGCTGTTTTATGATATATATTTATGGTGGTTTAAGTTAATGAAGTTGTATTGGCAATATTTCTAGACATAAATATAACCAAAAGTCATGAGATTTTTATACAAAGATCAAGGTTTTTAAATGGAAGAACTCTTACTTAATGGAATATGTTTTATCTTCTCACTTAGGAAGGTAAATTGATTTGAGATTATTATTTACAACACCTGTAGTAATTGGTTTAATGGAGTGCAGATTTATATCTCACAGAATTATATCTCACTCATGAGACTGAGTTAGAACAAGTCCTTAAAGAAGTCATTCTAGAAAGTTGTTGTTAATGTGCAGTCTAGTCAGTTCCCACTCATAATGACCCTATCAGACAGAGTAGACCTGCCCCCAGGGTTTCCAGGGAGCCGCTTGGTGGATCCCAACCCCGACCTTTTGGTTTGCAGCCGAGCTCGCAAACATTTTGTTACCAGGGCTCTAGACAGTAAGGTGTATATAGGATCTTTTTACTGTATCTTAAAAATCTTAATTTTCTCCCTACTCTTCTTTAATTTTGAAGATAGTTAATATAAACAACAACAAAAAACCCAGTTGCCCTAGTCGAATTGGACTCCTGGCTGACTCCGGGCGACCCCGTTAAGTGTCAGAGCAGAAATGTGCTCCAGCGGGTTTTCCTCCACTGATTTTTCCTAAGTAAAATGGGCTTTTCTTCTCAGGCCGACTCAACCCTAACCTTTTCATTAACAGCGAGCGCATTAACGGTTTGCGGCACCCAGGGACTCCAATATAAATGAAAGTGTAATTAAATTATTTTTGATTGTTTACTTCATGCCCTATAGGTCTGGATGAAAAGAAATGAATAGGACTCAAATATAAATGGGGATACTTGGAGTCTAGCTTTTCTCATGGCATCTAACTGAATAGAGAAGATGTTTTCCTAACCTTCGGTCTCTGGACGAGGCCAGGTGGTAATCGTTACTGCTGCTCACGTGATAGCCCAACTCTGCCGGCGCTGGGCACACACTCGCATCTTTTTTCCGGGTGCGGGTCAACGCTGCATTGCCACGTGAATTGCGTTAGCCAATGAAACGTGAATGGAAATGACTGCCGCTACAATCCATTGCCACATGACTTGTGTTAGCCAATGAAATATGAACGGAAGTGACGTCTTTACTTCCGGGCTAAGCACGTGAGAGCTCGGCGCCGAAGACTTCGTTCCTGTTTTCTTTCTGACGAGACTCGTTAGTGATGCGGAGGGTCTGTCAGCCTGCGTCCCAGCGTGAGGATGGCGTGGAGAAGAGTCCCTGCTGACCTGCCGCCAACATGCAGTGTGAGTGGGAACGAAACCTTTGCTGTCTGAGGGACTGAGAATTGGAGGTTGTTTGCAGGTACATCATAGCTTATTTTAAGCTTACAGATCCTATTGTCTTGAGTGATTCGACTCTTAGCAACCCTGTAGGACTGCCCACTAGGGTTTCCAAGGCTCTAAGCTTTACAGAAGCGGACTGTCACATCTTTCTTTTGGAGCAGACAGTGGGTGAGAACTGCTAACCTTTCTGGTGCGCATTAGAGCGCTTTAACTACTGCGCCACCAATGCTGACAACCTTAGAGATGCAGGTCTCTTAATAGTCTTGGGAAACACTGTCAAAGCAATTCTGAAAGGCAACACATACATATTTGGGTTTCTTTACAGCTCATTATGACTCCCCCCCTCCCCCCCATCCCTATAGGGATGAAAAACAGCAGTCAAGTTTAGGCTACGTCTTGACCACACCTCAGCTGTCTTTGATTGTGTATCTTACTGAAAGCCGGGCCAATTGAATTCCCTGTCCCAGGAGTTGGTAACAGGCATTGAGAGAAGTGCACTCCTAGTTTGTCTGGAGCTGTAGTGACAGGTGACATAGACCTGGGAGCTGTTGGGCTGTCTGTGCACGGAGGGCAGGGGGGTAGCGGCTGCAGAGAAAGGATGATGTAGCACATGCGCAGAGAGCAGCCGGGCCGAGAGTGTGCTGAGACACAAGAATGAATCCGAGGGAGAGGCTGCTTTGGTTCCTGATTGCTCTCCATTTCTTGGTCCTCATCCTTTTGAAGAACACTGTGAGACACGTGTATTGTATATTTCTCTCCTCTTTTTATCCCTAGGATAACTTGAAATGGGTTTCCATTAGTTAAAACCAGAAACTCTTGGCTAACAGTGTACCCTTGCAGGTGTGCTGCACCCCAGCCCTTCTGACAGTATTCCTGGGAAGATTCAAGGCAGCGGTTTCTCTTTCCACTTCAGTCTATTGCTTCGTGGGGAGGGTGTGCAGCTCTGCCACAGGGCCACCTTTCAGAATGCTGTAAAAAATCTGTTAATTGGGAAAACAAACTAAAATGATCTGGTAATCATCTGAATTATGAGGAAAAATAAGGTGTGGCTGATGCAATACAGTGGGAACTGTTGTGCTTTGCTGAGAAAACCTGAGTCTTGGACATCAAATACCACGAAACTTTATAAATAACTAATTTTTAGGAGACTCCTATTTTGAATATAGGGTTTCTCATTAGGGGGGAAACGATGCATGATATTTATACCACATCCAACATGGAACCATATGGTGGTGGATTTTTTCTGATGGTGAGGAAAAGTTACGGGATCAAGTAGGAAGGGCGTTGCTACCTTGAGGTTAATTCCTACTAAGAAAGATAAGTGAGGAACAGAGAAGAGTGTGCAGCAGCCAAATTCTAAAATAAGTAAGAACATCTGCTACCCAATGATGACCCACCCAAATCCTGATTGCATCCTTGATGCCTTACTAGAGCAATAAAAAGTGGAGAAGGCTTTCTAGCAAGATTGCAGTTGAGCTGGAAGTATATTTACATTAGAGTCTCTGAGAGCCAAACAGTGTTTTGGGGCCAATATTAATCACTACTGTTTTAAATTCCAAGTAGAGGTACATGATCTGGGGTTATTTTTGAGTATGAATGAAGGAGTAAGAATTGCAATTAAGCTAGAGAGTTTTGTAAAAAATTAGAGACAGAATTTATTGAAGTAGGGAGGACTCCCCTCTAGATTTTTTTTAACAGTTTTTTTGTTGTTGAAAATATATGCAGCAGAACATAAACCAATTCAACAATTGCGACATGTACCGTTCAGTGACGCTGATTATGTTCTTTAAGTCGTGCTGCCATTGTCACCCTCCTTTTCCTTACTATTTCTCCCTCATTAACATAAACTCACTGCTCTCTAAGTTTCGTATCTAACCTTTTCGAGTTGCTGTTGTTTGTTTGTTCCCATATAGATAGTTCTTTAAAGAAGCTCAATGCTGAAGGCAGACATTCTTTACTAATTAAGCTAAACTATTGTTTGGTTTAAAAAGAAGACTTCAGGATAATCTTTAAGGTTTAAAGATTATCTCAGGGCAATTAGTTTGGGGGTTCATCCAGCTTTAGTGGCTCCAGAAATTCTAGATTCCATGAGAATTTGAAATTTTGTTCTCTATTTCTCCCTTTTTGATCAGGATTCTTCTATAGAATCTTTTATCACAATGTTCAGTAATGGTAGCTGGGCACCATCTACTTCTTCTGTTCTCATGGCAAAGCAGATAGTTGTTTATGGAGGCAGTTAGCCACACATTTCTTTTCGTCGTCCTATTCCTGACTCCTTTTTCCTCTGTTGTTGCAGGTGAATAGGGAGCAGTTGTTATACCTTGGATGCCTGCTTTCAAACTTTTAAGACCCCAGGCATTACGCAATGAAGTAGAAGATAGAACAGAAGCACTAAACATGATATTAGGCCGGTTAACTGGGATGTCCCATGAAACCATGACTAATCCCCCTAGATCTTACATTCTTTTTATGGCTGTTGTAGTTGGAATAACCTTTTATAGTTTAATTAATTAAATTTTTTGTTCATTCATTCAGCAGGTTTTTATTAAGCACATGCTTTATGTTAGATATTGTATAGATTATAGAATTACAGTACTGTCTTCTTAGATGTTTTTGTCTAATTTGAATACAAAAGCTATAGAATTAAAATTTGCTGAAAAAGAGTTTATTTCTCTTATTCAGACCCTACTGTATTCTAAAGAGATTTAAGGAGGATCAAAAATTGTTTTAATTAGCTTCGGATGTGATTGTACTTTACTTATTTAGGCCGCATTCATCAGAAGCGATGTAGACTGCAGCTATGAACTTCTAGTGATGATGAAGAATGAAAATAGACTCAGGATCTTTACAGTTCACAGAAGAAAAAAAGTCTCTGTCCTGACAGTGTATTTCTCAGTAACAGGTGATATCATATGACTATAACATAGTTTGTATTAATGTGAGATATTTCTTAAAATTTACTTTTGAACAAGTAATGCAGGCATGTGGCACACAAGTCTGAAGGTATAAAATGGCAGATTTCCTGCCTTCCTCTGTTCCCCGGTTTCCCAGCTCCACTTGTTGAAGAGAAATCTCTTTTCTTCGGTCTGTTCTTCCTGAGATTATTATGCAGTTTACGTATGTACATACGTGTGCACGCGTGTGTGTGTGTATTGATCCCACCATAATGATAACACGTTATACACTGTTTTGCACTTTACTCTTTTTTGTTTCTTTTAAATATCTTGGAGACCATTTCTTACCTGTACATGTAATGCTATCCCATTCTTTTTAATGGCTTCGTGGATAAACTAGAATTTATTTACCAGTTACCTAATGTCAGACAGGTTGTTTCTAATCCTTTTTACTCCTACAAAAAAATGTCTCAGTAAAGATCCCTGTAAAACATATCATTTGTAAATACGTAGAAGTGGAACCACAGAGTAAAGGGTGTGTACACTCATAAATTTTGATAGATGTTGCCAAGTTGATCTGCGTATAGGTTGTATCAGGTTACAGTTTCACTAGTAACGTATGAAGTTTCTTCTTCCCCACTCTCTCTTCAACAGAGTTTTCACCTGTTTTGCTCTTTACCTATTTAACAGGTTTAAGTGGCATCTCCTTATAGTTTTAATTTATTTATTTTTAACTAAAAATGAGGTTAAATACCTTTTCATATGTTTAAGAGCAATTTTTGTGTGTGTATATACACACACACACACACCAGTATCAGTGAGCTATCTGTTCATATCCTTTGCTCCTTTTTCAAATGGTTTATTATTTTTTTCTTTTCTTTTTTTTAATATTCCAGTTAAAGAAATCAGTTATTTATCTGAAATGTAGTTGCAGATATTTTTCTCCCATTTATTTTCTTCTTCCTCTTTTTTTCTTTATTTTTTTTAACCACTCAGAAATTTTAAATATTGATTAAATGTATTGCTCTTTTCTTATTGTTTCTGGATTTTTTATCATACTAAGAAAGGCCTTTGTACTCTGAGATTAAAATATAAATTTCCCTTAGTTTTCTTCTTGAACTTTTATGGTTTGATATTTCAGATTTGTGTCTTTGATACATTTAGAATTAATCTGATGAGAAGGTGTGAGGTAAGGACTCTACTTATTTTTCTCACCGGCTAGCCGGTGTTCGCAGCATGCAGTGCTGTAGAAGATGATTTAGAGTAGTGTGAGAAGTTTTTGTATTAGTGAGAGAGGGTGGAAAGGCATTCTGGAAGATCCGTGTGATGAATCCCAACACTTCCTTTTGCCTGTGCCCTTTCTCTCTCCTCTTTTTTCCTGCTCCCACCTGGGCTGCTCTTGAATTTTGTTGCTTTGTCTAATTTCCGGATGTGCCTACAAGGATCTCCTACTGCCAGAGTGAATTAAATTAGCCTTCCTGCTTCCTGTTGGAGGAAAGGGATGAGCAGGTACAGACTGTGCATATGTCTGCGTGGTCAGGTTTGACAAGCCCCAGAACCAGACCCTGAGGTGCAGAGGAGACCTGTTGGAGGGTATTCTCTGATTTTCAAGCTTGTTGAATTTTAGAATAGGGGCTGACTTGCTGGGTGCTCATTGGGATAGAGGACTTGATGTGTATTTCAAAGAGTTTTGCTGTTAATCTAAACGTCTACTTTTTGTAGAACATTTTGTAGAAGCTGGTGAAATATATACTTATTAGTATGCTTAGAGTGTAGTTATGGGTAACATTCTGTTTCAGTGCAAAGCAACTTGTAGTTTTTTTATTCTTAGTATGTTTAGAGTATAGTTGTGGGTAACATACTGTTTTTCAGTACAAAGTAACTTGTAGATTTTTTATTCTTTATATAGTCTTCGGTCAGTAGGAACTCTGAAGTCGGTGCTAAGCCTGGTTTCATATCCCTGTGACAGTAACTTCTCTTTGGAAGTACATATATTTTTTTGTATTGTTTGGGAGAAAGGTTAGCAGAAACCACGGTATCCAGGAGGCTGAAGCTGGCACCAGGCTCAGTTCCCTGTCTTTCTCTGGGTGTTCCCCACCCCCCGCCCAGTTCATGAGCCTCCATCCCTCATCCTCCTGGACCTGGAACTTTCAGCTTTCCTCACCTTATAGCTTCTCTCCCCCTTCCCCCAGCTTATGAATGCATTCAAGCCTCTTCACTTTACAAAACAAAGACATAAACTAACCCCTCTTGGCCTTTCCAGTTCCCCCCTCCACTTTGAACTATTGTGAAATCTCTCCTCCCCTTTCTCATCCAAGTCTCTTGAACAAATAGTCTGTGATTGCTGCTTTCCCTTGCTCATTCCTCCACCCACTGTCTTGTGGGCTCACACCCATTGTACCAGCAGTATGGCTCTGGTTTAGGTCAGCAGTGATTATCTGCGAACTGTCAGACCCAGTGGATATTAGGAATTTTGCTTCTGGTCTTGTTTCCTCAGACCCAGTTTTCATAAGGCTCCCCGGGGGATCTCTTAAAAATGCAATCTGACTAGGTCACGCCTCCTCTGTGGCTTCTTGTTGCCGGTAGGATAAGGTCAGCCCTCTCTGGGCTGCATTCCCAGACCCTCTGATGTGCCCTGCCCACCTCTCCCCCCATCTCTTGCTTCTCCTCGCCTGGAACTCTGCACATTCTACAGCACAGAGCAGCGTGTAGTTCTTCTCTGGCCCCTGTTCCTTGGCTCAGGCTGTGCCCGCAGTCCATCCTCCTCTGTGTTTGCAGAAGGTGATGTCCACTGTTCGCAGGACAGCCCAGGCATCACTCTGGGACTTCCTGCTCAGATTCCCTTCCTACCACTTGGCACCGAGTTGACTCTGACTCATGGCAACCCACGTGTGTCAGAGTAGGACTGTGCTCCATAGGGTTTCAGTGACTGATTTTTCACAGTGGTTCACCAGGCCTTTCTTCTGACGAGCTTCTGGGTGGACTTGAACCTTTTGGTTACCAGTTGAGTGTGTTAACCATTTATACCACCAAGGGACTCCAGGTCGCCTTCCTCCGAGTTTCACAGTACCCAAGCATGCAGCTCCGTCATTACTCTTAGCCTACTCTCTTTTTTTTTTTTAATACGTATTGAAGCATCTCGCACTCCCCCCACACGCTGGGCTTAAGGCAGAGACATGTTTTCACGTTTATATCTCCTGTGCTGAAGAGCTTAGCACATGGTATACTCAGTCACTACTTGTTGATATATCTTGAATGAATGAATGAATTTTATTCATTGTATTTACTGAAATTCAGTGACTGTATACATGTAAGCATGTCTTTGGAGCCCTGGTGGCGAAGTGGTGAAGAAGTTGGCAGCTAACCAAAAGTTCGGCAGTTCAAATCCACCAGCCACTCCCTGGAAACCCTATGGGGCAGTTCTGCTCTGTCCTGTAGGGTCGCTATGAGTTGAAATCTACTCATTGGCAATGAGTTTGGGTTTTTTTTAAAAGCATAGCTTTATTGTCTCAGAAAATGTCTTCGGAAACTTTTTTTTTATTAAACCAGATGTAAATACAAACTCCCATCCTTCTTTATATTTATCAGGAATCTAAAGCAGAGAACCTAAAAGAAATCTGCATTTCTCTGCCTTTGCATTTTTTCATTGGTCTGATTTTCTTAGAAATTGGTGTTTGCTGGGGACTGACTGTTGAGCATTCTTTATCCTCTTATTTTGATGCTGCTGAAAGAGATTAAGAGGAGAATGGAGATACTGGTAAATGTATGTGGGAACATGGAGATTATTTCTTTAACATCTGCTTTCAAGGTTGTTCTAAACCGTTTTCATAAAAAAATTAACCAGTGTTTTAAAACACCCAGAATGCGTGGACAGCTTATGCCAGGGTCAGGTGGTACTAACTGAAGGAAGGGACATACCAATTACAGTGTCTTGTCATGACTTCCTCTGTGGGGCAGTTATTCTACAGACTGTCCCAGCTCTTGGATTAGTGTGTGACTAGTAGGGTCTCTTAAAACACTACGTTTACAGGTTGACACTATAACAACAGCACCGCATACCTGGTGGTTGATACACGGTCTTTGATCATTGTTCTGTTACTGAGCCTTCATCCATACTCCATCTTCGAAGCACAGTCAGCGACCTTAGGAAATGAGGGCAAGCAGTAATGCATTTGATAAGTTCCATCTCCTGAACCTGGAATTAGGCGATGATATGGCTAGTCTGTGTTTAAACGGAGAATAATTATAATTTTTGGCATGCGATTTCACTCCTGCTGGTCCAGAAACTCATTACAAGGTGGAGGTGATTGCTAATAAAGATTTCTGCTCTATGCCTTTCCTGATAGGTCTCTTCCACCCCTCCGACTCCCGGCATTTTATCCTCATTTTCAACTGATATCCGCATGTAGCATGTCTTGCCATAAGTAATAAAATAATAGGAAGGTTTGTGATATTTTAAAATATTAGGGAAGAGTTGTAAATCATGTAAAATGATTTTCCTTTGTTTGGATTTTCTAGTCATGACATGACTTCTCTGTAATGGGAAATGTTTCAGTCTAAGGCATTGGAGTATTAAAATGGCCCATTACCTAGAGTCCCGTCTTCTCATTGGTCTGTAGAAGCTTGAAAGGTGCCTCATCACACCCACTCCATAGCAACCCATCCCTGCAGCTTTGCCAAAAGCCTGAGGGTTAGAGATAGCTAGTATGAAGCAGTGGTTGGTGTTGGCTTGGCATTTACAACTGGTATGGGATATTTCCAGGGACCTGAGAAATTTGGGGGCTGGCTAAAATGGGATTTAGAGTGGAACTGTATCAGGAAAATATTGTATGTGTTTTCACTTTTAGTTTTTTCACAATGATTATTAATAAAAAAAATTACAGTATGCTGTGTGGTTTGATATTTAAGTCCACTAAAGTGAAATTAATAGTGATTAATCCATATTTCCAAGGAAATAAGAGAATTAATACTTTTATGCATTTTGTACAAGTATTATTCCTTTCATTAACACTTAGCTAGTTATTTTTTATTTTTTCCAGTGTAAAAATTTATACATATATTGTTATGTGACCCTAATTGCTCTCTCCATACTGTGATGGCACACTCCTCCTTTCCACCCCTGATTCCCTGTGTCCATTCAACCGGCTCCTAACCCTCTCTGCCTTCCCATCTCATCTCCGGAGAGAAGCTGCCCATTTAGTCTCTTGTATCTACATGAGCTAAGAGGCACACTCCTTATGAGTATCACCTTATGTCCCACAGTCCAGTCCAATCCCTGTCTGAAGAGTTGGCCTCAGAAATTGTTTTAGTTCTGGTCTGATAGAGAATCCAGGGGCTATGCTTTCCGGGGTTCCACCAGCCTCAGTCAGACCATTAAGTCTGGTCTTTTTACTGGAATTTGAGTTCTGCACTCCACCTTTCTGCTCCATCTGGGACTCTGTTGTGTTCCCTGTCAAGACGTTTATTGGTGGTAGCCGGGCACCATCTAGTTCTCGTCTCAGGCTGATGAAGTCTCTGGTTTATGTGGCCCTTTCTGTCTCTTGGGCTAATACTTTCCTTGTGTCTTTGGTGTTCTTCATTCTCCTTTACTCCAGGTGGTTGGGACCAATTGATGCATCTTAGATGGCCTGCTAGCAGGCTTTTAAAACCCCAGATGCCACTCACCAAAGTAGGATGCAGAACATTTTCTTAATAAGCTTTGTTATGCCAGTTGACCTAGATGTCCCCTGAAAGCATGGTTCCCAGACCCCTACCCCTGCTACTCTGTCCCTCAAAGGGTTTGGTTGTATTCAGGAAACTTCTTAGCTTTGGTTTAGTCCAGTTGTGCTGACTTCATCTGTAGTGTGTGCTGTCCTTCCCTTCACTTAAGATAATTCTTGTATACTATCTAGTTAGTAAATAACCCTTACCCTCCCTCCCCACCCTCATAACCATCAAAGAGTGTTTTCTTCTGTGTTTAAACCTTTTCTTGAGTTCTTATGATAGTGGTCTTATCCCATATTTGGCCTTCTGTGACTGACTAAATTCACTCAGCATAATGACCTCCAGCTTCTTCCATGTTATAAGATGTTTCACGGCTTCATCATTGTTCTTTATCATTGCGTAGTATTCCATTGTGTGGATAGACCATGATTTGTTTATCCATTCGTCCATTGATGGACACCTAGGTTGTTTCCATCTTTTTGCTGTTGTGAAGAGTGCTGCAGTGAACATGGGTGTGCACATATCTATTCGTGTGATGGCTCTTATTTCTGTAGGATATATTTCAAGGAGCAGGATTGCTGGATTGTATGGTACTTCTATTTCTAGCTTTTTAAGGAAGCGCCAAATCGATTTCCAAAGTGGTGGTACCATTTTACATTCCCACCGACAGTGTATAAGTGTTCCAGTCTCTCCACAACCTCTCTAGAATTTATTATTTTGTGTCTTTTGGATTAATGCTAGCCTTGTTGGGGTGAGCTGATATTTCATTGTAGTTTTGGTCTGCATTTCTCTAATGATCGTAAGCATTTCTCCATGTGTCTGTTAGCCGCCTGAATATCTTCTTTGGTGAAGTGTCTGATCATATCCTTTGCCCATTTTTTAATTGGGTTATTTGTCTTTTTGTTGTTGAGGTTTTGCAGTATCTTGTAGTTTTTAGAGATCAGATGCTAATCGGATTTGTTGTAGCCAAAAATTTTTTTTCCCAGTCTGTGGGTTGTCTTTTGATTCTTTTGGTGAAGTCTTTTGATTAGCATAAGTGTTTGATTTTTAGGAGCTCCCATTTATCTAGTCTCTCTTCTGGTTCTTGTGCGTTGTTACTTACGGTTCGTGTTGTGTTTATGCCATGTATTAAGGCTCCTAGCATTGTCCCTATTTTTTCTTCCATGATCTGTATCGTTTTCTATTTTCTATTTCAGTCTTTGATCCAGTTTGAGTTAGTTTTTGTGCATGGTGTAAGGTATGGGTCTTGTGTCAGTTTTTTGCTCATGGATATCCAGTTATGCCAGCACCGTTTGTTAAAGAGACTATCTTTTCCCCAGTTAACAGAATTTGGGCCTTTGTGAAATATCAGCTGCTCATAGGTGGATGAATTTATGTCTGGATTCTCAATTCTGTTCCATTGGTCTGTGTATCTGTTGTTGTACCAGTACCAGGCTGTTTTGACTACTGTGGCGGTATAATAGGTTCTAAAGTCAGGTAGTGTGAGACTCCCACCTTGTTCTTCTTCTTGAGTAATGCTTTTCTTATGCAGGGCCTCTTCCCTTTCCATATGAAGTTGGTGATTTGTTTCTCCATCTCATTAAAAACTGCCATTGGAATTTGGATCGGGATTGCATTATATCTGTAGATCACTTTGGGTAGAATTGACATTTTCACAGTGTTGAGTCTGTCCATGAGCGAGGTATGTTTTTCCCCTTATGCATGTCTCTTTTGGTTTCTTGCAGTAGTGTCTTGTAGTTTTCATTGTATAGATCTTTCACATCTCTGGTTAGATTTATTCCTAAGTATTTTATGTTTTTGGGGACAATTGTAAATGGTATTGGTCTAGTGATTTCCTCTTCGAGGTTCTCTTTGTTGGTGTAAAGGAATGCAACTGATTTTTGTATGTTTATCTTGTATCCTGAAACTTTGCTGAAATCTTCTATTAGTTCCAGTAGTTTTCTTGTGGATTCTTTGGGGTTTTCTGTGTATAAGATCATATCATCTGCAAATAGAGATACTTTGACTCCTTCCCTTCCAGTCTGGATGCCCTGTATTTCTTTTTCTAGCCTAATTGCTCTGGCTAGGATCTCCAGCACAGTGTTGAATAAGAGTGGTGACCAAGGGCATCCTTGTTTGGTTCCCGTTCTCAAGGGGAATGCTTTCAAAGTCTCTCCATTTAGGATGATGTTGGCTGTTGGCTTTGTATAAATGCCTTTAATTACAGTGAGGAATTTCCCTTCCATTCCTATTTTGTTGAGAGTTTTTATCATGAATGGATGTTGGACTTTGTCAAATGTCTTTTCTGCATTGATTGGTAGGATCATTTGGTCCTTGTCTTTTGTTTTATTTATGTGATGGATTACATTGTTTTTCTAATGTTGAACCATCCCTGCATACCTGGTATAAATCTCACTTGATCATGGTAAATTATTTTTTTGATATATTGCTGAATTCTGTTGGCTAGAATTTTGCTGAGGATTTTTGCGTCAATGTTCATGAGGGATATTGGTCTGTAATTTTCTTTTTTTTTTTTTTTTTTGTGGTGTCTTTACATGGTTTTGGTATCAGGGTTATGCTGGCTTCATAGAATGAGTTTGGGAGTATTCCATCCTTTTCTATGCTCTGAAATACCATTAGTAGTGGTGTTATCTCTTCTCTGAAAGTTTGGTAGAGTTTTCCAGTGAAGCCGTTTGGGTCGGGGCTTTTTTTTGTTGGGAGTTTTTAAATTATCTTTTCAATCTCTTCTTTGTTATGGGTTTGTTTAGTTGTTCTACCTCTGCTTGTGTTTAGGTAGGTAGTAAGTTTCTAGAAATTTGTCCATTTCCTCTAGGTTTTCAAATTTGTTACAGTACAGTGTTTTGTAGTATTCTGTTATGATTGTTTTAATTTCAGTTGGGTCTGTTGTGATATCACCCATCTCATTTCTTATACGGGTTAACTGCTTCCTGTCCTGTTTTTCTTTTGTCAGTTTGGCCAGTGGTTTATCAGTTTTGTTGATCTTTTCAAAGAACCAGCTTTTGGTCTTGTTAACTCTTTCAATTGTTTTTCTGTTCTCTATTTCATTTAATTCTGCTCTAATTCTTATTATTTCCTTTCTCTGACGCCTGAGGGCTTGTTTTGCTGCTCTCTTTCTACTTGTTCCAGTCGTAGGGTTAATGTTTTGATTATGGCCCTTTCTTCTTTTTGGATGTATGAATTTATTGCTATAAACTGATCTCTGAGCACTGCTTTTGCAGTATCCCAAAGGTTCTGGTAGGATGTGTTTTCATTCTCATTTGATTCTGTGAATTTCTTTATTCCGTCCTTAACCCAGTAGTTTTTGAGCAAGGTGTTGTTCAGTTTCCATGTGTTTGATTTTTTTCCCTTGGGTTTTCTGTTGTTAATTTCTACTTTTATGGCTTTATGGTCAGAAAAGATGCTTTGTAATATTTCGATGTTTTGGATTTTGTTAAGGCTTGCTTTATGGCCTAATATGTGGTCTATTCTGGAGAATGTTCCATGTGCGTTGAAAAAGAAAGTATACTTGGCTGCTGTTGGGTGGAGTGTTCGGTATATGTCTGTGAGATCAAGTTCGTTGAATGTAGCATTTAACTCTTCTGTGTCTTTGTTGAGCTTCTTTCTGGGTGTTCTGTCCTTCACCAAAAGTGGTGTGTTGAAGTCTCCTACTACTATTGTGGAGCTGTCTCTCTCTCTTTTCAGTGCTGTTAGAGTTTGTTTTATGTATTTTGGAGCCCTGTCTTCGGGTGCATAATTATTTGTTATAGTTATGTCCTCCTGGTGTATTGATCCTTTAAACATTATATAGTATATTGCCTTATGTTTTGTGGTGAATTTTACTTTAAAGTCTATTTTGTAAGAGATTAATATTGTCACTCCTGCTCTTTTTTGAGTGTTGTTTGCTTGATATATTTTTTCCTATCCTTTTGAGTTTTAATTTGTGTGTTTTAGTCTAAGGTGTGTCTCCTGTAGACAATATATAGACGGATCGTGTTTTTTTATCCAATCTGACAATCTCTGTCTCTTTATTGGTGCATTTAGTCCATTTCCATTGAGCATAATTATTGATAGGTATGAGTTTAGTGCTATCATATTGATGTCTTTTTTTGTGTGTTCACAGTTTCTTTGTTCCACTTAATTTTCTGTGGTAAGTCATTTTTATTTATGTATTTCCTTTTTATCGTTGTTGATTTTGTGTTTCCTGAGTCTTTATATTTTTCTAGTTTTTTATTTTGACCTGTAGAATTGTTAGTTTCCTTTGTGGTTACCTTAATATTTACCCCTATTTTTCTAAGTTTATAGCAGTCTTTTATTTCTTTATATCACCTTGACTTCCTCTTCATTTGAAAATCTATGTCTACATTTTTTAAGTCCCTCTTTTTTTTTGTAATGTTGTCATCTTTTACATTTTGACATCTGTTTCCCTATTTTCTGTGTTTTAGCTTTCATTTACTTTTGTGACTTCCCTATCTGGGTTGATAGCTGGTTGCTCTTTCCTGTGTTCTAGTCTTTGGTTGTTATCTGATGTTACTGATTTTCTAAGTGGAGGACTCCCCTTAGTATTTCTTGTAATTTTGGTTTGGTTTTTGCAGATTTCCTCATCTTCTGTTTATCTGGAAATGCCCTAATTTCGCCATCATATTTTAGAGATAATTTTGGTGGATGTATAATTCTTGGCTGGCAGTTTTTGTCCTTCAATGCTTTATATATGTCATCCCATTGACTTCTTGTTTGCATGGTTTCTGCTTAGTAGTCTGAGCTTATTATTATTGACTCTCCTTTGTAGATGACTTTTCGTTTATCCCTAGCCGCTTTTGAAATTTTCTGTTTACCTTTGGATTGATTATAATATAATGGTGATTTTCTTTTGGGATCTACCTTATGTGGGGGTTTGATGAGCATCTTGGGTAGATATCTTCTCATCTTTCACGATATCAGGGAAGTTTTCTGCCAACAAATCTTCAACAATTCCATCTGTATTTTCCATCATTCCCGCGTTCTGGTACTCCAGTCACTCGTAGGTTATTCTTCTTGATAAGAGTTCCACATAATTCTTAGGAGTTTTTCATTTTTTTAGATGTTTTTATCTGATTTATCCTCAAATAAGCTGGTGTCAAGTGCTTTATCTTCAGTCTCACTGATTCTGACTTCTATTGCCTCAATTCTGCTCCTGTGACTTTCTGTTGAGTTGTCTAATTCTGAAATTTTGTTCTTAATCTTCTGGATTTCTGATTGCTATCTCTCTGTGGGTTCTTGCAGCCTGTTAAATTCATCATTATACTGTTCTGTAATCTTTTTAATTCCCTCTGTTGTGTGTTCTGCATTTTGCTTAATTTCCTTTCTAATTTCTTGAAGAGTTCTGTATGTTAATCTTTTGTATTTTGCCTTTGGTAATTCCAAGAAATTTTCTTACTCTGGAAAATTTCTATATTCTTTATTTTGGGAGCTTGCTGAAGCCATCATGGATTTCCTCTTTATGTGATTTGATATAGGCTGTTGTCTCCAAGCCATCAATAAGTTATTGTATTTAGTTTATGTTTGCTTACTGTGTCCTAGCTTCCTGTTTTGTTTTGATATGCCCAAATAGGCTGCTTATATGAGCTAGTTTGATTATTGGCACCTTTGAAGCTCTAATGTCCTGTTACCAGGTGGTTAGATTTGTTACTAGGTATGTGAGCTCAGGAGTCCACCCACTCCTCCTGTATGGATTCAGCTCAAGTGCCCAGGTAGACAAAGTGTGTGGTGTAGGCTCTCATTTATAGTCCTGTAAAGGCATAGGTGATTGGTGTAGGCACAGGCATCTGGCTGCAGCAGGGGGACACACTCTGAGCAAGGCAGTGGGCTGATGGCCACTGCTGAGTGTCTAGGAGGAAGGCGTGTCCGTGTTTCCTAGAGTGCGTAGGTGGGTGGATTTTGCCACTGGACTATGAGCACCTGATGCTTTGGCTGTACAGATTGGGGTGACCTCTTATTCATGGGCCCCTATCGTAGGTAGCTAGGTGACGTGGGTGGAGTCACCAGTCCTCAGGCCCCTGATGTGGGTAGGTGAAGACCCTGCTTAATGGTCAGAGCAATGTCAAATGTCAAGAACCTGGTCCTTCACAGCTGAAACAGTTGAAGTTAGAGTTCTTGTATATACCCTTTTGTACTGTGGTTGTGAGACCTATGCTGTTGAGATGGGCCTACACAAGTCTGTGCAGGGGGAAAGGCACTCAAAGTCTGTGGACCCCTTATGCCTGTGCCTAGGCAAAGGAGCTGTGCCTACCCTGGGTCCCTGGCTTAGGGGAGTCGGCAGTTTGTTTTTGACTCTGTTAATTTGTTCACTCTCCAAGGCCGGGAGTACGGCTCTGGGTGTGTGACGGATCCTACTTCTGGGCCAGGGGACTTGGCAGTTGCTGAGGCCAGTCAGGGACCCAGTGCAGAGCAGGGAGTGGGGAGGTAAATGGGAGAGAGGTTTTTCCCTAGTGGGGGGTGTTTTTGATCTGCGCAGTAGGCCGTACGCAACTACCTATCTTTCGGCGATCCAGGGCTGATTCTCACTGGTTCTGGGTGGCCGTGTAGACTCTCTGGCTCTGGGTTTCTCCTGGTGCGGAAAACTTGCTTCCCGAGCATGGCTGCTTGCCTGCCTCACCACTCACCCATGAGCTGATCAGGCCTGAAGGTCTCAGGCTCTCTCCGGGCCAGGTCTGCCAGTTCCTCGCTGCTTCTGAACCATCTCTCGCTCCCCCTGCCATTGAGTCAGGTTCCTCAACTCTGCCTTTGATGTTCAGGGATCCCAGATTGCCATATGTAATCAATTCACTTGTTTTTCACGTCTTTGTTGTAAGAGGGTCCACTGGAAGCGTCTGCTCCACCATCTTGGCCTCGCCTCTCCTTAGACAGCTAGTTCTTTTGTAGATCAGAGAGTGTGATTATATTTATATTTAGAGGTTTTGTTTTTATTTATTATTGTTTTGATGCCTCTGTATTAGCAAAGCCTTAGAGAGCAATAGTATAACAAAATAATAGGTGTACTTTTCTAATGCATTAGCTATGTGCTATAATGTATATGAATTATTTTTATAATTTATTTTTTAAATGTACTCAGAGAAGGTTGATATTTAAAGGAATCCTTGGTGAGGGTTTTTGTAAATCAAGTTCACACCCCTTAATCATGATGCTTATGTGTTTGGTTTGCTTAAAGCAGTGCATGCAGTTACATGTGAAATTCCATGGAGTTCCAGATTACAACAGAAAGCATTTCTGGACTGGGGATAAATTCTGCAGTAAAGTTATTTTGCTTTAATTCTCAGTGAGATTTTATAGCACATTCAGAGTTTGTTTCTTTTTTCTGTGATAGAAATTGCATCTGAAGCTGTGAGTCTTTTCGGATGAGCTTGTGGGGGAGATTTTCTGCTGGTGCTCCTTGCCCCCTTTGCGGCCCTAGGCCCAAGCAGTGGTTCTTCGCAGAGGCCCAGGCCGCATGTGCCATGGTGTCCAGAGGCACTGGGCCTGACTGGCCAGGGGCCTGTGACTCGCTGGGCTTCTCCCCCTCTGTCCAGGAGCAGCACTGCAGGGGTGGTTGCTCTAGGTTGAAGTGTGGAGTCATAAAATGTTCAGGCGCTTTCTTTTTTCAAATTCAGATGACTCTCGCTCCTTGCTTTACCACAGCCCCGTGGCGTGTGGGTCAGAAAGTGAAAACCTCGTCCAGCTTCCCTCAGGAGGCCTATGCCGCGTTCATCTGAAGGCACTTTTGTTGGTCTCATACAGTGCCTTCACACGCTTCTACTTTGTTTGAATCCCTGGCTCTAACTAACAACTAAAAGTGAACAAATCACTTAAAAAAATTTAAAACAAAAGATCAGATCTTAGGGTGAATAAAAATGCCTCTCACGGGAGCCAGCTGATAGTTCTGTTAGATCTTTATTGCCTGAGTAGATGGCTGACTCCACCTCATCTGTGGCAGCCCTTGTGGTGGGCGCCATTAGTAGGCTCCCCCCCTGGGTGCGGGCTGGGGTAGACTTGCTCTCTTGGGGGGGTGGGGATGGACTCGCCCTATGGGTGGGGCTGGGGTGGGCTCAGGTGGGGCGGGGCCTGGGTGGGGCAGGGGGCAGGGGTGGGCTCGCCCTCTCTCTGGAAGCTCCCTCATGCCTCATCTGATCTTCAGTGTTGCCACGTTGGAGAATTTTCCTAGAGTTTGAAAGAAACTCGTGTGTGATATTCAGTCCACAGAGATGGGAGAGTGACAGATACCCAGCTATGTGTGCGTGTAAAGCTGCAGTGTTTTGTTGCCTTAGGAAAACAAATAAGATTTATTTAATATTACTAAGTATTATTACTTAGTGCTATTACTAAATAATGCTAAGTTTTAGTATTAGGAATATAAAACAATGAAGGAAATCTATAAAACAGTAATTTATAAAACAGTAAAAAAAGAAAGCACCCTGACAAAACAGTGCACTACTGAAATAGGAAGAAAATGCATGTTAAAGGCAAAGTTGTCCCCCTCTAGTGGGCTTTGCCAGGGGTGTGCAGCGCACAGCAGGGTAGCTTCACGGGCAGTTTGCAGATTACCTCAGTGTCCTTCTTGGACGATATCTTTCTGCTCTCATTTCAAGTGGAATGAGGTAACTGACATCCTGTTGGCAAACCGCAATTTGCTTGATGATATATGGGGAGATTTTCTGTCTAAAGTAAGAGTTAATATTCTGGAATTGGAAACTCTGGTGGCCTAGTGGTTAAGAGCTACGGCTGCTAACCAAAAGATACGCAGTTCGAATCCACCAGATTCTTTGGGAACCGTATGGGGCAGTTCTGCTCTGTCCTGTAGGGTCGCTATGAGTGGGAATCGACTTGACAGCAGTGGGTTTAGTTTTTTTAATCCTAGAATTTTGAGTTCATAGAGGAACTCGGGGAACTCTGATGTTTGAAGTTGTATGCAACTTTTGTAGGTGTTTGTGTGTGTACGTGCATTTTGTAGGGATCGAGCCTGTAATTTTTGTCAGATTCTCAGGGTGAGTGAATCCCCCTACCATAGTCAGGCAGCCACGTCCTGAGCTATTTCAGGTTTTTAGATCACAAGGGTGGTAGGTTGTTCACTGCCTCTCCCTATTGGCCCTTCTTGCAGGAGGGTCCTAGCCCCATCCACCAATGTCGGGCTTGGCAGTGGAACTTGCTTTGGCCAATGAAATGCGAGGAGTGGAAGTGACTCATGCCATGCCTGAAGAAAACACTAAGAGCTGTGGCGCAGTCCTGCCCCCTCGTCATCTCTGCCTCCAGACCAGTCTGTCCTGGATGGGGTCTGTGCCCGCTGTCTTGGCTGGAGGTGAAGATGCCAGACTGAAGCTGACTCTCCATGAACATGTTACATGAGCAAGAAGTAGAGCTTACTGTTAGTCACTGAGATTTTGGGGTTCTTTGTGATTGTCAGCACGACTGAGCCTGAGCTGACTGAGGTAGTAGGTGGCGACCTGAATTGCGTTCACAATCCCACAGAGCACACCTGAGCGTGTAATGAGCCTCCTGTGGTGTGGCCCATTTTTTCTATGAATTTTGTGTGGTCCTTCAAGGCTTCCACGTGGAGACAGAAATAAGACATTAGTCTTGTGGGGCTAGTCTGTTAAGAGCCGGAGAGGCCATTTTGTCAGGTTCAGAATCCTTCTCTAGCAGCAGGGAGCCCCTGTGGGCCCAGTTTTTCCCTCTGCCCCACGGCTAGTGTGTATAGGAATTCTATGAGGAGGCGTCTGAGGGCAGGAACGCCTCTTTGAGGCATCAGGCAAACCAGCTAACACAATAACTGTGAGCATATTGAAAAATTATGGGTGCATATCATCTGTGATGCAAAGTGGAGCACAGATTCATTTTCTAAAAGGCTATGTTAGGCGTGACATGAATGAAGAATAGGCGTCACCACAGTAGAGCACAGTGAAAGGCTGCCCCAAAAAGAAAACAGATTTCAGAGGTGACTTATAAACAAAGTGCCACCTTCGGGAGAATAAAGGAGCCATCCATTACCCACACAGAGTGCATAATAATCAGGACAGGTGCTTCATCACCCCATGCTGACGGCTAGAAGTCAGAGCTGTCACAGGAGAGACACTGCAGATAGAATACTTTATAGTCAGATGGCTGCACCTGTTCTGCCTTTGGAGCCATCTGAGTTACTCTACACCCTCAGATTCTTAACTGTTGCCACCATTAAGCGGTAATAATGTTATTATTTTTTAAAAAACTATTCTAATTGTCCTTGTTGATTTAAGATGGGGAAGATTGATGGCCAGTTCATAAAGGATCTGCCCTGAAGTTTTTCATTCAGTAGAAAGTGATTATAGAAACGTGTGGTTATCAGTAAGGAGCCCTGGTGGCTCAGTGGTTAAAGCACTTGGCTGCTAACTGAAAGATCCCCAGTTGGAACCCACCAGCCACTTTGCAGGAGAAAGTTGTGGCAGTCTGCTTCTGTAAAGAGTTACCACCTTGGAGACCCCATGGCCAGTTCTGTTCTGTCCTAGGGTCATTATGAGTTAGAATCGGCTTGATGGCAGTGAGTTTTGGTTTTGTTTTATAGTTATTAATACTTCAAATGGAAATAATTTTTTCCTAATCTAGTACCTTTAAGAAAATTTTCAACTTATTTTCATCACAGATTATAGGATTTTATTTCATATTATGGTCTTTATTCATTTATTTCACAGTTATGGATTGATTGCCTACTGTTTGCCAGTGACTGTTGTTGGAGCTGGGACTCAGCAAGACCCTGCCTTCAGGAAGGATGTATTCTAAAGGGGGAAGACAAAAATTAAGTAACAACAACAACAAATAAATATATAATATGTCAGGTGATGATAAATACTCTGAAGAAAATAAGTCAGAGTAAGGGGAGGGTAAAGAACTGTGGGCACAGGATACAATTTTACATAGGGTGACCGGGGCAGTTCTCACTAACCAGGGGTATTAGATGAAAAGTCCTGAATGAAGTGAGGGAGTGGACTATGTAGATTTCTCTTGGAAGAGTGGGAAGTTGGATTTATGTCTCATTTTTCTTAGACGTATTCCTGGAAAGTTATATGTAAATTGAGTTTTGAGCGCATTATGGAAGCTTATTATAACTGTTTTTTTTTGTAGCAAATCTCTCTAAAATGAAGATCCCATTGGTGAAATGAACAGTGGTGCCTTAAGAAATCTGTATTATAAGTGCAAGTTTCCACATACTGCATTCACTTAGAGTGGCTTACACATGCTTAGGATAAGGTGAGTGATGGACAAGAGCACCTTTGAATTAGCGAAAAGTCTTGGAAAAGTTCTGACTCATAGCAACCCTACGTACAACATAATGAAACACTGCCTGGTCCAGAGCCATCCTCACCGTCGTTACGCTTGAGCCCGTTGTTGCAGCCACTGTGTCAGTCCATCTCATTGAGGGTCTTCCTCTTTTTTGCTGATCCTCCACTTTACCAAGCATGATGTCCTTCTCCAGGGACTGGTCCCTCCTGATAACGTGTCCAGAGTACATGAGACAAAGTCTTGCCATCCTTGCTTCTAAGGAGCATTCTGGCTGTACTCCTTCCAAGACAGATTTGTTTTTTCTTCTGGCGGTCCATGGTGTATTCAACATTCTTTGCCAACACCATAATTCAAAGACATCAGCTCTTCTTCTGTCTTCTCTGTTTGTTGTCTAGCTTTCACATGTGTATGAGGCGACTGAAAATACCATTGTTTGGGTCAAGATTTATACTTATGTATAAATATTTATCTATGTAAAGATTTATTCTTTTGAATTATGTATAATAATAAGCAAATCAACAATGTTGCATAATAGATGCTCTTACAATCTCTTTGAATTAATAAGCAGAATGCTTTATAATTAGCATATGCAAATCACATAAATGTTTTTAAAATGTCTGAGGGCCTTAAACCATGATTTCTGTAGTTGGGTTAGTATTATCTTTGTGCTTTTACCTTGAGGATGTGCTAGGTACATGCTTTTTTCAAATTAATGCAGACATCATCTGGGTCCCGGGAGGGTTATCTCAATTTCCAAGTAAAGAGTGTTGAAGTCTACAAGCTTGTATACTCCGCTCCTCTTGGTTGACCCTTCCTTGACTCACTGATGGTTTTGAGAAAAATCGTTTACAGTAAAACAGTGAATTACCAAATTTGTCATCACCCTGTTTTAAAGTAACGCTTATGCACAAGTGTTTACTTTAGAACAAAAAGTGTACAATCTGGTGTTCGCAGTTCATACCTCAGGGAACATGAGCTTTGATTGCCATTGCCGTTTTAGGACTTTAAGGTTGTTAATTTGTAGAAGAGCTCAGCAGGACTGAAAGTGAGTGATCAGTGTAAGAAGTACGGTTCCTCAACCCTTCACTTCCCTGCAGCCCTCTGCCATCCCTCTAAGTTGTTGTTAGGTGCTGTTGAGTCATGGCAGCCCCCTGTGACAGAGAAGAACTGCCCCACAGGGTTTCCTAGGCTGTAATGTTTACAAGAGCAGATCACCAGGTCTTTGCTCCTACAGAGCCGCGGGATGGGTTCAAACCACCAACCTTTCAGCGCTTAGCAGCTGAGTGCTTACCTGTACAGTCTCAGATGCTGAAGAGGTAGAATTAAACCCACCCTTTCAGCATTATGATCAGTTAAAGGATTGGACACTCCTTGGGGAGAGCTTTGTGACACAGTCCTTGCCCCCCTCAACCACGGAAGAACGCTCCCTGAATTGCCTAGAGTCTTAATACTGTTGCTGTCATATGCTCACCGTTCACAGTCATGCCTCTTAGGGTTGCCCGAGATGGTGTTTTTGCATGTATTTTCTCTTTTGAGTTAAATAACACAGCTGGTACTTTTAATATGTAAAAGCATTTGTCTCTTTGTGGCAGAATGTTATTTTATAAGCAAAACACTTTCCTACTTAATTTACAGTGTACAAGGCCAAGCTCTTTGTCTTAACAATGTCCATCCTTGGCTTATTTCTTCTTTCTGTTCTTAGAACCTGTTTTCTATTTTCAGTGTGCATTTGATCCCCAAAGAGTCTGTTCATCTCTGGACCTTGAAATAGGGCTTGACGGTATTATATCAGTGGACTCACTTTAGCGCTCCAAACACAGTCTGAGTGGTCGAGAGGGAGGGGGTCTCTGTTTCTCCTGGTTCCAGGCAAGCTTTCGTGTATTTGTTTTTAAATGCACCCTCTTTTCAACCTTCTGGATGCTTATTTTTAAAATAGATTTTCCTGTCGAAGTCCTGACATGGCGTTCTACCTGCCTGCAGCTGTTGTCACACAGAGCTGATACTCGGCCCAGTACTGGCTGTTCTACTCTGAGCCTTTTGTTTTGGGAAATGTTTCAAATACATAGCATGATTTTTTTTCTTCTGAATACTTTTTATTGACATTTAACGTTCATTTAAAAGTGCATAAATGATAAGTGAATGAGTTTTTACAGAGTGAACATAGCTGTGTAGCTACCACTGAGATCAAGAAGTAGAACATTATCAGCAATCCAGAAACCTCCATCATGCCCCTTCCCAGCTACTCGCCCCCAAGAATAACCTCTACTTGTGACTTCTGTCCCCATAGATGGGCTTTGCTGGTTTTGAATTTGGTACGTACGTGTTCTTTTGTTTCTGATTTTTTTTTTTTGCCCGATGTGTTATACAGGTTATGGTGTGTAATTATAGTTCGTTCATTTTCTGCTGCATAGCATTCTATTCTGTGAATATGCTGCAACTTATTTTTCCTTTCTATTGACACCAAAAGGTCAGCAGTTCGAATCCACCAGGCGCTCCTTGGAAAATGTGTGGGGCAGTTCTACTTGGTCCTTTAGGGTCGCTGTGAGTCGGAATCGACTTGACAGCAACAGGTTTGGTTTTGGTTTTATTGACATTTGGATTGCTTCCAGGGTTTTTTTCAATTATGAGTAATAGTGCTGTGAACATTCTTATACTTGTCTTCGGATGCACATATGTATGTGTTTGTGTCAATAGCATGCTTTGGAGTAGAATTGTTAGGTCATAGAGTGTGTGTTTATTTAGCATTAGCAGATACTCTAATTTTCTAAAGTGGTGGTACCAACTTATGCTCATACCAGAAGTGTATGAGAGTTTCAGTTACTTCACCACTTTTCCAACCTTTGAATTTTAAAAAAAATTTTTAACCTTCCTAGTGAATGTATAGGGACATCTCACTGTAGTTTTAATTTGCATTTTCCTGATGACTGATGAAGTCGCGTACCTTTTCATATGTTAATTTGCCAGTCAGATGCCCTCTTCTGTGAAGTGTCTGTTTAAGTCTTTTGCCCTTAATTTTATTGGATTATCTCTCTTTGTTATTAATTTGTAACAATATTTTATGTATTCTGCGTATGAATTTTTTGTCAGATATACATAGTTCAGAAATCTCCCAGGCTGTGGTTTGTTTTCTCTCTTTTAGTGGTGTCTTTTTTTTTAAAAATATTTTATTGTACTTCAGGTGAAGGCTTACAGAACAAATAGTTTCTCATGAAACAGAAGTACACATGTTGTTTTATGACATTGGTTAACAACCGCACAACATATTAATCCTCTAACTTCTCAACCTTTTTTTTTTTGGTGAAGATACACATAGCCAAAGATACACCATTTCAAAAATTTCTACATGCACAGTTCAGTGACATTGACTACGCTCTTCAAATTGTGCTGTTATTCTCACTTAAGATGAAGACTTACAGAACAAAATAGTTTCTCATTTAATAGTTACTACAAATGTTGCCCTATGACAATGGTTAACAATCTCACAGCACATCAACAGTATCCTTACTCAACCTTGGGTTCCCTATCACCAGCTTCCTCGTCCCCTTCTGCCTTCTGGCCCTTGTCACTGGAATCCTGTACCTCGTTAGTCTCATTTGGTTTTACGGGGATGTCCACTCCCAGGCTGAACAGTGAACCTTGGAGGTAGCTTCATAGTGGTGTCTTTTGATGACTAGAAGTTCTTAATTTTAATTAAGTCAATTTATCAGTTTTTTTGTTTTATAGTGAGAACTTTTATATGGTGTTTAAGAAATCTTTGCTTCCACTAAGGTCATGAAGTGTATGTTATCATATATTATCTTCTAGAAATTTTATTGTTTACTTTTTATGTAAAGGCCTGTGATCCATTTGGAATTTGTGTATGTGTCTGCAAAGTAGAGATCAAGGTATTTTTTTCCTGTATGGATATCCAGTTGATCCAGCACCAGTTTTTGAAACATCATTCTTTTCTACTTTTATTGTAAATAAGGTGATTGAAAATGTTTGGGTCATTTCCTGGACCCCCTAGTCTGTTCTTGTGGTCTGTTTGTCTAACTTTGTGCCAATATGACTTTGTTTTCATTACTATAGCATTGATATCTGGTAGAGTAAAACCTCCAACTTTGCCTTTTTTTTTTTTTTTTTTTAAGATTGTCTTGGCTATTCTTGCTCTTTTACATTTCAATAAAAATTTTTGAACCAGCTTGTGAATTTCCAAGGAAAAGGCCGATTAGGAATTTGATTTGGAGTTGTTGAGTGTACAGATTAATTCGAGGAGAATTGATATCTTTATTAAATCTCATAACCATGAAAACAAAATATATCCCTCCATTTCAGTGAGTGGCAAACTTTTTCTGGAAAGTACCAGACAGTAAATATTTTAGACTTTGTGAGCTATAGGTGATCTCTGTCACATATTTTTCATCATTAATGTGTCAGTTCCTTTAAAAATGTAAAAAATCCTCTTTTCCTCATGGGCAGTATAAAAACAGACTGCAGGCCACCCTTTGTGAATTCCTGCTTTATTTATTTAGGTTTTCTTTAAATATTCCAATGTTTTTTAGTTTCTATTAGAATTCTTGCCTAATTTTTATTAGATTTAGTTTTATTTATTTGGTGATTTTTGGAGCCCTGGGGACACAGTAGTTAAGAGCTCAGCTGCTAAGTAAAAGGTTGATGGTTAGAATCCACCAGCTGCTCCTTGGAAACTCTATGAGACAGTTCTGCTCTGTCCTGTAGGGTTGCTATGAGTTGGAACCGACTTGATGCAATGGGTGTGGTATGGTATTTGGTGATTTTTGATACTGTTGTAAGGAGTATATTTTTAAAATTTATTTTTCTAATTTTTGCTTACATATAGAAGTAGAATTGATTTTTATGTAATTGTGTCTAGTGAGCTTACTAAATTTATTTACTAACTATAGTAATTTATCTGAGATTCTTTTGGAGTTTTCACATACACAATCATGTCATATGCTAATAATAGATTTTTATGTGTTGCTTTCTAAGCTTTATACCGTTTATTCATTTTCTTATCATACTGGTTGGGGCTTCTAGTACAAGGTTGAACTGAAGTGATGACAGTGGACATCTTTGTCTTATTTATAATCCGAGGGAGAAGGCATTAAAATGTTATAATTTAGAAAGTTAGCTATAGGAGTTTTGTAGACACCCTTTACCAGATTAAATGAATTCCCTTCTTTTTCTAGTTTGCTAATAGTCATTTTTAAATTATTAATGAGTGTTGAATTTTATCAAATGCTTTTCTGCATCTTTTAAGATGATCGTATGGTTTTTTCTCCTTTACTCAGTTAATGTGGTAAATTAGAATTTTCAGATGTTAAACCAACATTGCCTTTCTGTAGTACATGCCATTTGATGACTGTGTATCACCCTTCAGTGTCTGTGTCTCTGTCTTCCCTGTGTCACTGTTCTCTTGTGTGTGTTTTCATGAGAGAGGTTGCTCTGTGGTGTCCCCCCCGCCCCCCCGGCTTTTTAATGATGTCCCTGTCATGTTTTGATATAGAGGTTATGCTGACCTTTCTTCTATTCTCGTTTTGTATTCTCTGGAACAATTTGCCGAGTGACTGTTGCTGTCTTGGTCCTTCAACACCCACCCAGTTGCCAGCCGAATGTCACTAAGTGACCCCAGTTAATGTCGCATAAAGCAAAATAACCGCCCATCTGAGCTTTGCCAAAATTCATGACTGGCAAAATCGTGAGATAGAATTCAATGGCTATTGTTTTAAGCCACTGAATTTTAAGGTAGTGTGTGTGTGGTGGTATCTTTTTGTAGTTTTAATTGGCATTTTTCAAATAGAATAATTGATGTTGAGAATCCTTTTATGTACTTATCTGCTATTCATATATCTTTCTTGCTGAAGTGTCTATTCAAATCTTTGGCCCGTTGTTTTCATTGGATTTGTTTGTTTGTTTTTTTAATTGAATTTTGAGAGTTCTTTTTGTATTTTGGATGCAAGTCCTTTCTCAGGTATGTGGTTTGCAGATATTTTCTCACAGTCTTTGACTTGCCTTTTCATTTCCTTAACAGTGCATTAGAAAGAACATTTTTAATTTTGATGAAGTTCAGGTTATAAGTTTCTTTTATGATTTGTGATTTTTGTGCTTTAAGAAAAATCTTCGCCCAACCCAAGAGCACAGATATCTTCTTCTATAGATTTTATAGTTGTGATTTCTTAATATTTATGGTTATGATCCACTTTGAATTTATTTTGTATATGGTATGAGATAAGGGTTGAAGTTTATAACTTCCCACATGAATATCCTGTTGTTCCTGTACAATTTGTTGAAAACTATTCTTTTGCTTTTGAATTACCTTGGTACCTTTACTAAAATGAGGTGGTCATATATGTGTGTGTCTATTCCTGGATTTTCTTCTCTCTTCCATTGATCTGTCAGTCTTTACACCAGTACCACATTGCCTGAATTACTGTAGCTTTATGATAAGCTGTGCAGTCAGGTGCGTACGTCCTCCAACTTTGCTTTTCTTTTGTAAAATTGTTTTGGCTATTTTATGTCCTATGGTCTTATAAATTTTAGAATTAACTTGTCAATTTTCCCCCAAAAAAAAAAAAATCCTGGTGATATTTTGATATGTGTTATATTGGATTGACGGTGGTGCTTTTTTTTTTTTTAAAATCAATTTGGGGACAGTTGACAACAGTATCAAATTTTCTGATCCACGAGCATGACATACCTCTTCATTTATTTAAATAATTAAATGCCCTCAGTAGTGTTTTGTGGTTTTTGCTATACAGGTCATGTATGTATTTTGTTAAATGTATTCTGAGTATTTCATGTTTTTTGATGTTATCATAAATGGTATTCTTTTTTGTTGTTGTTGTTGTACTTCAGGTGAAGGCTTATGGAACAAATAGTTTCTCATGAGACAGTAGTTCACATATTGTTTTATGACACTGGTTAACAACCCCGCAACATGCCAACCCTCTCCCTTCTCGACCTTTTTTTTTTTTGGTGAAAATATACATAGCCAAAAATACACCATTTCAAAAATTTGTACATGCATAGTTCAGTGACATCGACTATGCTCTTCCAGTTGTGCTGCTATTCTCACTTTAGATGAAGGCTTACAGAACAAAATAGTTTCTCATTTAACAGTTAGTACACATGTTGCCCTATGACAATGGTTAACAACCTCACAACACATAAACACTGTCCTTACTCAACCTTGGGTTCCCTATCACCAGCTTCCTTGTCCCCTTCTGCTTTCTGGCCCTTGTCCCTGGACTGCTGTACCTCATTAGTCTCATTTGGTTTTATGGGGCTGTCCACTCCCAGGTTGAACGGTGAACCTCGGAAATGACTTCACCACTGAGCTAAAAGGGTGTCTGGGGGCCATACTCTTGGGGTTTCTCCAGTCTCCTTTAGGCCAGTAAATCTGGTCTTTTTTTTGTGAGTTAGAATTTTGTTCTACATCCTTCTCCAGCTCTGTCCAGAACCCTCTGTTGTGATCCTGGTCAGAGCAGTCAGTGGTGGTAGCCGGACACCATCTAGCTATACTGGACTCAGTCCGGTGGAGGCCTTGGTAGCTGTGGTCTATTAGTCCTTTGGACTAATCTTTTCCTTGTATCCTGTTCTCTTCATTCTCCCTTGCTCTCGAAGGGATGAGACCAGTGGAATATCTTAGATGGCTGCTCACAGGCTTTTAAGACTCCAGACGCTACTCACTAAGGTAGAATGTAGAACGTTGTCTTTATAAACTGTGTTACCAGTTGAGCTAGATGTTCCCTGAGACCATGGTCCCAACAGCCCTCCGCCCAGCAATTCAGTCCCTCAGGGAGTTTGGATGTGTCTGTGGAGCTTCCATGACCTTTCCTTGTACAGGTTGTGCTGGCTTCCCCTGTATTGTGTACTGTCTCACCCTTCACCCAAGATACCACTTATCTATTGTCTATTTAGTATTCCCCCCCCCCCCCATCCCTGGTAACCAACAAAGATTGTTACATTTTGTGTGTGACTTTTTCATTGGTTTTTACAATAGAGGTCTCATATGATAATAAACGGTATTCTCTTAAAATTTCAATTTCAATTGTTGATTGTTAGTATGTAGAGAAACCAGTTGGTTTTTGTATGCCTGTCTTCTGACACTGCTAACTTCACTTGTTAGTTGTAGTAGCTTTCTTTCTGTAGATTCCTTGGAATTTTTGCTTTCAACAGTCACACATATTTTAGAGAACTTAAGAGGATAAAAACAGTCTGTTATATTTACTTACTTGTTATTTCTGTTGCTCTTCTTTCATTCCTGAAACTCCATGTTTCCCTCCGGTGTTATTTTTCTTCATCCTGAAAAAATTTCTTAAGCTTTTGTTTTTTTAATCAGGTGTACTGGCAACACCTTCAATTTTCCTTCATCTTATTATTTTATTTTACCTTTATTCCTGAAGGATATTTCTGAATATAGAATTTTGAATTATTAACAATTCGTTCAGCCCTTTAAAAATTTTATTTCATTCTCTTCTTTCATGGTTTCTGATGAGAAATCTATGTTCATTCAAACCTTTGGTCTCCTATCTTGTGTCGTTTTTTTTCTCGCAACTTTCAGAGATTTTTTGTGTATCTTTGGTTTTCAGCAATTTAAGTATGAGGTTACTGGGTATGATTTCTTGAGTTTATCCTATTTGGAGTTCTCTGAGTCTTTGAATCTGTAAATTTATATCTTTCCCCAAAATGGGTGACATTGGAAGGTCTGTTCATTTTTATTTTTCAGTTTTTTTTCTTGTTTGTGGTTTATGTTGAGTAGTTTGTATTGCTGTGTCTTTAAGTTCACCGATCTTTTATGGTGTCTAATTGGCTGCTCATCTTATCCAGTGCATTTGTCATTTTAGATATTACACTTTTATCTTCAGAAGTTCCATTTGAGTCTTTTTTATATCTTCTGTTTCTCTGCTCATCATGTTCATGTTTTCCTTTACGTCTTTGAGCATATTCATAAGATTTATAATAGCTCTTTTCATGTCCTTTTCTGCAGAATTCCATTATCTCTTTCATTTCTGGTTCTGTTTCTATTGATTGGTTTTTCTTCTGATTGTAGGTCACATTTTTCTTCTTTGCCACATTCCTGATAATTTTAATTGGATATCAGACACTGTAAATTTTACATTGTTTAGTGTTGGATATTGTTGTATTTCTTTAAAGAGTGTTGGACTTTGTTTCTGCACTTGTAGACCAGTTTGACCCCTTTGAAGCTTGTTTTTAAGTTTTTTTATGGCAGGTCTAGAGCAGCCTTTATTCCAAGGCTAACTTAGCCCCACTACTAACACATGGCTGTCTTGAAGATTCTTCACAATCCTGTGTATGCTATGAAATGTCTCCACTCTGGGTGATGTGGTTTCTGGAAAATGTTTAGCCTATTCCTTTCCAGTAGTTCTTTCCCCAGTCTCTTGGAGCTTTACCCAAGGCATGTGCAGGTCAGTCCTTAGCCACACGCTCGAGGGGCCTATTTGAAGATGCCTGGAGCTCTCTTTCTGTTCAGATCCCTTCTCTCCAATGTTCTCGCCTACAAATTCTAGTTACTGTGGATGATTTGAACTCTGATCTTTGTCTCTTCAGCTGAGTGAGACTGCCAGGTTGTGTGTGTGTTTCTGCTCTCTGAGCCGCAGCCTTGGCAGTGTCTTCAAACAGGAAGCTGGGACAGTCATAATGTTCATTTCATCGTTTACTTCTCTCAGGGATCACAGTCCTGGCCTTCCTGTTGCCTAATGTCTGAAACATCATTTTATATGTTTTCCCAGTTTTCTAATTGTTTATGGCAGGGCAATTCCTGCAGTAGTTAATCCTTTATTGGCATAAGTAGAAGTCCAAAAACAGACTTCTGAGCATCTTTTATATACAAGGCCCTGGGTTAGATTCACAGGTTTAATACACGCATAATTATTTTTGAACGCCTGCAAGGTTGTGAGACACACTCTCCGGTGGGTTAGCTTTTTATTTCCTTCCCTCCTTCTGTAGTTCTTTCAGTTCATTCATTCTGCAGAATTGACTGTATAAATGGCTGTAGATGCAGGTTAGAACTATTGAAGGTCTTAGTCATTTCAGGATGGCTCTACTGCAGTCAACTCCTAACTGATCTTCTCTCCCCATTGTCTTCCAGAGTGATTTTTAAACCAACCAGGTAACTGAAAACACCTGCTGACTTTCTCCATCCTTCTACCGTGTCCCCTTCTACCACCACCACGTTCTAGTCTCAACTCAGCAGCCACAGCGGGTCCTTTGAAAACATAATTCAGATCAAGTGACTCCTCTTTGTCTTCCCTGTGCATATGTAGATCCTTCGGTATCTGCTTGTCTCACTCAGTAAACATCAAAGTCCTTCAAGGGCCCGTGAAGCCCTGGTCTGGCCCGTTATCTCTCTGACCCTATCTCCTGAGCTTCTCTCTCATTCTGTTCTAGCCATCGTGGCCTCGCTGCTGTCATTTAAGCACATCAGGCAGGCATGGTTGTGCTTTAGGCCTTCGAACTGTTTCCTCTGCCATGAATGCTCTTCAGATTCCCTCACCTCCTTTCAGGCCTTTGAACTGTTGCCTCTGCCGTGAATCCTCTTCCTTTAGATTCCCTCACCTCCTTTCAGGCCTTTGAACTGTTTCCTCTGCTGTGAATGCTCTTCCTTCAGATTCCCTCACCTCCTTTCAGGCCTTTGAACTGTTTCCTCTGCTGTGAATGCTCTTCCTTCAGATTCCCTCACCTCCTTTCAGGCCTTTGAACTGTTTCCTCTGCCGTGAATGCTCTTCAGATTCCCTCACCTCCTTTCAGGTCTTTGAACTGTTTCCTCTGCTGTGAATCCTCTTCCTTCAGATTCCCTCACCTCCTTTCAGGCCTTTGAACTGTTTCCTCTGCTGTGAATGCTCTTCCTTCAGATTCCCTCACCTCCTTTCAGGCCTTTGAACTGTTTCCTCTGCTGTGAATGCTCTTCCTTCAGATTCCCTCACCTCCTTTCAGGTCTTTGAACTGTTTCCTCTGCCGTGAATGCTCTTCAGATTCCCTCACCTCCTTTCAGGTCTTTGAACTGTTTCCTCTGCTGTGAATGCTCTTCCTTCAGATTCCCTCACCTCCTTTCAGGCCTTTGAACTGTTTCCTCTGCTGTGAATGCTCTTCCTTCAGATTCCCTCACCTCCTTTCAGGCCTTTGAACTGTTTCCTCTGCTGTGAATGCTCTTCCTTCAGATTCCCTCACCTCCTTTCAGGCCTTTGAACTGTTTCCTCTGCCGTGAATGCTCTTCAGATTCCCTCACCTCCTTTCAGGTCTTTGAACTGTTTCCTCTGCTGTGAATGCTCTTCCTTCAGATTCCCTCACCTCCTTTCAGGCCTTTGAACTGTTTCCTCTGCCGTGAATGCTCTTCAGATTCCCTCACCTCCTTTCAGGTCTTTGAACTGTTTCCTCTGCTGTGAATGCTCTTCCTTCAGATTCCCTCACCTCCTTTCAGGTCTTTGAACTGTTTCCTCTGCTGTGAATGCTCTTCCTTCAGATTCCCTCACCTCCTTTCAGGTCTTTGAACTGTTTCCTCTGCTGTGAATGCTCTTCCTTCAGATTCCCTCACCTCCTTTCAGGTCTTTGAACTGTTTCCTCTGCTGTGAATGCTCTTCCTTCAGATTCCCTCACCTCCTTTCAGGTCTTTGAACTGTTTCCTCTGCTGTGAATGCTCTTCCTTCAGATTCCCTCACCTCCTTTCAGGCCTTTGAACTGTTTCCTCTGCTGTGAATGCTCTTCCTTCAGATTCCCTCACCTCCTTTCAGGCCTTTGAACTGTTCCCTCTGCTGTGAATGCTCTTCCTTCAGATTCCCTCACCTCCTTTCAGGCCTTTGAACTGTTTCCTCTGCCGTGAATGCTCTTCAGATTCCCTCACCTCCTTTCAGGTCTTTGAACCGTTTCCTCTGCTGTGAATGCTCTTCCTTCAGATTCCCTCACTTCCTTCAAGTCATTGCTGAAACGTCACCTTTTCAATAATGCCTTGCTGGCCTCCCCCCAGTCTAATGATGAAACCTGAGCCCGTCATAGTCTCTGTCCTAGCATTCTCAATCTCTCTTACCCTTTTCTGGAGTCCTGGTGGCCCAGTGGTTAAGTGCCACAACTGCTCCCCTAAAGGTCAGCAGTTGGAATCTACCAGCTGCTCCTTGGAAACCCTATGGGGCAGCTCTTCTCTGTCCTGTAGGGTTGCTGTGAGTCAGAATGGACTCGATGGTGGGTTTTTTTTACCCTTCTCTGTTTTTTTCCCATAGTACTTATCAGATTCTTTTCATGTTTATTATTGGTTATTCCTCTTCCACTGGAATGTAGACTCTCCAAGGACAGGACTCGTTGTTTTGTTCATTGATGCATCCCCAATACCTAGAACAGAGCCTGGCACCTAGTAGGCACACGATAAATGTTTATCGAATGCATGCAAATCTGATGTCATTCCTTTCAGTAAGATGCTTTACGTATTCTTGAGCCACCATAGGGCAAAGTCCAAACTCTTCACAAGGAAGAGTATGTTCTTTATGAGCTCTTTCACCTTCTTTTCCACCCACCTGCCCCTGAATTTCACCACTACTGAACTAGTCATTCCTGATATGTGACTGACTCACTTTTCTTGGTAATATCTCAGGTAGCCCCCTTTGCTTTTTAGTCACTTTTAGGTATTAGAACAATTTTATATTCAAATGTGAGAAAATCCAGACCAGTGTAAATAAAAACCTGAATGTCTCATCCACTGTCAAGCTTTCTCCCACAGGGACCGCTAATGGAGAAGGGGGGGTGGCTTGGTCTTTCATTGTCTCTCTCCCTCCTCCGTCTACTTCTGCTCCCCAAAGTCCAGAGAAAGAATGAGAAGGAGGGGTGGAGTCTGTCATCTGTTGAGGTTGTAACCTGGCTGCTGGTGCTCTCACATCCTGGCACAAACCCTCTTGGGCAGCTCCTTTCAAGATGTCCTGAAAGAGATGCTGGATGTAAAGCTCAGCTGCACAGAATCAACCTGCCATCTAGGGCGTAATTGTCAGCGGAGTTTATTCCACTGTTGCCATTTCTGTCTGAACCATTATGCAATTAGGTAGAGCCAAAGGAGTGATTTGAATCTGTGAACTCAACAAAAATAAAAACAGTCGTGGTTGGGACTCTATTAGTGACTTATGTTTCACTGAATGCATACTGCAACCTTGTTCTTAACATTCTGAGTATCAGTTAAGTATGTACACAGTCATTCTGCCACTGCTTAGCTGCATGACCACAAGAAAGTTGCTGCACCTCTCTGGGACTCAGTTTCAGCATCCGTAAATGATGCGATTTGACTTCTGAAGTTAACGTCTAGCTTTAATAGCCTTCCTTTGATTTCCTGTCTCTCTGCTTCTTGGAAATGCACTGTAAGATCATGCTGGGCAAAGTCCTTTGAGGTCCTTTACTTCACTCCCTCTGCAAGATGGAAGTTCTAATGCTCTGAAGCATTTGTTTTGAAATTTATATTGAATTATTAGTAAAATACCATCTGTAGAGATTGAGGCTAGAGCACAGTGGAGAGATTAAGAAGCACAAAGATGTCAAATCGGGAATATCCTGGCTGCCTTCTCACTTGGTAGCCAAAGTCTGTCAGTGAGAGAAGGGGCCACTAAAGAGAGCGGCTTGGCTGCTTGTGCCAGACCTGTCTGCTGTGGTTCTTGGAAAACAGAGGCTGCTCGGTAGAGGTGGGCGGTTCATCTTCCTGACAGAGCTTCTGCCAGGAGACAGTGCACGTCACTCAGCCCTGAGCCTCTCTGCGAGCTTTGCCAAACCTGACAGGCAGGAACAAAATGCTGAAAGTAATGTCAGCCCAGTCTGGTGACAGCCAAGACTGCTCCCTTAATTACTCTACCTGGTGACAAAAGCTGTTTATCAAGCTTGAAATAAACTGGTTTTAAAGTCAGAAATTTCTGTGCCAGCCAGTCAGAGGCTGTGATTGTGGGGACACTGGTTTAAAGGGGCACAGACCAAGAAGAAAACAAATTGGAGAGCTAAGCAACCTTACGTGCGCACAATAGCAACGTTGGTTTTTTCTTTATCATTTTCCTACCATGTCCCCGCCCCCACGTTTCTAGCCAATTACAGCACATCTGAAAGGGAAGGAGTAGAAAAGATTTTTGCAAAAGAAGAGTCATTAACTACTTAATGACTGAATAATTAGAAATTTATTGAACTTCCAATAGGTGCAGGTCCTGATGGCAGAAAGAGTAAGACCCAGCCCGTGTCCTTAAGGTGCTTACTATCCAGTGGGGTCAGACGGTTACGTGCATGAACAGGAACAACGCAGTAATGACCAGCAGTGCCTTAGCGGGGCAGAGTGACGTGAAGTCCCTTCCGTTCATACATTAATAAACACAGCACCTTTTAAAGGAGGCTATCTTGGATGTGGTTTTTATGCTAGAAGGCACCTGCCACATTCCAGAAGAGAAATAAGCCTCTGGGTCAGGTCTTCCAGAGGGGATGCAGATAAACCAAGAAGAGGCAGGGTTGGACCACAGGAGTCACTAGGCTGGGCTTTACTTCACAACGGGGCTGTGAGCCCAGAAAAGGGGTGCTAGGCTTCTGTTTCCTCATGTTAAAAGAGGGTTAAAACAGTTGATCTGTAAAGTCTCCAACTTTACCATCCTGTAATCTACAGGGTACTTTGCTTGATAATTTATTTAAAGCCCATGTTTCCACCATGATAAGAAAACTAACTTTGAACCCTAATTAATCAAATATTATCCCCCCCAAAGAATTTCAGTCTTCTCATTAGTAGACCCGTATTCCAAAAAAAAGCACTCAGTTATGATTATTATATTTTGAATTTTGCCAATAAAATTCTGTGGAAATTTGTTTTCTCCCTTGTATCTCCAAAAAAGAAAAAGTAACAGTTGCTGTTGAGTTGATTCTGACTCATGGTGACCCCATGGGTGTAGACCACCAGGACTTTCTTTTGAGGCTCCTCTGGGTGGATTTGAACCTCCAACCTTTTGGTTAGGAGCTAACCGCATTAACCGTTTGTACCACCTAGGGACTCCTCTTGTATCTCAGTCCCTATATAATAACAATTGATTTTGCCTAATGACCTGAAAAACCTAAAATATTTTTTCTCTGGCCCTGTACAGATGAAGATTGCTGACCCATTTTTTAAAGCTAGAATCCTATAAGACAGAGTGTTTCCCAGAGTGAGGTCCCTGAAACCATTCCTGGAGGATGTTGAACTGAGAGGAAGGATCCCTGGTCAAGTAAAGACCCTGACAAGCCCTGAAGTCAGAAACCAACAAATCCATGGCCACAATCAAGTGAAAAAACAGGCCCAATGTTTTCGAAGGTGTTTGAAGACAGGTTCTTTATTAGATAACGCCTCTCAGAATACACTGTGAGTCCCTGAGGCGCCCTGCTGCACGCTCTCAGCATTTACTTTTAATTTCAAGCCTCCTGGCTGCAGTGGCTGGAAAAGTCTAAATCTATGTCAAGTTACATAGGCTTTCCCCTTTTCTGCACGGACGTGGCAGCAAACCAGGGAGCCCCCCACGCTGATGCTGAAACAAAGTGTCCCTTTCTGAGCTTCATACCTGGCTGCCACGTGGGGCGGCATGGCCTCAGGATGAGGATGTATCAATTTACCGACAATGTAGAACATTTGAAGTTACTTTACCAGGCATGGCTAGTGTTTGAGCCAAGTCATCTGTGCTCTCTCTGTGTTCTCTCGCTGCCTGGTTTCCAGCTTACTGTGGGCCCGTGAGTTTCCCTACAGGATGTCTGCAACCAATGAAAGCTTCATATAGCTCAGTCATTGTTGTGCAAGGAGCCCCAGGGTGGTGCAAATGGTTCCTGGCTGACTTCTAACCAAAAGGTCCTTGGTTATGTCCATCCTAGAATAGTCTCGGAAGAAAGGCCTGGTGATCTACTTCCAAAAAATCAGCCACCAAAAATCCTCTGGAGCACAGTTCTACTTTGACACACATGGGGTCGCCATGAGTCAGAGTTGACTCTGTGACAACTGATTTTGTTTTGTTTTTGGTATGTTGTACAGGCCAAGCCTGTGCCCAGGCTCCTCCCCGTTCCACCCAAGCACCACCATTTTATTGTGGTGAAAGCATACACACCAAAACATCCACCACCACCAACTTCCGCATTTACAACTCAGTGATACCGATTACAGTTTTAATGTGCCACCCTTCTCGCTATCCTAATCCCAGGCATTCCACCACCATTAACATAAACTCATTGCCTCCCAAACCAAAACTCCTCCTCTCCCCTCCCTTCCTTTCCTGATAACCATTAATAATCTTTGGTTTCTATATATTTGCTCATTTAAGTGAGGTCTTACGTCATTTGTACTTTTGCCACTTACATTGCTCAGCAGAATGTTTTCAAGGTTCATCCATGTTGTGACGTGCGTTAGAACTTCGTTTCCCTTTACAGCGGCATGATATATCCCATGGTACGTATGTACTACATTTTGCTAATCCATTTAGCCGTTGATGTACATACGGTTGTTTCCACTTTTTGGCTGTTGTGAAAGGTGCTGCAGTGATCATTGGTGTACGACCGTCACTTCTTTTGAACACACTGTTTGTGAGGGACCTGAGTAGGTTTTGGCTCTAGCCTTGGCAGTGGTTGGAGCGATTTACCTGGCACCTGGAGGATCAGGCTCATCTGGGGGACTTTATTAGCAGGTCTCCAGCAACGGAGGCGTGGATACTGGTTGAATGAATAAGTAGGTGAAGAAATGCTCTTTCAGCCCCAGAGAGTTGCCCTGGTGGACAGACCTCGTGCAGTGTAGGGTTTCTAGACTTTTTTTTTGTGCTAGGGGTACTATATATAAGGAGACAGTACAGAAAAATTGAACGAGTGTGGGTTGGAGTCCCAGACCTGCCATCCTGCCAAGGCATCACCTTGACCAGGTTCTTTAAGCTTTCTCAGTGTTGGTTTTCTTCTTTGTAAAATGAAGATGATAATAGTTTTCTTCTCTGTAAAATGAAGGTGATAATACCTACGTTGCTGGATTCTTGTGATGACGGAGGTTACATTTGTGAATTTATGGGAAAACTGGCAAGGATATGGCACATGGTAAGAACTCAATAGATTGCAGCAATGATTGAGAGGCTGTTAAGGGTGGAGCCCTGGTGGCACAGTGGTTAAGAGCTCAGCTGTGAACAAAAGGTTGGCAGTTCATATCTACCAGCTGCTCCTAGGAAACCTTATGGAGCGGTTCTGCTCTGTCCTGTAGGGTCACTGTGAGTCAAAATTGACTCGACGACAGTGGGTTTTGTTTTGGTTTGGGTTTTTGGAAGGCTGGGAAGTGGCATCAGTGATCACCCCATCTGGCTCCCTTGTTGTATAAATGAGAAAGCTGAGGTGACTTTGCTGGCATTTCACAGTTAGTAGGAGAATGCAAATTTCCTCAGTCTTACTGCTCTGAGCACCACACTTCCTCTTCAGCCATTGGTTGCTGGACTGAAAATCCTGGTCCTGACCTTGGATGTTCCCTGTAAACCCTGACTTTGCACTGGGATTCAGAGGATGCATCCCTGGCCTCTAGGGTGCAGGGGCTGCTTAGTGTGATGTTTAAAACTCCAAGCTGAGGACATTGCCTTACAGAAAGGGGGCATCTCTGTTGGTAGCATTTCTCATGCTTCCAGGCTGGGGCTTGGGAACACTGGGCTCACATACTCCGGACATGTGAGTAGGCACCTGGTCTGTGTAAGGGCCAGTATGCTGCCGTCTTACTGCACCCCTGCCTGGAGCTGGACTATACAGGGCTTGGGAGCACCGGGCTCACATACTCCTGACATGTGAGCAGGCACCTGGTCTGTGTAAGGGCCAGTGTGCTGTCTTCTCACTGCACACGTGCCTGGAGCTGGACACTGCACATGCGCCGCGAGCTGGGCTGTTCTTACTGCACATGCGCCTGGAGCTGGGCTGAGCTGCACTGTTCTTACTTACTGCACACCTGCCTGGAGCTGGACTGGCCGGGGCTGGCACGGTGCATAGAGGAGCCACCCAAAGCTACTCCCATGAGTAGCAACATGGTAGGGAGGAGGGAGGTGGAGGCAGGAAGAGAGAAGGACAAAAGCACTTACCCTCAGCTGGAGCAACTATTTTTCCATCAAGAAAATAATGTTATGTCTGATATTTAGATTCTTAGGCTGGGTCATAAACATTTCACGTAAGGCATATGAACTATAATGCCTCAGAACTGATAGGGTTACCTGGGTTTCTGTGAGCTGAATTGAGTACCTAATCACTTAACATTATCATAATATTACCTACTGTTATTTCATTATAAAAATATAAAATATATCCAGAAGAATAGAGGCTGTCCCTGGGTTATGAATGACTCACGTACAGCCCACAGTTACTAACTCCATAGAGCATCTTATATTTAAAATTTGTAGTACATACAGTGGTTCATAATAACAAATGGGGGCTACTTTGCAATTCATATCAAAACATTATTGCTGTATTATGTTAAAGATATTTTAGTCTTTATCTGGAAGTATTTAACGTTTTATGTGTATAGAAAGCTACACTAAATACTGTACGCTAAGACAGAGATTTGACTGACTGACATTAGATATGAACTGTACTTAACCCTTCTGACTGACATACAAATTTGACTTAAAGACAGACTGAGGAACAGAACTTGTTCATAATCTGGGGACTGCGTTTATAAAATAAAAAGTCCTTTTACCCTGCCCCAACTCAGTTCATTTCACCTGAGTTTTCTGCTGTTAACGGCTTCTTAGGTATTTCCAGGTGTGTTTACGTATGTGTAAGTGTGGTATTGTTAGTTACTCTTGAGTCGGTGCTGACTAGTGGTGACCTTATGTCTGACAGAGTGAGATGTTGTCTGGCCCTTTGCCACCTCCGTGATCTTTGATGTGGTTGAATTCATTGTTGAGATTATTGTGTCAGTCCACCTCATTGAGGATTTTCCTCATTTTTGCTGTCTACCTTACCAAACATGATGTCCGTTTCTAGCAGTTGGTCTTTCCTGATGACCTGTCCAGAGTAAGCAAGATGAAGTCTTGCCATCCTCCCTTCTAAGGAGCGTTCCAGTTGCATTTCTTCTAAGATTGATTTGTTTTCCTGGCAGTACATGGTATATTCAGCATTCTGTCTTCAGCACCACAATTCAAAGGCATCAGTTCCTCCTCTGTCTTCTTTTTTCATTGTCCAGCTTTTGCGTGCATACGAGGTGATTGAAAAAACCACGGCTTGAGTCAGGCACACCTAATTCATCTAAGTGACATTGTTGCTTTTTAAAACGTTAAAGAGGTTTTTTGGCAGCAGAGTTGCCCAATGCAAATGCATCGTTTCATTTCTTGACTGCTGCTTTTGTGGGCGTTGGTTGTTGATCCAGGTAGAATAAATTTGTTGAGAACTTCAATTTCTTCTCCACTATACAAGTCTAAAAAAACCAAACCTGTTGCCATCAAGTCATTTCCGATTTGCATAGCAATCCTGTATATGTCTAGTAGGTACAAATTCCACAGGCATCACTGAACAGGTAACATTGAAGTGTTATTGAAGGGGGAGAGGAAGTGAGTGTGGAGCTGTCTGGGGGAGAGTGTGCCAGACAGCGGGAACAGTAAGTGCAGAGTCCTGAGATGGGAGTGGGCTGGGCATGCTTGAGGAGCAGCAAGGAGACCATGGGGCGGAGTGGAGTGAGGCAGCAGGAGAGGAGGTGCAGAGACCTGGGGTGGGAGGAAACGTGCAGGACTTTGTAGGTCATTGTGGGCACTTGGGCTTTTATTCTGAGTGGAACACATATCTGTGAGCAGAGACGTGTCATAATCTGGCTTATTCTAAACAGCCTTGAGAATTATTTGGAGGGTCTTGTGAAGTAATCCAGGTGAGAGATGATGATAGCATGGACCTTGATGGTTGTGGGGTAGGAAAACCACTGGGTCCTGGATATATTTTGAACGTGTTGCTATGCAGTTTGTTGTTGGATTGGTTGTGAGGTATGAGAGAACGAGAAGATTGTAGGGTAACCTCTGAGTTTGGGGGCTGAAGAGCTGGAAAGACATGGCTGCAAATTCATGGTGGTGTCAATACTCAGAACCAGGTCTGGTTGGTGTACCGTCTTGACTCCCTGGCACCACAACTATCCATGATGCTGCGCTCCAGAATTCTGCACTCCAAAGCAAAGAACGAAATTTCAGAATATAGTTCTCTATTAAGTTGGGGACTTTGTAGCTAAGATCAGGCATAGTACCTGGTTGTTTTTGATATTTAAAAGACACTTACTGGAGCCGAGGTAATTAGTTCCTAGAACTCTGGACCTAGTTTTTTGGGAATGACCCCACTAGACCATTCTGTCTGGAAAAACAAAACCAATCCACCAGAGTCCTGCATCTCTGCTTTTGGTGACACCTTCAGTTTGCCCTCTTCTCTATCGATCACTTTCTGTGTCTTGTCGTGAAAACACAGTGAAGACAGACATGCTATTTGTAATTTTCTTCCTGGAGCTGTTTCAATTAAAAGTTAATCAAATGTCTTCACATCATAATTTTAAAGTATTCTTTCAGTAATAGGCACTGTGAGAACTGTAAGAATCCCTGAGTTTAAAATAAATCTATGCAAATAATTTTTCAAGATGCCACAGTGTGTGTAGACAGCATTGCTTAAACATAATTAGTCCTTTTATGTCTTTATTAATTTCATTAATTGAAGTATTAAAAGGATGGATGTGATTATGGGATATCCAGTTAAAGTGTTCTCAAAGGGTTGGATTACAGCATGGCAGTGGGCTGTCGACTGTTCTGGAGCTGTCTGTGCTTCGGATCCACTTTGGGGGCTCTCAGAAGCGCCTGAGGAGCTGGTAAAGATCACAGAGGGCCAGGCCCAGTGAAGTAGATAGGGCCCAGGTGAAACAGATACCCACCAAAGTTTGAGAGCCACTGCTTTAGAGCCTCAAACTTATTTCTTTAGGGCAAAGATTCTGGACATGATACACTGGTGGGTAGAAATCTGTTGTTTGCACCTGTCCTAGTCATCTAGTGCTGCCATAAAAGAAATACCTCCAGGGGATGGCTCTAACAAAGAGAAGTTTATTCTCTCACAGTCCAGGAGGCTCAAAGTCCAAATTGAGGGTGAGAGCTCCAGGGGATGGCTCTAACAAAGAGAAGTTTATTCTCTCACAGTCCAGGAGGCTCAAAGTCCAAATTGAGGGTGAGAGCTCCAGGGGATGGCTCTAACAAAGAGAAGTTTATTCTCTCACAGTCCAGGAGGCTAAAAGTCCAAATTGAGGGTGAGAGCTCCAGGGGATGGCTCTAACAAAGAGAAGTTTATTCTCTCACAGTCCAGGAGGCTAAAAGTCCAAATTGAGGGTGAGAGCTCCAGGGGATGGCTCTAACAAAGAGAAGTTTATTCTCTCACAGTCCAGGAGGCTAAAAGTCCAAATTGAGGGTGAGAGCTCCAGGGGATGGCTTTAACAAAGAGAAGTTTATTCTCTCACAGTCTAGGAGGCTAAAAGTCCAAATTGAGGGTGAGAGCTCTAGGGGAAGGCTTTCTCTGTCAGCTCTGGGGGAAGGTCCTTGTCATCAGTCTTCCCTGGTCAGGGAGCTTCTCATCACAGAGACCTCAGGTCTGAAGGACGTGCTATTCTCCTGGTTCTTGTTTCTTGGTGGTGTGAGGTCCCCATGTCTGTCTGCTGCCTTCTCTGTCTTTTGTGTCTCAAAAGAGATTGACTCAAGACACAGTCCAATCTGGTAGATTGAGTCCTGCCTCATTAATGTAACTGCTGCTTACTCCATCTCATCAATATCATAGAGGTAGGACTTAATGACACATAGGAAAATCATATCAGATGACAGAATGGTGGACAATCACATGATACTGGGAATTATGGCCTAGACCAGTTGACACACATTTTGGGGGGGCAAAGTTCAATATATGACAGCACTGGAGGCCATTCATACGTCAGGTGTAAATGCGATTCCTGCATCCCAGGAATATGAGAGTATTGTTCGCAAAGTCACTGAAACCCACATGGTCCCCAAATATTTTATGCCTAGGAACACCTGTGCACTCTTTCCTTTGCAGTGGAGCTTTGGGATTCTGGAGTTCCACTGATTAAGACTGGAGATGTGTGGATTTTCAGGTGACATGCTGGCTTGTGCCCAAGCAGTTCCTTCATTTCCTGCCAAGTGCATCTCCTGCCATAGGTGCTCCCAAGTCTGTTTTTCTTCCAAGAACCCCTGGTGACTGGAAGTGGAAGGGACATGTGTGACCAACTCAGGATGGAGTCTTCCCTAATGAAAAGTGGCAAAAACAAAACAAAACCCGAAAAAACCAAATCCAGTGCCATTGAGTTGTTTCCAACTCATGGTGACCCCGTGTGTTACAGGGTAGAACTGAGCTGTGATCTTCAGGGAAGCAGATTGCTAGGACTTTCTTTTGTGGCACCTCTGGGTGGGTTTAAGCTACCCACCCACCTTTAGGTTAGCAGACGGGCAGGAACCATTTGCACCCCCAGGGACCTTAAATTAGAGATAATGGGGGAGGCTAAATCTCCAGTCAGGGAGGACAGGGCTTCTGCAGGGTTCGGGCCTCTTGGCTCCGTATCTTAGCTCCGTTGTGTGAGAGAAAGATTCTCCTGGGCTTCCCAGTAGTAGTGACAGTTAACAAGTGCTCAGCACTGTTTCAGGTGCTTTATGTGTAACATCTTAATCCTCATAAATACCGCTGAGGACTTGCTGTTATCCCCATTTTACAGAAAAGGAAACAGAGGTGCAGAGAACTTGCCCAAGGCCACCCCCACTAGTTGCAGGGGAGCTAAGATCCAAACTCAGGCTGTCTGGCTCCAGAGTTTATAATTTTAACCATTATGCTTGGCTGCCTCCCAGCCCAGCAAGGTTTATGTTCCTTCCCATTATGCTGGCCTAGGAATCGTAAATAGGGGTTATGCAGAGAGATGGATACTCCAAGGCAGGCTTTGTGGATGATGGAGGAGTCTGGTGGCCGGCAAGACAACTGGGAGCTCCTGGGAGTCCACCCTCTGTACTAATGTCCAATTCGACTGAATTGGACACTGCATGTATAGAAGACAACAAGTGCTCTAATAAACTTAAAAAAACACCGCTGTGAATAAAAAGCTTTTAGACCTCCAGACATCAGAGGTGCTGGTTTTAGAAATGCTGCTGCTCTCTCCCATATTACAGTGGGGGAAAGCAATAGAAGGGGCTCCCCCATGCTCCCCAGGACAGGCAGAGTATCTTTTTCTAAAATGCAAAATTATCAGTCACTCGTTGTTAAAAAAATTCTCCAGTGGCTTCTCTTCAGTGTTAATACACTCCAGAATCTGGAGCACAGTTTACAAGGTCCTGGGTGACCCAACTAACCTCAGCCTCCCTCATGGCATTCTCTCTGCTCGCTTGCTTTCTTCAACTTTCTGCCCCGGTCTTACTGGACTTGTTTTTATTCTTCCACGTCAAGCATCCTTCACCTTTGCGTCTTTGCATATGCCAGTTCCTATGCCTGGAACATTCTTTTCTCCTGTCTTCTTTCCCTGGCCAACACCTACATCTTCATAGGTGTAAGTTAAAATGTGATTTCTTCCAAGAAGCCCTCCCTGACCTCCTTGACTGTCTGGCTCTCATTCCTGCTGCCCTGCACTGCCCTAGTTGAATACTCTTCTCTCTCGGCTTCCACACCAGAGCCCCCTTATCAAGAACTGTGCTCCTACCATTTGAGACCTGAGATAAAGAAGACAGACTTCTCTGGATCAGAGAGGCCTAGAGATTTTATTGTTGTCACGCAGTGTGGCCAAAAGAGAAGAAAAGGAATGGCTATTTCCAACCTTTAAAAAAATATATGCATTATGGGCAAGGCTTGAGTAACTTGCAGAAATCCCGTTCCTCACGCATACTTTTACAGTCCTCTCCCACCTGTCACCATGAGAGCTAGAGGATCATTCCAGATGGGCTCAGCCAGCCAGGAGCATAGTCCAAAGGGACTATCAGCTGGGGCAGGAATGGGCAGCCAGTATGAAAAGCAAGAGAATTCCAGACCTGAGTGATCAGGCTGTGTTCGTTGTGCAGCCTGTAATCTTTCTATTATTGCTCAACTGCTTATTCGATTTTACAGTGCAAATAAAAGTCTGGTGTGTTATAACACTGTGTATTTATTGTTCACCATCTTTCTTAAGAAATGGAATAGGTTATTAAAATTGTTCTCTAACTGTGTTCAGATACCTGTTGATAAGCACGAGTTAGCAGTAAAACCTGATATTCCATCTTCCACTGCCTGTGAGGCTTTTACAGCTGAGGTTAAAAGTGGTGCATACGTTTGGGGGGTGGGGAGGGTACTGGGAGAGATGCACAGTGTTGGCCGTCACAGTAGTTTATGTTCATTCAGCAGATAATTTATTGAGGATCTGCAGTCTGCACTTGGCTGTGAACCTAAAGGTGGTTTGAACCCACACAGTGGCTCCACAGAAGAAATGGCCTGGTGAACTATTTCTGTAAATATTACAGGCAAGAAAACCCTATGAAGCAGTTCTATTCTGTAACACATGGGGTTACTATGAGCCAGGGCCTACCCGACAGCAGGTAGCAAGATATACCACGTTTGTTTTTAGCAGTGAACAGAAAAGACCAGAAACCCTGTTCTTATGGAGCTTATATTTTAGTGAAAAAGACAAAAATTAATTAAATAAATATATAATGCTATAGATGTGATAATTGCTATCGAGAACAGTAAAGCCCCAAAAGAGGTGTAGGCATTGTTGTGTGTTGGGGATCTGGACAAAGTGGTGATGGTGACATTTGAGCACAAACCTAAAGGAGAAAAGGGGGTGAGCCAGGCAGATGTCTGGAAATAAATGTTCGAGATGGAACAGCAGGTGCAAAGGCCCCATGGCAGGGGCGTATTTGAAGTATTTGAAGAATCGCCAGCCAGGGTGGCTGGAATGCAGAGAAGGAGAAAACGGTAAGAGATGAGGTCAGGGAGGTAATAAGACCTGGTAGGACCCGGTAGGCTACAGCAAGGAGTGTGGCTTCTACTCTGAGTGAGATGGGAAGCCACTGCCAACTTTTAATCTGAGGTGTAAGAGACACAATTTCAGCAGGATCACTTGGCTGTGGATGGAAATTGCACTGTATAGGGGGACTACACTGTACGCACTGTTGCAGTATGCCAGGTGAGTAATAGAAGTGGCTTGGACCATGGTGGTAGAGATGGAGTGTAGATTGTGGATAAATTTCGCAGGTAAACCCAACAGAGTTTTGGAGTATGGGATGTCTGAGAGAAAGACAAGAGTGAAGGATGAGGCATGTTTATTGTAAGGGTTCTATAGGGTCACCTTTGGGGAGAGGGATTGTAGTGGAGGATTTTTATTTTTAATGTAATTCTGTATTCTTTGCATACCATTCTTACACATGTATGTATCATTAAAAAGAATGACTGCAATTGATTAAACACGTAAAGTACAAACAAATCCATGAGCTCACAATGACATTAAAAAAACAAAAGTCACTGTTCACCATTGAAAGTTGTTAGGGTATCAACTCATTATTACGAAAAGTACAAAATGATAATAATAGGAAGAATCCAGCATTTATCCCAGCTATTTGAAGTTAACTAAATAGTTGATGAATGAAAGTTCCTTGTAGAAAACTTCCAGCTAAAATGCAGAAGAAATAATTGAATTGTAAAATCATAAATGAATGGTTCTAGGTAATGACGATCAATGGATGGTAAAACATTGAATGAAAGGTACATGTAGAACTTTATGATGGATGGATCAGGCTGACAACACCTGGGCCCACTGATCAATCTCAGCATCGCTGAAAGTAGGAAACCAGATGCCTGTGCCTTCTGCTGGGTACAGTTTACACAGCATTGCATGACATAATTTTGTCCGCAAAATTAAACCTGGATGTAATTAAACTTCTAGAGGTAAGTACCAGTTTACAGAATCGTCAAATGACACCACAGAAAGCAGTCAGATCTAGAACGTGGAACCAACAACCTAGCTTCTTCAACGAAGAAACAGCATGAAAAAAGGGAGGGAGATGTCTACGGAAGAAAAGAAATTTAAGAGACATAACAAAATGTTATTGTTTGGACCACGTTTCAAACAATATAACATACATTTTTGAGATAATTGGGAAAAAGTGAGTATGGACTAGATCTTCAAGGATATTAAGAAATTATAAATTTTATTAGGTATGATAAAATGACTTAATAAGGGTATTGTATAACCTGCAATATGCAGATGACACATCTTGGCTGAAAGTGAAGAGGACTGGAAGCACTTACTGATGCAGATCAAAGACTACAGCCTTCAGTATGGATTACACCTCAACATAAACAAAAATCCTCAGAACTGGATGAATAGGCAACATCATGATAAATGGAAAAAATAATGAAGTTGTCAAGGATTTCATTTTATTTGGATCCACGATCAACGACCATGGGAGTAGCAGTCAAGAAATCTAATGACGCATTGCATTGGGCAAATCTGCTGCAAAAGATCCCTTTAAAGTGTTAAAACGCAAAATTTTACTTTAAGGACTAAGGTGCACCTGACCCAAGCCGTGGTGTTTTCAGTTGCTTTATATGCATGTGAAAGCTGGAGGTTCGAAGAAGAATTGATGTCTTTGAATTGCGGTGTTGGCAAAGAATATTGAATATACCATGGACTTCCAGAAGAACCAACAAATCTGTCTTGGAAGAAGTACAACCAGAATGCTCCTTAGAAGCAGGGATGGTGAGACTTTGTCTCATATAGTTTGGACATGTTATCAGGAGGGATCAATCCCTCGAGACGGATACCATACTTGGTAAAGTAGAGGGTCAGCAAAAAAGAGGAAGACCCTCAACAAGATGGGTTGACACAGTGGCTGCAGCAATGAACTCAAGCATAACAATTGTGAGGATGGTGCAGGACTGGGCAGGTTTTGTTCTGTTGTACATAGTGTCGGTGTGAGTCAGAACCAACTTGACGACACCTAGCCACACAATGTCTGTATCTGCTACTGAAATATTTATGGCTCAAAATACTCTACCCCTCCCCTGAAAAAAATTAAGAAAGGATAAGGTGGGAGTAGATACAATACAGTTGGCTGTATGTTGGAAATTATTGAACCTAGCTGATATGAGGTGTTCAGTATATTCTATTTTTGTGATGTTTGGAAATTTTCATGATAAAAAGTTTTAAACAAGAATACATTTACACATAAATTTTTAGTTATAAATGGAATTATACTCTACATACTGCTCCGCATTTTACTTTTGTCTCCTTTGAATTGATTTTTGTAGGTTCAATATAGCTTGACTTACTGGTTTCTGGATTTTCATATAGGGAGGCTTTGCTGAGATTTTTTGTTTATCAATGTTGGTAGTGAGTATAAGGTTAAAAGATGAGGGACAGACAAGCACAATTCTTCCCAGGTAGGCTTGGAAAATACACTCTGGAAGGACCTTTTCTTGAATTTTAAGAGGTTAAAAGGAACCTGTAGGTGAGCAGTGCCAGGGAAACAGAACATTTGAATCTGTTGTCCGGAGAGGAGGAAAAGATTCACAGATTGTTCGTGATGCAGTTTGGTGTGTGTAACCCTGGGGGCATCTGGGGAAAGAGGGACTGCTTCCTGATGGTGAGTGTGAAGCAAACCTCCCTCCCCGACCCTCAGCAGCTCCAGGTGTTCTGGCAGCCAGTCAGGTTAAACTCATTTCCCTGGGTCTGTCACCGGCTGTCGGCAGTTCTTCTTAGAAGGTTTAGATCTTTAGGTGTGGAATCTGACATCCCAGAGGCTATAAATGTGGCCAGGGCAGTAGATGAAATAAAAAGAGGCAGTTCCATTGGTGGAAGCTCTGATGGTAAATGGGGAGAGCAGCCCGGTGTGTGAGGAAAAGAGCATGAGCTGTGGAATCAGACCTGGGTTTGAACACTGGTACCCTTGCTAGCTGTTTGCCACAGGCAAGTCATTTAATCAGTCTGTGCTTTTGTTGAACTCCTCCATAAAATGCTGACAGTAAAACTCCCATGGCTGTGATAGAACTACACGATGCTGGGCAAGCAAAGCCACGTGACAGTATGTGGAACTTGACAGCTACTTCACAAATGTTCAGTTTCCATTTCTCACCTCTCCCGAGAGCCCAGCTTGTAGCTGGTGTCAGAAACCGTGTGCCAGAAATGGGAGCCTAAGAGGTGAAAGCCAAGGATCCATGATAGACAAGGATCACTAAGAGACTGGCCTCCGTGGACTGAAAGCTTGTTTCTGACAGAGGCTGAGTCTAGGGCGAGGCCTCTCAGAGCTGAGGGAACTGCTTCAGAGAAGCTCCGTATTTACCACCCTCTGCTGTAGTTGCTGGTTCAGTTGTGTCTTAGTAAACTCTAGGCAGGTAGGGGCTGTGTCTGTCTCCTGCTCAGCATGGTATTCTGCAGTACCTCACATGCTCTAGGGAGGGACGGATTACCCAATAAGCAAGGTGAGTATGTGCTTAGGGCATCAATAAAACAGGGGCACCAGTTGTCTAAAGCAAAGACAAGGTTGTTTGAACTATGAGGCCCCTACCACTTCAACACCTTCATAGATACCTGTCACTTACGATCTCCTCTCAGGTAACTGAAACTTAACAGATCTCTTGGGAGTGTACTGTTTCTAATAAACAAGGGGTGGGAGTGGGCTGTTGAGTCTAACTTGCTGCATTCACCCAATATGCAACTGGATCCAACATGAGTGGTTACTGGGCAATGATGGATTATATTAATAGGTAACAGGTCTCTGTTCCATTTTGAGGGAACCTTGTACATCCATGTCTGCTGATCCAGCAACTCCAGCCAGGAGGGCCAGTGTCATAGGCTGGGTTTGCTAGAGAAGCAAAACCAGCGAAGTATCTATATGTATATGTGGAAAGGGGGAGAGATTTATATCAAGGAAATGGCTCGTGCAGTTGTAGAGGCTGGAAAATCCCAAGTCTGTGGGTCAGGCTGGAGGCTTCTTCTGACTGACGTAGCTGCAGGGACTAGCAAATCCAAGATTGGTGGGTCAGACAACAGGCCTCTGGCTCACAGGTTGCAGAGGCTAGAAAATCCCAAGATCTGCATGTAAGTTGGCAGGCTTCTGGCTCACAGACTCTGAAGGCTGATGAATCCCAAAATTGGCAGGTAAGCTGGCAGACCGCTGGCTCACAGACTGTGGAGACTGACGAATCCCAAGATCAGTAGGTAAGCTGCTAGCTCAAGTTCTAAGAACTGGAGGTCAGATAAGCAGGAGCTAGGTGCAGGATTCAGAGTGAGCAAAAGTCCAAGAGCCTTGCCAGAAAGTCCATCTATATTGGATGCAGGCAGAGATTCCTCAAGGAATCTCCCTTTCACTGATTGGCTCCTGACAGCAGATTCCATCATGGAGGTGATCACATTGTATCAGATCTCATCATGGAGGTGATTACGTGATTATGTGACTGCCAAACTACATCATAACTACCAAACCACAGAAAATCATTGCCCAGCTAAGTTGATACACAATGTTAATGATCACAGCCAGCAGTGCTCTTTGCCATGATACAAGTACAAGGGTGTGCTCTTGCACACTTCCTGGTAAACAGTGAGATCTCCAGTCCCAGATGAATGCACAAAAGTTAGGGAACTTGAGTAAATTGACGATTGCAATGATTTCCATCAAGTTACTTTTTAACTGTATAGCATTTATGTACAGTTTATGTCCTAAGTTCTGTAAACAATAGTATTTATAATTTTAACTTCAAAATATGTCCGCTATAGACGGACACACCATGCTGTCTCTCTGCAGCAAAGACCCAAAAAACTAACATGAACGCAGATGTCAGTCCTAGAACCCTAAGTATCAAATGAAGGGATAAAGAACTAGATCAAGCATCAAATGGAAGAAGAAACTGACAGAGGACGAGGAGAGCTAAGGAGTGGAGGTCCCCTGACAGCTAACATGGCACAGCTTCGCCATTGTGGAGTACAGCCATCAGTGACCCCAGACAGGGAGTATGGGAAGGCAATTTCACGGAGCTCCCAACAGGAGACAGAGCACCTGGTAACCAGAGAAACACACTTTTCCATTCCTCATCCTTCTGGCCTTTATGCTGCCTCCACCACTTCCCAATGGGTCATGCTACACTGCTCAGCCAGAGAGACACTGGCTCACTGCCACCCCAGGTTCGCCCTGCCCCCATCGGCTGGCTCTGCCTTTTTTGTTTTCTCTTTTTTCTTTTTCCCACCTTACCCGATGCACCACATTCAACCTTCCCTGAAAGGGCCATGCCGTGTCACTCAGCTAGGGAGCCACTGGCACATGGTCGCCCTGGGTCTTCCCCACTGCCCACCAGCTGCTCCCATGCCACCATTTAAATTATTTTTTCTGTTTTTCCCTTTCTTCCTTTTCTTCCTCCCACCTAGCCTGGTATGCCACCTCCACACTGTCTCGCTGGGCCACACCTCTCCGTCTCAGCTAGAAAGCCACTGGCTGATGGCCAGGCTGGGTCTACTCTGCCAGCTCCTGCTGTGCCACCATGCTTTTTGTTGTTGCTTTTCTTTCTCTTCCTTTTTCCTCCCACCTAACTCTGCACATTGCGTCCCCTCCCATCTGGACCTCGTGTCTGCCCCACCCCCCACTTGCTGGCCCCACCATGCTGTGAGTTTTTAAAATGTCTTTTTATTTATCTTTTTTCTCACTTTTTCTTCTCCACTGGATGTAGCATTGTACACCACCTACCCCCTGCTGCTGTGGCTGTAGAGCCACCAGCCTGCTGCTGCCCCAGGTCCACCACTCTGCCACTTACTTTTTTCTTTTTTACTTTCTTCCTATGCACCTCTCACCTAGCCTGGTATTCCAGCTGCCCCCATTTCCCGCCAGCCCCAAGGTCTGCCCAGCTCCTGCCTGCTGGCTACCCTTTTTTCTGTCTTTTCTTTCTCACCCCCACCTAGCCCCATACCCCACTCCCCCTTCCCACCAGCCCCCAACATGCCACCACAGCTAGAGCATCCCTGGTGCTCAGGCCTGCTGCCACACTGGGCCTGCATTGCCACCCCTGCCACTTGACCAGCTGCTGAACGGTGGAAAGCAAGCCTGTATCACTTCCCATCTGACACACCAGCCTATCTGGCGAGAGGCTGTGAATGCTCCCACACCACTAGACCAACATCAGGAAGCAGACAGCAACCACCCAGTCCGCCCTCAGCCACCTTGCCAAACCAGTGTACAGTGAAGTGGGCTCACCCTGCCTGCTGCTGCCCTGTCCACCTGGTACGGTGGTGAGAACTGTCATGTCTGCAGACGAGCAAGCATCAAAATGTGCCTGGCCCATCTGCCCTGACATGTCAAAAGAAAACAGAAAAGCAGGACAAAACAAGCAAACATACAATCAATAAACAATACCTTCATGTCTAGGAGACAGCAGACAATATCAAAACATATAAATAAGCAGGACAAGATGGATTTGGCAAGTGCCCAAAATAATCAGATGACCTTCCAGTAGAAGAAAAAGCAGAGGAGCTACCTGATAGGGAGTTCAAAAGACTAATATTTGGGGCTCTGCAAGATATTAGGAAAGAGATCAAGGAAAACACAGACAAAAACCAAGGAGAAAATAGACAAAATCATGGAAAACAGACAAAACCAATGAAAACATAGCCAAAATCAAGGAGAACAGACAAAGCGATAGAACAATACAGGGAAATAATACAAGAACAAAATGTCAAGTGATTTGAAATCATACAAAAATAGAAACTAGAAATCCAAAAGAAAACAAAATTTCAGAAATGGACAACTCAGTAGAAGGTTTTAGGAGCAAATATGAAACAGTATAAAACAGAATCAGTGCAATGGAAGACAAATCCATGGATGCCACACTGAGGAAAAATCAGAGAAAAGAATGAAGAAAACCTAAGAATTGTGAGGGACACAATCAAGAGCAAAAATTTGCTTATGATCAGAGTTCCAGAATAGGGGGAGAAAATGGAAAACAGAGAGATTGTTGAAGATTTGCTGGCAGAAAACTTCCCAAGTATCATGAAAGATGAAAAGCTGACTGTGGAAGATGCTCAACAAACTCCCTATAGGATAGACCCTAAAAGAAAGTCACCAAGACACATCATAACCACACTTGCCAAAACTAAAGACAAAGAATCCTGAGAGCAGACCTAGAAAAACGGAAAGTCATTTACAAAGGGGAAACAATAGGACTAAGCTCTGATTACTTGGCAGAAACTATACAGGCAAGAAGGGAGTGGGATGACATATATAAAACTTACAAAGAAAAAAACTGCCGATCAAGAATAATGTATCCTGCCAAACTCTCAAGTATGATGGTGAAATTCGGACACTTCCAGTTAAACAGAAATTAGAATTCACAAAAACCAAACCAAACTTACAAGAAACATTAAAGGAAGTCTTTCAGTTAGAGAACCAACATCGGACAGCAACCTGAGTCTAAGACATAGGACAGCATGATCCAGGTACCTACATGAAGACTTATCAATAATAAAGCTAAAAGAGGGAGACAGAGACATCAGTCTATAAATGATGACAACATCAAAACAAGAAAAGGAAGAATAAACTGTGTAAGTATACAACTTTCAAAATAGGAAATCAAGGCAATATCAAATAATAAAAGACTGCTTCAAACTTAGTAAGATAAGGATAAACTTCAAGGTAACCACTAAGAAACTGAACAAGCCTACTTATCAGAATAAAAAAGAAGAAAAACAGATTCTGTAAACACAAAATCTACAATAATGAAAGAAAAAAACAAAAAACTCATCATAGAAAAGGGAAACAAAATGTCAGCACCACACACACACAAAAGCATAACGATGTGACAGCAATAAACTTATGCTTGTTGATAATCACACTGAATGTATATGGTTTAAATATGCCCATAAGGAGACAGAGTGGCAGAATAGATTAAAAAAACATGACCCATCAATATGCTGTCCACAAGAGACACAGACACAAAGACACAAATTTATTAAAAATCAAGGCATGGAAAAAATAAGCAAGCAATAACCAGGAAAAGGGCAGGAGTGGCAATACTAGTCTCAGATAAAATAGACTTAAAGACAAAAATCAACAATAAAAGATAAGGAAGTTATGTAATGACTAAAGGGACAGTCCACCAAGAGGATATAACTAAAGTATATACACACCTAACAGCAGGCCCCAAAATACATAAAACAATCTTTAGAAGCACTGAAAAGAGAAATAGTTCTGCGATAATAGTAGGAGACTTCAGCATACCACTCTCAGTAAAGGACAGAACATCTAGAAAGAAACTCAGCAGAGATAGAGAAGATCTAAAGGTCAAAACTGAACAACTGGACCTCAGACATATACAGAGTACTCCACCCAACAGCAGAAAAGTATACTTTTCCAACACGCATGGAACATTCTCTAATAGACAATATTTTAGGCCACAAGCAACTCTAAATACAATCCAAAGCATTGAAATGATATATAGCATTCTCTGATCACAACGCCGTAAAAGTAGAAATCAATGACAGGAAAAGCAAGGATCAAGAATCAAATACATGGAAACTGAATAACATCTTCCTTAAAAACAACTGGATAATAGAAGAGATTAAAGACAGAATTAAAAAGTTCGTAGAATCAGATGAGAATGAAAACACATCATACCAAAACCTTTGGCACAGTGCAAAGGCAGGGCTCTATTTATAGCAATAAACACATCAGAAAAAGAACGGGCCAAAATCAAAACATTAGCCCTACAACTCAAAACAGAGAAAAGCAAAAGAAGCCCACAGCCACCAGAAGAAAGGAAATAATAAAGATTAAAATAAAAATGAAATAGAGGGGAAAAAAATAGGATTAAGACCAAAAGTTGGTTCTTTGAAAAGATCAACAAAATCAACAAACAATTGGCCGAATTGACAAACTAAAAACGAGACAAAGCAAATAATCCACATAAGAAATGATATGGGGGACAATACAACAGACCCAACTGAAATAAGAAGAATCGTAACAGAATACCACGGAAAATTGTACTCTAACAAATTGGAGAGCCTAGAGGAATTGGGCAAGTTTGTAGAAACAGACTACCTACCTAAACTAACACAAACTGAGATAGAAAATCTGAACAAACCCAGAATGAGAAGAAACTGAAGAGATAATAAAAAAACTCCAAACAACAAAAAAAGCCCTGGCATGGACAACTTCACCAAACATTCCAAACATACCAAACATTCAAAGAGCTCACACACACACCAGTACTACTCAAACTCAGTATAGAAAAGGAAGGAAAACTCTTGAATTCATTCTATGAAGCCAGCATAACCCTGATACCAAAGCCAGGCAAAGACACCACAGAAAAAGAAAATTATGATTGATATCTCTCATGAATTTAGGTGCAAAAATTCATAACAAAATTGCAACCAATAGAATTCAGCAGCATATAAAAAAAAAAAATAATACACCATGACCAAATGGGATTCATACCAGGTATGCAAGGATGGTTCAGTATTAGAAAATCAATCAACGTAATCCACCACATAAATAAAAGAATCAAGGGATCATCTCAGTCGATGCAGAAAAGGCATTCGACAAAGTCCAACACCCATTTCTGATAAAAACTCTCAAAATAGGTATAGAAGGGAAATTCCTCAACATAATAAGGGGCATCTATACAAAACCAACAGCCAACATCATTCTCAACAGAGAGAGGCTGAAAGCATTCCCCCTGAGAACGGGAACAAGACAAGGATGCCCTTTATCACCACTCATGTTTAACATTGTGCTGGAAGTCCTAGGTAGAGCAATATGGCAATAAAAAAGAATAAATGCCACCCAAATTGGAAAGAAGTGAAACTTTCCCTATTCACAGGTATGATCCTATACATAGAAAACCCCAAAGATTCCACAAGAAAACTACTGAAACTAATAGAAGGATTCAGCAGAGTAGCAGGATATAAGATCAATATACAAAAATCAGATTCCTATACACCAACAACAGGAACTTTGAAAAGGAAATCAGGAAAGCAATACCATTTATGATAACCACTAAAAAATAAAATACTTAAGAGTAAATCTAACCAGTAAAAATAACACATCCAAAATTCAGTATTTATCTTACAAAGAAAACTACAAAGCACTACTGCAAGAAACCAAAAGAGACCTATATAAATGGAAAAACATACTATGCTCATGGATAGGAAGACTCAACATTGTGAAAAGGTCAATTCTACCCAAAATGATGTACAAATATAATGCAATCACAATCCAAATACCAACAGCATTCTTTAACAAGATGGGAAAACTAATCACTTACTTTATACAGAAAGAAAAGAGATCTCAGATAAGTAAAACATTATTGAAAAAGAAGAACAAAGTAAGAGGCCTCAGAAACTACCTGTTCTCAGAAACTACTGTACAGCCACGGTAGTCAGAACAGCCTGGTACTAATACAGTGATAAGACACACAGACCAATGGAACAGAATTGAAAACCGAGGCATAAATCCACCCATGTATGTTTGCTGATCTTTGACAAAGAGCCAAAGTCCATTAAATGGGAAAAAGACAGTCTCTTTAAGAAATGGTGCTGGCAAAACTTGATGTCCATCTGTAAAAACAATGAAACAGGACCCATACTTCACACTTACACAAAAGCTAATTCAAAGTGGATCAAAGACCTAAATATGAAACCAAAAATGATAAAGATCATGGAAGAAAAATGGGCAATGCTAGGGGCCCTAATACTTGGCATAAATACAGTACAAACCATAAATAACAATGCACAAACACCAGAAGATAAACTAGATAAGTGGGAGCTCCTAAAAATTAAACACGCTCATCAAAAGACTTCACCGAAGGAGTAAAAAGAGAACCTACAGACTGGGAAAAAATTTTTAGCTATGACGTATCCAACAAGAGCCTAATATCTGAAAGCTACAAGACACTGCAACACCTTAACAACAAAAAGGCAATCCAGTTAAAAAATGGGTAAAGGGTATGAACAGATACAACAAAGAAGACATTCATGAGGGTAAGAGACACATGAGGAAATACTATTAGAGAAATGCAAATCAAAGCTACAGTGTGATACCATCTCATCCCGACATTACTGGCACGAGTCAAAAAAACAAATGTTGGAGAGGTTTTGGGGAGATTGTAACTGTTATGCACAGCTGGTGGGAATGTAAAATGGTACAACCACTATGGAAAACTCTATGGGGCTTCCTTATAAAGCTAGAAATAGAAATACCAACAATCCCACTCCTAGGACTATACCATAGAGAAATGAGAGTTGTCACATGAATAGCGATATGCACACCTATGTTTATTGCACCATTATTCCCAATAGCAAAAAGATGGAAACAACCTAAGTACCCATCAGTAGATGAATTGATAAATCATGGTGCATTCACATGGTGGAATACTACGCAATGATAAAGAACAATGACGAATCTGTAAAATAGCTCACAACATGGATGAACCTGGAGGGCATTGTACTGAGTGAAATAAGTCAACTACAAAAGGAAAAATATTGTATGAGATAACTTTTGTGAAAACTAAAGAAAGGGTTTCACACAGAAACAATCTGATGTTTACAAGGCAGGGAAGGGTCAGGGAGGGACAATCACTAACTAGATAGTAGATACGTGTTAACATTGGTGAAGGGAAAGACAGTATATAATATAGGAGAGGTCAGCACCACTTGACCAAGGAAGAGTCATAAAAGCTTCGTAGACACATCCAAATACCATGAAGGACTGAGTTACTGGAGCTGAGGTCTGGGGACTATTCTTATGGGGGCCATGTAGATCAATCGGCATAGCATTTTATGGAGAAAATGTTCTACATACGACTTTGATGAGTAGCATCTGGGGTCTTAAAAGCTTGCAAGCAGCCATGTAAGATACATGTACTGGTTCCATCCCGTCTAGAGTAAAGGAAAATGAAGAAAACCAAAGGCACGGGAAAAATTAGTCCAAAGGACTAATGGACCACAGGTTCCGTAGCTTCCACCAGCTTGAGCCCAGAACAACTAGATGGTGTCCGGCTACCACCAGCTGCTCTGACGGTTCACAATAGAGCATTCTGGACAGAGCGAGAAAAAAATGTAGAAGAAATCAAAATTAACAAATAAAAGACCAGACTTAACTGGTCTGACAGAGACTGGAAGAACCCTTGAGACTGTGTCCCCCGGATACTCTTTTTAACTCAGAACTGAAGCCACTCCCGAAGTTCACCCTTCAGCCAAAGATTAGACAGGTTTATGAAACAATAACACGTGAGGAACGTGTTTCTTAGTTTAATCATGTCTACAAGAGCAAAGGGGCAATACCTGCCTAAAAGCAAAGACGAGGAGGCAGGAAGGGATATGAAAAATGGAGAATGGAAATGGGGAACCTGGGGTGGGGAAGGAGAGGTGTTGACACATCATGGAGGATTGCAACCAATTCACAAAACGATTTGTGTATAAATTTTTGAATGAAGAAATAATTTGTAAAGGTTCACCTAAAGCATAATAAAAAATAAAAAATGCTTTTGGCATACACATGGTTGCAATCTAGCATACGCTTAATACAATCCTGACACAGGTAATAATTGAATATGCTAACAAAGCAGACGTCCAGAAAATAAGGGAAGTGTTAATATTTAACACGAAAATTTTTAATTTGTGTGTCAAGTCAGTTTCATTTTTTTATTGTCTGTTTTGCAGGACATGGTGCTTGATATTACTGTGTATATGCCGATAAATTAGGTATTAGGCACATTAAGAGGACACAAAATTCAGTATTTATCATACAAAATATTTTTCTGTTTTGCGATAATGAGTGTGTTTTCCCAAAGTCGTCTTCCAAGAAAACAACAAAGAGCATTTATCAGAGTATTACGTTTATATTTTATCAGAATATTTACATATCTCCATGTAAGGAAATTGAACAATTCCTCAAATAATTGAATATTTAGATAATAAAAATTGTGTGTTTTATTTTCCATTTCTCTTCAGACTGACTTTCTTTTAAGAATTTTATTGATCTTGTTACTCACAAAACAAACTTGCTTGTTTACAGGTGGTCCTGTTGTTACATCAATTATGTATGTATCTCTGAATATTGGAGTTGAACAATTTAACAAAGAAATAAAATGTACATTTTATGAATTTCGTATACGGACTGATGGGGTATAACCTCACATTCAGTTCTCTCTCGTTGACCATGTAAGAATGTGCCAGCGGCACTATGATCGTGTGACTTGTGACGTATCTAGTCCTGTCCTGCGCAAAGTGAACCAAAATGGGTCGTTAGAATGAGCATCCCCTTGTATTTGTACCGTGCTCTTGGCGATCGCTTTCACCACTGTTGAGTATCAGCAGTAGCCCAATGATCTGTGAAGACGTGCAGAGTGCACAGTTTTTTAAGTATGATTTCAAGATGAAAAACACTCATGGAAATCTGCGAATGGCTGCCAACAAATATCGTATGACAAAGTAATGAAATTATTTCTGACTGCCTTGTAGAGTGCTATTTTTTCTGTCTCAGACCTGAACAACAAAATTACATGTTCCAAATCAATTTTTTATACTAAAAAATCTTCAAATATGAATTTTTGTGTTAATGTCCAAATTCAAATGTAAATTTTATTTGATAAATTTTACTTGTCTTATAAATTTTATCTATCTTCAATTATTGAAATTTATTTGCTGTGCTAGAATCAGATTTAAAATGTGACATAATTTTATATCCAGGCAAAATGAAGCTGAAACAACTAAGTGGAGCACAAAAATGAAAGCTCGCAGGAAATAAAAAGGGTTTGTGAATCCCTAAAGGCAATTCCAAAATTTACTTCCTTTTTAAAATGTAAGGAATTAGAAGAGACTTCTTTGTTTGAATGCCTGAATGTAATGGGTAGAGAGTGTGCTAGAACCGCTAGTGCTTAAATTACTAATAGAAATACAAATGTAACAGAATTTGTTCCAAATTCTGCATCCATTCCTTGCTGTAGTAAAAAAAAAAAAAAAAAAAAAAAAAAAATGGTGTAGAAAGTGAAAGTATTTTAGAATCTGAAATGGTCGCATCTGCAGACCCCATAAATAACAGATATACAGATCCTACTTAGTGGAATAATTTTTCTTTTAGTGGCGTAAATTATTGGACTGAAAGAGGGCCAAGTGATTGTCAGCATCATAGTGGACCGTTGGGAAGTTTGTGCCGAAAATTTCTAGATGGTAAGCAAGTTTCTGTAGCCACAGCATATTCCTAGGGTGCACAGCTAATGGTGAAAATTATAAGAGGGAGTGGCTGCTGTATTCTCCATCGGTTGGCTCTGTATATTGTTTTGTTTGCAAACTATTCAGTCCTAAATCATTTAATTCCCAATTTGCTACGGGTGGATCTAGTGATTGGCACAACTCAAATATGATTGGTAAACGTGAAGACAGTTCAATTCACAGAGATTGTGTGTTGTCATATTTAAACCGAAGACATGCTTTTGGCTTAACTCGTGAACTGGCAATGCAAATTAATGAAGAACATCAGTACTGGAAAGCTGTTTTGCGATGCGTTGTTGCTGTCATAACAAATGCTGAACTTGGAATATCTTTTAGAGGAAGAAATGAAGTGTTTGGGTCCCCACAAAATGGAAGTTTTGGGGGTTTACTTGAACTTGTTGCTCAGTTTGATCTGTTTTTAGCAGGCTACATCAAAATATGGTAACACGGGAAAGGACAACCCATCGTATATGTCTAAAACAGTAAGTGAGGAGTTAATAAACTGAATAAGTGATAAAGTTCAGTCAGCTAGTTTCAGTGATTAAGCTCGATGTTTTAGTTTGTCTTGAGATTTCACTCCTGATCTTTCTCATATAGATCAGCTAAGTACTGTTTTAAGATACATATCTGCAACAGATGGAAAACCTGTTGAGCGATTTATCACATTTTCTAGCTTAAAAAGTCATACTGGTGAAGAAATTGTAAATCAAGTATTTCAATATTTATGTGAAATTTGCAAGATTGATTTTTCTAAGTGCAGAGGCCAGCCTTATGACAATGCTGCCCATATGTCAGGATGTAATAAAGACATGCAACAGAACATTTTACAGTGCGAGAACATGCCATTTTCATACCCTGTGCTGCCAGTATGTCAGGATGTAATAAAGACATGCAACAGAGCATTTTACAGTGCGAGAACATGCCATTTTCGTACCCTGTGCTGCCAGTATGTCAGGATGTAATAAAGACATGCAACAGAACATTTTACAGTGCGAGAACATGCCATTTTCATACCCTGTGCTGCGCATCCACTTAATCTCGTAGGATGCAGCACAGTAGATTTTGTACAGAAGCAGTTGATTTTTTTCTGCTGTTCAGTTACTCTACGCGTTTTTTGTACTGATGAGCAGTTGTTAAGACATATTTAGGCAAAGACTGAGTATTAAAATGTCTTCCTAATATACATTGGGAAGCACATGGCATAGCAACAAGTGCAGTCCTGAAATTATGTGCTCAGATTCTAGATGCCTTAGAAAGTATTGCTGAAGACCAGACACGAAAAGGAGATACTGGAAGAGACGCTAAAAACATCGCCAACAAAATGCTAACACTAGGGTATGTATTTATGTTGGCTATGTGGAATTACAGAGCCTTGGTGACACAGTGGTTAGGAGCGAGGCTGCTAACTAAAAGGTCGGCAGTTGGAATCCACCAGTCGCTCTTTGGAAACCCTATCGGGAAGTTCTACTCTGTCCAGTAGGGTCGCTATGAATCGGAATCCACTTGAAAACAAGGGGTTTTTTTATGTGGAATAATATATTGCAGAATTTTCATCAGATGAGTCAAGCTCTCCAAGATTCAGAAGTAAATTTAAAGACGTGCACCGATCTCTACCAGTCACTAACAGGGTATCTACATACTTTAAGAGAAGATTTTGAAAATTTTGAAAACAAAACAAATAATTGCCCAAAACTGATTATCAAGCAGTTCACCATTGCAGTTGCATTAGAAAGAAACAAGTAAATGACGGAAGCGTTCCAGAAATACTGAGTTCCAGAGATCAATTTCACGTAACCACATACTACACTATCACTGACACACTTGAATCTTGCATGAAAAGGGCAGAAGTGTATGAAGTTGTTTTAAATAGATTTTCCTTCTTAAACAGTGGGAACATATTTAATGAAGAATGCTTGAAGGCATTCAGGAAATTAGTGCAGGCTTATCCTGATGACTTAAATACAGACCTTTATGGAGAAGTGCAACAATTTCATTTTTACATGTGAACTAAGTTTAGAGATTTAGGAAGGACAAATTTTACTTAGGTAGGCATATATGATTCCATAATAAGAAAAATACAATGTGTATTTCCTAGTGTTGAAATTGCTTTGTGCATACTCCCAACTTTAATGATCACAGACAGCGCAACAGAAAGCTCATTTTCCTCCCTAAAGAGACTTAGAAACCCTCAGCGTACAACAGTATTCAAGAAAGACACAATTCATTATCCCTACTAAGTATGGAAGTAGATGTGTTCTGCAGCTTAATTGTGATGAAATAATTGAAAAATTAGTAAAAGCAAGGAATGGAAATGTTTTATGTTAGTGATGAAAGAGCTATCTAAAAAAATAATTTAATATTTGTTTTCTGATCATTAAATTTTTTATGACATCTTTTCATTTGTTCATTTATAATTATAGCATTTATTACAAAACCAGTATCAAAATTGAAGTATGAGCCGCGTAAGGCAAAATTGGTGAAAATCAACTTTCTTGTGGGAGAGGAACAGAATTTTACATTGATCATTGAAACAACTAAGTTTACAGACTGATTTTCTTTGTTGTAGAATATGTGGAATATTCTTTTTGTGGAAAATATGGTATATAGTAAAAATCGTAGTACCCTGCATCCACTAAAAACTTTATAATCCGAGTCATCTCATTCCACTAAAATGACATATGCCACTTTTGCTTTCAGTTGCTAATATTATAGTCACACTTAAAGTTACAATATGGATAGCTAAGACACACACGTACATATACGTGTGTGTGTGTATATATATATATATCCCGTTCAAATGCGTAAGCAGTGGAGGGGCAGCCACAGATTATGGGGTGTTTAGGGCCCTCACATACCTTCATCCAGTCCTGGCTGTAGGGGCTTGATAAGTATCCACTGCGTGAGTGAGTTAATGTTCATGAAGGAAATTCTAGCAAACACATCAGGAAAAAAAAAAAAAAATGATCCTTAACGTAATCACTTATTGCTAACATAATGGATTTCAATGCATTTAATCTTTTTTGTATGTATAACGTATACATGTAATTTACAAAACTGAGGTCATATTGATTTATAATCTGCTTCTGTGACAATAAATTGTGAACATTTTCCCAAATTGTGTATGTTTTTCAATAAAATCATTTTAGTGGCTGCATTTTTTTTTGTGTGTGTGTATATGTATATGTCACGGTTTTTATAATGAACTCATTCCTTATCATTAGACATTTAGATAGTTTGTGCAATATTTTACTGATAAGAGCATTGTGATGAACATCATTATAGCTACATTATTGACCAAATAACTGACCAGCTTCTCCATCTCAATACCAATGTTTTATGCTTGATTTTGAGATGATTGTAGGCTTATGTGATCAGAACAAATTATGGATAACATTTCAAAGAATGGGAATTTCTGAATGCTTAATTGTGCTCATAAGAAACCTGTACATGGATGAAGAGGCAGTTGTTCGAACAGAACAGATGTGTGGCAGGGTTGTATCATTTCACCTTATTACTTGATTTGTATGCTAAACAAGTAATGTGAGAAGCTGGACTATATGAAGAGGAATACAGCATCATGACTGGAGGAAGACTCATTAACAACCTGCAATATGCAGATAATACAACCTTGCTTACTGAAAATAAAGGCCATTTGAAGCACCTATGGATGAAGGTGAAATATTCAGTATGGATTGTGCCTGAAAATGAAGGAGACAAAAATAGAACTGGACCGATAATATCATGATAAATGGAGAAAAAAATGAAGTTGTCAAAGATTTCAGTCTACTTGGATCAACAGTCAATGTCCATGGAAGCAGCAGTCAGGAAATCAAATGACATATTGCAGTGGGTAAATCTGCTGCAAAAGTCCTCTTAAAACTTTTAAAATGTGAATATGTCACTTTGATGAATAACACATACCTGACCCCAGCCATGGTTTTTTTAATAGCCTTACATGCATGGGAAAAGTGGATGGTGAAAAAAGGAAGACGGAGGAGTTGATATATTTGAGTTGTCGTGTTGATGAAGAATATTGAATATGCCATAGACTGCCAGAAGAATGAACAAATCAGTCTTTGAAAGAAAAATGCAACCAGAATGCTCCTTACACGTGAAAATGGCAAGATTTCAGCTCACTTATTTTAGACACATTATCAGGAAAGACCAGTCAGTAGAAAAGAACGTCATGTTTAGTAAATAGAGGGTCAGCAAAAACAAAGGAAACCCTCAGTGAGATGGGTTTATACAATAGCCACAACAGTGGAATAAAAACTACTAATGATCATGAAGATGGTGCAGGACCGGGCAACCTTTCTATTATGCATAAGGTCACCATAAGTTGGGGCCAACTTGACGGCAATGAACAGCAAGAAATAGATTCACATTCAGTTGTAAGGAATGACACAGATTCTTAGAGTTCACCCAGTTTCCTTCAATGGTAACATCTTTCATACCTGTAGTACAATATCACAGTCATATACCGTCACAACTAGAAAATTAACATTGGTACAACTTCTCAATTCTGATTTTAAATCTTTTGTCTTGGCTGGACAGATGTCTTGGGCACGCTATTGGGAAGCTCTAGTTTTGCATTCTCAAGCATGTTTTTTCTTCTTTTATCAACCACCATCCTCGGCTTTTTCCCTTTCTCAGCTAAGCCCTGTCCTACTGTAAGTTAGCCTGCCCTGATGGCAGTATTCCAGCTGTCTTTGCACAGGTGCATGAGTTTCTAGATTCTCAGAAATCCAAGCACTAATGTCCTCCGGAGTCTCTGTGAAATAAGGTCGTAGATAGTTTCCTCTGCTGTGAAATTGTAGCCATCTGTTGGTTTCTACTCTTTAACAGCAATGCAGGTAACGCCCAGGGTATCAGAGCCGGCAGGCATAATAGGTTCAGTCTGCTGCTGATCAGATTCACTAATTAAAAGCTGTAAGCCAGGCTGGAAGGTTAGATTTCTTTTGTCCTTATTTCAGATGCTGTGTAGTCACAGTTGATGTACATATGAAAGTGTCTATGAAATGTTAATGGAATTCCACCATCTGTACAAATATTTCAAAGAAAAAAATATCACGAATTGTATTATTTCAAAAATAAAATGGAAGCTTGAGTGAAATGGTAGCTGTGTTTACGTTTTGCTTCATAGTGGCCCCGCTTCAGCCCTGTGAATGGACATATACAGCATTTTTTGTCAGGACAAGAACTTCTGCAAGTGATGCTGGTTACTGTTGTACCTTTATCTTAACATTCACTGTTGGTATAACTGAAGTCTTTTTTTTTTTTTGTAATCATAAAATAATGTCATGCAGGTGTTCATCAGCTGGTAGTCTAGGTGCTGGTGCTGGTTCTAAAAATGTATCCGAAAACCAATAACCGTGAAAAGGAAGGTAGATGTGATAAAACACTACTAGAACAAACATGTTCTAAGATACACTGTGCTGTTCGTTTGAGAGAGAGCACTGAGGAAATACGAGAGAATGCTGAAGAAATGAAAGACGGCATTAAAGCAAAATATTCTGCGTAGTTGTAGGCTTATTTGCTGGTATCCTCATACTTCACAGTTATTCCAATGGGAAAGTTAGTCGTGAATTATGCAAGTTTTGATTTATGCGAAGTCTTCAGTAATTTATCCCTTACATAAAATGTACCCTACTATACTGGATTTACTCTATATTTGCTCATGATTCAAGTGGTATGTACATTTAAGATCGGAGTTTGAAACTTCTTAATCCTAGTGGCATTCAATTTCCTTTTTATTTTGACAATTTGTACTTCTTACCATTTATAAATGAGATTGTTTTTTAAGTCGGCTGTTTGGAATTTAAGAATATATTTCTCACAAAAACAGTCATTACATAGGAAATCACATTTGTTGATTATTTACTGTATATGTGTCAGTGCTGTACGTATTTCTTCTATTTTAATTTAGTTCTTACAGCAGCTCTGAAGCTGTTGTTGCTAGGTGCCCTCTAGTTGATTGTCAACTCATAGTGACCACATGTGACAGAGTAGAACTGCCTCATAGGATTTTTTAGGGTGTAATCTGTACAGAAACAGATTGCCAGGTTTTTTCTGCTGTGCAGCTGCTGGGTGGATTTGAACCACTGATCTTTTGGTTAGCATCCAAGTGCTTAACCATTGTGCCTTACAGCAACTCTGGGGCTATTACCACCCTAAATTTAAAAAAGAGACTTACCAGAATCAGAGACGTTATGTCCAAGTCGCAACCCTGAAGGTGATAGAGCCAGGATTCAGATGTATCTCTGACTCCAAAGCCCTCGGACTCCTGGGAAGTCAAGAAATGGGATATGGGGGTATATTACCCTCTGAAATTATAGGCAGAATTTTGTAGGCCTGTGTATTCACTATTTGGAGCACAAGATCTGTGGTTTCATCAGACACCCACGGGGTTTTTGACCTTCACTCCATCCTTTCCAGTGTTATGGACCCCAGAACCACACCAAAGTATCTCCAAAATGACCTACAGAGCTCTACTTAATCCTAACAACATAGTAACCATTCCATCCAGTTATAAATCTATTGCTGTCAAGTTGACTCTGACTCTTAGTGACCCTATAGAACAGAGTGGGACTGTCCCAGAGCTTTTCCAAGGCTGTAATCTTTACAGGAGCAGACTGCCACATCATTCTCCTGTGGAACGGCTGGTGGGTTGGAACTGCCGACCTTTTAGTTAGCAGCCGAGTGCTTTAAGCCTGCTCTTTCCAGGCAGCTGTATTAGGAGTTAATTAGGCATTGATGTCTATGGGAAAACATTTCACAGCTCATAGCAATCCTGGAAACATCATTTCCCTCTGCCTACACTTCCTCTCCACCACTCATCTGTCAGTTTATCCTACTGTGGTGGCTTACATATTGCTGTGATGCTGGAAGCTATGCCACCAGTATTTCAAATACCAGCAGGATCACCCACAGTGGACAGGTTTCAGCGGAGCTTCCAGTCTAAGACAGACGAGGAAGAAGGACCTGGAAGCCTACTTCTGAAAAAATTGGCCACTGAAAACCTTAAATGAAGAGCAGCGGAACGTTGTTCGATACAGTGGCAGAAGATGATCCCTTTAGGTTAGAAGACACTCAAAATATGTCTGGGGGAAGAGCTGTCTTCTCAAAGTAAAGTCGACCTTAATGATGTGGATGGAGTAAAGCTTTTGGGACTGTCATTTGCTGATGTGGTATGACTCAAAATGAGAAGAAACTGCTGCAAACATCCATTAATATCAGAATGTGGAATATACGAAGTATGACTCCAGGAAAATTGGAAGTCATCAAAAATGAAATGAAACACATAAAGATTGATACCCTAGGCATTAGCAAGCTGAAATGGACTGATACTGAGCATTTTGAATCGGACAATCATATGGTCTATTCCGCTGGGAATGACAAATTGTATTTTTTTTTTTTTATTGTACTTCAGGTGAAGGCTTACAGAACAAATAGTTTCTCATGAAACAGTAGTCCACATGTTGTTTTATGACATTGGTTAACAACCCCACAACATATCAACCCTCTAACTTCTCAACCTCTTATTTTTTTGGTGAAAATACACATAGCCAAAGATACACCATTTCAAAAATTTCTACACGCACAGTTCAGTGACATTGACTACGCTCTTCCAATTGTGCTGTTATTCTCACTTAAGATGAAGGCTTACAGAACAAAACAGTTTCTCATTTAACAGTTACTACAAATGTTGCCCTATGACAATGGTTAACAATCTCACAACACATCAACAATATCCTTACTCACCCTTGGGTTTCCTATCACCAGCTTCCTTGTCCCCTTCTGCCTTCTGGTCCTTGTCACTGGACTCGTGTACGTCGTTAGTCTCATTTGGTTTTACGGGCTGTCCACTCCCAGGCTGAACAGTGAACCTTGGAGGTAACTTCACCACTGAGCTAAAAGGGTGTCTGCGGGCCATACTTGGGAATGACAAATTGAAGAGCAATGGCGTTGCATTAATTGTTAAAAAGAACATTTCAAGATTTATCCTGAGGTACAGTGCTGTCTGTTGTACTTCATATGCCTACAAAAAGACCATTTAATACAAGTATTACTCAAATTTACTCACTAACCACTAATGCCAAAGATGAAGAACCTGAAGACTTTTACCAAATTCTGCAGTCTGAAATTGGTCAAACATGCAGTCAAGATGCATTGTTAATTACTGGTGATTGGAATTTGAAAGTTGTTAACAAAGAAAATGGATACGTAGTTGGAAAATGTGGCCTTGGTGATAGAAATGACGCCGGAGATTACATGATAGAATTTTGCAAGCAAGACCAATGACATATTCATTGGAAATATCTTTTTTCAACAACATAAATGGTGACTATACACATTACCTTGTCAAACGGAATACACAGGAATCAAATCGACTACATCTGTGGAAAAAGATGATGGAGAAGCTCGATATCATCAGGGGCTGACTGTGGAACAGACCATCAATTTCTCCTATGCAAGTTCAAGTTGAAACTGAAGAAAATTAAAACCAGTCCATAAGAACCAAAGTATGACCTTGAACATATCCCAGATATGTACACACACACACACACACGCATACACATAAGCATAATAGATTTGATGCATTGAACACCAATGACTAAAGTCCAGAGAGTTGTGGGATGACATCATACATGAAGAAAGCAAAAGGTCATTAAAAAGACAGGAAAGAAAGAAAAGACCAAAATGGATGTCAGAAAAGACTCTGAAACTTGGTTTTGAATATAGAGTAACTAAAGTGAATGAAAGAAATGATGAAGTAAAAGAGCTGAATGGAAGATTTCAACGTGTGGCTTGAGAAGACAAAGTAAAATATTATGATGAGATGTACAAAGACCTGGAGTTTAGAAAACCAAAAGGGAAGAACATGTTCAGGATTTCTCAAGCTGAAAGAACTAAAGAAAAAATTTAAACTTCGAGTTGTAATATTGAAGGATTCTATTGGCAAAATATTGAACAACACAGGAAGCATCAAAAGCAGATGGAAGAAATACTCAGTCCTTGTACCAAAAATGATGTTCAGCCATTTCAGGAGGTAATGTATGATCAAGAACCGATCGTATTGAAAGAAGTCCAAGCTTCGCTAAAGGCTTTGGTGGAAAAAAAAAAAAAAGGCTTCAGGAAGCGACGGAATACCAATTGAGATGTTTCAACAAAGAGAGACAACACTAGAAGCACTCACTCATCTATCCCAAGAAATTTGGAAGATAGCTACCTGGCCAGTCGATTGGAAGAGATCCATATTTGTGTCCATTCTAAAGAAACATGAACCAACAGGATGCAGAGATTTTCAAACAATATCATAGGCAAGTAAAATTTTGCTGATGATAATTCAGAAGCGGTTGCAGAAGAACATCAACAGGAAACTGCCAGATATTCAAGCTAGATTCAGACGAGGACGTGGAATGAGGGATATCATGCTGATGTCAGATGGATCTTGGCTGAAAGCACAGAATACCAGAAAGATGCTTACCTGCATTTTATTGACTATGCAAAGGCACTTAACTGTGTGGAGCATAACAAATTATGGATACCATTGTGAAGAATGGGAATTCTAGAGGACTTAATTGTGCTCATGAGGAACTTAGACCAAGAGACAGTTTTTTGACCAGAACAAAGGGATACTGTGTAGTTTAATATCAGGAAAGGTGTGCTTCAGGTTATATCCTTTCACTATACTTAATATGTATGCTGAGCAAATAATCTGAGAAACTGGACTATATGAAGAAGAATGTGACATCAGGATTAGTGGAAGACTCATTAACAACCTGCGATATGCAGATGACACAACCTTGCTTGCTGAAAGTGAAGAGGACTTGAAGCGCTTACTGATGATCAAAGACTACAGCCTTCAGTATGGATTACACCTCAACATAAAGACAATAAAAGTTCTCACAACTGGACTAATAAGCAACATCATGATAAATGAAGAAAAGATTGAAGTTGTCAAGGATTTCATTTTACTTGGATCCACAGTCAATATCCATGGAAGCAGCAGTCAAGAAATCGAACAACATATTGCATTGGGCAAATCTACTGCGAAAGACCTCTTTAAAGTGTTGAAAAGCAAAGATGTCACTTTGAGGACTACGGTGTGCCTGATCCAAGCCATCATAATTTCAGTGCCTCATATGCATGTGAAAGATGGACAATGAATAAGGAAGATGGTAGAAGAATTGATGCCTTTGAATTGTGGTGTTGGCGAAGAATACTGAATATACCATGGCCTGCCAGAAGAACCAACAAGTCTGTCTTGGAAGAAGTACAGCCAGAATGCTCCTTAGAAGCAAGGACGGAGAGACTTTGTCTCAAGTACTTTGAATATGTTATCAGGAGGGACCAGTCCCTGGAGAAGGATATCATGCTTAGTAAAGTAGAGGGTCAGCAAAATAGAGGAAAACCCTCAATGAGATGGATTGACATAGTGGCTGCAACAATGGGCTCAAACATAGCAGCAGTTGTGAGGATGGTGCAGGACTGGTCATCTGTTCATCTGTCCTACGTAAGGTCACTATGAGTGAGAGCTGACTCAGTGGCACCTAACAACAACCACCACCAAAAGGGTAGTGGTTCAGACTCACCCAGAGGCTCCTTGGAAGATAGGCCTGGTGGTGTGCTTCCAAGAGGCAATAGCCTTGAAAACCTTATGGAGCAGTTCTACTTTGCACATTCGGGGTTGCTGTGAATTGGAATTTTCTCAATGGCAACTAACAACAACACTTATCCTTTCTACTTTTGATATATTGTGATCTATTAATATAAAAAAAAAGTGCTGTTCTTGACTTACTAATTTTATTTCCTGACCGACTCAGGTTGCAACTCATACTCTGATAATGGCACCTGACCCCACTGTATGGATCCAGGTGTGGGCACATGGCAGTCAGCACCTTCTATTTCTGTCTGTCCCTGAGCCCTTCAGTTAGGTGGGTATTCTGAGTTCATTTCCTTAGGGAAAGAATGCTCTAGCAGAACTGCTAAGAGAAGGGAGTCAGTTCTTGGCTTCTGACGTTCAGTCGAATTTAATGTAGATGTTAGAGACTGGACCGGGTAAATAATTTGCAGGCCCCAGTGCAAAAGGAAAATGCAAGATTCCCTGTTTAAAAATTATGAAGAATTTCAAGATGGTGGCAGCTGAGCCTTAAACCGAGAGTAGGGCCCTTCTGTGACCCTATGTGACCATACAGGCTGCATGTCCATAAAACAACCTGTTTGGAGACACTGTGATGAATTAGATGAAAGATCTTTGCCAAGCTCGGAGGAGGGAGTGAGTGGAGAGGATGTGAGATGAGGGGGGTGGGACGAAGGCTCTGGGCATGGAGTGACGTGTGACTCGGCATTGACTCATGTCGCCTGACCCCTCCAGCTCCACCTGAGTAGCCCAGAAACTAGGCAGAGGCTGCTGGGTGGTGTTGGTGTTATCCGTGCTCTGACATTAGTGTCCACTTGCATGAACGCCAGGCTTTGCCTGCAGGCCTGAGCTGGCTTGGTTGTTTCCTGTCAGCATCAGGTGGAGACTTCCCTTCAGCAGTAGCCAGCATGTCACTCATAGTCTGGCAGGAGAGATGCCCACGTGTGCCAGGAGGCTGGGCTTGGTCCTCACGTCAGCAACATCCCCTTCAACTTCCTAGGATACTTGTGGGGCCTGAGACTCAGGAGATGCTCTGGTCACCTAGAGGGAGGGTGAGTGTATTTATAAGGCCAGAGCTAAAACGAACCTGCTTGTCACCTTTCTTTGGAGCTTCAACAGTGGTGACACCCACCTCCATTAACACTTAGAACAGTAACCCTGATCCCTCCCAGGGCTGTGGCCATTGGTTGCAGGCCCAACCAACAGTTACTTACAACTCACTTGCCCACTTTCCACTACAGAAGCAGGAAAACCAGCTGTCACCCAATTTCTCAGCCTCCCTTTCTCTTGGGGTGGCCTTGGGACCAAATTCTGGCTAATGAGATTAAGAAGTCAGCTGGTGGTCTCTGGGAAAGATGTTCTTCCCAGGTAAAAAGAGAGAGAGGCGAGTGGGGAGAGACTTTCTGCTCTGGAGTGGTGTGATGCTTGCACTGTTGCAGTTTTTCTGCCGCCATCAGGGAAAGGGGATTGCAGAGCCGCAGACCCAGCACTGTGGCCTCCTGAGCCCTGGACCAAGTGGGAAATCCTTCCTTTGCACAGCGTGGTATACACGCTGTTTAAAGGTCTGTATTGTGTAAGACATTGTTGGCTAGGTGCTGTCACTCACAGACAACAGCATGCCAACTGATATAGCTGCTCTGCAAAAAATGGTTAAATAAATGAGGGGAATAGTGAATAGTGTAGTCTTTCACAAAGGATTGTGGTGCAGAAAAGCTAATTAAAGGCTTTAAGAAGTTCTGCTAAATCCCAGTGCTTCCCAAAAAAATTTTAACTGAGAATTTCTCTCTCTCTCTTATGACATATACTGATGTAGCCATTTTTTAAGTCTAACCTCTCTTGATGGGACATGCTTTAGAAAATGCTAAAGATGTAGTACCAGACATGCTCAGGTTCTTTCTGAAACCACGGGTTTCTGACTTCTTGCTGCTATCCACAACACCTTTGTCCTGTCCTGTAGCACCCTCCTCGATCAGGTACAGGCACCTCCCTACCTCCCACCCCTCTGTGCTGGAGGAGCAGGGCTGTAGACCATGGCCCCAGCTTTGGGAAGATGGCTGACTTCCACCGAGGGGCTCCTCAGACCCCCGAGTGACCTCCCTGGATGAAGCAGTGTCCTCTCATCAGCTCCTTGGCTACCTCTCTGTGCTTCTCAGAGACAAGCAAAAAATGCGGAAGCCAGAGGCTGTGCTTAAACTGTCAGCTCGGGAAGAATCATCATCTCCCCAGAGCTAGCAGAGACTAAATTCGGGGAGAACGTATGTGCGCCCTCTCCGGGAGACGGAGTGGAGCAGATGGCCCTATTAGACAGAAAGGAGTTTCATTAGCATCAGCTAAAACAACTACAAAAAGCAGCTCTGGTTAAAACCACTTTCAACTTTCAGGGGGCTTAGTTTCTTGGGCAAGATAAAAACAATTTCCTGTCTTATGTTTTGTCATCCCTGGGTTGGTAAGGTAGAAGGCAAAAGCCAGCTTGTCTTGCTTTACATTTGTATTCATTCCATGTTCGTAAAGTTGTTTTCATTTGCTCCCTGTGGGGAGTTCTCTTTGGTATTCCCTTATCACAGGTAAGGAAATTTACCTTTTTCTACCCCAGAAACCTACCAAGATTGGAATCGCGTCTCGTGAGTTGCTTAGCTCGTTGAGGGGGATGCCTTCCTAGAGCCAAACATCTGAGTAACTGCAGCTCAGACACCCAGCACAATGAGACCACACTGAACAGTGGACAGAGACTCTGCATTGGCAATTAGACCAAACAGGTCTCTAATCCCGGGCCTGCTCTGAGAACAATAGGAAGTAACCTAATGTTGTAAACCTCAGTGCTCTCATCTGTAAACTGGGGTGACAGTATCCACCCTGACTGCCCCTGCCCCGGCTGTTGTGAGGATGTCATTGAGAAGGCTGAGCTCGCGTTCTGTTTATCTGTAGCTTCATCATCGAGCCCACTCCTGCCGTGTAAGAGGTGGTCACTAAGTGAATGTTGAATGAAGGAATGTGTAAGGGTTACTGTTTCTTACTGCACTTGTAAATCTTAATCCAAGTATGTATAGACGTTTGTGATCATAGGTCTAGTTGTTTAGTTGTGAAGTTGCTTATTTACTATCTTGATTTGATGTCTGCTTCATTCTAAAATAAGGAGCTCTGGTGGCACAGTGGTTAAAGTGATGGACCGCTAACCAAAATGTCGGTGGTTTAAAACCACCAGTGGCTCTGTGGGAGAAAGATGTGGCAGTCTGCTCTTCAAAGATTACGGCCTTGGAAACCCTGTGGGGTCGCTATGAATCAGAATTGACTTGATGGCACTTGATGGCAGTGGGTTTTGGGTGGTAATTCTAAAGTGGCATGCAAATATAACAATACTACTACTCTTTTTTCTTTCAACACAAATCATCTAGAATCTAGATAATTCAAAGAGAAGTTAAAAGATTCTATATTTCCACCATGTTTCAGTCAGAAGTTTGCTGTCCCAGACTAATTCATGCCTTCTCTTCTCGCATATCCTTCTTCTGTTTTTTGTTTGCCATGAAGCCTGTGAAAGTTGCAGTCTGTATAAAAACTTCCCTGAGGGTCAGAAGACAGTGAAGGATAAGGAGGAGTAGCTATTAGAATACACAACTTAATATTCTTGGGTGATTGTAGGAAGAAAGGAGTGGCAATATTTCTTATTGACCTGAAGTAGAAATGCTTGCTATTTCTGTAGTAATATTTTCTGAGCACCTACTATGCCAGGCGCTGTGGTGGGTGCTGCAGAGAGAACACTGGACAGTACAGCCACACTCTTGTCTCCGTAGAGCAGAGAGTCCAGCGGAATGATAAATAATCACACCAATGTAAATGAAATTGTAATAAAAGCTAGGAAGGGAATGTTAACAGTACAATGGGAAGTTGTAATGGTGGGAGAGGTTTAGATGGGGACAGAGAGAGCTCCAATGAGGGAGTGGAATTAGGTCTGAGTTGCGATCTAGAGGGTGAGTAGATGTAGCCGTGTGAAGAGGAGATACAAGAGCATTCTAGGCAGGGGAAACTGTAGAACGTACTAGGCCCAGTCACCCTAGGAAGACCAGTGGCCTGCAGCACAGAGTTGACCACAGGTGGTACAAGCTGTCTGGGGAGGTAAGTAGGCCAGGTGATGCAGGGCTTTGTAGGCAAAACTAAGGATTTTGGGTTTTATCATAAGTACAATGAGAAGCTATTGAAGGGTTTTCCATAGGGAGTAAGATTTATATTTTTTGAAGATCTCATCGGCGGAAGTGTAGAGAATGAATTGGGGTCAGGTAAGAGCAACCAGTTAAGAGGCTATTGCTGTAAGTTAGACAAGGGATGATGGTGTCTTGGATGAGGCAGATGAGGATAGAGAAAAATGGAGGGTTTGAAATATGTTTCAGAGGAGGGTACGTATCTCCAAGACCGGTGGAAGAATTGGGCATTTGGGCTTTGGAGGAGAGGGATGGATCATGGAGGGTTCCACGTTTCTGACTTGAGCTGTTTACAGAAACAGGGACCACCGGAGGAGCAGCAGAGTTTGATGGGAAGAGTTAGAAATATGAAGTCGAGATATCCTTTCTTTAATATTTAGAAACATCTGAATTGTTTTTCTGATTCAACCTTTCCTATTTTCTAAGCAGCTGAAGAATATATTTATTGAGAAGGAAAATAAAATTTACATTTGTAATGTTCATGTTTTGATTTTTAAAACAAACTTGTCATTGGTTATGTTTCTTAGTAGCTGTGATACAGATCTTGAAAGACATAGGAATATATTAACGGCTGCACATTCATTTCGCTGAGCTGTGTCAAGAGAAGTGTGGGAAGTGAATTGCACTTCGTTATGAGAGCAAGTCTGCCTAGCATTCTGTGACAGAGAGGCTGGTTAGATTCTCAGACTGTGAGATACAAAGGGCAGTTAGAATGGAAATCTCTATTTACCTCCCAGAGTGTAAGGAAGATCATTAAAAGTCAGATGTGTTGGAAAATTTTAACAGTTAGAGGAAAGGTTGAGGGTAGATTGTGTTCAAACCTACAAGCACTTTTTTCAGGTCTCTGTTTAGATTTTACCAGAATCTTCCAGACTCGATGGCATTAGGTAACTGCCAGTGGGCTCCATTCATATAAGGAACCTGGTACTTGGGGCTGTGAGCCACTTTCAAGTCGCATTAAGATGTTTACTTTCGTGCAGAATGGTTTTATTTTAATCCCTGGGCCTGTATCTCGGTGGTTATTCACTTGATGGGGCAGAATAACACATTCTTATATTTCACAGAAAATTAAAAGGGTTTTACTTGAACAAACCCACCTAACTCTATTTAAAGTTTGGGGCACGGTGAAAGATTCAAAGGATATCTGAAAGAGAATCATTTAGCTTCATTTATTTGCTCTAATTGATGATCTATATCAAATGACATCGGAGTCGTACTTTGAAATGTCAAAATTGGATACCAGTCACCACCAATTCTAATATCAGCATATTTTTTGATCATTGAGCAAGTATATTCGAAGTTGCTTATGTGTGGATTGTACCTCAAAACCCAGAGGTCAAAAATATCAAGCTTAAGCTCTGTTCTTCATCTGTTACTCATGAAATGCACAGCTTGAATCATTGTTCAAAATATTATATTAACTTGATATTCAGTAGGAAGAGATTGAGAATGCCATGCACACTTAAAATCTCTTATTTAACATGTGAAAATCCATCTGTGTTACTGTTTATGTAGAAAGTTTTTTCCTAGTTCCTTGGCAGTAGCAATTAAGCTGCATTTTGCATGTCAGAGCTTAATAATTACAAAATATGGTGCATATACTCAATAAATTTCCTTATGAAGAATACTGAGTTCTCCCTGATGGAATATCTTTGAAATCCTCCTCCATGGAATTTAGAAATACCAGATTTCTGTAAGACCACTTACTTAAGAGACTGTTAGGACAGAAGGAAAGAGAGTGTAGTAGTTATAGGACAGGGGCCGGAGTGAAAAACAGTTTTGCAATTAAGCAGTCCTTTACTAGAAGTAAGCACAGGTGATTGTGCTAAGAAAATCATAAACAACATGTATTTTCATTGGTTGTCACTACCTGGAAAAGTCTCACTTAGAACAACAAAAGTATCCTTGTCTTGGGTTTTACTAGGGTAATTGGTATATCTCTGGTTCTTATTTACAAAGAAATGATAGGAGTTTAAGTGGGGCACTCTGTGTATTATTTCCTCTAGACATTCATCTTCTATTTTCCAAGTCACATTTAGGTAGCGTTGCTGTAATTGTTTATCTGGACTTTGTTATCCTGCTAATCTCCCCTGTCTTCGCTTGTTCCTGTTCTCTGCAGTGGGTACGCTGAGACCTCGTTCAGTCATGTGTAAGTATTCCTTGAGAGGCTGTAAACTTGTAGGCATGATCATTCTTCTTGTTTATTCTCCCTTGTTGTCTTTCTGCCTCACTGGCCTTCCCTTCTGCTCCATCTCTAAATGATAAAGTGGTCTTGGCCTATCTCCTGGGCCCCCATCTTCTTGTTGTATGCACAGTCTCCCTGGAGGACTCATCTAGCCCAATAGCTTTAAATACATTCCACTGGCTGAAGGCTTCCCGAATCTATTTCCCCAACCCAAACGTCTCTTCAAAACTTCAGACTCATATATCCAAATGCTTATCTGAGGTTGCCGCAGAGATGTATAATAAGTAAGTGAAATTTAACATGACCAAAACACAGTGCTTGATTCTGCTTCCAACCCAGAACTGTTCCTCCTTGTTTCAGGGGTCCACTTCCATGTGTACATGAGGTAGACAGCCTTAGTCTCCACCCTGTGAAGTAATGTCATTGTCTAGAGTCAGATCTGGCAACTGGGTGATTGAAGATGAACTCCTGTGTGAAACCCCAAATCTGTGGTCACTCGGCCCTCTTTCCCTCGGATGCTCCGAGTCCCAGCTCGGCTCTCTTGCTCCTGTCGGTGCAGTCCTCTCGGCTCCCATCCCTGAGGTTTCATCTGCCTCCTTCGCTTGGATTGCCTTCAGAACCCCAGCTTAGGGGACTTGCTCTCTGGACTGATCTTTGGGGTGTTACCAGTCTGTGCACCACGTCTTCAGAGCATTGCCAGCCCAAGACCCTGCTTGGTTGGTCAAACCCTTGTGATTTCATCTTATTTTGACTTTGGCCACAGTTGTGCTACAAACTTTGCCCATTCTGGCATAATGGGGACTGGGTTTTTGTAGGAGATGTGCTAGTTCCTTCACTAAAATAAAAGTTTTCCTTAACATTTTCAATTCTGTCAGTGCTTCCACACTTGTCTGATCTTGAGAATCACTTGGGAGCTTGTTAGAAATAGAGATAACGGAGAATGAGCCTGTGGTGTTGGATTGAAATCAAAGATATCAGCATAAACCACATATACATTTTATATACACAGGAGCCCTGATGGCGCAGGGTTAAAGCGTTCTTCTGGTAACCGGAAGGTCAGCAGTTCAAAACCATCAGTGTCTCTACGGGGGAGAGATGTAGCAGTCTGCTTCTGTAAAGATTTACAGCCTCGGAAACCCTGTGGGACACTATGAGTTGAAATCAACTCGATGGCAGTGGGTTTGGTTTTCGGTTTATATGTATATATGTACATGTAAATATAGATAAATAAATATAAATTTGTGTGTATGCATGGGTTTGTATACATACATATATTTCCTAGCTCTGTCTGCTGAGAGGGCCTAGAAACAGTGACACCTTAGCATCAAGGAGCATACCTATTGCCCAGATCCTTGTCTTAAATACTTTTCTCCAGTAAAAGGTACCAGGGCTCCTGGAAAAAATCATCAACTCCAGGGCTGGAACAGGGAAAATATAAGGTGAACTTGGAACATCTCAAAAAGTGATGAGGGTTTGTCGAAAGTACATAGGAACCAGCTTGATGATGCTTCTAATGGCTAAAGCTGGAACAATTTGAGCAAACAGAATCATAGTAACATTTAATTATAAGTATAGAATAAAATAAATTTGCTTGATTTCATACTAATATAAATAAATAATTGAATAAATACATAAATGGGGGAGAAGGGGCTGCTCTTCTTACAGCAGAAGACTGATCAGTACATATAGAAAGAATGAGGGAAACAAGAAATTACCATTTGGCAAGCGCCATTTGGTAATAGTTGGTGCAGGCAAAAACCATCAATGGGTGCTAAAAATAGGGGGAAAAAGTATGATGAAGAACAGGGCATTTGCATAGTCTCAGTCTCTCTGTAAGATATTTGTTACAAAAGGAAAATAGTGACCTCACAGTGGAGAAAACATGGTAACTAAGTGACAGAGGTAAACCACCAGTGATAGGGCTTGCCGACATGGTCCTGTGCTGTCTGATACAGTGCACCAAGCAGGTTCCTGCCAAAAGTGCATCACCTTCATCTAATTATGGAAAAATGCCTACTAAGTCCAAGCTGAGGGGCATTTTACAAAGTAACTGAGCAGTAGGCATCAAAGGTTCCAAGATCACGAAGGAAGAAGACTGTGGAATGGGTTGGAAGTGACTAAGGAGACATGACAGGTAATGAAATGTGGGATCCTGGACTGGATCCTGGAGCAGAAAAAGGACATTAGTTGGAAAACTGATGAAATGTGAATAATGTCTATAGATGAGTTAGCAGCATTGTATAAATGTTAATTTTCTGGTTCTGATAATTACGTGATGATCACCTGAGATGCTAACACTGGAGAAGCTGGGTGTGTTATTCTCACAATTTTCCCGGAAATCTAAAACTATTTCAAAATAAAAAGTTAAAAAAGAGAAAGAAAGCTCTTTGGATCCCACCTCAAATTTACTGAATCCACATCCCCAGAAGAGGGGACTAGGCAAATTTAATAAGTACTCCGGATAACTTTTATGTAGATTCGGAAATTATAATTCTTTTAGAAAAAAGACATTCAGTGTAAAATAAATGTTTTTCCTTGTGCAACACTGGTTAAAAGAGAATTATAGGTTACAGTTTAGTATTTGGCTTTTACAGATTAAAGGGTAGAATACAACTCCTACCCTTGGTGTTTTAGATAACCAAGAGGTTATCTAAAAGTAATACTTCAGTACTGCACCATATTCGAGTTTAATTAACTCCTTTATAAGCCTTCGATATTTTAGCAGTGTTTGAAGCCGCTCCACAGTCTCTTGTACAGTGATTTTATTTTATGTCTTGGCCATTGATTGGTTGTTTTGAGATGGGGTTTCAATCATTACAGAGAGAACTGTAATTCAGCTTTACCCCAGTTCCCAAATGATAAGTTGTTTGGTTTAGATGCTCTGTGTCACAACCCGTATGCAGTAATTAGTCCTTTCAGCAAACTGTTTCACCAATAAATCATTGCGAATGGCTACTTCTGCAAAGCTACAAATTGGAAGTGAGAGTCTAAGACTTATCCAGGTGTTTAATGGACTTCACGTGAACACAATAGATCAACTGATGTTTTCGTTCAAGTGACTGAATTACTTAGTGTCAGTTGGCTGGTGGGTGTTGTGTCTATAGGCTAAGCTTTAACCTGATCTAAAAGTGTACACATCTGGATCCATCCTTTATAACTGCGTTAAGAGGGCCTTGTCTAGTGGAACAGGCAGCACCAAGGGTGTGCTCACAGTCACTCAGCAATGCTGTTCCCATATCCTGGAGGAGCTACCAGATTGGCCTGAGTGTGACAAAGAAAGTATGTAAATACTAATAAACGTCCAGTACACATCAGGGGTACAGTGAAAGGAAGGAATGAAGCAGTCTTGCCTCTGTAGGGTGTGCGAATGCATTCTCGTCTTAGAGCATGGGTTAGGTTTGCACCTAGGGTCTTGCAAGTGAGGAGAGTACATGGGGCTAGAATGGTAAAGATAAAGGGCTTCTGGTAGATGAGGAGAGAGAGGGAGAGAGATTAGGGTGAAAGATAAAAAAAAAAAAAAAACCCATTGCCACTGAGTTGATTCAGACTCACAGTGACCCTATAGAAGAGTAGAACTGCCCCACAGGGTTTCCAAGAGTGGTGGGTGGATGCAAACTGCTGACCTTTTGGTTAGCAGTGATAGCACTTAGCCAGTGTGCCACCAGGGCTCCTTAGAGGGAAAAGTGAGGTCTACTCGGCGTTTCCCATCTCCTTGGTTTGGGCTCAGGTGATGAAAGAAAAGAGCTTAATGGACGTGGGTGACAAGGCCTGCCATCCCAGAGTGGCAAACTCTTGGCAGAGCCAGTCCATTCACTTCCTTGGAAGACGAGCGATTTGCTTCACTTTTCCCTTTGTTTTCCCCTTGCTGTTACTTAATAAAAACCTCATTTTAGAAGAGGATTACAGAGTTATCACTTGTCATGCTGTGTTTGACAAAAGAGTAAGTTTTAAGATTTAAGTAATCCATCTAGAAGTAAAGTCAAAAAGGTTAAAATTACCTGGAGACATCAAGTGTCAAGGTTTACCCTTCACTGATATCTTCCTTTCAGTGCTCACTTTACCCACACACTTTTCTCTGTAAACCATCCCAAGTCAGGCAGGGCTGACTCAGTGTATTTACTGTGTCAGGGCGTCTGTAAATCTCTCTGGCTGATGGGGGTACAGCCACAATGGCTGAGTGAGTAATTAGGTACGGGAGACAGGAAATGAGCTACTCACTGGAAGGGTGCAGATGTTGGGAGTTACCTGAGGGCATTTTGAAAATGGCAAGTGCCTGTAACTGTGATTTCAAAAAGGACAGCACATCTAATTAAAGGTAATAGTCATCGCATTAAACTTGCAAACCATGTACTTGGAATTTCATTTAGAGTTCCGCTTGGAATTTCCTTTGGAAAGTTTACCTAGACGTTTGAATTTGCGTGAAGTGACAGAAGTCTCTGGACGCTGTATTTTTAAGGGAGGAATCCATCCACTCACACTGTAGTGATTCCTGTACTTTCCCTTTCCTACCCTTTTCTCCTCTCGGGGGCCAGTGGCCATCAGTATTAGGATGAAGACAGACAGATGGTCAGGCTAGTTGCTATAATTGGCGGTGGTGGGGTGAGAAGCCTAGAAGATGGAAGGAAAGAAGTGTTGCCATTTTCTTCTTCTTCTTTTTGTCCCCCTCTGCTTCAGAACAGAATATATCAAACTGAGTGACGGAGACCTGCCTCGTAACTCATGGAGATTTAATGTGGCTTCGTGGGCCTGGGAAGCCGAGGTTCGTAGACTGCATTCAGTTTTCTTCCTAAAAAGGTAGGGAATTGCCCACGGGGTGTCACGCCAGCTCGCTCACATTTAGAATCCTAGCATCTTAGAATCCTACATGTCCTCGCGTTTAGAATCCTGGCATCTTAGAATCCTACGTGCCTGGGCCTTATTTGAGATTTGGATTCAGTAGGTTTGGGTGGAGCAGGTGTAAGTCTGATTTTTAAACATACATTCCAGGTGATTTTAGAAAATGGAATGTTTATTATTATTATTGTTACTAATTTATAATATATAAGTAAATTTCTACATATTATTTATTTATTGTATTATTTGTTTTTTATCATGGAAATTTTCAAGTAGCCAAAAAAAAAAAAAAAAAAAAAAACCAGAGTAATGAACTTTCATTCATGTATCACCCAATTCCAACAATTATGAATAATTTTGGTTTCCTGTATTTCCCCATTGAAATTTTGTCCTTGTATGTTTTAAAGCAAATACAGGCGTCAGGTTATTTCACCAGAAATTTTGAAGTATGCACCTCTAACTAATAACTTTTTTGTTTTTACATAACCACTCTGGCATATCATACCTAACAAAGTGGTTAATTTCTTAATGCCAGCTAATTCTCAGCCCATATTCAAATTTCCCTGATTATCTCAAAAATGTCTTTCCACCATTGGTTTGTTTAAATTATCCGAAGCAGGCTGCCCCATCTTTCTCCCGTGGAGTGGCTGGTGGGCTTGAACCGCCACCCTTTTGGTTAGCAGCTGAGCGCTTTAACCACCATACCACCAGGGCTCCCTAGATAGACAGCAACCTTCCTAATTATTGAAACTTTCAAAGGAGTCTCAGATGGGACCTTTGTCACCTCATCAGAGATAACTGCCAAGACGGGCATCAGCCACAGGCCACTGAGCAAATACTCCACTAGCCTGCTGGGTTGGTAGCGTTCCTGCACCCAGGTGGGGAAGACTGACCCTAAACATCTGTCATTGGCTAGAAGGGGGAGCTTTGAAGGCAGAGCCTCACTGGCAGAGCTGTGTCTTATCTGTATCCCCAGTACCCATACCAGAGCCTGGCCAACAGCAGGCATCCCCTGTGAACCTTCCAAAGGGGCCCCGAAAACATGGCTTCCGTGTAAATACTGTCTTTCTCCACGTTGTCATCAGTTTGGAAATCTTCTTTTCAAAAGCCATTTTATTAGTTACTGTAACAACCCGGGACTAGGTAGAGAAAACTAAACAGAAAAAATTAAAACAGCACTCATCAAGGCATGGAGCCCTGGTGGCGCAGTGATTAAGAGCTCGGCTGCTGTCATGGATTGAATTGTGTCCCCCCAAAATGTGTGTATCAATTTGGCTAGGCCATGATTCCCACTGTTGTGTGCTTGTCCACCATTTTGCCATCTGATGTGGTTTTTCTGTGTTGTAAATCCTCTATGATGTTAATGAGATGGGATTAGTGGCAGTTATGTTAATGAGGCAGGACTCAATCTACAAGATTAGATTGTGTCTTAAGCCAATCTCTTTTGAGATATAAAAGAGAGAAGCAGGCAGAAAGACAGGGGGACCTCATACCACCAAGAAACAAGAGCCAGGAGAATAGCGCGTCCTTTGGACCTGGGGTCTCTCTGCTGAGAAGCTCCTTGACCAGGAAAGATTGATGACAAGGACCTTCCCCCAGAGCCAAGAGAGAGGGAAAGCTGTCCTGTGGAGCTGGTGCCCTGAATTCAGACTTCTAGCCTCATAGACTGTGCAAGAATAAATTTCTCTTTGTTAAAGCAATCCACTTGTGACATTTTTGTTATGGCACCACCAGATAACTAAGACAAAGACAGCTGCTAACCAAAAGTTTGGCGGTTCAAATCCACCAGTCACTCCTTGGAAACCCTGTGGGGCAGTTCTTCTCTGTCCTATAGGGTCACTATGAGTCGGAATTGACTCAATGGCAGTGGGTTTGGTTTAGTTTTTTGGTATCAAGTCATAAATAATGATACTAAAATACCATGGAAATAATAGCCAGTTGGGTTGGCATGAAGAAAGAGAAGAGAGAATGGTAAAACTCAATATCTTTTTTTTTCTTTTAAGGTTTAAAAAAATACCCATTAAGCCTTCTTGGTCCTTTTTTTAATATTCACTTCACCGTAAGCCTTATCTTTAAAATGAGGTTGTAATGCTTAGCTGTGATTAGCATTAAATGAAATGGTAGCTAGAAACACTTAGCTTGCATCCAACTCCTAATGAATGATTCTGATCATTTTCTTCACACACAGCCCCTGAAGTCTCTGTCTCCTTATTTCTGTGGCTCTGAAATTCTGTGAATTTTTCTCCTGCTATACTGCAGTTATAATTATAAAAGTAATCACTAGTGTTTAATGTTCAGTCATGTTCTGTGTTAAATCCTAATGAGTAGAATTACTTGATTCTTGCTGACTGTGATCTTGGTATCTAATATAACCCCTCTCCTCCCTGGGGCATTAACGAGAGTGAAACGGAGGCCATCCTGAAAATCCAGTTGGAGGTGCAATATGTGCGAACCTCGTATCTCAGATGAGAATAAGGATGGTGTTTAAAGCTGATGTTAAGGTCCATAATTGGGGTGTCCCACCAGAAAGCCCCAAGAGTTGAGTGAAACAAACTCCATGATCATAGTTATGGATGGAAGAACATTGCCTACCACAGCTAACTCTTGTAATAATGAAAGTGTTCACTTACATAGTACTATGCGCCATGCACTGTTCTAAACGTGTGTGTGTGTGTGTGTGTGTGTGTGTGTGTGTGTGTGTGTGTAAACCCATTGCTGTTGAGTCAGTTCTGACTTATAGAGAGTCATAGAGAGAGAGCCCTAATGGCACATTGGCTTAGCGCCTGGCTGCTAACCAAAAGGTCAGTGGTTCGAACCCACTAGCCACTCTGTGGGAAGAAGATGTGGCAGTCTGCTTCCATGAAGATTTACAGCCTCAGAAACCCTATGGGGCAGTTCTGTTCTGTCCTATAGGGTTGCTATGAGTCAGAATCTACTTGAAGGCAGAGGGTTTGGTTTTGGTTTACGTGTATGTGTGTGTGTGTGTGTGTGTGTGTGTGTGTGTGTATGTATATTTATAGGTATAGATGCTGGAGATTTAATGGTGAGCCACAAGGACAAGGTTTCTACTTGCAGAGCCTGCAGTATACAGGGGAAGTGGCATTGCTCCAATAACCCCATGATGAATGTGAATTACACTGAGGTTTCATATTCCCATGAGGGAATGGACACGGTGCCATGCAGATGTATGCAGGAGGGGTTTGCTTTTCTGAGGACGTAGTGACTGAGCTGACCCATGAAAAGGAGTTCCTTGGTGGGACAGGAGGGGAATGAGGCAAGGCAAGGCTGAGAAGCTGGGAGGTGAGGGTGGCTGCCTGGAGCCCAGGGAGCAGTGGGCACTGAGATGAGGGGTGGGCCCTGTAAGCCCCTGGGAGGACTTTGGTCTTTAAAGCAGGAGGAAGTGATTAAAAGGCTGTGATTGGGGACACCATGACCAGATTTCTGTTACTGTAAGGTCACTGCAGTATGGGAAGAAGGGGAAGGGCCTGAGGGACTGGGGAAACGAGCACAGACTGAGACTCAGCTGAGCGTGTCGGAGAGGCCAAGGGCATAGGGGGATGGCTCTGTGCCCATGATTCTCTCCTTTGGGAGGCTTGCGTTTGCATTTGTCTTCCCATCATGCTCTGGGCTGTCTTCTAGGTGCCAGCCAGCATCCGACAGGAAGAGTCAATCTCTGGGACACACATGCATGTGACCCAGCAATGGTGGCAGGAAGCACGGAGCCCATCCTGGCTGCTCTTCGAGTTACAAAACCTAGAATGTTGAGATGCGGGCCCCTCTGGCTGGCGTCTCATCCACCCTGCAGGACCTAGTGTTAAGTCCCGTCTTCCTTGATTTCGCTGCCTGCTTTAATCTCTCCTGCTCTGAACTCCTGTGGGATCTTGTCGTTTCTTTCTAGTTTGGGGTTCACAAGGGCAGTGCTGAGTCTTTGTGTGCAGGTGGGCCTCCTGCTGCACCCAGGTGGACAGCAGTGACTTCTGTCCTCAGATTTTCAGCAGCTGGGCTCTCCGCGCGGGAGGTGGGGGGTGGGGGGGTGCTGACAGCAAGGGACAGAGTGTTTGTTTCACTGCATCATACCGAGAACAATAGACATTAGAACTACATCTGTTAGAATCACTGAACGTAGACGTTAGCTTATGTAACAGTCTCTGAATTTAAACAGATAATTACACTACCGTTGAGAGAGGGGCTTTTTTTTGTCTGTCTTGATGCTGTGACCCCAGCACCCAGAAGAGTGCAGAGTGCTTGGCACGCAGTAGTTACTCAGCAGATGTTTGTGGAGTGAATGAATGAATGAATAGGAGCCCTTATTACATGTCAAACACTGTTGTAGGTGCTTTACTTGGACAATTTCACTTCATCCTTACGGCAGCTCTAGGAGCCGAATGTATTGTTGTCTCTAAAGCAGTGCTGCCAGCAGACAGAATGCCAGCCAGGCATGGAATTTCAAATTGTATAGTAGTTACATTAAGAAAAGAAAGGGAAACTTAAGATTCATTTTAAAATGTGTTTTATTTAACCCAGTATATCTAAACTATTACCATTTTAACATAACATCAATACAAACTATTAATAAGGTGTTTTGCATTCTTCATGTTGTTGTTGTCCTAAGTCTTTGAAATCCAGTATGTGTTTTATGAATTCAGACCAGCCACGTTTCTGGCAGTCAGTAGCCACGTGTGGCTAGTGGCTACCATACTGGTCAGCAGAACTCTAAAGCATAGGATAGTTTCCAGAGTCACAAGTTATCAAGTGGCTAAGTTGGAAGAGCTGGGATTCAAACTGAGACCACCTGGTTCTAGAACTGTGTTCTTAATTGTTCTTCATGTTGTCTTCTACGAGCTGCAGTTTAGACCTGATTTAAGAACCACCTAGATATGGTTAGGCAATGCGTTCCTCTTTAATTGTTATGCAGTTCCATTCAGTATAATCCTAAGATTCCCTGAGGTGTGAATAGAAGATATTTTTCCAATTCCTGCTGAACCTTTTCTTGGCATCTGTCTCGTCCGGGGCTCCTTGCCTGTTCCAGGACTTGAGGCCAGCTTGCTGTCAGAGTCCTTCCATGAGGATGCCTCAGGCAGGGTTTCTCTCTGTGATAGGTGCAAATGGTGCACACGGTCCCTTCACTTTGCTTCGACTTTCTGAAGGATGGGAAAGCATGGCCTTCATCCTGCACATATTCCTGACCACAAACCCCTGCTGCCTTCCCCTTGACTCCCTTGCTGTTTCCAATGCATTGTGATCAAACTGAAAGAGGAAGAAAAGCGCACCGTCCCCCCACCCTCCACGAATGACTTTCTGTCAGAAAGAAGTCTCTTCCTGTGTCTTTGAATTTAGAGTTGTGTCATTTCAGTGTTTAAACTGCATAACCCATTACAGCCCAGCGTAAGATGCTTTATTTTGGATAAAGACTGCTTTTTAAAAGGGGGAAGCTTACTCTTGTTTTTTTTCCTTCCTGTTAGAATTTAGTGCTTACATCCTGCAGATATAAGAAGTGGTCACCTTTCCATCCTTTAGCACTTGGTCATTGTTTCGTGTTCTATTGTTGCAAAACTAACAACCCTAAATTTAGAGGCTTAAAACATTCGTTCTAGTTAGTTCATGATTTTGTGGGCCTGGAATTTTGGAAGGGCTCAACTGGGCGGTTCATCTCTGGACAGCGTGGCATAGCTGGGGTGGCTGGGGAAGGATCCACTCTGGGATGGCTTCTTCACCCACATGTCTTGGGCCTCAGTGCTTCCTGGCCTCTTTTGCTTTCCACGTGGCTTCTTATCCTCCAGGATCTTTCCAGTGTATCTTGGGCTTTTCACAGAAGGGCAATTTTATGATCGTTGCCATCCTTACATAGTGACTGACTTCCAAGAGGTAGGAAGCAGAAGCTAGCAGGCCAGTTGTTACCTGGACATGGCTCAGCATTACTCTGGCCATACTCTATGGACGGAAGCAGTCACAGGGCCCAACCAGATTCAAGAAGGTGGAGAGAGAAACAGATTCTACCTCTTGATGAGGATTTGGCAAGGTCACATTGCATGAGAGCATGTGTGATGGGAAATATTGTTGCAACCACTTACATGCCTGCCAGTTATATGCAGTCTTGGGTGGTGTCCATTTGTCTCATGTGGGCACATCTTTTCTGCCATTGAGGTGATAAATATCTGTTTATACTTTATTCTTGTATTCTCTACAGGCCAACAATGTATTCAGATTCATAGTAAGCACTAAATAATTATTGTTGATTTGCTGCTATAGTATTCTAAAGATAAATTAATAGTTGAAATTTTAGGAAAAAATATAAATACCTATTTATATCTTACGTGAATACTGGCTTTAGTCAAATGGGTTTACTTACATTGCCCAGATGTGTTATGTGTTTTTCCTGTACTGTGCCTGCCCTTACCATCCCCTTCTGTCTTTCGAAGTGGTCCTTCATGATGCGTCTTACAGCCATCCTGCTCCATCAAGTCTTCTCAGATTCATTCAGCCTCTTGTGGTTAATCCATTATCTCTGCTCTAGACATTTGTGCTGATTACAAAATGATTTTCTCTCAGCTCCAAATCCACCCTTCTGTACCCTGCTTTGGAGCCCTGGTGGCGCAGTGGTTAAGTGGTTGGCTGTTAACCAAAAGGCTGGCAGTTTGAATCTACCAGCTGCTCCTTGGAAACCCTATGGGACAGGTCTCCTCCGTCCTGTAGGGTCGCTATTAGTCAGGATCGATTTGAAGGCAATGGGTATACCCTGCCTTGTGATTCCGGGGCTGGCCCCGTGTAGCGCACATTTCTCTTTTTTGACTATCTTCCCTAGTTTCCACCATTAGGAGACACTAGAAGGAGACTGGAAGGCAATGGTGGGACGTAATGGGCTTGCCGCTTCCTGTTTGCTTGCTGTTTCTGTCAGTTGCCTCAGCAATCAGTGGCTGTTCACCCTGGCAGTGGTAGGTAGTTCTAGATTCCAGCTCAACTAGCTGACGTAATGTCTCAGATACATCAGTCCCATTTGCACAGTGCCCTCTGCTCTGGAGTCTGCATTCCAGATCCACCAGACCACTCCCCAGAGCTCCTGTTAGCAGCACCAGCCAGGTAATGCCACCTGGGTCTCAGCTCCACAAATCTTCTCCTCCAAGTTTCTAGGTCTGATACCCTTCTGTTCCCTCAGCCCTGGGCATGAAGGGACTTCCTGCAGTTACAGTCTGTGTTACATCAGCATTCTGCCTGTGTGTTCACAACCCTCCACCACTAATTCCTTATGCTGAATTGTCTCTGTTGGAGTATCTCGAGTGTTCTCTGCTGTCCTGATTGGACCCTGAGAGGTACACCATCCATACCACTGATCTCATAGTTGTGTACTGCCTTGTGATGTTACTTCCAAAGCTGCCCTAAACGTTACTTTACATCTTTTATTATTACTTCACCATGTTTTTCTTGTTTCTCCCCTTATATTTTAAACTCCTTCAGACAAGAGACCATATCTTACGGTTCCTTTTATTTCACATAATATTTTGCATTGTGTCTTGCACTTAGTGTCCCTGACTCATAGTAAGTGCTTAGTAAATGTTAAAAGAATTTGAATGGGTTTGGCAATCAGGGATAGCAGGTGAAGGATGCACGTCCTCCCTAAGTGATCATGGCAAAGAGATCAATTGCTCAGAGGGACAGAGGTGTTTTCCTGCAGAGATGTTATTAATCTGTGAGCTGGTGGCAGATGGGACACAGCTGTAGAGTGGATATCCCAGGGTAGTTAGTTTAATAGGTGGTGTTCTCTGTCAGCTGAAGTGCTTTAAACCGATATTTTAAAAATATTGGGTTGTTTGAGGGGGTCTGGGGGCGCAGTGGTTAAGTGTTTGGCTGCTGTTATGGATTGAATTGTGTCCCCCAAAAATGTGTCAACTTGGTTAGGCCATGATTCCAGGTATTGTGTGGTCCTCCATTTTGTGATTGTAAAATTTTCCTGTGTTGTAAATCCTAATCTCTGCCTGTGGTTAATGAGACCAGATTAGATTATGTTAAAGAGGGTTAGGGTGGGATTGTAATACCCCTACTAAGGTCACATCCCTGATCCAATATAAAGGGAGTTTCCCTGGGGTGTGGCTTGCACCGCCTTTTATCTTACAAGCAATAAAAGGAAAGGGAAGTGAGCAGAGAGTTCGGGGGACCTCATACCACCAAGAAAGCAGTGCCGGGAACAGAGCGCTTCCTTTGGACCCGGGATTCCTGCGTGGAGAAGCTCCACGTCCAGGGGAAGATTGATGAGAAGGACCTTCCTCCAGAGCCGACAGAGAGAGAAAGCCTCCCCTGGAGCTGCTGCCCTGACTTTGTACTTTTAGCCTACTTTACTGGGAGAAAATTATCTTTGTTAAAGCCATCCACTTGTGGTATTTCTGTTACAGCAGCACTAGATAATGAAGACAGCTGCTAACCAAAGGGTGGGCAGTTCAAATCTACCAATGGCTCTTTGGAAACCCTATGGGGCAGTTCTGCTCTGTCTCATAGGATTGTTATGAGTCAGAATCGACTTGATGGCAACAGTTTTGGTTTTTTGTTGGTTTTGGGTTCCTTGAAGTAATCTTCTGCTCAAGTTGAAGCAGTTCTGGATTATGGACTGCTGGGGTTACTGCAGCCCCGTGTTTCATATGTTCCAGTTAGTTTTGAAAGCATCTTGTCTGGAGCACACACCTGGCCCGGGGTATAAAAATTAAAGTTATTTAAATAAATTATTTAAATTTACACTACCAAAATAGATATGGGATGATTTTTCCTTTGATGTTTGTAATATTAACCTTCTGTGAACTTACAGGTTTAGAATAAAAGTCTTTACGGTTGTATTTAAAAGTCTTTACGGTTGTATTTAAAAGTCTTTTTTCAATACAGCATCTATGATTGTTTATGCTTCAGCATGTTATGGTAATGTGGAAATTACTTTGTTAAACTTCTTTCCATCTTTTCCTCCAGGCAGCCCCAAACCTTCCACCTGATCAGCATTTAATTTCCTCATCACATTGCTTTTCTGTGTTGAATAACCTCCAAAGGTCTGCCTTTTCAGCTTTTTCTAGGCTCTTACATATTTAAATGGAAGGTAACTCCTGCCTGATTCTTGATCTGCCTTTGCTCACCTGAATGTGAGTTTTGGTAAAATACAGTATTTATTCAGTTGTTAATAGTTGGATAATGGGGATTTCCATGGGTATCTTTTGCTTTCTTTTTTGGTCAAACGAACATGTTGGTTTTATAATCTTTGACATTTGGTCACAAAATAGAAGGCAGCAAGGTGAGCCTTTCTTGCTTCTTTCTTGTTAATGAGTCTATTACAGACATATTTGGAAAATGATTAATGACCACAGTAACATCAATACTAATTGCAAACCCAGTGATCTGAAGATACATTTCTCTGTTGAGTATGAAAATAATCAAGTAAATTAAAAAACAAAAAAACAAGCTCTAACTCATATGGCTTTCCTTGGTTTAGAAAGTACAAATTTAATCATCCATTTCTTTAACACGACAGTCTTAAGGATAATGTTTTCTTTGTTTTTATTTTGTTAATTACCCTTTAACTTGGGGAACTACTGTCATGAAATGAAACTCATTACTAACTGTTGTTACCCAGCCTCATGCCCTTGGCTACAGTGTTCCCAGCACCTCTTCTTTTTGCCTCAAAGACTGATTCATTTTTTTGGGTTCAGAGATAATTTTGGTGCGTTAACAATACTTGGTGCTTTCTGATTTTAGAGTGTGATTTAAAATAAATCTAATTAAAAATTTAGTGTGCTTGCACAATTATTTGTGGATCAAGAATTATTTGTGTAGAATACTACACATCTATGAAGAAGAATGATGAGTCCGTGAAACATAACATGGATGAATTTGGAGGACATTATGCTGAGTGAAATAAGTCCATCACAAAAGGACGGATATTGTATGGTCTTTCTTTTATAAAAAGTCAAGAATAGGTATACACACAGAAAGCAACGTTCTTTGTTGGATTCCAGCGAAGGGAGAGGAAGGGGGAATCACTTGCTAGATAGTAGACACGTGTTACTTCTGGTGATGGGAAAGGCGATGCACAATGTGGATGACGTGTTTACAAACTGACCAAGGTAAATGAACTGAGAGGTTTGCAAGAATAAAGGACAATCACGGTAAATGTTTAACATATACAATTTTGCAACAACAGTAATAACCAAAAATATGTATGTGATTGCAGAGGTAGGTATGTATGCTATATGTGTTGTTCTTGCTGTGGTTGTTAGGTGCCATCTAGTCCATTCCAACTCATAGCGACTTTGTGCACAACAGAACAAAACACTGCCTTCTCCTGCGTCATCCTCACAGTCGTAGTTATGCTTGAGCCCGTTGTTGCAGCCACTGTGTCAGTCCTTCTCGTTGACAGTCTTCCTCTTCCTCTCTATGTGTATAGGAAGGTATATGTGAGTACATACACGTGCATGTATACGTATATTTGTAGACATAAATATATACGTTTGGGTATAAAATCTCAAATCCACTGCCATCAAGACGATTCCGACTCACAGTGACGTTTTAGGACAGAGTAGAACTTCCCCATAGGGTTTCCAAGGCTGTAAACCGTTACAGAAGCAGACTGCCACATCTTTCTCCCGCAGAGTATTGTGGATTCGAACTGCCAACCTTTCAGTTAGCAGCTGAGGCTTTAACTATTTTGCCACCAGGGCTCCTCATGTTTGAGTGTACTACATATATATTCATATATATAATAAAGCACGTGGGGGCACAGTTACAAAGACCTCCTAGACATATCCAGACACCTCACAGGATTGGGTTACTGGGTAAAAGGGCTTGGGACCATAGTCTTGGACAACTCAGTCAGTTGGCATAACTAAGTTCATAAAAATAATGTTCTACATCCTAGTTCAGTGAGTAGCGACTGGGACCTTAAAAGCTTATGAGTGGCCATGTAAGATACAACTATTGATCTTATCCCATCTGGAGCAAAAGAGAATGAAGGAAAACAAAGACTCAAAGAAGAAGCTAGTCCACAGGACTAACAGCCCACACGAGCCATGGCCTCTTCTAGCCTGAGACCAGAAGAACTAGATGGTGCCTGGCTACTACTGCCGACTCTTCTGACCAGGGACATGATAGAAGGCCCTGGATAGAATGGGAGAAAAATGTATAACAAAACTCAGAGTCCTAAAAAAGATCAGACTTACTGGACTGATAGAGACTAGAGGAAGCTCCAAGATTATCACCCTAAGATACCTCTTTAACTTGGAATTGAAGCCACTCTTGGAGGTTCTCCCTTCAGCCAAATAATAGATCAGCTTTATAAAATAAACAGTATCACACATGAGGAATGTGCTCCCTTAAACAGTCAACTATATGAGACCAAATGGTCAACATTTACCCAAAAGCAAAGATGAGACGGCAAGGAGGGACAGGGAAGCTAGATCAATGGAAACAGAACAAACAGAATGGAAATAATGAGAATGCTGGCACGTTGTGAAAGTTGTAACCAGTGTGGTGGAACAATTTGTAACAAAAATTGTTAAATGGGAACCTAATTTGCTATGTAAACTTTCACCTAAAACACAATTTTATATATATATATATATATATATATATATATATATATATATATATATATATATATATAAAATTAGTTGTGTATCCATGGAGTGATAAATCAAGGCACTGTGGCAAAATCCATGGCTGTTTTAAGGTTATGAAGAGATGGCTTTATAGCTTTCAAAAGTGTTTGAAAATTAAATGTTTGATTTATAAGGGCTGTGTACACACAGGGCTCAAATTATTCATGTATCGTTTGGGAAATGTTAAATGCTTAATGTTCTGACATTATGTGATAATTGCTATTCTTATATACGGTGTCTAAATCTTTCTGGGAGCGGGTGAGGGTGGCATTGATATACAGGAGCACATGCTTCGTGTGCGAGTAAATCATTGTTCCATTGAATTAAGGCCAAGGAGGGAGCATTCAGTGGAACTTAGAGTGATATTACAGTATCTGGTGCTGTTCTAATCAAGAAATATGTAGCAGTGCTTGTGAAAAATGGGCAGAAATACACAAAAATCCACTAAGGGGAAAAGGCAATCAGAGATTTATCAGTGATGCTCTGCTTGAACTTTCCAGGAATCACAGCCATCACGTAACAGAGTTGTTTTTCAAGGTTGATGCCATTTTCATTCTCTCTTTTGCATTGGTCCCCCTCTGATGACATGCATTAGAATCACTACACTTTGTGGGTGTTTATTCATTAATGTATTGGAGTCCTGACTCCGTCACTGGCCAGCTCGGTAAGCTTGGGCAATTCTCTGTCTCTCTGAGCTTCAGTGTCCCATGTGTAAAATGGGAGTAACAATCATAGCTACCCCTGAGGATTAGTATGAGTGAATGAGAAGATGAACGTGAAGCACTTAGCACAGGACCTGGCACACAGTAATCACTTAGTGTTGCTATTATTATTATTTACTTTCTTGCAGGTGTTGTGTGCCATCGAGTAAAATGAAATCCTTGACAACCTCAGTATTTTTTCCATTTATCATGATGTTGCTTTTTGGTCCAGCTGTGAGGATTTTTGTTTTGTTGAAGTGTAGTCTATACTGAAGGCTGTAGTCTTTGATCTTCATCAGTAAGTGCTTCAAGTTCTCTATGCTTTCAGTTCTTGAAGGTAAAACCAAACCCAACCAAACCCATTGCCACTGACTTGATTCTGACTCGTAACCCTGTAGGACAGAGTAGAACTGCCCCATAGGGTTTCCAAGGCTGTAAATCTTTATGGAAGCAGACGACCACATCTTTCCCCTACAGAGAAGCTGGTGAGTTCAAACTGCCAGCGTTTTGGTTGGCAGTTGAGCACTTTAACCACTGTGCCACGAGGGCTTCTCCTTCTTGCAGGTGGTGTTGTTATATGCCATTCAGTCTCATCCAACTCATAGAGACCCTATGTACAACAGAATGAAACACTGCCCTGTCCTGCGCCATCCTCACGGTTGCTATGTTTGAGACCATTGTTGCAGCCACTGTGTCAGTCCATCTCATTGAGGATCTTCCTCTTTTTCACTGACCTTCTGCTTTACCAAGCATGATGTCCTTCTCCAGGAACTGGTTCATCCCAATAACATGTCCAAAGTAAGACAAAGTCTTGTCATCCTTGCTTCTAAGGAGCATTCTGGCTGTACTTCTTCCAAGACAGATTCATTTGTTCTTCTGGCAGTCTATGATATATTCAATATTCTTCATTAGCACCATAATTCAAAGGCATCAATTCTTCTTATTCATTGTCCAGCTTTCGCATGCATGTGAGGTGATTGAAAAGACCATGGTTTGAGTCAGGTGCACCTTGGTCCTCAAAGTGACATCTTTGCAGATACTTATCCACAAAAAAAAAAAAATAAAAGATAATCACCTTGAAGACTAAGGTGCGCCTCACCCAAGCCATGGTGTTTTCAATTGCCTTATATGCATGCGAAAGCTGAACAGTGAATAGTGAAGACCTGACAAGAATTGATGCCTTTGAATTATGATGTTGGCGAAGAGTATTGAATATACCGTGGACTGCCAAAAGAACGAACAAGTCTGTCTCGGAAGAAATACCGCCAGAATGCTCCTTAGAAGTGAGGACGGCGAGACTTCGTCTCATGTACTTTGGACATGTTATCAGGAGGGCTTAGTCCCTGGAGAAGGACATCGTGCTTGGTAAGTAGAGGGTCATTGAAAAAGAGGAAGACCCTCAATGAGATGGATTGACACAGTGGTTGTAACAATGGGGTCAAGCATAACAAGGATTGTGAGGATGGCGCAGGACCAGCCAGTATTTCTTTCTGTTGTACATAGGGTTGCTACTGTCGGAACTGACTGGGTGGTACCTAACAACAACAACAACATCTGCAATTATTTGACATTGGGTGAAAGGTTCAGTGTAAAAGGGACTGGGGAAGTAAGTAAGGAGAGAGTATAAAATTGGTGACTTTATCCTAAAAATGCTAATATATGCAAATGGTACTCTCCAAGTAGACATAAGGATCTAGGAGGCCCCACCTAATGTGTGTAGGCGCTGGTTGGCTAACTCCAGTTCTTCTCTTTGCCTTATAGAAGGGAGTTCCAGATTCACTTTTCATATAGTTTGACCTGTGTCGAGGAACTTGATTCCTGCCCTTGACAATGGGGAGCCCGGTCTGCAGGAGGAGGGAGAGTGCTCCTTACCTCCAGTCACCACTTTTCTTTCCTGGAAATCAGAAGTCAGAGAGACAGGCAGTACCTTGCAGTTGAAGGTGATATATAAATGTGTATCGTGGGTATAGGGATGAAGGGTAGGAGGGGACCAAGTAGGCTAGGTAGTCTGTGCCGGTATTAGGCAGTGAAGTTATCAAGCATCCACTGAGATCCAATTCTATGAGGAGAATTTACTTTATTAGTTACTAATACTGGAGAAAAACCAAAAATATGAAAAAATCATGGTATGTTGCCCTTGAGAATCATACCACCTAAAGACTGGAAGTTCTGAGGGGTTCTGAAAGTGTCCAGGATCTCTCTCTCAGCCTCTCTCTCGCACACACACACACAAGCCCACAAAGTGACCTACCAGTGTATGGGGAAGTTAGTGACACTGTCCATGGCTGACCTGTCTGGATTTCTTCATGCTCATTGCTTCTTCCCTGAACTTTGGAGCCAGGATGGTTGAAGCCCTGATGTTTTGTTGGTCTAGGCTGGTGCTGAAGAGAGAGACCCCAGATTCCAGTGGAGCTAAGGATAATAGTAGATACTCGAAAACAGTGGTTCTCAAACTTTATTCTCAAGACCCGTTTACACTCTTACAAATTATTGAAGACCCCAAAGAACTTTTGTTTATGAATGTTGTATGTATTGATAGTTACCATAGAGATTAAAATATTTATTAGTTCATTAAAAATAACACTAATAAGCAAAATGCTTATTGACATAAATAGCATTTTAATAAAGAACAATTAAGTTTTTCAAAACAAAATCAGAAGAATGGCATTGTTTTACATTTTGTGTGTGTGTGTGTGTGTGTAAATTTCTTTAATGTCTGGGTTAATAGCAGGCAGCTGGGTTCTCAGAGCTGCTTCTGCATTCAGTCTGTTGTGGTGTCACATGTCAAATGGTCTCTGGAAAGCTCCCTGGTACACTCGTGAGATGATGTGAGTGCAACCGGCAAATAACATCCTAGTATTAATATGAAAATAGTTTTGACTTCGTGTTGTTGTTAGGTGCCATCGAGTCGGTTCCAACTCATAGCAACCCTGTGTACAACAGAAGGAAACACTGTTGGGTCCTGCGCCATCCTCACAATCATTGTTATGCTTAATCCTATTGTTGCAGCCACTGTGTCAATCCATTTTGTTGAGGGTCTTCCTCTTTTTTTGCTGACCCTCTACTTTACCAAGCATGATGTCCTTCTCCAGGGTCTGGTCCCTCCCGATAACATGTCCAAATTATGTGAGATGTAGTCTTGCCATCCTTGCTGTTAAGGAGCACTCAGGCTGTACTTCTTCCAAGGCAGATTTGTTCTTTTGACAGTCCATGGAATATTCAATATTCTTCGCCAACACCACAATTCAAAGGCATTAATTCTTTGGTCCTCCTATTCATTGTCCAGCTTTCGCATGCATAGGAGGTGATTGAAAACACCATGGCTTGGGTCAAGTGCACCTTTAACCTCACAGACCTCCTATAATGAAAGCTGGAACACACTAGCTAACTTCAGTGGGAGGAAGCAGGGGTGTTACGATTTCATAATTTGGGGACTCTTAGGAAGCCGTCAGTTAGTGCCATAATTTGGGAGTAGGACCTTGGCTCTGGAGTCAGACAGAGCCCTCGTTCTGTCACTTCCTAGTTGTGTGGACGTGCGCAAGTTACTTAACCTCTCTATGCCTCATTTCCTCCGTCTTTAAGATGGAGTTTACAACAGTACCTGCCCCTGCTGGCTATTGTGAAGCTCCATGAGATCATGTACATCAAGCGTTTAACAGGTGGTGAGCACACACTGTTAGCTTTATTTCTTTTGTTACTATTACTGTTAAGGTACCAATCTGCTATGAACCTCAGTTTCCTCCTCTGCCAAATGAGGCTGGTCTGAGTGGTTTTGAAGGTCTCGCCCAGCTCTTATAGTCTATGATTTTGCTCTGAAGTCTTCCTTTCCCAATGTAGTAGAGCTAGGAAGTAGGGGAAGATGTATTCAATATCAGTGGTAAGGAAAGCACTTATTTTTCTGTTACTTTTGGTAATTTTCCCCTTTATAAATCTATTAAAAAAATTCAAGGGCTTTAAGAATAAAACTTGGTAAAAAAAAATGTTGTTTCCTTGGGAAAAAAAATTAAATTTAGCCCTTTCGGTTGGAACCAAGATAGGTATCAGAGCAAACAGAAATTTGAGAATTTGTTTCCAGACTCCATGGCTGTTTCAGGTCAAAGTTATAATAGGGTTTATCCCATGTCTAAATTTAATTGAAGGGTAAATGAAACCTTGTTGAAAGGTTTTGCTGACTCCTCAGTTTACAGAAATACAGTAGGTGATAGCCTTTTAACAGAAGGGGAGAGTGGGGAGGCCAGATCCACGGACAGAGGCCAAGGGGATAAACACGGGTTACAAAGCATATCGAAAGGGCAAGAGTAGACCTCCAGTTTGAGGAACCTGATCAAAAGAAATCAGTGCAAATTCTTTGGCTTAATTTTTCCTCCATTTTGACTTAAGTACTAGTCTCTGATACAGTGAAAAGCAGGCATAAAGCATATTAGAAAGGAAAGAAAACAAATGGTCTTAGAAGTAATAGGAAGCTTTATAACACATGCTGCATGCTGCTTTGTTTAAATTTCCCAGAGCCTTGGCTACAGAGCCGTGTGTGAAGGCATATAACGAACTTATTGGAGGGAAGTTCTTACAGGAAATACTGAAAGTACCATTGCTTAAGCTGTGGTTTGCCATGGACTTTCAAGGGGAGTACAGTAGCAAGGCTTGACTTTGGTGTGGAGATGTGCTAGAATTCAAATCACAGAAACTTGTGTTTATGGCAAGAAATAATACAACAATGCAAAACATTGTGGAATGTTAAAATTTTACATTTGGAGATGTCTGTCAAGAGAGCAGTAGTAGGGCTTAATAGATAGAACTACTTACCTGATATGAAATTGTATTGGTAATTTTGATATGGCTTACACCACTGGAGTGATGCTTAATGTTGGCTTTTCCATCAAAAGCCATTTGATGAAATAATGGAAACCATGGGGTCTTGCAGGGTGAGAAACAGGCTGAGATTAAGTGAGCAAGCAACTCTGACAAAGAGGCATGTGTTTGTGCTCAAAGCTGTGATTGGGTATATTGAGAACTGTGTTATTTGTGGTAATCACCGGAAAAAGGAATTACATTTTTCATCTTTTTTTCAAAGATAGGTGCCATATTTTTATGTAAATAACACGCATGTCATATGTTTTTCTGCCAACTGCACAACCCCCAAACCCCCTTGTGCATTATTTTCCTAGGCACGCTATGCATGTTGTTTGTGTGTGGGGGGCGTTATTTATGTGGATGCACTATTTGTAAAAAATACGGTACATTTGAAGAAGAAGAATCTGGTTTGTTGCTGTTTACAACTTGCAGTCATTATCTCTCAACCTTATTCCCATGTGGAACTAGAAGTCATGGTCATCCTCTTGCAACTGTCATCTGCCTGAGTCTTCCCACCTATCCCAGAAAGTGTATGGAAGAAGTCCTAACAAGGCAGAGGGTCCTTCTCCTTTCTGCACAGAACAAATATATTCCCAATTCTGGACCCAAGCAGCTCTTCTGAGCTGGAGATTCTACGGCTCTGGCTGATGCTTTCAGGGAGCTGGGAAATCATTCTGTGGTTACATGGTAAAACAAACCAAACCACACCCCTTGCCATCAAGTCGATTCTGACTCATAGCAACCCTATAGGACAGAGTAGAACTGCCCCATAGGTTTTCCAAGGAGCAGCTGGTGGATTAGAACTGGGGACGTTTTGGTTAGTGGCCGTAGCTCACCGTAGCTCTTAACCAGTGCACCAGTGTGCCCTAATGGCTGAATTTGGGATCAGGCGTCCAGCTGGGGGTCCATCAAAATGGCAAGGGAGGGGATGAATAGCAAGAGAAGCAAGAGCAACTTTTCTCTCTGAAGGGCTGGGTGAGCCTGACCTGTAGGGCAGACAGTCTTCTGTTGATGAAATCAGAAGGTGCTTTGCCTGGACGCAGTAGGTGTTCAAGTAAAGTTTGATCAAAGCCCTCTACAGTACAACTAAGCAGAACATATCTATGTAGTATGTTCCTCTGATGATTAATTTAGAGAAAAGCCTGCAAATGGATCTCTTTTCTCTGTTTTTAATGAGACAATCTGCTTCGAAAAGAAAAATGATGACATTTAAGTTCCAGTACTGTCTGTCCTTTGTAATAGCTGGCACTTAAGCAAAGTTCTGTTGAGCTATGAAGTATGGCAAGAGTGTCTCCCTTCTTGAGACTGGTGGAGAGAATGATGACGGGGGGTTCCTGATATTGACTTCAATGCGAATTTGTGAAAACAGCTTGACTTCTCTGCCCCTCACTTTCAGTCTTTGGAGGGTGAAGATGCTTCCCTGGGGTAGAAATTTCTAGTGTTCAGCTCACCCGTGTCTAGTTATTTTCACATTTCAGGCTTTCTAGAAGGTTCACATTTCCCAGCTCATTTTGCAGCTCAGTGGGGCTATGAGATCAGTGTTAGCCACTGGCTTGTGGGCAAAAATGTGTGTTATTTTCAGACCAGAGCATTTAATTGCCATGGGAGACCACTAGCACTCTCTTATCCATTTTACTGTAACCAGCAACGATCCAGATGGTGGAGACTCCACCAGTTTGGGCGCCAGTGAGAAGGTAAACAGCAGAACTCCCTCCTTACCCTCACCCAAACCACCACCAGTGCCTGATGGACACGTATTGTGAGCAGAGGGTAAGGCTTTAAGTCACTGGGATATAGAGGCCAGTTGTCACCACAGCATAGCCTACTTTATTCTTCAACCAGACGGTTGTTTCATTTGTTTTTAACCCCTTCCCAACACACAGACCTCTGATCCTCAGACTTTAGAGTGCATAACAACCACATCCTGCTGATTCCATTTGCAGATTCCTGGGCCTCACTCCTAGAGAGTCTGACCTCGGTGGGTTGCTGTGGGTTCCGGGAATCTGCTTTTTAAACAGGTGCTGTGGGTGGTTCTGATTCAGGAGGGAGGACGGCATTTCAAGAAATGCTGTAAATCCGTGTCATGCTATTAAGATTCTGGCTATTATTTCTCAAGTTCTCCTAGTCAGACATGTTCAGACATTAGTAAAAGGTTAAAGGCATTTAGGGCAGGAATCAGCGTAATGAATATAAAGTTCACCAGCTCTGTTCCAAGGCTGCATGAAGCAGAGGTGAAGTGAAGGCACAGAACTGGTGATTAATATCCCCTACCACTTTCTAAATGAGAATTCCAAAGACTGTAAGTCATTTGGAAATTGAAGGGATGACCTGGAAAACAAGTAAAAATTAAGAAATGTCAGATGAGAAAGGGATTTGAAGACATGAAAGTAGAAAGCACCAAGGTACTTCCCCCGGTGTTAACTTGGTGGGGAGCTGGGAGAGTAGGGACCATGGTGACCCCAGCAGACTCTGTGGAGAGGTAGGAGAGTGAGGACTCCTGGGTGTAATTCCACTCGTGGGCCTTGGAGCGTGTATCTGGAACTCTGAGTTTGCTTCAGCATCTTGGTGGGTTATCACCATTCACAAAAGCTGTGGTCTTCCATGGATCCGAAGGAGCCACCGTTGTGGTCCTCTGGAGGTGGGTTCTGCTAAGTTTACAGAGTGAATTTGCTGCTGTAAGTTTTGGAATAAAAGATTTTTTTTTTTTTTGTAAAAGTGATGATTTTTATTCTATCTACCTCTTGTTCTCTGTTATTTCTAACAGCTAGAGAGATTGTTTGTAGACTTGTGAAGTTGGTAGCATTGCACCAGTTTGATAAATTCTGCCTTTGGTGAGTCATTTAAGAATCCTCCCTCTGGCCGTTCATCACTGGTGCTGAGTGACTGCCTGTAGCTGCTGAAGGCAGCGGTAGAGCCAGCAGCTGACAGCATGGTGTCTTCCGACAGTATAGTGACCTGTAACCTGTGGGGTAACTTGCATCAGAAGTGTGTCCGTAAAAGGGCCAACTGTCCACAGCAGGGCCATCTCATGAGAAACGGAGAGGGGCTTAGGGGTGGGCTTAGGGGCAGAGGGAAACAGGGTAATACCAACCTGAGGCACTGAAACAAGGAGCCAGCCCAGCAAGGGAAGAGGTGGTTATGCTGGCCAGTGTTTTAGGTGTCTTGAAATCACGATCTTACGCCCTCAACCAGCCTGTCTCCCCCACCTCCAACTATCTTCACAGGGCTGCACCACTCCCCAACCCTTACTGGTGTGTTGCTCACTTTGTGGTGGAGTGATTGCGCTTCCCCTCCCAGACTGCCTTTGCTGTTCCTTGTAAACACATTTTATCTGTATAAACATACTGATAGGTAGCAGAAGCAGTGAACAGCATGATTTGCTTGGGTTCCATACTGAGTGTTTGCTTAGACCTTTCACCATACACCCACCCCCGTCACATGTCCCATGCTTTATGCCTTAATTTTAATGGTCTTTGATTCCATGTAATTTAGAAAGAAGTTTTTGCTGCAAGAGAGGAAAAGCCAAATTAAACTAGCTTATGAGGGAAAATAAGTGTGTGTGAATGCATGGTATGTGTTGTGTATGCATGTATGTGTGTATGTGTCACATGACTGAAGAGTACATGGGTAGCTGACTTCAGGTATAACTGGATCTAGGTGCTCCAGTGATGTCAGGAATCTGTCTGTGCTTTCCTCAGTCCTGCTTTCTTCTATGATAGTTTTGTTCTCAAGCAGATTTCCAAAAGAGATGGCAGATCATCTATTGGCTTGCATTCTTTTAGGTTTGCAAAATCAGTGGAAAGAAAGCACCCCTTTCTCAGAAGTCCCAGCAGAAGTCCTAGGGCTGATGCTCATTGGCTCCCAGCTGGCTTGTCTTGGGTCATATTCTGTCCTTGAACCAGATAATGTGAATACTGTGGTGAACTGTGCTAACTGGCCAGGTCTTGGATACTGCGTGTTGGTAAACCCCACCTGAGCCATGTGAAAGGGGACAAGGGAAGGGAGTAGTTCCCCAAAGGAAAATTATAATATTCTCACAAGAAAGAGGAGAACTATCTGCTGGGAAGGCAAAGCCCAAAACTGTCTACTGTACAAGGTTAACACTGGTTAACAGGGGAATATGAAGTTTATAGTTGGCCAGGAGAAGTCAGAATTGGTTTTACTTCCTTCTCGGTCAGCCAGTCAGTATATGAAATGAACGATTCTGGTTGTCAGCAGTAACATCCTTTAATTTGACCTGCTTTAGGAACCATGAGAGAATTTGCAGAAATAAGATTAACGTTGCTTCTTATGAGTGTCACATAGTCTGAAGCCGTTCAGGATTTCTCTTATAAAGTTCCATTTTACTATAATATCCGAACTTGCCATTTCTGTGGAGAGGTATATGTCACATGCGTAGTTCACCATGTATTTGATTATTTCATATTTCATGCAGGACCCTATTGTTGCCTATAATTAAAGTCACTAGCTGTCATTCATGCAAATGTGAAGCAAAGTTCACCTTGACATTGAGGAAATTTCATTGGAAATAAGAACTCCACAGGTTCTGTGGCAGAATTCATGAGTGTAGTGGTTATGAAGGCAGGCTCTGGTCAAATCCCAGCCCCAGCACTGACTGAGCTGTGTGACCATGGGCATGTTACTAGCCTCATCTGTAAAATGGAATAACGGGACCTCCCTTGTAGTGTTTTTGAGGACTGAATGAGTGAATACATGTAAAGTACTTAGAACAGTGTCTGGTACATTCTAGTGGCCCAATAACTGTTAGCTATTACTATGTTTTAGATGTTGCTGCTGTTGTTGTTAGGTGCTATCAATTTGCTCTGACACAGAGACCTTATGCATAACAGAAGGAAACGTTGCCCATCTTCACGATCGCTGGTATGTTTGAGTCCATTGTTTTGGTCGCTGTGTCAGTCCATCTCACCGAGGGTCCCCCTCGCCTTCGTGAACTCTTTACCAGCCATGATGTTCTTGGCTAGTGGTTGGTCTTTCCTGATGACATGTCCAGAGTAAACAAGCCGAAGTCTCACCATCCTCACTTCTAAGGAGCACCTGGGTTGTATTCTCTCTCAGACCGATTTGTTCATTCTTCTAGGTTCTTCTTGTTAGTTACCATCCAGTTGATTCCAACTCATAGTGACGCCATGTGTGCAAAGTAGAACTGCTCCGTAAGGGTTTTAAGACTGTGACCTCTAGGAAGCAGATCGCCAAGCCTGTCTTCTAGGACACCTGCGCATGGATTTGAACTGCCAACCTTTCGGCTTGTAGTCGAACACTTAACCATTGGTGCCACCCAGGAACTACCTGTTGTTCTGGAACTCGATGGTACATTCAATATTCCTTGTTGACATCACAGTTTGAATGCATCAGTAGTTCTTCTGTCTTCGTTTTTCACTGTCCAGCTTTTGCATGCGTATGAGGTGATTGAAAAGATCATGGCTTGGGCCAGGGGTACCTTAGTCATCAAAGCAACGTCTTTGCTTTTTAAAACTTTAAAGAGGTCTTTTGCAGCAGATTTGCCCAAGGCAATACTAAACGAATAATTTATTTTCGGCTGTCAATCTCTATCAAACATTCAAGGAAGAAATGATGACAGACTTACACATGTTCTTTCCAAAAATAGGATAAGAGGAAACAAGTCCTAATTTTCCTAATACCAAAACCTGATAAAGTCATTACAGAAAAAAAAATTACAGACCAGTATTTCTCATGACCCTGGACACAAAAATCCTTAAAAAATCGTTAGCAGATTGAATCCAACAATACACAAAAGGAAAATACATCATGACCAAGTATGCTTTATCCCAGGAATACAAAGCTGGTTTAACATTTCAAAAGTTAATCAGTGTGATTAACAATATTAACAAACTAAAGGAGAAAAAAAAAAACAAAACATATGGTCATCTCAATATATGCAGGAAAAAAAATTGACAAAATTTAACAACCATTCATAATAAAACTTCAACAAACTAGAAAAGAACTTCCTAAAATGTTATTTAAGTTTGCATTTTTATTTATTTATTTTTTATTGTACTTTAGATGAAGGTTTACAGAACAAACTAGCTTCTCATTAAATAATTAGTACACATATTGTTTTGTGACATTGGTTACCAACACAAATAATTTCTTTTGTGAAGATCAGCACAAAGCTTGTTCCTGTGAGGCAGAGGTTAAAGATGCTCCAAATGTCCAACTTTTCCAAGCTGCTGTACCACTCCATCATCTCTGACATCAACTACTCTCTCTCCCCTCAGTACTCTCCTTCCCATCTTTAGGCTCCCTAATTTGATGCAACGTCTCACAGAACTCATGAACCTTATAAAGGAAATGGTTTATGCAGTTGTGGAGGCTGGCAAGTCCCAAATTCTTGGGTCAGGCATAGGCTTCTCCCGATCCACGTGGCTGCAGGGGCTGATGAACCCAAACTCGCAGTTCAGACCACAGGCTGCTGGCTCAAAAGGCTGCGGAAGCTGGTGAATCAGGTCACATGATAGCCTGCTGGCCCAGGGGGCTATGGAGGCTGGAAAATCCCAGAATCGGCTGGTTAGACAGCAGGCCTCTGTGGAGGTCAGTTGATCACGAACCGGGTGCAGGAACCAGATACAGAGAGAGCGCCTTGCCAGGACACACACATATATCTTAGATGCAGGCCACACCCCAGGAAAGGGTATAACTTTAGTAAGGGTGGGACTTAAGTCACACCCTCCTACAAGGCTATGACCCAAGACACACCTTACACCAGTCCTGCCTCATGAACATGTTGAGGTCAGGATCCACAACACATAAAATGGAGGATACACACAATACTGGGAATCATGGCCTAGCCAAGTTGACACAAAGCCTCAGCCATCACAGGTTCCCTACACCTTATTTGCATAATCCCACCCAGTCATTGTGTGTGAGTCACAAAGACCGTGGCTGGAAGGGTCATATTAAGTTATTCATTGCACTGCAAATACGTCATTTGATGTTTTGACTGCTGCTTACATGAATGTTGATTGTTGATCCAAGTAGAATGAAATCGTCGACAACTTCAGTTTCTTCGTCTTTTATCATAGTGGTGTTCTAAAACAGTTTACTCTCCTACCAGTGGGTCATGAGAATTCCCTTAAAGGGCTGTGTGGACTTCCACTATTTTTTTTAATTGTGCTGAAAATCTACATAAAACATATGCCATCTCCATAATTTCTACACGTACAATTCAGTGACATTGCTTACATTCTTCAAGTTGTGTACCCATTCTTGCTATCCTTTTCCAAATCATGCCATCACCATTAACATACACAATGCTCCCTAAACATAAACTCCCCTTCCCCTCCCTCTCACTAGATAACCGCTAATAATATTTGGTTCTATATATTTTTTTATTTCATATAATTGAGATCATACAGTATTTGTCCTTTTGCAACAGACTTATTTTGCTCAGTAAGATCTTTTCAAGGTTTATCCGTGTTGTGGCACACATCAACATCAGGACTTCATTTCTCTTTGTGTGTGTATATATGTATGTCACCACATTTTGTTTATCCATTCATCTGTTGATGGACATTTTGGTTGTTTTCACCTTTCGGCTGTTGTGAAAAGTGTTACAGTGAACAGTGGTGTACATGGACTTCCACATTTCCTTAAACTATAAAGAAAGAGTTAAGTAAGAAAAAATTAACTTGTAGACAAGATTGTGAGGGAATGTTTAAAGCTACTTAAGGATGTTTTCAAGCATCTTGGAGCATTTTCCAAGCATCTTTAATACAGCTTAGAAGCTTGCATCATGTGGGTTTCTGTGAAGTTCATTCAGGCACAAGAGGCAGGAGTAAAGGGGCTTTTGCTGTGCAGGTTGTACAGTCAAGTTGGGAGAGGAGGAGACACGTGAACAGATCATTAGAAAACAGTGTAAGGGGCACGTCATGGGCCAGGAGAGCATGGAGAAAAGAACTGGGCGAAGAATTGTCCTCTATTCATTAAAAAAGTTCCCATGAAGACTCCATTGGATTTTTCATCCATCCCAGGACTTCAACAAATACCCATACGCTGATGACACTCAAGTGGTTAAGCGTTCGGCTGCTAACCAAGTCAGCAGTTCCAATTCACCAGCCACTGCTTGAAAACCCTATGGGGCAGTTCTACTCTGTCCTATAGGGTCGCTATGAGTTGGAAATGACTTGATGGCAACAGGTTTTTTTTTTTTTTATTTTTATGACACTCAAGTATCTATTGGGAGAGCAGAAACTCCATTTCCACTGCTAGACTGAACATTTCTTCCTGGGAGTCTTGCAGGTCTTTTATAGTCTTCTGATCAGTTTACATATTTAAACTAAAATATATGACTTTTATTCTATAAGAAAGTTTAATGGTTCACCTCTCCATCAAATCCTGATTGAATTTCCTTCTTTAAAAAAATTACTGGACTTCCACCTCTAAAGTCATTTTTGCCCCTGTATGATGCTTAGATAAAATAGAATAAAATGAAAAGAAACCATCTTCAGCTCCCTTTGTCATCACCATATTTTAAAGTTTGTTCAAATGTGAAACATTATTCATACATGGTATTTAGAATTTCAGCAAGAAGATTAGTATAAATCTCTTATGATTTCAGGTGATTGCTTTTAATATTCTGAAAAGATTTTGATAGAGTAAATATTTCACTATTTTAAAAGCTGGCAAGAGCTGTTGGTCATAAAGAAAACAATCTATGTAACTCCATGATTCTAAAGTTAGATGTAAAATTTTAATCTTATCCTTAATTTATTTTAGTCTTTGAGCATCCATTTAAAAATTGATTTTGGATAGCATTATTCTTCCACAGAGACCAAAACAGAGTAGATAAGTGAGATTCTCCCAGTGCATAAGCGCTTTCCTGTGAATATATTGAACGCTCAGAATCTATACAAATGCTTTCTGTAAGGCTGCTTACTATGCATAGACGCTGATCAAAATGAAGATGACTAACGGTTATGTGTTTTTCATAGTTTACAAAGCGCTTTCGCATACATGACCTCATTTTATCCTCATGGAGGCCCTGTGAAATAGCTGCTGTCACCATTGTTTCACTTGATAAATGAGGAAGTAAAGGTGGGGAGAGTTGAAGGGACTTGCCAAAGGTCGCTGGGCAAGGACCCAGATCCCATCCAGGCCTGATAACTGCAGGTCGTTTGCCCTTCCCATCGGTCCGCGCCTCTCATCTCTCTTCACACCTTAGTTTACTCATCTTTAAAGTTTTCAGGACTGACATGAAAAATATTACATGTGATACCCTGTAAAGGTGCCTCACATGAGGAAGTTGACCCTTGTCATTCGTGAGTGACAAGAATTTTGGTTATTGTAGAAGGAATGAGTTGTCAGTGCACCAGCTCAATTTCTGTTTCCTGGTGCCATGCTGTCTAGTAGGGGAAGCTCAGTCAACCCAGCTTACACTTATTGCTTTTGTTTTATGGGTCAATTCAAAGTTTTCTTCCACCACCATCCTTCTCATGAAGGTTGCTTCTGAATTTCCAGAGGCTTTGCAAAGTCAGGGCCTCTAGAGTGGGTGGACAGAAGCATCAGGTCTACGTGTTTCACTTGTCCAGGCTGGCATTCTCTGAGCAGTTCGTAGTCCCATCTGGTCCCCGAGCATCATCATCTTTCTAGGCAAGCATCTGCTGAGAGGGCCGAGCTCCCAGCTGGCCTCTGCTAATCTCCTCCTCCGGCATCTGGTGCAGTGTGCTTGTTCTTACCACAAGGTGCTCAGCTGTGTTGACCTTTGGTGCTCTGTCTTCCTGGCTCTTGGCCACGCGGGGAAAAGGTCTCCTGCTCCTTAGGTCCTGTGGCAGGCTCTCTGCAGACATTTCTAGGCAGCTGCTCACCAGCCCTGAAAGCAGGGAGGCTTCTCTGCACAGCTTTCCCCTCCCTGAGCTGCACCTCATCTGCTAGTTCCTTTCTCCCCTGATGCCCTCCCTGCAGGGCGTTGCCTGGGTTGGAGGTTGGCGGGGGCAGGTAGTGTGCAAGGTTCCGTCCCAGGAACACGCATCACTGGCCTTCTGTCTTGCTTTCCCCCAGACTCTGCTCCTTTCTACACTCCAGAGATTTTGTTTCATTCAAGACTCCTATGAATGTTCAATTTAGTTTAATTGTTACTTAAGCATTAATTGCTTATTTACTAATTACTTAATTTCCTTTTATTCTCATTTCCTATTCCCATTCCCTCCTCCTTACCTATAACAACCATTTCAGCTTGTTTAATGTGTACTTTTCTGTTTGCCTTTTAAAAAATGTGTACTGTTTTACTTGCACGCATTTAAATTACACAAATTAATATTGTTCATATAATTATACATGATATTAATGATAATAAAGCTGTTATTTCAACTCGTGGCGCCCCATGTAACAGAGCAGAATAGCCCCATAGAGTTTTTTTGGCTGTAATCTTTATGGGAGCAGGTGGCCAGGTCTTTCTCCCATGGAGCTGCTGGGTTGGTTCGAACCATCAACCTTTCTGTTAGGATAATAATATCACACCTAATATTATTAAGGAGACCTGGTGGCACAGTGGTTAAGAGCTCGACTGCTAACCAAAAGGTCGACAGTACAAACCTACCAGCGGCTCCTTGGAAACCCTATGGGGCAGCTCTACTCTGTCCTGTAGGGTCACTATGAGTCGGAATCGACTCAGTGGCATCGGGTTTGGTTTTGGGTTTCATATTATTAAGATATTATCCCTTTTCTTTATCTGTTTTATCCTTATAGTAGGTAGGTGCCCATGGGGGATTGGCAAGAAAAGCAGATTGTTTCAATCTGCATATGAACATCTGAAATGTTTTTTCATTTTTGTTTATCTGGATAATTTATTCATTTCTGAACACATACTGAGGACTTCATAGGAGCTGGACTAAATACTGTCTAAGCACCGGGTTTACAGTGGTGGCAAACCAAACACCAGCTCAGCTTCCCGGCCATGTCTGTAGTCTTGCAGGTCTCAGTAAAGTCGGGTGTCATGCTGACAGGCCGGCGAGAAAAGCTGCAGGGCCTGTCCCAGATCCACTTCAGGAGGTAAAAGGGGAGCCAGGACAGTGGCTGAGCTGGGATGCCCCACTTCGGAGTCCGTAGGCTCCCTCACTGTGGAGTCCATGTGAGCCGGGTCCAGAGCTGCTGCTGCTGCAGGTATGGGAGCTAAGCAGCCCTGAGTGACTCAGTCCATTGCCGTGGCTTAAGTGAAAACAGAGCATTGCAAGAGTCACCGAGACCCAGAAAGGCATGTTCTACATCAGAATTCTTCAGCATACTCAGGCTGTGTAGATACGGAGCCCCAAACTTGAAGTCCGGGCACCTGTGGGTTGAGTGTATTCTCTTTCTGTGGCTGTGAGTTACACTCCAGGGCTGTTGGAGCACTGTGATAGTCCACCGTTTTGGCTGCGGTTTTTGTCTGCTGTCCCGTGGAGATGAGCATATGGCTCCTCTGTCTCGTTTGAGGTTAACCTTCAGCACAGAGGTGGCCGGGCCAGAGAGGGAATATTCCTGTAAAAATAAAACATGCACATACACACAGCCTTCTAAGTCTGGGGGACAGGATCGGAACCAGGGTACCTGTGGAAGTGGGCAATGCCAAGAAGAGGTGGTGAAGAGAGGCTAGAACTGCTTCATCTGAAGCCATTCAGGCTCCAGTCCCCTAGTCTTCTTCACTATTCCTTCGCCTTGCTTCCGAAGTACTTCCACCCCACCTGACCCTCCGTGCCTCCTCCCAGCATTCTGTGTGCCTCCGTTCAGGCAAAGCTCAGAGACACATGGCAGGCCACGCCTTGCAAAAATCATACTGATTTCTCCTCTCATTCTAGGAGATTTTACCTTGTTACCTTAGGAAATGCGGATGCAGAGGCCTTCATCTGTGATGTTTGATTTGCATAAAACTCAATCACTTAGACATTTCTGAGATACCATGTTCTTGTAAGAATGTATAGCCTTTGTCTGGGCGTGCACAGTGGTTCCTGTAATGCGTTTCCGAATTTCTTGAGAAATTCAATTGCGAGGCCGTCTGGTTCGGGGGTTTATGTCTGTGTCTTGAGTTAATCGTATTAGCTGTACATCAGCAGCAACAGCCTCCTTAGCTAACTGAGTCATCTCACAATTTCTGAACATATTCTGATTTTACCTTTGTTTTTGATGAAAGGAGTAGAGCAGTGGGGCTGCATCAAAGGATGTTCACAGAAAAGGTTGAAGGTAGTATTTCCCCCCTGGTTTAGTGTGTTTAATAGCTAAGGCGGGATTCTTCTGCTTTTGTTCCCTCCCCACCCCCTAATCGTAAGTGTAGAAAATGTTACTGGGAACATACACAGCATAAATGCAGACTGATAGTGATAACAGGTAAAACAGTCTTTCGTTTGTAAATGTATAGACAGGCGTAGTTACAGGGAAAGGCTGGAAGAATACGAAGGAGGTCAGTAGTTAGGCATTTAAGGAACTGTGACTAAAAGAAGACATGTAGATATACAAATGGAAGCGTGGAATTTTGCTGAGGTGACAGAATGAGTCACAGTGGTCAGACCTAGAGGAAGGAGAAGAGGTACAGGAGGTAGATGGGGAGGGGTGGGTGTGAGGAAGAACAAGCGAGGGAAGGTGGGTATGAGAATGGAAGCCTAAATCGCATGGGAAAATCCTACAACAAGTACAATACAGTGAGCTTGGGAAGGGAATGATCTTGGGAAGGGAATGAGCTTGGAAAGGGATGAGCTTGGGAAGGGGATGAGCTTGGGAAGGGGATGAGCTTGGGAAGGGGATGGGCTTGGGAAGGGGGTGGGCTTGGGAAGGGGGTGGGTTTGGGAAGGGGGTGAGCTTGGGAAGGGAGTGAGCTTGGGAAGGGAGTGAGCTTGGGAAGGGAGTGAGCTTGGGAAGGGAGTGAGCTTGGGAAGGGGATGGGTTTGGGAAGGGAGTGGGCTTGGGAAGGGGATGGGCTTGCGAAGGGGGTGGGCTTGGGAAGGGCTTGGGCTTGGGAAGGGAGTGAATGAATCAACTAGAGTATAAGTTGCCACAGTGATGGTCTAGTCATTTGTTTTCTGTTGGAAACCCTACTGCAGGCCTCTTTGGGATGAAAACCAGTGACCTAGGGTCTAAAGCCGTTGTATCCCATTAGCTGTTTTTTCAATCATCTTAAAGATGGAAAATCTGAAGGGCAAAGGAACATGATCCAGAACCTGGATCTGTGAACCTAATGAGAAGCCTGACCTGTTGGCGTGAGAAAGCAGGTGCCTTGTGCGCTTTTTTCCAAGAGCTTCACGCCAGGCGTGAGGAACGTGAGTGGAGTCTGGATACGCGGTTCTGGTGATGTTTCCCAGTTCTGGTCTCCTATACAGTTTCAAAGCATTTTACTTCTTCTTGCTCCCCCTTCTCTACCCTTCTGTTCTGAGTTGTAGGTTTTGCAAATGTTATCCATAAATACACAGTTTTTAACAATTCCATCTCTAGGACTTTATCTTATCGACAAGCTTGCACACGCAGGCGAGTGGCATTATCTTTAACAGCGAAAGAAAGGAGACAATGTCAGCGTCCATTGTCAGGGCAGCGTCTACAAGTACAGGGGTAACATTTAGAAAATTATTGTGAGCTTTTTGTTCTCTTTTTTCTGAGTCCGTGAGTGTGTCCAGTTAGTCGGAGAAGCCCGTCTGCCTGGGAGGGGAGCAGGACCAGCTTCAGACGTGCAAAGAAGATTCATGCAGCAAGCCTCGAAAGCCAGGCAGTTGTCTGCAGAGAAGATCTTCCAAGTACCATTTTGTCCTTCCTCCAACATAGGAAGGACCAGAGATGATATACTCCTGCCTCTGAGCACAGAGGAGCCCTGGTGGCCCAGTGGTTAAGAGCTTGGCTGGTAAACAAAAGGTCAGTGGTTCGAATCTACCAGCCACTCCTTAGAAACTCTATGGGGCAGTTCTACTCTGCCCTGTAGGGTCGCTACGAGTCGGAATCGACGTGTATGGGTACCGTGTGACCACAAAGCCATGGGGCTTTCTTCTTTATCTTTAATGGCAGAAGGAACTTTAAAGTAAGGGAAGTAAGAGAAAAGCCTGACTCTTTTCTACCCTGTGAGAGTCAGGGAAGAAGGACAGGAAGTCAGTGAGATAAAATGTGTTCCAGTTCTCCTCCTCCCTGATTCTGGCAGGTGGGGAGCAGACAGCCGATAAGGGAAGAGGACCATTAGGCAGAGGGTGCTCTGTGTCGCCTCCCCACTAGCATTTGGAAACAGATCTCTGGTGGGGTTGGGGGGCTGCACCCTCATCCACAAACCTTGATAGCACGCGTTCAACTTCTGCATGGTTCCAGCAAACCGGGCAAAAAGAACTGGAGGTTTTTGTTTTTTAAAGAACCCCTCAGTGAAAGCAGAGTTTAATGTCGTTCTTCTTCTTTTTTTTTTTATTGTACTTTACATGAAGGTTTACAGGACAAATAGTTTCTCATTAAACAGTCAGTACACTAATGCTGTTATTCTTACCTAGAAGAATTGTGCTCTATGGCTAATGAAGCTGAGTTTGGGCAACTGATCACTGGTGTGAAATTCCAGAAGGAAACGGCAAATGATCCAGTCTTCTTAGTGACTCTCAGAGCTCTAGGTTGTTGTTGTCAGCTGCCCCCAAGTCAGTCCACGACTCATGGCAACCCCATGCACAATGGGACTGGACCATCGTGATCCATATGGGGTTTTCGTTGGCTGATTTTCAGAAGTAGATTTTCAGGCCTTTCTTCCTATTCTTAGTCTGGAAGCTCCGCTGCAACCTGTTCAGCATTTTAGGAATACGCACGCCCCCACTGACAGATGGGTGGTGGCTGTGCATGAGGTACACTGGCTGGGAATTGAACCTGGGTCTCCTGCATGGAAGGCGAGAATTCCACCACTGAACCGCTGCTGCCCCCTAGCCCTGCAAGGCTCTTTACCTGCAGTTAAAAGGATTATGAAAGAGATATGGATAAATTACTTCCCTTAATCATGTGGGTGGGGCAGGGGAGGTACAGCAGAGATTCCGAAACAGTCACAGTGTTAACCCTTCTCGTCAGCCTGTAGCTTGTTGTGAGGGGCCTGCTGCTAAGGGGGGACTCCTCGCCACCCTAAGAGGCTGCCCTGACGTCTCGCTGTGGTAGGAGAGTGAAGATAAGTCACCACTTAGAAAATGCTAGCTCTTTAGAGTCTCGCTGTTCTAAGTAACTAAAAGGTCTAAGCTTAGAAATAACCGGTGGTTTATCTTCATTTTTCCTGCTGTGGGATGCACTGCATGCACAGGCCCGGCAGCAGGGGCTCTTCCAACGCCAATCCCTGGGGGTCTCTGAAAGCTGGGCTCGGTGCCCAGAGAGGTACAAGCAGGGAAGCTGAAAACACAGGGGAGAAAGCTGGCTCTGAATTAGTAGGCTCCAGCAGGTCCCTTCACTGACAGGACTTCATCCACTGTGTTTACAGACTGATTCTGTTTGTAAATAAAATCCTGATTTATTTTAAAGAGGGCTTAGAGACAGACTGTTTTAAAGAGCCCGCTCCTGCCACCCCCCACAATATTTCTGAATCTGGTGGCAAACGCTGGCTCCTAATTGCTTCTTCTTCTCTTATATTTTAATCAAATTCTGGAAATAGAGTAAAAGAACACACCCTTGCCCCTGAGTTAAGTAGGCTGAGATTCTGTTTGCAGATTTCCCATTCTTTAGTTCTGTGACCTTGACCAAGTCACTTAACCTCTGTGGGCTTCAGTGTGAAATGGGTGTGGGTGTCCATGAACTCACTCTAAGGCGCATTCCAGCTCCAGTAGCCTATGGAGCCTGGCACACACGCCCATGTCCCCTTTCTGCAACCTTCTCAGCCCGCGGAGGTGGCTTCCTATCTCTGCAGACATTTTGTAACCTCAGGCCTGGAGTTGTCCACTCTGCCCTTCCCACTTCCAAGGCTTCTCTGCTCCCCACTCCCCTTCCTACCTGATTTCAGCTAGCTAGGGAAGCCGGAGGATTCCCAGTAGCTTCAGCATTTCTGTTTCAATTCAAGTAAGTGCAGTTTCCTTGGGGGTACTTACCGATTGTAATCCTCTATTTATATCATAAGAATCCCTGGGTGGCAAAAATGGTTCACACTCGAGTGCTAACTTAAAGGTTGGTGGTTAAACCTACCCAGTGGGACCATGGAAGAAAGGCCTGGTGATCTGCTTCTGTAAAGATCACAGCCAAGATAACCCCGTGTAACACGTGAGTTGGAATCGACTCCACAGCAGCGGGTTTTTGGTTGGTGTTTCTGTAACTGGGTGTTTCCGTGGTTAATGCCACCTCCTCACAGGTGGTGAACCTCACCCTGGTAGATACCACACCTCTTTTGTTTCCCTGCATCCTTAGCACCCAGACACTGTGGGACACAGAATGAGTGAGCAGGTCCTTTAAGGGTAGCATACCTCAAATCACATTTAGCAGAAGCTCGAGGTTGACCTTGCTGGAATCCTTACTGGTTTATGTGGGCCCACCCTGACCCCCTATCGGGATTAGCTACCAGTTGTCACCCCTGGACTTTCTCTGTCCCTTTATCCTACCTTGTTGTTCTCCTTGGCACTTAGACCACCTGAGTTTATCTATTCCCTGCTTTTTTGTCTGCCTCTTGTGCTAACATGTAAGCTACATAAGTCGGCAGGGACCTCTCTCTCGTTATCCGTAGGTGCTGTTTCCCCAGCATCTTGAAGAGTCCCAGCACATAGTAGGACCTTAATCAGAGTTTAGTGGCTGAATGAATAACCTGTCATCGTCTGTAGCTTATTCAAATGATTTGACTCTCTCAGGTTTGATTTCCATTCGATACTTCTTCCATGCATCATCCCACACTGCTACCAGGTATTATTCTTTATGCTTCAGGAGCATATTGGCCCTGTCATATTTTTGTGATTTTCCCTGCAAAGCCCAGAGCAGAAACCATGCTCTTGAGTGATAGTCAACTTAGAATGAACCTTCCTTTCTCTTCTTTGTCTTTGTTTTGAGTTTTCTGGAGCTCTGAGAGGAATGTGAACTAGATACTTGAACAGTCTACCAACTCTCTTCAACGCAGTAGTGTTTCCTTTGCTGGGCAAGCAGGCACCTGTGGTACTGCACCTCTCTGGTGGCCAAGAAACAGCTGCTTTAACTACGCCTTATGTCTTGCGAAGCACTCAAGGCTGCTGGCTGTCTCCAGCACAGTTCCCAGGATGCCTTCATGGCTTGCTGTTGCTGTTGCCTGTCTGGGCTTGCTTTTCTCATCCTTTTGTCCCTTTGGGTGTGTGTGCTTTGTTGTTATCTGCAGAGCCTCTGAGCTTTCTCATTGTAAAAGCGGAAGAGAGAAGCTGGATTAACAGATGTTTCTGGTTTGCAGCATAGATGAGAATTAATGTCTTACCTGGCCAACAGTTATACATCTCTGGCTTGCTTAATTGTGGTTTAAAGTAGATTGTGTGTCTGTTGGGGGTGGGGGGGATGGTGAGTAGAAGCTGGGGATAGGGGCAGGGACCGTGGAACATTTGAAATAATTCCTGAGGGAAGAACTTCTGGCTTCTAAAGGAGATGGTAGCATATTTCTTCATGCTTCTAATAAACTTGTGTTTGTTCGTGTAGCGGGCACAAATGAGCTTGAATTTAACCCAAAGTGGCTGAGTGATTGACACATATTGCTTCCTAAAAGCATGATAAAAAGCCTTAAAAATTGGGGAAATAAGAGAGAATTGAGTAGGGAGTATAAGAAAATGCCTATATTGTAAAATGCTTCTCTGTAATGAGTGTGGATAAAGTTAGAAGTCACTGGCTGACTGTCTTTGGTATGATGCTGACCTTTGTCACTACTTTCTAGGGTTAAAGCCAGATTCAGTTTACAAAAACGTTCCACTTAGAAACTACAGTTGATTTTTTTTTAAATTATCATTATTTTTTTATTGTACTTCAGGTGAAGGCTTACAGAACAAAATAGTTTCACTAGAGTTGATTTTTTATGAATACTTGACTTTCTTAAAATGGATTGTTCTCCTTAACACTAAATTGGAATGTTGAGAACAGTTTCTCAGCCACGATGTGGATTTGATGATAAAGGAGTTTGTTCCTGTATACAATAACACATGTGTGTGTGTAGGGGGAACAAACTATTGTTTAACGTATTTACTTACATACTCTGTATTAGAATCTTACCACATAAATCATTCCCACCAAGGATGTGCTTTTTTTATATGATCTTATTGCTAGCTTTCGCCTTTAGATTTCTACGGTAGCTAATTTAGCAAAAACTGCATTTAAATCAGTCCGTGAGGAGAGGACCTGGAGTTCACGTTTTTGCTTTTAATAGACACATTAGTCTTCCTACGTGGTAAGATTTCATAAATGGCTTCTTAGGCTTTTCTAGGGAGATAGCTATTACCTATCACTCAGTGCATTTCTGGTCTCACCTTAGGGAATTTACAGAGGTTGTCGTTGCTTTGACTTCAGCTGAAGCACAGGATGTTTTAAATTGGATCTCGTATTTGTGTTCAGGATTGATAAAACTCTTTGCGTACATTTTAACAAGAGTGCTGCAGAGGTTATGTTGGTTAGCCTAATTTGAATAACCAAATATTACTTTCATACTTAGTTGTTCGCAGGTTGATTTCTCTTCACTCCCATTTGGGTGGGGAGGGGGTAGGAAATAGAAGCAGGGATGAGGGGAGACTATTGACAGGGTTATTTACGTGTTAGCATCTGGGCAGAAAGGCTGTGGGAGGCCATGAGTGGGGTATTGTGCCAGGGGGGAAGCCTAGGTTGATTTTAAAGGACTACACAATGTAATTTACGTTCATATAAAAAAAACCAGATTATACAAATTAACAAAAATAAGGAAAAAACCTATAATTCTGTCATTCAAAGATAACTACTGTTAAAATTTTGGCTATGACTTTTTATGTTTATGTTCTTTTTTTTAGATCACAAAAATGGGATCTTCTGATTAATGAAGAAGGGGTACTCAGTTTAAAAATATATACATCCTCTATCGATTGCTTAATAAGTAACCCTTGCCTATGCCTCATACTGCAGATAGTGTTTACAAAAAGAAGAAGAATGTGGTCCCCATCCCAGGTCATCATCTCCCCGGTGACTGGTCTGAGGTAAACTGAATTGTATGCGGGAGCCCTGGGGAGTCTTTAGAAGAGAGAGTGATGTCATGCAGAAGCTGCTTCAGAGAAGCCTTTCTTTAAAACAAAAACAAAAACCCCCGATTATGCATGTTCTGGCATCACAAAGCTGGACTGGACATTTATTTTAAGACTCATACACAAAATGTTTAGGTTGGAGGAAAGCGGGGTGTTACACAGTGTATAATTCTTGCCTATTACCATTTGTCAAGAAGGTCTGGACATATCTGAGGTTTTACTGTACTTGTAAGCCAACAAGTTAGCCTGTTACAGTTTCATGGATGCCAGCAGAAGACACACGCTCTAGGGTCCAAGATAAAGAACTTCACTACTCAAGGCACAGCATGAAGCATGAGCTTCATTTTTGTGTCAGTCTCCCTTGTGCTCCAAGTGCCACGGGTGAAAAGAGTCGCACAGGTAGATACTCTGCATGTAGTGGGTTTGTATCATACTGAGGAGCCTCAAGCTTAGGGAGTCTCAGTATTTTATAGCGGGCTGCAAGCAAAACTGCCCAAGCTTTCCCAGAGGAAGGCGTTCTCCTTATTATCCTGGACTGGAAACATACCTGCTCACTGCTCTGGAAGGAGACACTGTCTCCGTCTTCCAAGCTCTTCACTATCTACACGTTTGAAATGGCAGTTCAGAACAAACGCTGTCGGTGCCTCTGCTCACAAGATGTGAGAAAGGTGAGAGAGCCATGTAGATTGTCTCTCAATAATCATTTGAAGTGCCTCTTCAAGTATTTGCCATAAATTATGTCAGCCCCAAATGTGACTAGCCTTTTACTGTTGGAGGGTCTAGCTAAGTGTCGTTTTCAGGTTAAAATCCACTTTTAAATTTTGTAATCATTAATTCTTATCTGGTACACATTTTCCAACCCCTGCCACCCACCAAGGAATGCTAGATCTCCCTTCTGTATTTTCAGAGAATCCTGAGTATATCCCTCTCATTTTGTTGACGTGAGGTTGGGCTGTCTTACTTTGTGAGCTCAAGCTGTGATCACCCCAGAAATCATTAGAAATGTCTAGAAATTTCTGGTTGAAACCACCTGGAGTGTCTTTGTAAGGGAGCAGGGGGAAATCATCCTGGAGAAAAGACAGCTAAGAATTATAAACATGACCCAGGGATCACTTAGTGGGAGAGGAGAGGAGAAGTTCTGAGATAGCAGGATGTTGGCCGGAAAATCTCCTCTTCTGGGGCGCACTTTCCTACCAACACCCTTCCTATACGGAACTTGTGCCAGAGTCCTTGGGAGCAGAAGGTATGGTAAACTTCATTAAGTAAAATGTTGGGTTACAGTGTTGTATGGGACTGAGCCTATAAGGTGAGTGCTTTTTGTAACCCATGTAAGAATGTAGCATGGGTGGGGTGGTGGCTCTTCCTCACTTAAGGGGACTGCTGGAGCACAGAGGGAGCTAACTTCCTGTGTGGTGAGCTACGCAGCTTAAGTGTGAAATGGGGATGTGGGGGCACAGAATTTACAGTCCTTGCAGTGAAGAGTCAGGAATGGCTGAGCTGTCACTTAAGCTCAGAGAATGAGTGCCCATGCCCAGGTGAAGTATGGAGAAGCTGAAGGCATGGAGTCCTGCAGGAGGACGATTTGGTTATTGTCATGTAACCCTCTAATTGCCAGTAACCCAGGGAAAGCTGGGTTACAGTAGGATGCATCACACTTTGTTGTAATTGACTGTTTGCTCATCGGTCCGTGAGCTCCTTTATGGCTGGTGAGCTGCTGTATTCCTAAGCAGAGATCATGCATTGTTATCAGAGATTGTGAGCATTCCTCCCAGTCGTCAACTAAAACTCAGAGTTGCCGTGACCTCCTCTTAGCTAAATCTAAGGGCCACTTTTCCTCAATCCTGTTTGTTTTTTAAGTTTTATTTCCTCCCCCGTTTAAGTTGCTTTCCATCTCATCTTTGTGCACCTTCTTGGGTTTCCAGACAGTGGGTGTCTCCTAAAATGCAGGCCTCAGACCTCTGCTCCGTGTCCCCTTACACACACATAGCCCTTCAGAAAACCGTTTCTGCTCCATGCCCTTGAGAATCACATCCAGGCCGATGATGCAAATCTAGAATTCCCACTCTAGCAGAATTTTCCCTAAAAGAAGTCTGGTTAAAATGTGTCTGCTGCTTTTCAAGGCAGCTGTCAGAGTGGACAGTTTCCCTAACCATTAGTGAGTATAAGCAGGATGGGCAGGCTCTTTCTCTGTTGAAGGAGAACCTGTTGATGCTGGGGTCTTGTCCTCCTGAAGAGGTGAGGGCCCTGTTTCCAGTGTGGTAGGGGAATCTGTGACTGCCTTACTGTTTAACAGGGGGGACACCAGATCATTCAGCCTCAGAGGAGACCTGGGTATTTTACATTTTAGGTTAATCGGTTGCTCCTTTTACAACTTCTGATGATATCTAATTTGGAGAATGAACACCTTTGTAATTAGCCTGGAGGTGTGGAAAGGTACTTGTTTACAACTTTGTTACCAGGATTTGGCTCTGCCAGTCACAGCATGTTTCAGAACCCTGAAGGTAAAGCCTGTATCTGTAAGGAAGGTCCATTAAGGCATCTGGTAATTAGGGTTAATTTCGTCGTGGGTATTCAATTAATGTAATTAATATAGTATATTGCAGGTTGGTCTGAGGATATGAAATGTGATGTTTTTTATTTTACAACAGAACTTGGGGGTGATGTGGGTTTGGGCATGGCTTGGGCGGTGTGCTTTCAGGCCTTGGGGATGTCTATGAGTATGTCTGGATTCCACTTGCCTCCCTCGTGGGGGGATCTTAAAAAAAAAAATGGTCTTGTCTTCAAGCTCCAGTTCTAGCCTTCTTTCCCATCCTTGTTGTTAATTATTCCCATTGGAAGGATTTTTCAGCCAGGCTGTCTGTTTTCTGACAGCAGACAATGGGCCATTCCCACCTTCATACCTTCATGTCCTTTATGGAGGTGGACCCTAACTCTCCTTTAAGAAGGCCCAGTCAAGTCCTGACCCTTCATAGACTTCTCTCTGCTCACTCCACTCCTCGGTGATTGCCCCCTCCGCTCAGTCCCAAAGCATGTGTAGTCTTTCCTACTTGGTTGTTTCATTCATTCAACTGATATTTTGTGTCTGTTGTGTTCAGGGAACAAGACAGTTGCTAGCCCTGTTTTTATTCTGCAGTTTTTATTCTAATAGGAAAGATAAACCCTAAACAACCGGTTATAGAATTATTCATTTAATTATTGTTACCGTAAGTGCCGTAAAGAAGAAAAACTGTACTCTGAGGCCCTACTGCTTGGGCACTTGTTTAGGGAGGGAGAGATTATAAAATTTATAAAATGTACCAAGCACTAACCAAAACTAAACTGATTCCGACTCATAGCGACCCTATAGGACGGAGTAGAACTGCCCCATAGGGTTTCTAAGGAGCAACTGGTGCATTTGAACTGCCGACCTTTTGGTTAGCAGCTGAGCTGTTAATCACTGTGCCACCAAGGCTAGACACTCATTATCCCATTCCATCCCAGCTTCAGCCTTATGCGTGAGGTAGTACTGTCCACATTTTTCAGAAGGGGAGCCAGTACTTTGGCAATGTAAAGAAATGTCATTTTGCTGATAAACGGTGGAACTGAAATCTGGCTGTTGGCCTTTAAAGTCTGTGTGCCTCCTCCTTCTTACTGGAGGTGAGTCTTCTAACCCCCTGAACTAGACAGCAGGAAGTCTGAGCACAGGAACCTCACCTTTACCCACACCTGACATGCTCCCTTGCACACAGGAAGCGCTCGGCGGCTGGCTGGCTACTTGACTGGAATGAAGAGTGAAATGGAATAGTAGTGAAATGTGCCCACAGGTTCTTCTGAAGCTCAGATTTAGGCTAATTGTGAGCAGATTTACTCCCGCTGTTGATTAACTGCCAGCAGCACCGGAAATTGTTTTTATAAACATACTACCTTGAGTGAAGGCTTTGGTGGCTGTGAGCTCTGCTGGTTCCAGACCTTGCAGTGTTTTATGGGTATTTACCTGGAGACCAGTTGAAGGAGGAAGTGGGGTAATCGTGGGCACTGGAGGAAGCGTCTGTCTGTTCTTGAGATGGGAGTGGTCAGTGCAGGTCTGACAGAGGTGACTGTGGTGCTCCTGGCATGTGACTGGCAGAGTCCTGGAAAGAGGCTGGCGTGTAGATTAACCTTCAGCTTGTTATATATTTTATTCCTTGGCTGCTGCGCTCTTCTCTCTATTTTAGGAGCTTGATTAGAACAACATGTTTTGTCTTTCAGACGTACTCCCCTACGCTTTCAAACTATTCTTTCCTAACTTTCTTTCTAAAAGGTGAAGGCGTTCTGGCTTTGTCAGTTGAGTTTTACTCGGTCACAGTATTGACATTGTGTTAAATAATCTTCTAAATCTTATTCGGTATTTGTTCCTTGGGATGTTAGAAGTCAAGAAAAGATTATAGTAAAGATTTAACAACTCATTATTCTATATAGAAATAGATGTTGGTTCTTTAAACAAAAGTATAAACTGAATGTTGACCATGGCAGCCCTAATCTTCACCCTCTAAGAATTCCTAAGGGCCCTATCCTCCCACCGCCCACCAAAAAATAAGTTAAATGGTAGAATTTAATTTGCATGAACTTGGTAAACTACTGATAGACAAATGTCATTTCTTCATATTAAAAGAGTAGACTCAGTCCTATTGCTGAACAAGAAGTAAATGCTCACCATCTGGAGGGTAATTAATTCTTTATGCCATCAGGGTACTATTTAGAGTACTCAGTGGACTTATGAGCGTAATCTAGTATATCAAAATGGTATCTGCTGGGCATCACTTCACACACTGTTCATGTTGCTAATACGACTAGACGGGTTCCTTGGAGAAGGTCTGAGGTGGTGCGGTGAGGCTCAGCCATGGGGTTTCGAGTAGGCAGAGAGGTTTTTTCTCCCATATTTATCATCTGCTGTGTCTTACACTCATCAATCATATTTAATCTTCTTCCTGCTCGCTCAAATCTCTCCCCTCATCTGCCTTTTTCTTCTCCTTTTTGCATCCATTTCTGGTCATCTCCTGTGCAGGAATTCACATAGCTAATCTCTGAATTAGTTCAACTTCTGAAGAAACATGGTGGTCAGTTTCTGTCCTATCAGTAGGTCAAAGTGAGGAAGGAGGAATAAGAGCTGCTGCATTTCTTTCTTCTAAACAAAGAGTGTATTGTCATAGATTACAGAAAATCAGAATACTTGACGTTCTATTTCATTACATGACAAATCAATTCTTACACATTTCAGCATGGGAGCAGGGTGAGATTACCAAGGACAGGAGTGGGATTGAGAAGAAGAGAGGGTGTAGGCTAGAACCCTGCAGAGCAATGACATTTAAGGCAAGTAGAGCAGAAGCCACCAAAGGAAACCAAGGAGAGAGGAGAACACCGGCAGAGCGTGGGGTCATGGAAACCTAGGGAAAGGAGTACCTGGAGTGGTTGAGAAAGGGTCGAGCGCTGCTGAGAAGCCAGACATTATGAGTACAGACATGTCCTCCTTGGATTAGCTACATAAAGGTCCTTGGTGATCTTGCTGCGTACACTTCTGGGTTGCAGTTTGGAGAGAAGACAGACTGGGTGTATTGAGGATGAAAGCAAGTAAAGAAATGGAGGCAGCTGGTGTGGCCATTACACAAACTTCTCCCATTCCAAGTCCCACTGTCTTCCAGTCCTCTCCAACACTTAGATATTCCAGGAGGCATCTTACAACGCTGTCAGGAACCCCTGACAGCTGTTAGGTGGAGGGGTGGGCTGGGGTAGACTTGTCAAGGCCTGGGTCAGGTATGGACATAGCCTCACCCAGCTATCACCTCAGTTGAGCTCTGTGCTTGGTAGCATCACGCTCTGCTGAGTTTGGACTGAAATCCGATCCTCAGTTATGGCTTAAAATGTCTTCAGAAAAGATGATACTGTGATGCGAAGCATTGTTAGACACTGGATGTTGGTTATCCAGAGCCAGGCAGTGGCCCACAGGCTGTGGGAATGGCTGGATGGATCCCCATTTATAGGCTCCAGGGTGTTCGCGCTTGGAGAGGTTGGAGGGTGATTCATGCTCCTGAGCACCTGTCTGTCAGACGCTTGTAGCTGACTTTCAAGAGTAGCTGCTTAGCTCTACATTAAATGTACTGATTCTTTAATTAAATAAAAATAGCATACCTTTATTCATATAGTGGCATTCTTATCTTGAGCCTAAGTCTTCACATCTAGAGGTTCTGAATCGTTTCTAGCCATTTTCCAACAGTTACGTTTAGCCTCAGAGGGACATGCCAGATTTTTGTAAGTCAGCCCAAGATTCTGACCTCTCGATGACATTTGAGGTTTAGCACATAATTTTGCATAGTCTTTTCCACACACTGTGATGACCTGTGTTGGCTAACATTTGTTAACAATTTTTTAAAATTCACTTTCTAATTTTTAAGTAACCTATAGCAAAGGACCCAAATCTTAACTGCACAGCTGATGATTCATACATACGCATATTCCTGAGTGGTCCTCACTGGATCAAGGACGTTTCCAGCACCAAGGAAGCTCCTTCCTGCCCCTTCCCTGGACAGGGTAGCTACTATTCTGATCTTTATCACCACAGATTAATTGTGACTGTATAGATTAAAGGAACTCAATGATACAAAACAAACAAAACCCAGGTTTCCATGCACTTCCTGTATGACTCCTTTCATAGTTTTACTTCTCCTTAAAGTTATCTGTGCTGTAGCTTCTAGTTCATCCCTTTCCTTCAGCCCAGTAACCTCTAGCTGGGAGGCCAAAGAGGGGAGAAGCTCACATTCAGAGAGATTAGGGGGCTGCTTCAGCAGTGGAATGTGTCTGACTTTTATTTTTGATGCCTGAAATCACTTCAGTGATGTTTCCTTCTTTAATTGAACAGCCTTTCTCAGGATAGCAGCACTGTCTTCAGATTCTCTCTTACAGAGCAGCCAGGCAGTAGGCCTTGATGGGGAGGAGGTGAGGGAAAGCTGGATGCTGGCAAAGGAGGGCAGAAAGGGAACTGCTTCAGAAAGAGGATAGAGAAGCTTCAAGGAGAGCTAGATGGTAGCTAACCATCGCTGCCCTTCCTCCCAGCCAGGCCTCCTGTCTCTGTGATGCACCACAGGCCACCCGCCTTGATGCTTGTCTCTCTTTAGGCACCAAGCACCTTCCAACCCTTGATTCTAGGATGGTTTCCCAAGCCCTTGTGAGCTCTCCTGTGTTTAAGGCCCCTGTGCTCAGCTCGTCAGATTTGTCAGGGCTCACGTTACTAACCTGAGGACTGTGGCTGATGGTTTGTGATCTTTTTTATCAGAACCTTTGTGGCAGGGAAATATGGAAGCGGGCCCTTGCTTCTGCTGGCAGCGTGAAGTGATTTTAGGTGGCTTTCTTGCTGTTCAGCTGAAGGGATTTATCCTGGTTACAGAGGATGCCTTCGTACTTTTTTTGCCTTTTAGTGTCTGGGGAGAATGTAGCTCTTCTGGCTCAGTGACACTGGACATTTTGAGGACACTTCATCTGTGCTTATGGCTGTCCTTGGCTGGGTGGAGGATTCAAGAAAATTCAGAACACATCCCTGCTTATCACTATTCCCCTATTTCCTTTCACACTTTTATTTAGGTGTAATGTGGTTAAAATTAAAGCCAAAGGTGGGGGGCGGGGGAGATACACCTCACAGAGGTGCCAAGAAGCCTAGAGCATGTGTGAGAGGAAAGGGAAGTGGGGGAGATTCAGACTCCCCAGCACCCGCCTTGCTGTGGTTGTGTGAACATGAGCACCTCAGGCCTTGCCCTTTGTGGCCTAGCCCTTATTATGTCTTTTTCCTTTTTCCTGAAAACTCCCAAAAGTTGCATATGATGATCTGAATAGTAATCTCAGCAGTCTCACGTTTTGGAGAGGCAGAACGGGAAGGGGCTGGAAGCATGGGCGCTGGGGTCCGGATTGCCTGGGACCAAGTCGGTTGGCAGTGAGGGTCTCCTCGCCAAGCTGAGATCTGAATCACGCAGGGGGCAGCTACGCACAGACATGGGCAGAGGGTGTCTGGGTGCAAGGACCCAGCAGGTGCAGAGGTTGTGAAAGAGCGTGTTGGGTTTGAGGAAGGACAGAGTGGGGTGCTGGATCAGACTGAATGGGGGAGAGAGGAGCTGGAGAGGTAGGTAGACACAGGTTGTGTATGGCCTTGTAGGCTAAGGCAGCAAACTGGGCTTTATTCCAAGTGCAATGAAAACTGTCTGGACAATTTTAAGCAGGGAAGTGACGTGACTTGATCTGGGTCTTTAAAAGATTACTCTGGCTACTGTATGGTGACTGGATTGGAAAAGAAGAGGGGCAGGGTATCTTGGATCAGGGTGGTTGTGGTGAAGTTGAAGCAAAGTGGGTAAGTTTCGATGCCTTTTGGATGTGGAGTCCACAGTGGTGTTCGCAGACAGAGTGTGAGACAAGATGGGAAGGGAAGAAGCAAGGATAATTCCAACAGTTTGGCTTGAGCAACGTCTGGGTGGGTGCTAGTTATTAAACGGGGAGGACAGACTTGTTTTGAGCTAGAGGAATGTTAGAGATGGAGTTTGGGTATCAAGAGTTCTGTATTGGCTGCAAGTGTTAGACACTAGGCATCTACATGGAAGTGTCAGGTAGGCAGTTGGATACAGGATTTGGAGGACTGATGACAGACACTTGGGAGTCACGGACATGTGGACGGCATTTAAAGCCTTAGGAATGGATGCCATCCTACAGGAAGTGAGTGTAGAGGGAGAAAAAAAAGGGCTGAGTCTGAGCTCTGTGTTTAGATGTCAAAGCAAAAGAGAAGGAAATGGAGAGGACTCAGCCAGCGGTAGGCTTGCTATGCAGATTAAAGGAAATAATGTAAAATAAAATACTTAACCTAGAGCTTGGCGTCTGGTAACGGTGACTACTGTTACAGCTGTACCACTGCCGCCATTTTATAGAAGAGCAAGACACAGCTGATTGCGCCTTGTAGATGTCCTCCTCGGTCACACAGTGCCAGCATCGTGCAGGCGCTTCTGCTCTCTCATTTGCTTTCACAGTTGAAGGCGACTGGCTGGAGTCCAGTGAGCTTCCAGTTGAGCTTGAGATTGGCTGTCTCCAGCACACCTAGTTATTGCCACGTGTGCCTCAATTATGCAAACTTTTTGAGAACTGCGCTTCCATCACTAGCATCAGCACCTTCATGTTTACATTTTCCACTTATTTTATAAAATAAATAAGGACAAAATGTGATACAGTGTTCACATAATTATACAAATTGCCACACAAAGATGGTCACCGCCAAAATGAAACTGGTTGCAAGCAGGCTGTGCCAGAGTCTGATAGATTTAAACGTTTATTACTCAGTTGAGGTATGAAAATATGAATTTAGCATATGAAGGTGGTTTTGAGGAGGTCTGTGTATTATTATGTGAAAGGAGCCCTGGTGGTGCACTGGTTAAGCACTCAGCTGCTAACCGAAAGGTTGGCAGTTCGAACCCACCAGTCACTCCATGGGAGAAAGACATGGCAGTCTACTTCCATAAAGATTACAGCCTGGGAAACCCTCTGGGGCAGTTCTACTCTGTCCTGTAGGGTTGCTATGAGTCAGAATCAAGTCAGTGGCAATGGGTTTGGTTTTGGTTTATATATTATGTATACAATTATGTATAATAATAATCTATGGACCTCCAAAAGGTTGATGGTTTGAACCAACCCAGAGGTACCTCAGAAGAAAGGCCTGGAGATCTGCTTCCGAAAGACAACAGCCATGAAAACCCTGTGGAGAACACTTCTGCTCTGCAACACATGGGGTTGCCGTGAGTCAGAATCGACTCCAGCGCTTGGTACGTGTGGTTGCGTTGTTGTCAGATTCTGACTCATAGCGACCCTGTGTACAACAGAACAAAACACTGCCCAGTCCTGTGCTGTCCTCACAATTGTTGCTGTGTTTCAGGCCCTTGTTGCAGCCACTGTGTCAATCCATCTCATTGAGGGTCTTCCTCTTTTTTGCTGACCTTCTACTTTACCAAGCATGATGTCCTTCTCCAGGGACTGGTCCCTCCTGACAACATGTCCAAAGTATGTGAGATGTAATCTCACCGTCCTTGCTTCTAAGAAGCGTTCTGGTTGGACTTCTTCCAAGACAAATTTGTTTGTTCTTTTGGCAGTCCATGGTATATTCAGTATTCTTCACTAACACCACAATTTAAAGGCATCAATTCTTCTTTGGTCTTCCTTATTCATTGTCCAGCTTTCGCATGCATATGAGGTAATCGAAAACACCATAGCTTGGGTCAGGCACACCTTAGTCTTCAAGGTGACATCTTTGCTTTTTAACACTTTAAAGAGGTCTTTTGCAGCAGATTTTCCCAGTGCAATACGTTGTCTGATTTCTCAACTGCTGCTTCCATGGGTGTTGACTGTGGATCCAAGTAAAATGACATTCTTGACAACTTCAGTCTTTTCTCTTGTTTATCATGATGTTGCTTGTTGGTCCAGTTGTGAGGATTTTTGTTTTCTTTATGTTGAGGTGTAATCCATACTGAACGTCTTTGATCTTCATTACTAAGTGCTTCAAGTCTTCTTCACTTTGAGCAAGCAAGGTTGTGTCATCTGCATATTGCAGGTTGTTAATGAGTCTTCGTCCAATCCTGATAACCAGTTCTGCTTCATATAGTCCAGCTTCTCGGATTATTTGCTCAGCATACAGATTGAATAGGTATGGTGAAAACATACAACCCTGGCACACACCTTTCCTGAGTTTAAACCACGAAGTATTCCCTTGTTCTGTTCGAAAGATTGCCTCTTTATCCGTGTACAGGCCCCTCATGAGCACAATTAAGTGTTCTGAGAGTCCCATTCTTTGTAATGTTACCCAAAATTTGTTATGATCCACACATACACGTACAAATATGTCCACACATGTCTATCATATACACATGTTTTTCTTTTCCCTTAGAAGTCAAATATATGAAAGACAAGGCCCACTTATATTTGTTCGCCACCAGGTGGACCATCTTCTCTAGCCCCTTTCTTCATGGAAGCCAAGGATCAAGAAATATGGCCTCCATTTGTAGTTTTAATACTTGATTCAGTAATTAGTAGCTCGGAATATTTAGTTACATAGTCATCTTGCTTAATAAGGACTTAGGGATTGGCTAACAAAAGACATCACAGATGGGAAGTAACAGACTTGAAGGGAGCCACGCCAGCCACTAATTACTAAGACATACTTGGAAAGCGTGGGTACTTGTCTTAACCCAGTGAGAACTTCCATTGCTTCAGGCTTCGTCCACTTCTGCAGAGTTGGAGGCATGGTTTATGATGCAATGCTTTAGCAGTTAGCTTGGCTTTCCAACTATCAGGCCCATTTTAATTCTAGAAAACAAGAGAATCCTTCTTATTCCACAAGGGATTAAATTTTTTTTGTAATTTCTCTAAGAACTTGGTTCTCTTAACCTTGATTTGCCTGCCCAAAAAAAAAAAAAAACCTTCAATCATTGCCTACTTACTGATGCCTTGTCTTTAACGCAGACTTTCATTTGTGTTCCGCTAGCATTTACGTTGGAGAAAGAAGCTTCAAAGTTTACACACACGACAGTTTGTGAAGTCTGATCGTAAGGCTAATTCCATTTGACAAATTGTGCTGGGTTTTGTTATTTACAAGGAGCTGTGGTGAGGTGATCTCTTACCTCTTCAAAAATTTTCTTAAAAAGTTTAAAAATATGTATCAGATATGTACATTGTAAAGAACAGTTATAAAATGAACACTCAAAAACACACACTCTGCTTGATGATTAAAAACCAAAAAACCCACTGTTGTCAAGTCAATTCTGACTCATAGTGACTGGGTGACAGTGTAGAACTGCCCCATAGGGTTTCCAAGGAGCGCCTGGTGGACTTGAACAGCTGACCTTTTGTTGAGCAGCCGTAGCTCTTAACCACTACACCACCAGGGTTTCCACTTGATGATGAGAACTTGACAGATCAGAATTTGACAGATTCTCTTGAAGTCACCTGTGTGCTCCTTCCATCCTAGCCTCTGCCACCCACTGGAGGTGGCCACTTCGTGAATTCTGTGTTTACTATTTCCTTGCCTTTTCTTTTTAAATGTGGAAAACATACATATGAACTCCTAAACAATATGTTGTTTACTGTTGCTTGCTTTTGAGCATTATAAAAATGGCATCGTATGACATATAATTTTTTCCAAGTATCTTTTCCACTCCATATAATGCTTCTAAGAGTTATCTATGTTGTTGCATATTTAAAAAAAAAAAAAAAAGACCTGTTGCTGTCAAGTCAACCCCAACTCAGCGACCCTAGAGGACAGACCAGAACTGCCCCATTGGATTTCCAAGGAGTGGTCGGTTGGATTCGAACTGCTGACCTTTTGTCTAGCAGCCAAGCTCTTAGCCACTGCACTATGAGGGCTCCATATATAGGTATAGTTCATGTATTTTCACTACTGTGTAACATTCCCTTGTATGGATGTACCACAATTTGTTGTACATGCTCCTGGCAATAGACATTTAGATTGTTAGCAGTTTTTTTTTTTTTGCTTTTGAGAACAATGCTGTTGTTGAAAATCCTGTACAAGTTGCTTGGTGCACACATGCAAGAATTGCTCTAGGGAATACTCCTAGGAATATAATTGCTGTGTCGTAGGATATTTATGTCATCTTACAAGATAATGCCAGTTTGTTTTTCCAAAGTGGTTGTACTAATGCACTCTCAACAGTAGGGGATAAGAGTTCCTGTGGCTGTTCATCCTAGTGAACACTAGGAACTGTCAGACGTCTTCTCCATTGTTGTTTTACCAAAGCGAGTATAAAAACTGATAACTCATTGTGGTTCTAATTTTGATTCTCTCATTCACTTAATGGAGCCCTGGTGGGAAGGAGTTAAGAGCTTGGCTGCTAACCAAAAGGTCAGCAGTTTGAATCCACCAGCTGCTCCTTGGAAACCCTATGGGGCAGTTCTACTCTGTCCTGTAGGGTTGCTATGAGTCGGAATTGACTAGACAGCAACATTTACTTAAGTTAGAGCATTTTCATCTATTTATGGACCATTCATGTTTCCTCTTCAGATAAATACCTGTTTTTTCTTTTTTAACTACTGATTTTTTTTTTTTTTTTTCTTGGCAAGGGGCTTTTCCTCATTGATTTGTAGTTCTCTAAGGAGCCCTGGTGGCACAGTGTTTAAGGACTTGGCTACTAACCAAAAGGTTGGTGGTTTGAACCCATGAGCTGCTCATTGGGAGAAAGACATGGCAATCAGCGTCCATAAAGATTTACAGCTTTGGAAACCCTCTGGAGTAGTTCTGCTCTCTCCTATAGGATCACTGTGAGTTGGAATCGACTTGATGACAAAGCGTTTGGTTTTTGGAAGGATGCTAATTTCTTTGCCCTTTATGAGTGTTGCAACTGTCTTTTCCTGTTTATAGCTTATCTCTTTACTTTCTTTATGCTGTCTTTTTTGGAGGAATAGAAGTTCTTGATTTAATGTGGTTGAATTTTTCTTTCTTTTCTTTTATGGCTAGAGCTGTTTTATGTCTTGTTTAAGAAATTCTTTATACTGAGATAATAAAGACATTCTATATTTATTCTAAATGTTTTGTAGTTTTGCCTGTCACTTTTAAGTTTTCAGCCCTTCTAAACTGATTTTTTTTTCTGTGGTATGAAGTATGTGAAAAATGACTCAAAAATGTTTTCCATGTGGAGATTTATTGTAGTGATCTGTCATGCTGCCTCTGTCATAGATCAAAATTTTGTATACGTGAGGTTCTCTTTCTGGTCTCATTATTCTGTCCCATTGGTTAATTTATCTACCCCTATGGTAGTACTTTACTGCATGTTAAGTGCAAGTATTTTTTAAAATAAATTATTTGATATCTGGTAAGGTAAGTCTTCCCATCTTATACTTCTTCAAGGGTGGCTTGGCTGTCCTCAGGTCTTTATTCTTGTAAACTGTAGAATTAGTCACGTTCCTTGAAAAATCCTTCTAGGACTTTTATTAGATCTATAGATCAATTTGAGGTAAATTGGATGTCATTTTATCAAGCCTTCCTATTCATTAACATAGTATAGCTCTCAGTTTTTAAAGATTTTTCAATGGCGTTTTAGACTTTTTTCTATAAAGTTCTTACATATCTTTAGTTAGACTTATTCTTTAGTACATTATTTTTTTTGTTGCTATTGCAGAAAAACATTTTTTCTCTTTATTGGTGATTTATAAAATGCAAGTGGTTTTTGTATATTAATCTTATATTTAGACTCCTTGGTAAACGCTATTATTATATCCATACTTTCTTCTGGGATTTCTATGTAGAAATTTATGTAGCATGTAAACAATGACAATTTTACTTCTTCCTCTACAATCGTTATACCATTTTCTCCCTAGCTCACTGGACTGGCAGGTAGTCTGATAGGATGTTGGATAAAAGCTTTGATAGTAAACATACTTACCTTGCCCCTGATTTTAAAGAAAATGCTTCTAACAGCTTTTCATTAAGAATGCTGTTTGTTCTTACTAGATGGTGCCCGGCTACCATCAATGACCACCCTGACAAGGGAACACAACAGAGAGCCCTGATGGAGCAGGAGAAAGGTGGGGTGCAGAACGCAAATTCTAGTAAAAAGACCAGATTTAGCGTTCTTCCTGAGACTGTAGGAACCCTGGAAAGCATGGCCCCTGGATTCTCTATCAGCCCAGAACTAAAACAATTTCCAAGGCCAACTCTTCAGCCAGGGATTGGACTGGACTGTAGGAGATAAAGTGGTATTTGTGAAGAGTGTGCCTCTTAGCTTAAGTAGATATAAGAGACTAAATGGGCAGCTTCTGTCCGGTGGTGAATTGGGAAGTCAGAGAGGGTTAGGAGCTGGTTGAATGAACATGGGGAATCGGGTAGAAAGGAGGAGTGTGCTGTTACAGTATGGAGAGAGCAATTAGGGTCACATAACAATGTATGTATAAATTTTTGTATGGGAGACTAACTTGAAAGGTAAACTTCATTTAAACTACAACAATAAAAAAAGATTGTAAAAAAAATGAAGAATGCTGTTTGTTCTTGCTTTAGTGTCAAGGAGTATTAGCATTATAAAATGAGTTGAGGACTGTACCCTTTGAATCTGAATCCAAACAAAGCCAACACTTGTTTGATTTTTTTTCTGTTCCATTGCTTAGGTTTTTTTTTGAGGGATGGTTCAAATTATGCAGATATTGGAGTGATTTTGCCTATCTTTTCTTTCTCTCGGATCCTTTTTATTGCTTTCTCTATTTCTGTTTCATTTTCTTAATATTCTTTTCTTTTTTTGCATGTATTATTTTCTGAGTTTCCATGAGGTCTGTTCTCTCTTGTGTTTCTTTTATTTCTTTCTATGTTCTGACAATATTTAAATTCTGTTCTCTTGTCTAGTCAGTTTATTTATAGTCTCATTTATTTCTGATTTGTGCTATATTTTCAAAACTCTGTTCTTGATTTCTTACGTCAATTTGAAAGACTATAGTTTTCATCTGCTTTGTGTCTACATTTTACAGTACTCATTGTCTGTTGAGATATTTTGCAGTTCATTTTAATCTGTATTTCTTGTAATAATTTTGTGTGGACTTGGAGAGTATATTCCTTTTGTCCGCTCATGCTCAAATGAGATGGAACCCTGGTTAAGTGCTTGCCTAACCAAAAGATCGATGGTTTGAACCCACCAGCTGCTCTGTAGGAGAAAGATGTGGAAATCTGCTTCTGTAAGGATTAACCAAAAACCAAGCTCGTTGCCATGGAGTTGATTCTGACTCACAGTGACCCTATAGGACAGAGTAGACCTGCCCCATAGGGTTCCCAAGGAGTAGCTGGTGGATTTGAACTGCCAGCCTTTTGGTTAGCAGATGAGGTCTTAACCAATGAGCCACCAGCCTTGGAAACACTATGGGGCAGATCTACTCAGTCCTGTAGGGTCACTATGAGTCGGAATTTACTCGATGGCAAAGCTTTTTTTGTTGTTGTTGTTAAATGAGATGGGTTCTGCTGGGCTATTGGGAGAAAGTTTCTCAGGAGAGGGTTCGGAGTAACCCAAGTAGCTTTTACACCTTCACAGTTTAAAGGCTCCCTCTTCTACTGTTACCATGAAATATTTAATATGTGGCTTTTCTGTGTAGCTGTTTGTGTCTCAGAGCAAAACCTGGTTCAGGAAGGTTTTCTGCCTCCAGCCTATTCTTCCTAGAACTTCAGAGACCTTGTCCTCAGAAGAAGCGTTCTTACCTTTGGGTGTATTTTTGCTGTTGCAGTACTTCCTGGGGTCTGCTTCCTCTGGACTTTCCCTCACTATAGCGTGTAAAAGTCTCTCTCTGTTATCTCCAGTGGTCTTACCTTGCTCAATTTTTTTTTTATTTTCCCCAGAAATTTTGCCTTGGGTGAGGCTCTGTCTTTCTAGAAGGAAGTTTGCTGCAAAATACCTTTTATCTTAAAATATCTTTTTATTGACGTCAGTATAGCTACACTAGCTTTCTTTTGGTTACTACTTGTGTGACATGTCTTAGTTCATACTTTTATTCCAACTTTTCTGTAACCTTTTTTGGGTATGTATCTTGTAAACAGGCTGTGGTATAATTTTCCTTTTCCAGTCATATTATTTCTGTTTTGCAGCTGGCATATTAATTTTATTTACATCATTTTGTTACGGATAATATCTGGAGCTGTTTCTACATCTTGGGGTTTGTATGTTGCAGATTCTACTTTGTCTATGCTATTGTTTCCCTCCTATTTCTTTTTCTTGTTTGTTTACCTTTTACAGTTTTTCCTCCTCCATGGGTTTGGAACTTGTACATTATATTCTTTTATTGGCTTTTCTTGAAATCTTACTATGCATATTTAACAGCCCAGCAATGTCTAAAGTTCATCAGTATGTCAAGCCCTCTCCAAAAATCACATACACATACACACACACACACGTGCATACACACACGCACACATACGCGTGCACACGTGCTTCCTAAGGCCATTCTCAATCCTGTTGCCCTCTATCTGACTTTGATTCACATGTTAATGCTGCACACTATATTGTTCTTTTATTTTCACTGCAAAAGCTGGTTTTTACTACCATATATGTTTGGATTTACATTTGTATTTCTACTTTCTTTGCTCACCATTTCTCTTGCACCTTAGACTTTCCTTCTCGGGTCATTTTTGGTATGAAGCAATAGATAACTTATGCAGTGTATTTTATCAGTTAGAGAAAATTCTCAGCCATTATTTTTTTAAAATATTGCTTCTATATTATTCTTTCTTTAGGACTCCAATTAAACATGTCTTACATAATATAATCTCCTTCTTGCTATTATGTCTTTTATTTTTTTGATCATTGTATCTCCAGTGTATTCTGTAACAACTACTGATCAATTATAAATCTCTTTTTTCAGCTGTATCTAATCTACTGTATAACTTGTTCATTGAGTTTTTAATTTCAAAAATATATTATTTATTACTCAATATTCTAGTTGTCAGATTACCTTGGTCATTTTTGGTAGTCACTTGTTCCTTGCTCATTTTTTTAATGCAATTTTTTTAAGAATTTTATACTTAGATATTTTATATTTGGTATCTGATACTTTCAATTTCAAAAGTTCTACATGGTCTTTTTTTTTTTTTCCTAATCTATTGACTCTTATTTATGGAGGCTTGTTATCCTGTGTGTTTGGTGGGTTCTGATACTGAGCTCATATATGATTGAACTTATTCTGTGGAAATTTGGAGGGCCTAAATTGTAGTTAGGGGCCCTAGTGGTGCAATGGTTATGTACTCAGCTGCTAACTGAAAGGTTAAAGGTTCAAACCCACCTAGCGGCTCCATGGGAGAAAGACCTGGTGGTCGGTTTCCATCAAGATTACCGTCTAGGAAACCCTATGGGGCAGTTCTGCTCTGTCACATGGGGTCACTCAGACTCAAAAATTGACTTGAAAGTACACAACAACAACAAATAGTTATTCTTCTGCAGAGAAGACTTGAGTTTTCTTCTGCCAAGAATAAGGAGGTTGCCAATATTGAAATGCTTTACAGCCTTTAAGAGCCCTAGCTTAGTGTAGGAGGCTCAGGCTCAGCTCTTTCACCATGGACCCCAGACCAAGTCTCCTGATACTTCTGATTTCAGATTTCTTGTCACCTTTTGCTGTAGGACAATGCTCTGACTTTTGTATTTGCTTACAGGCAATAACCAAGATTCAGCTCAATACTTTCTTTTTTTTTTCCTTTTTGTTCTTGAAGATATCTCTTGAGCCTCAAAATGCTTTACAAAAATTTTAAAAATTTATCTATGATTTACTTATATTTAGTGGGAGCAGCTAAAAAAGCCCATTGTCATCATGTCAATTCTGGTGCATAGTGACTCTATAGGACAGAGTAGAACCACCCCACAGGGTTTCCAAGGCTGTAAATCTTTAGGGGGGCAGACTGTCACATCTTTCTCCTGCAGAGCAGCTGGTGAGTTTGAACTGCCAACCTTTTAGTTAGCATCTGAACACTAGGCCACCAGGGCTCCTTATTCAATCTGTATGCTGATCAGATAATCCAAGAAGCTGGACTATAAGAAGAAGAATGCAGCATCAAGGTTGGAGAAAGATTCATTAACAACCTCCCATGTGCAGATGACACACCTTTGCTTGCTGAAAGTGAAGAGGACTTGAAGCACTTACTGATGAAGGTCAAAGACTATACAGCCTTCAGTACGGATTACACCTCAACATAAAGAAAACAAAAATCCTCACAACTCGATCAATAAGCAACATCATGAAAAACAGAAAAGATCGAAATTGTTAAGGGTTTCATTTTATTTCAATTAAAGTATTAAAAAGCAAAGATATGGAGTTCCGGCAAGATGGCACTCTAGGCAGAAGCACCACGCTGTCCCTCCATGGCAAAGATCCGAAAAACTAAGCCAAACAGAGAATGCATCAATCCTGAAACGCTAGAACATCAAATGAAGAGATAAAGAATCAGCCGAGCACCAAATGGAGTGAGAATACTAAAGAGAACAGAGAGCGAGGAGAGATTCATGCAGAGGTCCCCCACCAGCTAACGCAGCGCGGATCCACCATGTTGGACTCCTGTCGGAGATCAGCAAACGGGTACGAGAAAGCAGCCTCACGGAGCGTCCAGTGGGAGACAAAACAGCCGGTAATTTGTGGCGCGTGCTTTCCCACCCCCCACCCCTCTTCACCTCGGCTCGGCCTCCTCTGCTTCCCGCGGCCACAGTCTCTTGACTGGGAAGCGCCGGCTGCTTGGATTCCACACACCCAAGCGGGCGGCTCTCTGGGTGCCATTTGTTGGCTGCTAGTGTTGCTTTTTTTTTCTGCTGCTTTTGATTTCTCACTAGCCTCTTGCCACCTCCCCCTCCTTTTGCTCGAGTGCCTGGCTCCAAGCGCCATCTTTGCTTCTTCCTGAGGGGCTGCGGGGCTCCATCCGAGTGTGCCACTGCTTCCCGGTCTGGGCTGCCACGCTGGTGGGATCCCGGGGCTTTTGTTTGCTTGTTCCTCTGCTTCCCACGGCCACGGTCTCTTGACTGGGAGGCACAGGCTGCTTGGATTCCACACACGCAAGCAGGCGGCTCTCTGGGTGCCATTTGTTGGCTGCTAGTGTTGCTTTTTTTTACTGCTTCTTTTGATTTCTCCCTTGCCTCTCGCCACCTCCCCCTCCTTTCACTCAAGTGCCTGGCTCCGTGCACCATCTTTACTTCTTCCTGAGGGGCTCCAGAGTGCCGGCAATTTGTGATATATGCTTTCCCACTCTCCACCCTCCTTCACCCACACTCGGCCTCCTCTGCCTCCCGTGGACACAGTCTCTTCTCCAGAAACACCAGGCCGCACTGGCTGGCTCTCTGAATGCCATTTGTTGGCTGCTGGTGTTGCTTTTTTTTTTTTTCCCCCTGCTTCTTTGGATTTCTTGCTTGCCTCTCGCAGCCTCCCCCTTCTCTTGCTCGAGTGCCTGGCTCCGTGCGGCATCTTTGCTTTTTCCTGAGGGGCTGTGGAGCTCCATTCGAGTGTGGAGCTGCTTCCTGGTCTGGGCTACTGTGCTGGGATCCTGGGGCTTTTGTTCGTTTGTTTGTTTTGAATTGTTTGTTTGTTTTCTTTTCCTTTTCTTGAGTTGGGAGCCCTTTCTGGCCAGGCGGAGCTGTGTGGCAAGGAACTCCCCTTTGGCTTCCACAGATGTGTGGAGGGATCCCTGAGGACATTTCTTTCTTCGTTGTTGTTTTTTTTTTTTTCTGTTTTTTCGGGGGGCCTTTCTTGTTCTTTTCTTTTTTTTTTTGATTTATTTTGTTTTCTTTTCCCTCTTTTTCCTTTTTTGTCTTTCTTCATTGCTCAGTTTCTCGTCTCTCTATATCTTCCTTCTTTTCTGATCCCTGAATACCAGGCGTTGTATGCCTCTGCGCCTTCTGGCGAGGCTGAGCTGCGACACCTGAGAGCGACTTCCCCAGGCCTCATAGCTGCACACAACCGCCGGAAGAAAGGAAATAGTGAAGATCAGAGCAGAAATAAATGAAATAGAGAACAGAAAAACAATGGAAAGAATCAACAAAACCAAAAGTTGGTTCCTTGGAAGAATCAACAAAATTGACAAACCACTGGCCAGACTAACAAAACAAAAACAGGAGAGGACACAAATAACCCAAATAAGAAATGAAATGGGGGACATTACAACAGACCCAACCGAAATAAAAAGGATTATAACAGAATATTATGAGAAACTATACTCCCAACAAATTTGAAAACCTAGAGGAAGTAGATAAATTTCTAGAAACACACCGCCTACCCAAACTACAACAAAGTGATGTTGAAAATCCGAACAGACCCCTAACAAGAGAAGAGATTGAAAAGGTAATAAAAAAACTCCCAACCAAAAAAAGCCCTGACCCAGATAGCTTCACTGGAGAATTCTACAAAACGTTTACAAAAGAGCTTGTAGCAGTTCTACTCAAACTATTTCAGAGCATAGAAGAGGAAGCAACACTTCCAAATTCATTCTATGAAACCAGCATAACGCTGATACCAAAACCAGGCAAAGACGTCACAAAAAAAGAAAATTACAGACCAATATCTCTCATGAATATAGATGCAAAAATTCTAAACAAAATTCTAGCCAATAGAATTCAGCATCATATCAAAAAAATAATACACCACGACCAAGTAGGATTCATACCAGGTATGCAAGGATGGTTCAACATTAGAAAATCAATCAAAGTAATCCACCACATAAAAGGAAAGAAAAGAATCACATGATCATCTCAACTGACGCAGAAAAGGCATTTGACAAAGTCCAACACCCATTCCTGATAAAAACTCTCAATCAAATAGGTATAGAAGGGAAATTTCTCAACATAATAAAGGGCATCTATGCAAAACCAACAGCCAACATCATTCTTAATGGAGAGAGGCTGAAAACAGGAACAAGACAAGGATGCCCTTTATCACCACTCCTGTTTAACATTGTGCTGGAAGTTCTAGCTAGAGCAATTAGGCAAGAAAAAGAAATAAAGGGCATCCAAATTGGTAATGAAGAAGTTAAACTGTCCCTGTTTGCAGATGATATGATACTATACACAGAAAACCCAAAAGACTCCACGAGAAATCTACTGGAACTAATAGAAAGATTCAGCAGAGTAGCAGGATACAAGATAAACATTTAAAAATCAGTTGGATTCCTATACACCAATAAGGAGAACGATGAAAAGGAAATCAGGAAATCAGTACCATTTTCAGTAGCCCCTAAAAAGATAAAATACTTAGGAATAAATCTGACCAGGGATGTAAAAGACCTATACAAAGAAAACTATGAAACACTGCTGCATGAAACCCAAAGGGATCTACATAAATGGAAAAACATACCCTGCTCATGGATAGGCAGACTCAACATTGTAAAAACAACAATTCTACCCAAAGCAATTTACGAATACAACGCAATCCCGATCCAAATACCAACAACATTCTTCAAAGAGATGGAAAAAGTAATCATTAACTTTATATGGAAAGGGAAGAAGCCCTGAATAAGTAAAGCACTACCGAAGAAGAAGAATAAAGTTGGAGGACTCACACTACCTGACTTGAGAACCTACTATACAGCTACAGTAGTCAAAACAGCCTGGTACTGGTACAACGACAGATACATCGACCAATGGAACAGAATTGAGAACCCAGATGTAAATCCATCCACCTACGGTCACCTGATCTTCGACAAGGGCCCAAAGTCCATCAAATGTGGAAAAGACAGTCTTTTTACCAAATGGTGCTGGCAAAACTGGATATCCATTTGCAAAAAAATGAAACAGGACCCATACCTCACAGCGAATAAAAAAACTACTTCAAAATGGATCAAAGACCTGAATATAAATCCTAAAACTATAAAGTTCATAGAAGAAAAAATAGGACCAACACTTTAGGCCTTAATACAAGGCATTAACAGGATACAAACCGTAACCATCAATGCACAAATCCCAACAGATAAGCTAGATAACTGGGATCTTCTAAAAATCAAACACCTATGCTCTTCAAAAGACTTCACCAAAAGAGTAAAAAGAGAACCTACAGACTGGGAAAAAAATTGTGGACAGTACAAGTCAGACAAAGGTCTAATCTCCATAATCTCCAAGAAAACCCAACACCTCTGCAACAAAAAGACAAAAAATCCTATTAAGAAATGGGCAAAGGAAATGAACAGACACTTCACCAAAGAAGACATTCAAATGGCCGACACATGAGGAAATGCTCGTGATCACTAGCCATTAGAGAAATGCAAATTAAAACCACAATGGGATACCATCTCACCCCGGCATTACTGGCACGAATCAAAAACACTGGAAATAACAAATGTTGGAGGGGCTGTGGGGAGATCGGAACTCTTGTGCACTGCTGGTGGGAATGCAAAATGATACAACCATTTTGGAAAATGATATGGTGCTTCCTCAGAAAGCTAGAAATAGACATACCATTCGATCTAGCAATCCCACTCCTAGGAATATATCCTAGAGAAATAAGAGTCGTCACTCGAATAGACATATGCACACCTATGTTCATGGCAGCATTGTTCACAACAGCAAAACGATGGAAACAACGTAGGTGCCCATCAACAGATGAATGGATAAACAAACTATGGTACATACACACAATGGAGTACTATGCAACGAGAAAGAACAACAATGAATCTGTGAACCATCTCATAACATGGATGAAACTGGAGGACATTATGCTGAGTGAAATAAGTCAATCACAAAAGGACAAATATTGTATGAGACCTCTACTGTAAAAACCCATGAAAAAGTTCACACACAAAATGTAACAATCTTTGTTGGTTACCAGGAATGGGAGGGGTGGGGGGGGAATACTAAATAGGCAATAGATAAGTGGTGTCTTGGGTGAAGGGTGAGACAATACACAATACAGGGGAAACCAGCACAACTTGTACAAGGAAAGGTCATGGAAGCCCCATAGACACATCCAAACTCCCTGAGGGACTGAATTGCTGGGTGGAGGGCTCCGGGGACCATGGTCTCGGGGAACATCTAGCTCATTTGGCATGACACTACTTATAAAGACAATGCTCTACATTCTACCTTGGTGAGTAGTGTCTGGGGTCTTAAAAGCCTGTGAGTGGCCATCTAAGATACTCCACTGGCCTCATCCCTTCTGGAGCAAGGGAGAATGAAGAGAACAGGATACAAGGAAAAGATTAGTCCAAAGGACTAATTGTCCACAGCTACCAAGGCCTCCACCGGCCTGAGTCCAGTACAGCTAGATGGTGCCTGGCTACCACCACTGACTGCTCTGACCAGAATCACAACAGAGGGTTCTGGACAGAGCTGGAGAAGGATGTAGAGCATAATTCTAACTCACAAAAAAGAAAAAAGACCAGATTTACTGGCCTAAAGGAGACTGGAGAAACCCTGAGAGTATGGCCCCCAGACACCCTTTTAGCTCAGTGGTGAAGTTACCCCTGAGGTTCACTGTTCAGCTTGGGAGTGGACAGCCCCGTAAAACCAAATGAGAGTAACGAGGTACAGGAGTCCAGTGACAAGGGCCAGAAGGCAGAAGGGATAAGGAAGCTGGTGATAGGGAACCCAAGGTTGAGTAAGGATATTGTTGATGTGTTGTGAGATTGTTAACCATTGTCGTAGGGCAACATTTGTAGTAACTGTTAAATGAGAAACTATTTTGTTCTATAAGCCTTCATCTTAAGTGAGAATAACAGCACAATTGGAAGAGCATAGTCAGTGTCACTGAACTGTGTATGTATAAATTTTTGAAACGGTGTATCTTTGGCTATGTGTATTTTCACTAAAAAAAAAAAAAAGGTTGAGAATTAGAGGGTTAATATGTTGTGGGGTTGTTCATAAAACAACATGTGTACTACTGTTTCATGAGAAACTATTTGTTTTGTAAGCCTTCACCTGAAGTACAATAAAATATATTAAAAAAAAAAAAAAAAAGCAGAGATGTCACCTTGAGGAGTAAGGTGCGCCTGACCCTATCTATGGTAATTTCAGTCACATGGGAAGGCTAGACAGTGAATAAGAAGAACTGATGCCTTTGAATTACAGTGTTGGTGAAGAATATTGAATATACCATGGACTGCCTGAAGAACCAACAGATCTGTCCTGGAAGAAGTACAGCCAGAATGCTTCTTAGAAGCAAGGATGGCAAGACTTCGTCTCACGTACTTTGGACATGTTATCAGGAGGGGTCAGTCCCTGCAGAAGGGCGTCATGGTTGGTAAAGTAGAGAGTCAGTGAAAAAGAGGAAGACCCTCAGTGAGATGGATTGACACAGTGGTTGCAACAATAGGCTCAAAAATAGCAACGATTGTGAGGATGGCACAGGACTGGGCAGTGTTTTGTTCTGTTGTACACAGGGTCGCTATGAGTTGGAAATGACTCGACAGCACCTAAAAACAGCAACAACAACAGTGGGAGTATCTAGTTGTAGTCCATCATAGTGCTGGAAAGGGATGTTAGGAATATTCACTTTTTACCAAAGAAAATGATTTCTCCTGTATGTGGTACTTGAAATATGTGAAGTTTGGAGGACAAAGATATGATCCTTTACATTAACAAAGACTTCAATATTAGGTCTTAAAAAAAAAAAAAAAATACAGCCCATAACACTCTTTGATTTGTTCCTCTTCTCTGTCATTCCTCCAGGGAGTCATAGTTTCAGTGCGGTTTCTTTTCATTAAGTAAACAATTTTTTTTTTCTTTTTTTTTTTTAACTATTAGAGCTCAGCATGGTTCTAGAAAAGCATCTGTTTTCTAAATAGTTTTTGAACATGTATTTTAAAATTCATTAAGGCAATAAAACATGACAGAAAATTTGGGAAAAACTGCATGTAACTCTGACTCCTTAACTTTGAGCCTCGACATTCGTAGGGCACAGGTGGGGATGAGGGGCAGGGTGTAACCTGGGTTCCCCCAACCTCAGCTGTGTTTGCTGGGGCAAGAGCACGAGAGGACCCAGGAAGCCTGCTAGGAGAGAACTCCAGAAGGAAACAGAGAAGAACCTTCTCATGAGGCACAGGGACCAAGAATTTCTGTTTAAACACTTCTACTCTTGAACACTTTTCCCAGACCTGCCAACCAGGATCTGAATTTTTAATAAACTCTCTGTGTGACTGATCATTTACAGTGAAGTTTTAGAACCACAGGCCTAAGGGATGCCACTGATTTCTTCCTGAGGAGAAACTACTAGACATAAACATCGGACTCCCACCAGCTACGCTTCTGGTTGTTCTAATTATCTATGCTTAAGTTAATGTGGGATTGATGTCAGGTAGTTCTCATTCCAGACCATGCATTTAGTCATTCCTCAAAATATTGTTTGATACATTATTAAGTTTCATAAGTTCTATAGAATCTTCATATAATTGTCACTTTAAATTACAATATGATATTCTAGTGTGGGGAATAAACCATAATTTACTTAGCCATTCCTCCATTGTTGTGCCTTTAAGCCATTTTCAAATTTTGGCTATAATATATAACACTGTAGTAACTCAGTGTTCATAGATGCTTTTTAATTCAGTTTTAGTATTATTTCTCTGCACTTAGAGACTTAAATTTGGAATTACTGGAAGGGAAGGCATGAATACACTTAAGATTCTTGATACAGATGCCAAATTGCTTTCCAGAAGGTTGTACCAATTGAAACTGCTGCCAGCAATGTAAAAATATATTTCAGGGCACCCGGTCAGCACTGAACAGTGTTATTTATCTATTAGGCAATTAGTCAACTAGTGTTCATGTGGATTTTTAATTTTCAGCCATTGGAAGCCACTGAGACTCCTTAGGGAGTCCTCAGAAAGGGCTGGGCTGAGTGAAGAGATGTAAGGCCAAATTGTTCCCAATTGTTTGGACGTCCACCATAGAGTCCGACTACATTTGGTTCCCCTCGGTGTAGCAAAGTGTAGTCCATTTAGCTTCTTTCAGCCTCCATGTCCTCACTCACGAAATGAAGGGGCAGAGTCAGCTGCTCTCCAAGGTCCCATGTGGCTGCGGAGTTTGGATTCATCCCTCAGCGTGAACCTTGGGTTTCAAATCTGTGCAGATTTCTCGGGTTGTCTTGTCGATAGCCCCAGGATTTGACTCTCTACGGTGCATATTTTCTTTCTTTCTTTTTTGGTGTCCTCAGTAGAATGTAGTTTAGATCTTGTTCCTCCTTTGCTCCCCGTCCCGCTTTTGAAAATTCTGATTTAAAAAAATAGTATGCAAATATGGTATATGAATATTTAAAATGTGATTTGCATTTAACAAATTACACAGGATCACATAATTCCCAATGCGACTTTGCATCAGGGAAGAAGCGAGAATACATGTTTTATATTAAATGCATAGCATTTAAATACTTTAATACAAACAAACTGCATTTGAATAATATTAATCTCCCCCCAAAGACCTTGCAAGGTACATTAAATATTTAAAGCTCTTCCCCATTGCAAAGTTCTTGGACCCACTGAACACATCCACTTTTCTCTGTTATTTCTGAGTTTGGAGGATCTTGGTATTTTTCTATGCATTTGTTGTGGATTTTGAAACTCTGCTTGTGAAGCTTTTCCTCTACAAGGACAAGAGTGAATTAACAGGCCAAGACTTCCTTGGGGTGGAGAGCGTTGAACCTGGAGTGCTAAATGTGGCAGTGAGGAATGCTGACTGTGGAAATGGAAAGGAAATAGTCCAGTATATGATGTCCTGGGTAAGAGAGAGAGAAACACAGATTCGTAGTGTTGAACAGGACCTTGAAAGTCAACAGGTTGAATTTCCCATCTAATGCAGAATCCATGTATGGCATTTCCTGGTGGTTGGTCAGCCAGTCTCTGCTTGAATACCTTCGGTGTTTGGGAGCTCACCACCTCAGAAGCTGGTTCTGCCTGTAGTTCGACAACATTTATTTTGGGGAAGTTCCTATTTACCTAGAGTTCAGCTGTATCTCTTTCTGAGCCTCTGATCTTAGTTTGTTGTCCTGGAGCAATTACATGAAATTAGGCAATTCCCAAAGTCATTTTGTATAAAATAATTTTCTTCAGGAATGTTTGCTCTTTTCAAGAGTGATTAAAAATAAGCTCCCCAGAAAGGAATGATTTTCTAAGTATGTGTTGAGGGAATTGAACTCAAGAAGACGTTAGGAGTTACTGATGATGATGATAAAACAACACTTAGCACAGTGTCCCTCTGTGCTGGGTACCACTCGAAGGGCTTTACATATGTGAACTCATTAATGCTCACAGCCACCTGTGAGATACGTACTATTATCTCCATCTTACAGATGAGGAAACTGAGGCTCGGAGGAGTTAAATAACTTTCCAAAGTTATTTCTAATAAGTGACATTGATTGGTTTTAAACTCAACACGTTGGTTAGAGTTTGTGCTCTTACCTATTAATCTATAGTTAGTGTGACCACATAATTGATCATTCAAACCAAGACACTTTTGCGAGTGAAAGGAGGTGCTAGTGATGACTACCCCAGGACAGCACCCCATTTGCATTGCTTCTGCAATGACAGTCTGATAAGAACGTATTGAAAGGTCTCTACGTCACCATGAGGGACTAGACCAAGTTTTCAGGGACCTGAATCTAATACAATTTGGAGGCCCCTCTTTAAGAAAACAAACATAAAGCTTTGAATACATTAGATATCAAGTGAATTTTTCTAAGAATAAGAAAGAAATCCACAAATTTGTGGAGCCATGGGGATGCAGGTCCCTTTCTCCTGAGATCTCTTTGGGAAATTTTCCAGACTCTTGATTGCAGCTTGGTTTCCCTCCCCACTTAGAACATCTCCTATCCTGTCAGCTTTCACAGGGATGTTGCAAATGAAGGGCCTTGAAGGTTAAGCTTTGTTAGCTTTGTGGTGAATCTGCCTCTGCTCACCATTTTTAGGTCACTTAAGAAATAAGTGAGCATCTGGAATGTTTGTGGTGCTATTTACCTGATAAGATAAAATAGCATTTTAACATACACACACCAAAGGGTTCCCACAGACATGTCAAAATGACCATTTTATGGTTCTATGATCCTAACAGCATCATTACATTTTTCTGGAACTGGCAAAAATAGTTCCTGCCCAGGTGGGTGGTTGGGTGATTTGCCGTGAGTGGGTTGAACACTGGTTGTGAGCTCCTGGTATGCGTTCAGCGTTAGCAAGGGTGGTGTTTTGACATCACTCTCCCTCGACCTATTGATCTTTGAATGTCCCTCCCATGTCAGAGCTAACTTCATGGTCTTTGATTCTTGATCTTAAAATACTTGGTTCTGTAAAGAAAACGTTTGTGATTCTTTATTCTGCAAGATCTGATGCCCTTGTTATTGAGGATCTCATGGCGCCATATGCAGTTAGACGATCACTAATAAAGGTCAGAAAGGCAGGTGCCCCTGTTATCGAGGATCTCATGGCGCCATATGCAGTTAGACGATCACTAATAAGGGTCAGAAAGGCAGGTGCCCCGTTATCTAGGATCTCATGGCGCCACATGCAGTTAGACAATCACTAATAAAGGTCAGAAAGGCAGGTGCCCCTGTTAGCTAGGATCTCATGGCACCATATGCAGTTAGACGATCACTAATAAAGGTCAGAAAGGCAGGTGCTTACTGCAAAGTGATGATTTATTTGTGGGTATGTGTGGATCTGAATGCTCTCAGCTACATAAGCTAAATTCTCGCTGATGTTCCACTGTTGTGTAATGCCAGCTCCATTCTCTTTTCCTTCCTCTTCTATGCTCCAGTCTCCCACACCTGCCCCCACTTTCTGCCTCTGCCCTCCTCCCCTAATTTTCTAAGACAGCCAGTGCAGGGTTGGGAAAGAGTTGAAACCCATTTCTTTCTCTTTTCTCCTTGCAGTCGGGGGTGGGAGAGGGGTGGATAGTGGCTGCCCTAAATCTTGCATGATTTCTTTCTGTGGTCTCCCCCACTGGCTTCCCTGCAAAAAAAAGTAGTAGAAATAGGAGTTGAAGAAGTTGCTCCTCATTGTCCTAATAAAAATTTCACTGGAAGTCTGAAATCTGAAGCTCACTACTGCCCATCAGCCCAGGTTGTTCATTATATTCTTGTTTGTATTGTTTAGATTATACATCCCCTGGGCAAGAGGCCATGTGGTTTTATTATAGTACCCACCGCTCTGTCAACACCATCGAAATTAAAGCAAACACTCTTCTTGAATGGCACCTTTTGATCATGTCTCCCTGTGCCCAGACTGCTTAGGCTGAGAGGTTTGAGTTAGCTGTGACACCGTTAAAATGGACTGAACCCAAAGTGACTGGGATGTTCTTGAGAAAATTCATTTTCTCATCCTGACATGGGCTGCAGAAGACACATTGAAGCTGTAAAACACAGCTTGGGAATGACTAGACTAATTTCAGAACCCGTTTACACAGCTGCTCCACCGAAAAGCTGGTTTTCATTGTAATTCTTGCTCTGAGAGGGCTTGTATTTTTATTTAATTAAAAATGATTGGCAAGGCAGGCTTTTGATCCAGCGAGGACCATAGCGAAACGGCAAGGCGCGTGCAGTTACGTGAGCTCTCTGACATTCTGCGTTATTAGATGTCAGTTTATAATTAAAAGTTTGAGTGGCAGAACTCTCCGTACCCAGCAGGATGATTTTGAGGATCTTAATTATTTCCAGCCATCTTCCCAGTAAATAGATGAGCCTGTAAGATTCAACGTGGAGGGAGACATTTGGTGTTGCCCAAACATTTTCTTTGGAAAAAAAGAATGCAGAAATAGGAAATGCTCTAAGGTTTAGAAACTGTGAGAGGGAGGTTCATATTTTGAAATGTGATGGTAATCACCCTCTGCCAGGTGGAGGAGTTACATGTTTGAAGTGATAGATATTAAAAGCAGAACAAAGGGAGTCAAATATCCTAGGGAAAGACATTCGTCTTGATGACGAAGTTAATTATAGAAATAAAAGTGCTTTTCCCTTCCAGTTATGCTTGATACAACTCATGCCATGATATTTGTTTTATGGGAATACCTTTTAGAAATATCTAGATTTTACTGAAAAAGTTTAGAGAAGTTTTTCCATATCGTGCACACTAACGCGTTGATTTACTGGACTTCAGGAGTCATCTGATGCTGTTTTATTTTCAACACCAGATGCCTAGAACTGCATTAACTGCAGTCATCAACTGTTCTCTCCCAAGGACTGTATATATGTCTGAAACTTCGCACTTCCAAAGTGAAGACAGGAATTTTCTGGGGAACCAACCCACAAAACTGTTGATCTTATTAGCAAATTACATAATATAATAGTCAGGTGAACTTTATATTAATAGACTCAAGGCTATTTGCAATTTACTGTAAGATTTCTACCTTTAGTACTTGCAGTGGATTGATTACTTTTGTGGGGCCTTTCTAGCCGTGGGCTTGTAACTTCCACCCAGGTGATTGTGTTATAGGGTAACTGTGGCCTACCAAGGGGATTGGTCAGTTTTGCCTTAAAAGAGAGCCGATGCCAGAGCAGAGAGGAGGAGCCCACCGCTACCAAGGAAGGAGAGACGAGCAGGAGAGACCAGGCAGCAGGAGACGGCGTGGTGCGCCCCCAGCCCATGGGGAGAGAAAGCTGCGTGCCTTTGGGCAGAGGCTGAGGGCCAGGGAGAGGCGGGCCTGCAAGCACAGCTGGGGAGAGGCTGTTCTGATGGAATAACTGTGTCCTGAGTGTTCCTGAGCCTGAACTGTAACTGTTACTTCCCTAATAAACCCCATAACTGTGAGTATGGTCTGTGAGTTCTGTGTGGCCATTGCAATGAATTACCCAACCCAACAGAGAAGTAGAGAGTGATGTGGGAGGGACGGTTGGTGTCAGAGTTGGTAGAGATGGTGGAGAGATGGCTTGTCTGGCCTCCACCTCATGGGAGTCAGTTTTGTGCCGTTGATCTTGGTTCTTCTTCCCCCTGGTGAAGTTGGAGAAGGTCAGACACTGCCCCCAAGCCGTTTTTATAGTACTATTACATTTTAAAGATTACACCAACCAGTTAACTTTGAGTCGATTCCAACTCATGGCTACCTCATGACTGTCAGAGTTAAACTGGGCTCCACTAAGTTTTTAATGACTGATTTTTTGGAAGATTGCCAGGCCTTTCTTCTGAAATGGCTATGGGGGACTTGAACCTCCAACCTTTCAGTTAGCGGCTAGTGTGTTAACTATTTGTGCCACCTAGGGACTCCATTTTAAAGACTGGTTCATGTTTAATAATGCCAACAAAGGGTGGTTGAATCTATGTGGAGGCTATTTTAACGGGTCAGATTGGAGGTTGATGGACTTTATTACTCATTCGTACCCTGGTATTGTTTAATATAGAAATCTATTAATTTGTAAGGCAGGAACAATATAAAGAGAGATTATGTTTTCCCAGCGTCAGTAGACCTGTTTGATGCTCTGGAGGCTGTGCACCTTGTTTTCTAGAAGGAAATGGTAGCAAGCAAAGAGAAAACAACCTTTTCTATTGCCATCACACTACCAAGTGGCTAAAATTTTTGCAAACTAAATTTGAAAGCAAGTTCAGAAAATGTTAAACCATACTAATTTCCAGCAGCAGAATGGCACATTTCTAGAACTGCCTGGTAAGTTCAAACATGCTAGACACCTTACGGTTTTTAAATGAGGTACGTGTAACGCTAGTAGATGTTTTTTTAGCACGCAAGTTCCCTGCTAATTAGCTCCCAGGAGGTGAGTGAGATTTTTGTTGTTGTTTTTTCCCTAGGTTCAGCTTTAAACAAAGTGAACCAGCAAAGTTAGCCACCTGTCAGCATTCAGACAAAGTATTGTTTATAATTACCTCCAGTCCCCCCACAAAAAAGAGAGATTGTGTTACATAGGAGATATAATAGCTTTGTTTTACAAAATATACTTTAAAAATACTGTGTTTATTACATTGTCCCCTCAAGATTTTTTTTTGAACCATGAGTTAAAGAGTATATTTTCTTTTTATAAAAAGATCTGGCGTGACCGTTTAAATGCTTTGAGTTGAGAGTATGTCCAAGTGGCGCTGTGTTTTGGGAAACAAGCTTTGCAGATGGAGCAGGTGGCCTTCCCAAGGCTGAAGAGACTGTTAAACACGCTAGGCCGAGCCTCTTCCTGGCTGGTGGAGAACAATGCCGCTCCTCACGTCCTTATCCAGATTCCTGCTGTGCTAGCCAGCTTGGCCAAGTCCCTCTCCTCAGGTTAATTAGTGATGCTGGGGAAGATGAGGCATATTGAGGAGACTCTTAATCTTCTGTAGTGTGCATATAAAAATGAAGACCAGATTTGGCTTTTAAATTCTTGGCATAAAGTGATAGTGCCGTCCCCCACTCTTTTCTTCTTTATCGTTTTTTTCCTTGGTGCACAGTATGTGTTTTTAATTTAAGTTCTCTTCAGTTCCATAAAAATAACTCTCAAACTCTATTGGGATGAGTTAATCCTTTCTTGTTCTTCTTCCAGTTTTAGTGAGTACGTGCTTTATAGCGCATCCTCTTTAAGGAGTTGGCTACTTATTGATCAGACTCTGTAGTAGATTGGTTAACTAATTCACTCAGTGCGAATTTACTAAGACCCTACTGTGTGCTAGAGATTGTTTAAGAACCTAGAGATAAGAGTGGCTAAGGCACAGTTCCTGCCTTTTAAGGGTACAACGAGGCAGGGAAAGACTTGCAAATAGATGAAGACAGTACAATGCAGTAGTGCTGCAGTGATTTTGTTGCTGGGTGTTGTCGAGTTGATTCCGACTTATAATGATCCCATGTGTTACAGAGTACAGCTGCCCCATAGGGTTTTCTAGGCTGCAGTCTCTACAGAAGCAGATCACTAGGTCTGTCTCCTGCAGAGCTTCTGGGTGGATTTGAACCATCAACCTTTCAGTTAGCAGCTGAATGCTTAACTGGTGCACCACCAGGGATCCTTTATTTATTTATTGAATATTTAACTTTGTGGCCTGTTTGCCGTTGAGGAAACTGAGGAACAAGGAGGTTAAGCAGCTTATTGAATATCACACGACCAGCAAGAAGCTGGCCCAGGCAGCCTGGCTGACGAATGACGAAATTTGTACTTGGGAAGACGATTTATACTCCATTTTGGACCTCATAATTACTGTGCCTACACTCTCCCTATCTCCTCCCCTCCCCCGCAACATTCAGTCACAACAAGCTGCCACTCTATAAGACCATCAGGGGTGTGTCAAAACACCCATTGCCTTCGAGTCGATTCCAAGTCATAGTGACCCTATAGGACAAAGTAGAAGTGCCCCTAGGGTTTCCAAGGAGCAGCTGGTGGATTCGAACTGCCGACCTTTTGGTTAGCTGCTATAGCTCTTAACCACTGTGCCACCAGGGCTTAGTTCCTATAATATCACAGCTCTTCTGGCTGGTCTGACTTTTGGCTGACCCCACGCCTTTTTCCTTGCTTCTGATTTTCTACTATAAGTACTGGCTTGGTGGGTTAAAACCTCTTAAAATGTAAGCAAAGTAAGTGTGGGGCATCCGGCTTCTTATACCTTCCCTGGCGGGGAAAGGTAATAATATATGCCCGTAATAAAAAATCGCTGTGGATTACAGGCCTGAGCCTCCAGTTGTGTGGAGTGGGCGGACGGCTTTTGAGGAACCTGCAGTCTGAGACCTGACTGAAGAGATTTATCTTTCTAGCATTCCCAAGGGTATATAAACGATTTCTAATGTAGATTAGAAAACCTACAGGCCTCAGCAGTGTGCTAGGGACCATTTGACATTATGCTTCATTATGGAAAAAAATGCTTCCCATTGTTTAGCTGTCTCTCCTGACTAATGCTGCATGTTTTCTGGGAACGAAATCCTGTATCTGTACTTTTGAGGGTTGATCAGCATCACTAACACACCAGCGTCTCTGATGTAATTTAGTGATTCAGGAAATGGAAATGGATTCCAAGAAAGGAACCCTCGTTTCTGCACGCAGCTTAGCACCATGGGTCATGTGGGGTATTGGGGGGAATTTCTTGTCATTCACTGAAATAATTATTTGAGATACCACTTGGAGAGTGCGCTAACCTTCCGAACAATGGTGCGATAGAAAAGCTGTGAGTATGAGTCGGGTTCTGAAATACATGTCCTCGACTGCATTGCTGTCTCAATAATGGTATCAGCCGTCTTCCTGATTATTCTCCGATGGTTTCACATGACAAAATACTGCAGCGCACTGACACTGGTGACCCACTGTCCTTGCCACCCCACTCCTCCCCACCCCTGCTTTTGTTTTCTTTACTTTTTAGGGATGTATGGAGTTAGGATTTGAGCATACTTCCCTCCTTTATCACTCTACCTTAACTTCCACCCATGTCTGAATATTAATGAAAATAATATTTTTATTTTAATCATCAAAGAGTGAAGAAGTTCCATTATTCTTTGATGATTAAAATGAGAATAGGAAACTCAAAATGACTTTAAGCAACAGCTATGTTGATCTGACGGGTGTGAAATTCTAATTAATGGTGCTGTTGCTTGAAGCCATTTTGAGCCTAATAATTGTTTATTATTATTATTATTATTGTATTATTATTTTATTAGATGTAATGTGGAATAGTGGAAAGAGCGTGGGCTTTGGAATCCAGTAGACCTGAATCCGTATCCTAAATCTACCGCATCCTAGTTCTTTGAGCTTAGGCAATTTTTATCAATCTCTCTGAGCCTCATTCCGGTATCCTTTTAATGGTGATAACTACCTTGGGTAGGCTTCCTTTTTTGAGGATTAAATATATGTTAAAAATTTCTAACAGGATCTGGAGTGATATAAGCGATAGCCTTTTTAAAAAAAAATATGAATTTAATTTTTAAAAAATCTAAATTTGTAATTTTGTGATTTGTGTGATATATATACTATTAAAATATTAAAACTTACTTTTTTTTGAGTACCGTCCTAGTTATCTAGTGCTGCTATAACAGAAATACCACAAGTGGATGGCTTTAACAAAGAGAAATTTATTCTCTCACAGTCTAGGAGGCTAGAAGTCCGAATTCAGGGTGCCAGCTCCAGAGTAAGGCTTTCTCTCTCTGTCGGCTCTCAGGGAAAGTCCTTGTCATCAGTCTTCCCCTAGCTGAGGAGCTTCTCAGCACAGGGACCCCAGGTCCAAAGGACATGCTATTCTCCTGGCTCTACTTCCTTGGTGGTATGAGGTCCTCCTGTCCCTCTGCTCGCTTCTATTTTATATCTGAAAAGAGATTGACTTAAGACACAACCTAATCTTCTAGACTGAGTCCTGCCTCACTCACAGATCTGCTGCTAATCCCACCTTATTAACATCATAGAGGTAGGATTTACAACACGTAGGAACATCACATCAGATGACAAAATGTTGGACAATCACACAATACTGGTAATCATGGCCTAGCCAAGTTGACACACATTTTTGGGGGGACACAATTCAGTCTATGACAAGTGCTGTTGAAAATCTCCTTTGGGTATTGGACACATATCTCAGTACATAGAGTCTTTTGAAGATAGGATTCACATTCCCAAGCATTTAGGAATATCTCTTTCTGAATACACATGTGGTCAGCTCGGGACCCACCTTCTCAAAGACCCTGCTTATCCTATTACTGTTCCCTTTCTTGTCTTTGTGGACTTTATAGAGACTCTGATAGGAGATGCAGGTGTTTCTGTGAACGTAAACAATTCTCAGTAGTTGTCTCTGACGGGGCTGTTTGGATTGGGCTGGGCTTGTCACTTGATTGAAACTGTATGTGCCTGAGAAACCAAGAACAGGAAAGAATATGGTTATGCTGACCTAGGTTTAGCTTTAAATTTAGAAGGATTTTTTATTCCCCCCGGTTTAAAAACATCCATGTATAAGAGAAGAGTCCATTTATTCATTCAGTGTACATTAATGAAAGACACACGTTGCTTTCCCTCTCTTTGAGCAATTTATTATTTTGGAGAAAGCAAGACATATTTACATTCATTTAATAATAGAACAATTCCAGGAGTTGCCTCAGCAGCTAATGGAATAGATTAATATTTCAAAAAGTTGCTTTGATAGTGGAGGAAAGGTTTCTGATTGTTGGATTATAGAGTGCTAGAATGGGAAACCAAAAACCAACCAAGTCCACTGCTGTTGAGTCATGTCTGACTCATAGTGACCCTATAGGACAGACTAGAGCACCTGTATATTATTTGGAGATCTAGGTGGTGCAAATGGTTAACACACTTGGCTGCTAAGTGGAAGTTTGGAGGTTTGAGTCCACCCGGAGGCACCTGGGAAGAAAAAGCCCTGTTGATCTACTTTCAACAACCCAGCCACTGAAAACCCTCTGGAGCACAGTTCTGCTCTGACACGCATGGAGTCACCATGAGTCTGAATCAATTTGATGGCAACTGTCTTTTTAAAAATATATTATTTAGTTAATGTTTTTCCATAAATCAGCTTCCTCTTTTTATTGAAATAAATTACAAAATATCCTAAATGAAAAGAAACAAATCTTAGACACTACAGATAGAAAATAAGCATAAAATCAAATAAATGAAGATAAAACAGTATTTAAATTCTAGCTGGAGACTTTTGAGAAGTTTCTGAATCTGAGGCCTGTCCTCTTTTTGTTTAAAAAAAAAAAAAAAAAGATTTGCTGGTATTAGGAAGGTGTTAAAGCTGTATTAGTAGTAAGCTGAGACTTTCTTGACCATCTTAGAAAAGTTAAAAGAACATTGAAAGAGAAATAACTTTCTTACTTTGTTGATATTATTTAACACTTACTACCAACTTATATCATGTCACTGCTTCCACGAATATAGATCCCAAACTTTAAGACACATGAACTTTTTGTAATCTCTTTTGTTTTCAAAGTAGAAAACCTAGATTCACAGGCATTAGTCATGAGGCAAGCCAACACTGGAATGTGGGTCTTCTGACCCCTGGTCTCTTTCCAGAACACTCTCCCTGCAATTACAAAGACACAGAAGTGGGATGCATTTTAGAGGTAACCTGTCAACTCAGGACGTGGCCCACCTGAACTCTCTGGAAACCGTTCCCTCGGTAATGGAGAGATCCTAGCTTTCCTGCTGCCTTTTAGTGGATTTACTGTTCCCTTGGCATATCTGCTTGCTTGTTTGTACATACTTATTTGTATTTAAACGCGGCACAGGTGGAGTTTGAATTTTGGAGGTTTTAACGTTAAGAGCCTGAATTAAACTCAACGTCAGCAAATCAGAGATAACTACAGTTGCCCTCCCCCACATATGATGAAGTGATGAACAGCGGGAGTTCTGCCATTACCCTGGGAACAGTTTATTTTGACCTTGTCACAGTCTACCTGCTTGCTTATTCCTTTTCTCATCAGAAAACTTGAGGCAAATACTACATTATGCTTTTTAAAATTAAAGCCGAAGTATGGCTCAGGCCTGCACCACAGCAGTGCACTGGGGGAGGAGTGTCTGAGGCTGTTAGCATTTCTCTGAAACAGTCCTTAGTTGTATTTTTCTTACGTTTTTCACACTTTACCGCACTGTGAAGAAAGAGCCACACAGCAGCCCAGAGAGGGAAGATTTAAAATCACGTCAATGCTTTTCAGTTTTAGGTCTTCTTTTTTTTTGTTGGAAATAAGGATTAGCTCATGTGAGTCTTATTGTTGTTATTGTAACTTTTATTATTCTTGTTTGTGGTTCACTTCTTTTATTGATGCTGCACACTAATTTTATAAAAGTGTCCATTTTTATTTCCTTACATCTTTTGACAGATTTTGAGATTAATGTCAGATAAATAATGGTCTGATTGCTTTAAAATGTTTGGTCTTGGTAATAGCTTTCTATTGCTGCTGTAAAAAGGTACCACAGATTCAGTGGCTTAAAGCCACACAGATTTACTGTCTTACAGTTCTGAGGGTCAGAAGCCTGACAAGTCTTACTGAGCTAAAATCAAGGAGTCACTGGCTGTGTTCTTTTCAAGAGGCTCTCGGGAAGAGTCTCTCCGAGCTTTTTTCACCTTCTAGAGGTCATTGCATTGCTGGGCTCTGGACCCTCTTCTGTCTTCAAAGCCAGCAGTGGCCACTGGGGTCCTCGACACAGTGCATCACTCTGACACTGACTCTTCTTTGGCCACACTTTTAAGGACCTTTTATTATTATACTGGTGGCACAGTGGTTAAAGAGCTCAGCTGCTAACCACAAGGTTCGCAGCTCAAATCCACCCACCAGCTGCTCCTTGGAAACTCCATGGGGCAGTTCTCCTCTGTCCTGTAGGGTCACTATGAGTTGGAATGGACTCAGCAGCAGCAGATTTGGGTTTTTTTGGTTTTCACGATACCCTCTTTGAAGCACCTTCCTGATACCTTCAGGTCGTCACTGCCTGATTTGAATCGTATCCACTCAAAATAAATCTATTCTGTTATGCTAATTTACGGTGTTTCTCTGTACATTTAGGTTTTTAACACTGGATAAATCAGGGAAATCTCCCTATCTTAAGGTCAGTTGATTAGCAACTTTAATTTCATCTGCAATCTTAATAGTGCTTTGCCATGTTATGTATTAACATTCTGGGATTAGGACATGGCTATCTTTGGAAAGTCAGTACACTGCCTGCTACAGCCTTTCTTTCAAAGTGATCTATTTTTACTTTTTAAAATAAAAATATATCTTGAATAAAATATGAATTGATTATAGGTTGATTATTTACCGATTAATTCATTTTAAAATCGAATACACCTCATTAAATAGCTTAGCATTTCCTAGATACAGTATATTTGCATTTCAGAGATTTGATTTGTTATGAAATCTTTGTGTTTTCAAAATTAGGATGTCATGTTTAGAAGTATTTCCTGACTAACTATTCCATCTTAGCCTTTTTTGTGTTTTTGGTATTTGAATGTGAAGGTTACAGAGATCTTAGTCAACTCTTTGGTAGGTGAATTTTATAAGGTTTGCTTGTGATGCATTTTGTAATGCATAGGGCTTCCTTCTCTCCCCCAGCCCATTCATTCTCTCCCCACCTTCCCTGTTTTTCTTTCTACCCAAAGCTGTTCACGTAATTATTAACAAAACTCAATCTGGACACTTCCAATAGAGGCCTCAGATCACCAGTTGTAGAAGGAAGACTATATTCCACCTTGAATTTATTTTTAATTTGCTGTGGCCTAATCTAAGAATATTCCCAGAGTCTTAATTCCTTCATCAAACCAACAGATAATACAATTTGGCACCTACTATGTGCAAAAGTGTTCTTGAAGAAGCTAAAATGTGTTACATATGGTGTCTGTTCTCAGTGTTAGGGAGAAAAGGTGAGAAAACCAGCATAAGAATAATGTATCAATGCAGATTGACAAGACGAGATGTCACAGGCAGCATGTGACTAATGATTAATTGGCAAATCAGTGGATCAGGAAATAAACGTAATGAGGTCTGGGAAAGGAGAACTCTCTCTGTGTTGTGTGTACCCAATGCCCATATATTACCCATTACCACTTAATTAACTCCATCAAGCATGGCCCCAAAGTCACAGCAGTTCTCCACCTCATCATTAACCTGTCCTTGTAGAACAAAAAGTCTTAGTACCAAAGTGAGTAAGATTCAAAAGCTCATGCCTGGTTTTGGAGGGATTATGACTAACTTCTTAATTCCTTGGGTTTAATAGGGCCATTTATAGGAGGTGGCCATCCTGGGGGTTAATAGGGTCATTTATAGGAGGTGGTCAGCCTAAAGCCCTCATCATGAGTGCTCAGCAAATACTTATTGAAATGAAATGAAACTAACTCAGCTTTTATTATTTTTCCTAGTTAATAGACATTTTCCTGTTGTTTTGCTATACACCCATTCCTCACTTACAGACATACTTAGGTCCCAAAGACCAGATTGTTATGTGAAAACCATTGTTATCTGAAAATGGAGGATGACTGCATCAGATCACAAAATGGAGGATGACTATAACATTACATAACTGCCAAATTACATCATTACGTAACTGCCAAACAACTGAGAATCATGGCCCAGCCAAGTTGACACACAACATTAACCATCACAGCCAGCGTTATTCTTACCTCATACCTTGGCATTTGTTACTGCCAGACATACATCATTACTGCACAAAATAGTAGATTTTTTACTATTGTCATAAATGCAAAATGTCAGATAATGAGATAGTCGATAAGTGAAGAGTAGGTGTATGTTTTTTAATCTTTTCAAGACTTTCACTTATTTATTTTTGGGTGATTTTTAAAGTTGTTATCTGCATTACTTAATTTAAAGTCGGTGGTGGATTTAATTTACACATTTCCGGATCTTTAATGAGTGTTAAATTAAACCTAGCCTAGTATTAATTTAAGTAACATTTTCTGACAAAGGAGTACTTGGACAACTTAACTCATACCAAGCCTTGATTTGTATTTTTTTTTTTTTATATTGGTATTGTTGCAGATACCTGTATTGGGTGACTTCATTTGACTTCAATTATATAATTTTTTTCTCCATCCTAAGAAACTTTAAACTATAGAGGACCATTTTTAAAAGGGCTGCTATAACTTGTTAGCTCAAGATGAAAAGATAGTTTTCACACCACAGAGTTTGTTCATTTAATGATTATTTACATCCTGACCTATTCGCTGGTAATCATTGTCTTCTTAGATATGTATTGCTTTGAAAGCTTTAATTGGACTTTTCTTACAGCTGAAAAGACTTTTTCTACAGAGTAATCCAATTCCATTATATGACTCTAAATTCTTATATGATATTTTCTTTCCATTACTTATGATTGCATTTTATCAAAACAAGGATACCTGAGGTTTATTTTTGCGTATGTAATCTCCATGTGGTCCTCCCAGCAACCTTGCTGATGTGAGATGCTGGGGTAACTTCAGAGAGCAACTGGTCACCCACTTGTCAGTGGTCTCTTACGAACCAGTGGAGTCAGGTGAAGTTGTACTTAAGATACAATTTTCTGTCTATGCATACTCTTTGTCATAACATAGTCTCTCTGTTTGATTCTTTAAAAACACCTTCACTCCTTAATAGATTTCTCTTTCTCCATTACTCCCATCTTAGCGAGATTAAACTACTCAACTAATAGAATGTGTATTGGCTGGCAGCAGAGAACTAATTTGGCTGGCAACAGATAACTAGGAGTTCTGTCTTCTGTATCATTTTACCATTGTTATTAGCACCAAGAACCCTGGTGCTGTAGCGATTAAGAGCTCAGCTGCTAACCAAAAGGTTGGCAGTTCAGAGCCACCAACTGCTCCTTGGAATCCTTATGGGGCAGTTCTGTGCTGTCTTATAGGGTCACTATGAGTTGGAATCCACTCGACAGCAATGGGTTTTGGTTTTATCATTAACATAAGGCTCCCTGGTGGTGCAGTGTTTAAGCGCTTGGTTGCTCACTGGAAGACTGGTGGTTCGAACCCACCAGCCACTCTGTGGGAGAAAAGAACTGGCAATCTGCTCCCATAATGATTACAGTCTAGAAAAACCCTATGGGGGCAGTTCTGCTCTGTCCTGTAGGGTCGCTATGAGTCAGAATCGACTCAATGGCACACAACAACGCTATCATTAAGATACAGACCACTTTATAGAGAGCATTATTTCATGCATGTGTGTATTGTAAAGGAAGAAAGCACAGGGCTAGGAGGTAGGTGACTTGGCCTGGTAGAGACCTGCTAGCTGCTCATCAAGTCCCTTTTCCTCTTCTTCCTGCTGGACTATATTTCCCAGCCTCCTTTGTGGCATACGGTGTCTAGATGACTAAATTACAGTCAATGGAATGTGAGTGGAAGTGATGCCTGCCACCTTCAGGCTTGCCCCGTTATAAACCTGCTACATGTGAGACTCCATAATCTCTCGCCATCAGACACAGGAGAGTGACACCCAAAGTGAGCCCTGTGCTCAAGATGGCAGAGACACACGTGGAAGGAACCTTGTTCCCTGAGTCACTGCTTGGAGGAGAGCCCCCTGCTGGTCTGGAGCACTGGAGTTAGAATTGTGCACAAGACGTGTACTCTGAAATTTGAGTCATTGTTCATTTTGTTACAGTAGCTAAAATTAACAGATATGCTTGGGTTTGTGAGAGTTACATCTCTTGTCTCAATTTCCTCTTTTATGAAACAGAGGAATTTGCCATATTGGTCTCCTTGCTGTTTCCTGAACACTGTGGACTCCCACACTCACCATTTCCTTTGCCTAAAAACTCTCCCCAGAGGCTCACGTGTTTGCTGCCTCAGCTCCTCAGTGCTCAGCCTGATGCCACCTCATCAGCGAGGCTCCCCTGGCCACTCTAAGTGTGACAGCAGTCCACTCCCCCTCGCTATCCTTCCTGTCTGTCTTGTTCTACTTGTCTTTGTAGCAGAATCACTTCACACCCCATCTGTTTATTTATTTATTTGGTACTCAGTAAAATGTTCATTGAAGAATTGTGTAAATATACCTGTTTCTCTAATCAGGCTGAAGTAGTGGTTCTCAACCGTGGCTGCACATTGGAAACACCTGAGGAGCTTTAAACTCTACTCATAACTGGGTCTTATCCCTGCAGTTTCTGATTTAATTGTTCTGGAGCCTGATTATCAGGATTAAAAAACCAAAAAAGTTGTGTAAACAGAGTGCTTTCTAAGGGGCCAAGCAGCTGTAAAACATTGTTTTTTATATTTGAGAATTTACAATCCAAGGGGAAAAACAGAACAAAAATCGGTCTTAAATACACAAAAGGCATATAAACGTGTGAGTCAGAATTGAGTTGACGGCAAACAAAAACATAACCCTGGAATATGTGTAAGGAAGTGAGGCATCCTAACAATTACCGAGTACTTCCTGAGTACTGGATACGAAAATCTCCAAAAGATTACTTCATTTGATAAGTCTGCAAAGTCAGTGTTGATGAGGAAACAGAGTTAGAGGGCCTGGAATGGAAGTTCTGTGAGGGCAGAATCACGTCTGTCTTATTCACCATTCTATCTCTGGCAACTAGTAAAGCTTCTAACAGAGTGTAGACAGAAATACAATTTTTCTTCCTTAAATAAAAAGTGGTTAAATAACTTGTCATTGATGGAACAGTTGGGATTAGAGCATGCATTTGCCTGAGGTGTGAGTCTGTGCTGTTTTCACTAAGGGTGGCGAATACATAGCTACCTGGCCAGCCAACTGGAAGAGATCCATATATGTGCCCATTCCAAAGAAAGGTGATCCATCAGAATGTGGAAATTATCAAACAATATCATTAACATCACATACAAGTAAAATGTTTTGAAGATAATTCAGAAGTGGTTGCAGCAGCATATCAGCAGGGAACTACTAGAGATTCTGAAGAGGACGTGGAATGAGAGACGTCACTGCTGATGTCAGATGGATGCTGGCTGAACGCAGAGAACACCAGAAAGATGTCTGCCTGTGTTCTACTGACTGTGTGAAGGCACTGGACTGTGTGGATCATAAGAAATTACGGATAGCACTGCAAAGAATGGGAATTCCAGAACACCTCATTGTGTTCATGAGGAACCTGTACATAGACCCAGAGGCGGTCGTTCAAACAGAATAAGGGGATACCATATGGTTTAAAGTCAGGAGAGGTGTGCATATCCTTTCACCATACTTGTTCAATCTGTATGCTGAGCAAATAATCTGAGAAGCTGGACTATATGAAGAAGAATGTGGCATAGGGATTGGAGGAAGACTCATTAACAACCTGTGATATGCAGATGACACAACCTTGCTTGCTGAAAGCGAAGACCTAAAGCACTTACTGATGAAGATCAAAGGCTGCAGCCTTCAGTATGGATGACACCCCAACATAAAGAAAACAAAAATCCTTATAACTGGACCAATGAGCAACATCATGATAAACGGAGAAAATATTGAAGTTGTCAAGGATTTCAATTTATTTGGATTCGCAGTCAGTGCCCGTGGAAGCAGCAGTCAACAAGCCAAATAACAGGACAAATCTGCTGCAAAATGTTAAAAAGCAAAGATGTCACTTTGAGGACTAAGGTGCACCTGACCAAAGCCATGGTATTTTCAGTCGCCTCATATGCATGCTAAAGCTGGACAATGAGTAAGGGAAAATGAAGAAGAATTGCTGCCTTTGAATTATGGTGTTGGTGAAGAATACTGAATATACCATGGATTGCCAGAAGGAACAGATCTATCTTGGAAGAAGTACAGCCAGAATGTTCCATAGAAGCGAGGATGACAAGACTTTGTCTCATGTACTTTGGACATGTTATCAGGAGGGATCAGTCCCTGGAGAAGGACATCATGCTTGGTAAAGTAGAGTCAGCAAAAAAGAGGAAGACCCTTAAGGAGATGGATTGATACAATGGCGGCAACAATGGGCTCAAACTTAGCACCTAACAACAACTTGTGCACACATGTACTCACCTATACCTACCCATACACACATTTGCCTATACAGCCACATATGTGACCACGTGCTCAGTTTTTGGTTATTGGTGGTGGTGTTGCCAAATCATACATGCGTATTCTGTAACACAAGTGCCTTTTCTCTTGTGCACTTCTTAGTGGCTTCACTTACTTTGATCAGGCTGTGCTCATTACACCCACATTCTCTGCTACTTTTCTCATCACCAAAAATAACAAGTATCTGCGATCTAGAGAGTGAATCCCCCGTCCCCCCTCACCCATCCCTGGTGACAGTGAATGAACATTGGTCTCTCTATATATCCATTCTTGTCTTCTTGTAAAAGTGGGATCATATAACATTTGTCCTTCATGAGTGTTCTTAGAGAAAATAATCTTACTAGGTACTGAGAATACAGCTCATAATGTGAGAAATTATAAAAATAAAGGCTTTATCAAAGAAAAGGTTTACAGAGAAATGAAACCATGGATATAGATCACTTGTTCATCAGGTTTACTGTGAAGGGAATCACAGGGAGAAGAGAGTTTGGCTGGAGGGGTGATGGGTTCAGGAAGTACCCCCTTAGACTTGGGCAACCTGGGCCCCTTCCCTGAACTCTTTGCCTTAGAGAACCTTGCTGTGACCTCTAGTCATAGCCCTCTCTATGGGGAGAGTGACCCAAGGAACAAGAAGGTTTGCCGCCCTGGGGTCTGTGCCCCCCTTTTAAGCACATGCCCCTGTAGCCCAGACTCTAGAAGTCCCCACCAAAATGACCCCAGGTCGTTTCCCAGGCCCATGGATGCCTCTTGCTCTGGCCCAAAATTTTGAGGGCAGGGCTATATAGTTAGTGTACACATATCTAGACCAAAGGGGTGCCCCGTGGTGGTGTTTGTGGACATGGGATGGGGGTGGTCTTAATAGAGCTTGGAGTTGTCTGCTGGGTCATCCACCCACAGACCTGTGAAGCCTCTGATATTGCCTGTTGGAAGTGGGGATGGGAAGACAAGCGGAGTAGGCCTGGGGTGTTGGTGGGAGGCCCCAGTTGCATTATTGCCCCAGTCTGGTACTGGATTCATGTGCCATTGTTGTCATCCAGTTCTGTAGCCCATGAATCTTTTTTTCCCTTAGAGGAAAAGCTGTCTCCATAACTTATGAATTTAATTAATTTTGCTTGCATCTTCAATTAAGAAAGTTGAATGATACCCAGCTGAATGTAATATATTTACTGATTCTTTCAACATTAAGCCACCAATATGGTATCTTCAATAAATATTTGCACTCCCACTGCAGATGTGGGACTAATCAGAGAGCTATAGGGGAAAATATAGATTAGACTCTGCCCCTATTTTAATGCACTTCCATTTTTAGCAAGGCTCCTTCATCCTGAGAGCCATTCCTAGCATACTAAAATTAACCGCCATGAGATGATTGCGCTTACAGTAACGTCGTTCTTGTGTCTGGCATCTGTGTTTGTCTCCTTGTTAATTCGTCAACCTTGGTATTGATTTTTCATGTTCACAAAGGTTAATTGACATCGACTACTGTTTATATGAGGAATTCCTTGGCGAGTCTTCGTAGTGGCCACTTTGCAAGGTTTCAATTCAGCTGAGCAAGAACTTTGATAGCCAATCTGCAAGGCTCTCTGGAAGCCTAGCACATAATTGAAGTGCACTACCCCTGACAGGGCTGGATTGTTTGGCATGGGCAGGGGGTGGATTTTCTGGACTCTGTCTTTCATATGGCTTAATCCTCTACAAGCTGACTCCCTCTTCAGGTTCTCACAGGTGCTTTTCCCTTTTGCTCAGACATCATGCTGATAAAACAGTAGTGGTTTAGTAAGGGTATACTCTGATGCCTTGGGCTGAGGCTGGACCCTTTGACCACAGTACAATTGTATACAGCTTCTTGATTGGCATACCCCCCCCCAAAAAAAAAAAAAACCAACCAAACCTGTTGCTGTCGAGTCGATTCTGACTCATAGCAACCCTATAGTACAGAGTAGAATTGCCCCATAGGGTTTGCAAGGAATGGCTGGTGGATTTGAACTGCCAACATTTTGGTTAGCAGCTAAGCACTTAACCACTGCGCCACTGGGGCTCCTTGATTGGCCTACACATTGGATACGTAGTATTGTCTTTTACATAACAACACTATGACGTAGTCAGGGCAGATATGATCCCACTACACTGATAGAGGAGCCCTGGCAGTTGGAATCCACCAGCTGCTCCTCAGAAACCCGATGGGGCAGTTCTACCCTGTTGTATAGGGTCACTATGAGTCGTAGTCAACTCAATGGTGATGGTTTTTTTTTTGTGTTTTGTTTGTTTGTTTTTTTACGTGGATAGGAAATCTGAGACTGAGGTCAGAGTACTGGCTGATGGAGTGGCAGCCGAGACCCTGGATCTTCTGACGCCTGGTCCACTGCTTGTTCCGTACCCTGGACCCATTTCCTTTGGCGTGAGAATCCATTGTCCCTGCTGCAGAAGCCCTCCCATGCTCTGTACACATTGAGAGTCGGTAACCCCCATAGGTCTGCTCCTTGATTCTGAGTTGGTAATTGACTCCTGGTCACTCACTTTCCATGGCTTGCATTTCTGTGGGGGCTGCTTACATGCCGTTCTCCTCTGCTTTCCTTGGCTAGCCTTCCAGAGCTTGAAAGTATGGACAGTTGTCACTTAAAGAAAACAATATATTTGCCTTGTATCAAAATATGTATGTTATATGCGTATATATTTATTAGGTATTGTCCTGTGATTTTATGTCTCTTATAAAATTACCAGATGGAATTGATGTTGAATGTTAGGTTAGGGTTAATTTAGCCTAATTGTTGATGGTTTACCAGAGCGGGCAGGTCGTATCAGTCTTCTCTTAGATAAACAAGTGTTTGGGGTTGAGATCTGGCATGGCATTGCCTGCCACCTACTTACAAAATCACCTCCTTAGCCTTTGCCCTTTGGATCCAGAGAAATAGCATCCATAATGTCACAGGAAATGAGGCTCCATACCATTACCCCAGCTTCCTGCTCCAAGTCCATGGCCCAGGAATAGCGCCCAGCCAGTGCTTTGGCTGAGCCTTCATGTGCAGATCCATGGTGGTCTGCCCCTCAGCCGCCTGGGCTGGGAAACATCTGTGTTGCTGGCCCCACAGCAGTGCCACGGCCTCTGGTGATGGGAAGACACTAGAAGCCTCCAAGCTTCCGGCCCTTCTGCCTGTGTTGGCCTGCCAGCTCCTGTTGGGTCTCCCACTGATACTTCCGTTTCACAATGTCAGAGCACTCCCAGATGTGCCTGAAATGAACATGACTGTGCCCTGCCCACAATGACTTGCATGTCAGCGTTTCAGGATCGTGAAGGGACCTGGGTGCCTCTGGAGCCCGCTTCCTGTAGCTGCTGACTGACTTGGTGAGTGAGGATTGTCAGGGTTTTGCCAAGTAGCAAGCGTGAATTTTTAAAAACAAACAAACAAACAAAACTCACATGTAGAATAATCTTGCCAAATGGCCGGCTATAATATAAGAAGGGAGCTAGTTTTATTTTACAACCAGCTACCACTGAATGTGGGTGATGTGGAAATGCAGAGTCCCATGGGGTCCCTCCCTGGATTTAGGTGTGTGGCAGACATCCGCTGACCAGCACTTCCAGAAGCTGAGTTCTCATGTCATGATATTTGATGGGAGTCTTATAGCCAGAGCCTTTTAAATCCGAGGGGACCATTAGGGAGAACAAAAGGTAATCTCCTACAATTAAGAGACAGACCTTATGTTGCTCCGTTGATGGTCTACCTCACACATCTGAATGGTTTCAGTAACTGCAGAGCGTTTGTATCCCTTCCTTGATCCTCATTATGCAGGATGAGAGGATGAGCATTAAACACGTGCACACGTGCACACATGCACACATGAGCACATGCATGCACACACGAGTGCACAGATGCACACGAGCGCACACGCACACACGAGCGCACGCACGCACACGTGTGCACAGACGCACATGCGCACACGCATGCACACATGTGCACACACAGGCATACCACACGCATCCGCCCCACACTCAGGTTCCCAAGAGGTACAATCCATGTCAGTATTTATCATTTATTGCAGTATATGAGGTCTCTGTTACGAAACGTTCTGTCTCCAGAAACAGATACTGCTCTTCTTTTAGAAAAATGTCCTTGGCTGGATCCCTGGAACTGTAATTAAATCCCGGTTGCTCTTTAAAAAAGCATTACTGCGTTTCGGACGGCTTGGATGTAAAGCAGCAAGGCCAGGAACCAGAACGTTCTGCTCGTGGGATGGAAAGGCCTGAGAGGGCAGATCAGAGAGCTCCTGGGGCCAGCACAACGGGGACCACGCCCAGGGAGAGACTGGCCACTTGATGAGGGCCAGCGTGACGGGACAGCGCACGGGGAGAGACCCACCACTTGGTGAGGGCCAGCCCTATGGGGACTGCGCACGGGGAGAGGTTTGAAGGTGATGATTCGAAGCACCCACATGACGTTTTCTTCCATTTGTGCCCTTGACATTGCTGGGCTGCTAGGAACAAGGAACTAGAAAGATTGTTATGAATTAACTTTAACGTTTCCAATTATTCATGGCACTTATTTAACTTTTGTCACCCTCCCTGGACTTGGAGCTTTGTCTTCATCTACCTGCCAAGGTTGTGTTCCTCCTGATGCATGAGATGCTGCTGAGCACAGGGCAGTTGGTGGGGGCTGGGCAGAGGCTGAGGTGAGCACTCTCCTCTGAGCCATTCTGTTTTTTTGCGGTGGGCGGGCTTACTTTCGAGGGTTGTGTTGACAGTCGGCAGGAGGCAGGCAGACTGGCTGTCTGAGGTGTGAAGGCTCTGTTCTCCCCTAGCACCTCTGGCTTTAGGAGCTGAGGCCTGGGAGCTGTGCTGTGGGTGCTGAACTCACCCCCCGGATGCCCACATGAGTTTAAAGGGGATCCACATGGATCCCCTCTGTGACCACTGCTCAGGTGTTTTAGGATCTCCCCCCTGACTAGGGGTCCTCTAGAGCTGAGGCAGGTGCAAAGGTGGAGGGAATTGGCAGATAATATGCTGTTTTGTGCCCTGGATTCCTCAGCGGTGTCCTGTTGGAGAAGTGGTACTGAATCTGGGTACCTAGCTTCCCAGGCTGAAATCACCGCCCACTGGATGTGATCTGCTGACTGGTTGCCTTTAAGCAGTAGGATAGTACAAGTTGGGACGTCTGAGTTCTGACCTTAGGTGGCCCTTGCGTTGATGTTGCCGTGGTACAGGGGAATAGTAGACTCAGAGCCTGCCCTGACAGTTCACTCTGCAGACACGAAGCAGGCCCAGACAAGAGTGCATGAATGAACCAGAAGATTTGGACGTTGTCTTGCCTTCAGTTTTGAAAGTGGTTTCCAAATCTGTTTAGAGTCGTGCAGACCCTGAATCTGGGTCAAACTGGTTAACTGTGGGCCTTTCCCATGGAGGACGGTCAGCAGAGACCCAGAAGAGTGGATCAGCTTGAGTAGTGTGTATTGAGTTGGCAGGCAGTGGTGGATGGGACGCCCTCTCCTTAAGTGCTAGAAGATTTTGTAACAATCATCTTGCATTGCAGTTGCTCTTATGGGGTAGGCTAAAAAAACCAAACCTGTTACCATCGAGTCGATTCCGACTCACAGCGACCCTATAGGACAGAGTAGAACTGCCCCACAGGATTTCCAAGGAGCAGCTGGTAGATTCGAACTGCTGACCTTTTGGTTAGCAGCTGAACGCTTAACCACTTGGGTAGAGGAGGGGACTTAATCAGAATCACCTGGGGAGACTTTTTCAAAATACATGTGCATGTTCTGCTTGTCTTGTTCTACCAAGAGCAAATCCAAGATGGAAGATGAGCTGGTGGTGAGCACGAGTATTTTAAAAGTTAATTCTGGTGTGTCTATCCCCTGTTGTTGATGTTAGCTGCCGTTGAGTCAGCCCCCAACCCATGGTGTCCCCGACTCACGATGACACCGGCACAGTGGAATGAAATGCTACCTGGTTCTGTGCCATCTGTCCCCATGATCTGTTCTGGATAGGACCGTTGTGATCGACAGGATTTTTGAGGGCTGTTTTTCAGGAGCAGAGTGCCAGGACTTTATTCTGTGATGCCTCTGGGTGGACATGAACCTCCGACCTTTCAGTTAGCAGTTGAGCACATTAACCATTTGCACCACCCAGGGACTTCACCATAGCAACACGCAAGCCTCTGCTGATGGCTGGTGGCTGCACTTGAGGCACATTGGCTGGGAATCGAGCCCCATTCTCCCATATGGGATTCTCCTGAACCACCAATGTCCCTGGCCTGTCCCCTACTACAACCCATTTTCTGGTGATGGTAAGCTCCTTGAGGGAGGGTCTCGTCTTAAGTGCCACTGTGTTCTCCACAGCATCTGACAGAGTGTCTTATTCAGTAGATATTGGTTGAATGAATGAGTGACGAAGGTAGCAGTGCAGCGATAAGAAAAAATACCCTAGAGCCTAAGAGGACTGGGCACTGGGATGTGAGGAGGATTGGAGTAGCCTCAGTTGGTGTGTGTTTGTTGAGCATGCTGAGAGGTGGGCCTGGCCTTCTTTAGGAGTCTTGTCATTGATTCTCAGTACACATAAACGCTGCTCTGCCCTTGACCTCAAGAGTTAAAATAATAAATAGCTTAATTGGTCATCATTAATTCCACTTCAAATTTATTATAGAGGAATGTGGGCTTGTAAAGAATTCCTCCCACGGCCAGCCCAGCATTTTATCCCTAGCCTCCCAAAGGTGCGTGCGCAGTAAAACAAACAAAATGGGCCTCCCGCTTCCTCCCTCCCATCGATGGCACATTTGCTGTTGAGTCCAGGCAAATGGTCATTTGCAAGGTTGGATGAGTAGTTAAGCCACACAGGCCCGATGTAATATGACAACATTCTTCACGGTAACACCATCCTTCTCCTCATTATATTTGAATATAGATTGCCGGTGTGCGGTGCCTGCCGACCTCATGCTCGGCCATTTGTGAGGTTTGAGAATTCCTCAGACAAGGTGAAGTCCACAGCTCTCCAGAAGTGATGAGCCTGTTTGTAAGCCTAAACAAAATCACAGCTATTGTCTGTAAGAACTTAATTTGCCCACGCTCTTTCCTTCCTCAATTATGTATGTATTTTAGACTTGAGCCACCAGCCTGCTCAATGCTGGTGTATCCCTGTATCTCTCATGTGCCCCCGAATGGGCCGGAGCTCTTCCTTTACACTGTCTGCTGCAAACTCTGCATTGAAATATCAGTTCTCTGCTCAGCCTCTGAGTATTAAAACAGTTTTTCTCCACTTCCTTGAGAAGCTGCGAACAAACCTTTTAGCATTTTATCTGGGCCAAACAGTGGTGGTTTTACACAAGAAATGAGAACTCTGTAAGTAAATCTATGTATTTATATATCTAGAGTACATAATAAAAAGAAGCGGTAAATCTAGTTTTCTACATAAAAGGAATTAGATTTTCCAGTTTACCTCTGCACTAGGATTAATAAAATAGCTGATGGAATGATCCATTTGAAGTTTGTGAAGGCATCTTGTGAAGCTGGCTGGAGTAGCCTTTTTCTTTTTTCAAAAAAGGATGCCTGTTAATTTTGTGATTCAGTTGGTTCCTGAATGCCTGTTTTAAAATGAGCCGGGAGACCGCTACCTGTCCATTTCTGCATGGCTGAGCAAATGCATCCGTAAATCCAAGTTTCTCTTCATTTCCGTCTCTACACATCTCCAGATTACGGAGACTTCATTCCTGAACTGGAGAGGTGCCAGAAGTTTCTCATCTAGCTGTCTGTGGGCTGCTTTTTTCTTTCCCCTCTTTGAGCCTCTCTGACGCCTGGAGTGAGCTCAGCTGAAAGGTTTCCAGCCTCCCGCTCGCTCGCCCCACACTCCCCCACAGTCACATCGAGCTCTGGATTCTGAGCAACACTGTGTGCCAGCATCTGATTCACAGCCTCCTCTCACCTGCCTGTGTTCCAGAAACTTCACAATGCGGCTGGTAACGTATCTGCTCCTCTGAACAAGCCACTTGGGCATGCATTCCATGCAGCTGTGTATTATTTTTTTAAAAATCTGTCTTCTGAATAACATGCATGCTAAAAAATGTCAAAAGGAGGCTGTAGAATGGTGTGGGTTTAATCGTTGGTCTAGGGGTGTGTGTACGTCCTTGTTAATGTGGGCGTGTGTGTATAGATATGTATTATTTATGTACACACATGTCAGCAAGGCAGATTTCCCTAAAGGAATCTCATTGAAAGCAGTACTTTTTATGTATAGGATCTGTAAACATCCCACACATCAGCAGGAAGTAGATGAAAAATACATTTTTCTTCCCCCTGCAAATGGTATGTTTTAAACACCTATTTTAAAAGCCTTCCTTTTTTTCTTAAAAAACGGTGAGTGTGTTGGGGAGGGGCGGGGGGTGTTGGCTTTTGAAAATTTGGAGAGAAGAGTTATCTTGCCACTACACAAGCGTTCTCCCCTGTTAAACCTCCTTCTTCAAACTCAGCGATCACTGAGGGAAGAGATGTGGTTCTGCTTCGGAGTAAGCCTGAGGGGATGTTGAGCTGCAGTGTTCAGCAGGCATTTTAGGTATTCTAAATACTAGTGCTTGAATAAGAAGTAGATGGGGTAGGTTTGCTCTCGCCACTTCCTGCGATGTTTTCAGGCTTGTAGGAGTCACGTTCGCCCGGTACATTCAGGATGTGCATGTGTTTACTGAACTCCAGTAAAGCAGGATGAGGGTGTCGGCTCATCAATCACGTTATTTATCTGTCAGTGTTAGACTCCAGGTTCTAAAATTAAGAGATTACTTAGCAATTAATAGTACATTCAGGATCCCTTGTCTCATTGGGTGAGGTTTAAATGCTCGGGACTGGCTCTTCTAGTTACAGAAAGGAGTGATTTAAGGGTCAGGTTTAAATGCTATTTCAAGTCCTTCGGCGAGAAAGAGGCTTCCAATACTTCATTTAAAAGACTTATTTTGGAATATGTGTAGGTATGTTTTTAACTGTGATGGTGAGCTAATTATGATCACAACATGTTGTGTGTTTAAGAAAAACAACTTGCTTTGAGCATTGCTCACTTGTGCAGTAGAAACTTGCTTTATTTTCTCCATATTATGATCATCCTTTCACGTTGAATTATGTCCTTGCTTTTTGAGAGATCAGTAATCACTAATTGTTGTGAAGGTGATAATAATACAGCAAGTCAGATAGTATTCATAAAGAAAAGTAGGTTGAACTAGTAGTTTTCTGAAAAAGTGAATAAAATAGATTTTCACAAGTGGGTATTCTAGAGGTAAAGTAGGTATTGATATTTGAAAATGGAAGCATCTTAAATATTAACTTGTTAAGTGTAACAGGACACAATAGAGTTAATAACATCTTGATGCAGTTCCTCACTGTGTTTAACACGAGGTGGCAAGTAGGTGAATTATTTTATATTGGCTATCAATGACTTACGGTTCATGATGTTGATTATAAAACAAATGATTTTTATTTGCTTAGAATTGGGGACGTTTCTAAACTTCAGTAGTTTACTGAATTGTAACAATAAAAATATATATATTCTTGAAAGTCGGTGTGAAAACTGCTTTCACTTTTTAGTGTTTGAGATCTAATATTTTAACAATTACAGATCTGTATACTTACAGAGCATTATGTGAATTTCAACATATATATACATATATAACTGCTGATTTTGTCAACCATGTTCAATTCATAATTGCTCAAAGTAGTACAGTAAAAATGCATTTCAATATGCAGAGATGACTCCTTGAAAGGGCATATTATATTAGACACCATTAAAAACCTGTATAGGCTATAAATGCTATACTCATGTATTGCTCTGTGATTAAGTGATTTTTATTTTAACTACTGTTCATTTCCAGTATTACAACTACACCTCAGGTTGTAGCCTGTTCGGTTTTGGAATCTCACCTTTGGATGTGAGTATCTTGATGAGAGTTTCAGATTAAATGTGCAGGATGGCTAAAGATTCAGAAACACTTTTTTGTATGTATTGCAGTATGCACATATAAAAATATTAAGCTCTGTAAAAACATTCTTTGCATTCAACCGTATGACAAAGCGCTTTCACATTACTTTTGAAGTTGGCTATTTGTTTGAAGTCAGTTTCACAGCTGTAAAAAGAGGTTTTCTCTTTCTGAGCTTCTGTGGCACAGTGTGGTAACAGGAAAACATTCAGTGCCATTTTGTCGGGAATATTGTACGTACTAAATCGTGAGAGGAAAGAATGCCATGTTCGCTGTTTGTCTCTAATTACGATTTCCTGCTGGCTTTCAGATGTGTGATAGACCAGGCTTTTATTATATGGAACAGATTTTTATTACCCACAATACCTAAGATGATTGTAAAATGGTTCCCCCTACAGTAGCTTCTCCATTGTATGTCTGAGATGGTCTTACCAAACATTTCATTTCTTAAGGCCCACGTCTAGAAAGAAGATATAAAAAAAAAAAAAAATGGTTTGTAGACTGACCATGTATCCATAGCTAAAAATATTCATTCTTTAAGTAAGTGTTTATTGAGCATGACATCAGCACGCCACCTCCTAGAGCATGGCATCGGCACGCCATCTCCTAGCTTTGGGGGCAGACGGGTGAGTGCGGAGGGGATTGTTGTTAAATGAACAGGACGTGCTGTTCCTGCTGTGTCCTCATGACAGTTACTGAGACATATAACCCGTTGTCGTTGAGTTGGTTCCGACTCATAGCGACCCTGTAGGACAGAGTAGAACTGCCCCATAGGGTTTCCAAGGAGCTGCTGGTGGATTTGAACTGCCGACCTTTTGGTTAGCAGTTGAGCGCTTAACCACTGCTCCACTGGGGTTTCCTTAGGAGGCATAGCCACCCTCAGTGTGGGTTGAGAACTGCATTCCTTTTGGTTCTATCTAGTTTCAAAGTGGTACAATCCTTAGGGTTTGCCAGTAGAGATGAAAGATTACAGTTGAGGGAGAGGAGGGTATTCTGGTCAGGGAGAAGGTGAGTTCTGAACCAAGTTTTTTTAATTAATTAATCTTTTAAGCTTTTTTTCCCGTAATTTATTTTTGTTGTTGCCGAGAATATACACAGCAGAACATACACCAGTTCAACAATTTTCACATGTACACTTCAGTGACACTGATTACATTTTTCCAGTTGTGCAACCGTTCTCACCCTCCTTTTCTGAGTTGCTCCTTCCTCACTGGCCCCTAAGGTTCCTATCTAATCTTTCAAGTTGCTGTTGTCAGTTTGATCTCATAAAGATAGATCGTAAAGAGCTCAGTGCTCAAGGTAGACATTGTTTACTAGTTAAGCTAAACTATTATTTGTTTTTGAGAAGACTGCAGGGGATAGTTTTGGTTTAAGGTTTAAAGAGTATCTCAGGGCAGTAGTTTCAGGGGTTCATCCAGCCTCTATGGCTCCATAAAATCTGGATTCCATGAGAAATTGAAGTTCTGTTCTGCATTTTCCCCCTTTTGATCATAATTATTTTATAGAATCTTTGATCAAAACGTTCAGTGATGGTAACCAGGCATCATCCAGTTCTTCTGGTCTCATGGCAAAGCGGGAAGCTGTTCATGGAGGCAGTTAGCCACACATTCCATTTTCTCCTTCTGTTTCTGACTGTCCTTCCTCTGTTGCTCCAGGAGAATAGAGACCAATTGTTGTACCTTGGATGGCTGCTTGCAAGCTTTTAAGACCCCAGGCACTACATAATGAGTTAGGAGGTGGAACAGTAGCACCTAAACACAATATTGGACCAATTAACTGGGATGTCCCATGAAACCATGACCCTAAACCTCCAAACCGAGGAACCAAATCCCATGAGGTGTTTGGTCGTACATAAGCAGCCTCAGCAGCTACTCTTTTTTGAAGGAAATTACCGGCAAAAACTGGTGGAAAAGAGAAGAATAGACATTTTGCGTGAATAGGAAAGAAAGAAAGGAAGAAGTAAACCGTGGTAGGAGAAGACAAGGTGATGCCGTTGTGTGGAGAAGAGGAACCATGTTGGGAAGAACGTGAGGTGTAATTGAAGCCCCACGTGGGACTTCCCAGGCTTGTGTCTTAAATGTTTTCAGTTAATCTTCATTAGCTTTATTACACTCTGCTGAAAATTCTAAGGGAAAGTGAAACATCCTTCCATTTTATTATACCCAGCCACCTCTGTAAATAGCATTTCAAAATCTGTGCAATAATATTAATTTTTTGAGCATTTACTATGGGCTAGGCACTGTGCTAAGTACTTTAAATATGTTATCTTATTTAGTCCTCACTTGCTATCGATATCCCATCCTACAGATGAGGAAACTGAGGCGCTGAGAAATTATATAACTTTTCTAAGCCTGCACAAGTTCAGAAGGGGCGGAGCTGGGACTTGAGCCCTGACTCCAGAGCCCAGCCTTCTCACCCCTGTGCTCCAAGGCCTCTCTCAGCTGATCACTTCATGTCTAACTCCAGTTATACGGCCAGTTACTCACTGGGTGTGTCATTTAGGTGGTCTGGGAAGCAGATGCTGAGACGGAACTAGTAGTGAAAGTGGTGTATTGGAGGATGAAGATAGAAGGGAGAGGAATCAGAACTGGGCAGGGAGACTCTTCAGTTAACAGTGCAGGTCTCACAGGTACATCCAGCTCAGCAGTGGTCCCAGAGTGAAGATGGCCTAGTAAGGAAGTCCCACCCTGGACGGATAAGGCCAGGCCCCAGCACCCTGCCACGCTCAGTCACTGGCTGGGGTTCCCAGAAGAGCACGTGCTGGGCTTGAAAGTCGAGGTGGATTCTGAAGTTTCTCTAGCTGAAGGCTGTCAGCTGACTGTGCTCCGTGCAGCTGAATAGCAGGTTCTTTCTTGAATCGGGGAGATCTGAGAGGTGTCCCTCCTTGGCTGATAAGGCGGGTTTCTCTACAAAATCTACCACAGGAACCCAGGGCGAGGCAAGTGAGACACCTAGGGAAGAGAATTTAAGGAGACAGTCTTTCTCAGGGCCATGCAAGTGCAAGGTGGGCACCTGAGAGGGAGTCCTTCCTTAAACTTTACACCCCAGCTGCTTTGCTTGTCTCGTCCTAGTCCCTAGAACCTCAAAGTCATATAATTAAATTTAACTCCTCGTCTTTCCCCCAAACCTGCTGTTCTTTCAGGCTGCTTTCTCTGAGGCAGATCTAATAACCGCTTAATGAGCCCTTCCTTCCAGGCCTCTCTGTTCCCACCCAATTCAGTCTCTCCAAAACACCAGCATCTCTGTGTTTAATGCAGCTCTGATCTTATCATTTCCATGCATAATATGCGGCATTGGTTCTTTATACCCAAGAGAATAAATCCCAAGCTGCTTTCTGTGGCGTGTAAAGACCTTTAGGATCTGAGTGTGAGCAGTCCAAACTCCGAGCTGGAGGAATTTCAATGCCACAGCTGAGGAATATCACAAGTGCTTATTTTTAATATAAAGAATAAAAGCAAAAAACCAAACCCTTTGCCATTGAGTCAATTCTGACTCATAGCGACCCTATAGGACAGAGTAGAACTGCCCTGTAGGGTTTCCAAGGAGTGGCTGGTGGATTCAAACTGCCGACCCTTTGGTTAGCAGCTGTAGCACTTAACCACTATGCCACCAGGTTTTCCTTTTATATGCAGAAGGTCATATTTAATTCTGGGGTTAAAGGATGGGCAGGAATCTTCTCTGTAGAGCTGAGAAAGTGTTCCATGTAGAGAAAGCAGAACGAGGTGAGTTGGGGGGTGGTTGGAGGGGATGGATGGTTTGCGGGAATTTGTAGGAGGTGAATGGGGTATATGCCTGGAAAAGTAGACCAGAGTCCTATCAGAGAAATGTGGCTGTGCGGTTTTAAGTTTTCCTCTGAAGGTTTGTGGTCAGAGAAGTGCCATGATCGAAACGGTCTCGTGTGAATGTGAAGAGACACATGGAGAGTGGTGAGAAGCCCGGCTCGCCGGTGAGAAGGCTGTCTTGCTGGCGTAGGCAAGAGGAAATGAGACCTTGAACCAAATACGGAGAGAATGAGAGACATATGAGAAGTGTGTAGTAAGGGTGACTAGAATTTACAACTGACCAAGAAGGGGGTCAGGGGAAAAGAGTACTCAAAGGAGACTTGGAAGTTTGAACTTGGTGCTGTGAGGATGGTGTATGGGGTCCAGAAGTGAATAGGAGGAGGCTCTTGTTGGGAGAAGATGACAGAGTCCAGTAGGGTCTGCAGGTGAACCCTCCTTTATGTCCCCAAATGTATGACAGACAAACCACCCCACTTACATTTTCCTCTCATCCCAGATGCACTTATTCACCTCCTCAAGTTTTGCCTGTGTGTGTGTGTTTAACTTCATGATCATTTAGAAATTTCGACTGTAATCATTGAAACAAAGGATGAAGGCGCTGAAGACAAAAACTGTGTGTAGACACAATCCTTCGGACAAAATTTAGGGTTCTTTCTCCAAGCTCAACTGTAAAACATTCTCCTTGAATTCATGTAATCTCTAACAATCACTTTGAGAGAATTATTTTTATTACACTTGATTTTTCAACAAGTTGGCTTGGCTTGGTCTGGAACCGGTCCTGGCTGGCAGAGGCTACCACTGATGGCATGAGATGCAGACAACTCTTGGAGGGAAAACCTAAAACCACCACCTCCACTGCCCAGCTGACAAAGGCACAAAGGTAATTGATCAACATAAATATAAAAAAGACTTAATTTCTTTGCAAATAAAGATTCACATAATACAGGGTTGTGAAGTATAATTGAAAACCTAATTTTCATTGAAAAGGAAATAATGTCAAAGACTTAATGCTAAATAAGTTTTAGGTGGAGAAATGAGTAGGAAGTTTTATACAAATTTTCAATGCAGTGTGGGCAGCTCAAAGCAAATATCTAATTGTCCTTAAAAACGAATAACGTAAAATTCGCATTTCCTTCCAGGCTGACTTGTTTTCATGCAGAGTCAGGAGAACACTTGTAGTCAGACCACGTTAGCATCCATGGTGTACAAGAAAGAAAACTAAGAAATAAATTAACCTCCGAAGTCCATTATGCATTTGTGTGTACTGACTTGAGCCTAAGAAGCTATGATAATAAAACATACGGCAACATGATTTATTTGTTTGCTTTGTGATGAGTAACACAGATCTGGTGCCCTGGCCATAACTGGGATGTTGGACCCAGGAATACAGGAATTGCACACTCCAGCTCCAGAGCATGGAGGAGCTGTGATGAGACGGGCAGAGGCCTCCTTCCTGGTCCTTGACTTAGACATGGGCCATCATGCTTTCACGACTGCACTGTCGCATGACAGGGAGGGGGACTGTCTGTGTGGACTTGGGTGATTCTGTGCTTCACCCTCAACCTTCGGGGTGGCAGTCTGCTCCTGGGAAGCCAAAGGAAAGTCCAGGGAGGTGGATGACCCGTTCTCTAGTGTTAGCTCTTCCAGTCTAGGTTCTGGCTTCTTTCTGGGTGTGCTTAGGAGACACGTACTGGTGAGAGGTCTGCCCTTTATATGAAAATTCTCTAAGATCAGGTTAATAGAAATCCCATGGAGATTTTCTAGGGAAATCGCCTTACTAGGATAGACCTGGTTTGGTTTACTTTAGAGGTGACTTGAGTGGTACAAAGACAGGAGCTAGATCCTAAATCCTACCTTCATGTATCAACTTTGTGGCCTTGGGCAATTTACTTCACGTCTCTTGTCCTCAGCTACCCCTATCATGAAACAGGGATGATAATATTCACATGAGTTCTACCAGGTCCCTCCCTGCTTTTCTGTCCGTGAACAATTCTTGTCATCTGTTCTCCACCGTGGCCCTAGAATGAGCTTTCAAAAATATGAACCTGCTGCTCCCTTACTGAAACATTTCAGAGCATTTACTATTATCTGAGGACAAAGCATAGCCTATCAAAATTATGTAAGATTATAACTTCGTACCTTACAGATTCAACTCTAACTACTATTCTTTTCCTTGTGTTCCAGCTATTCAGAATCACTTTCTCTTTCCCAGGCATGCCATGTGTTATGGATTGAATTATGTCCCCAAAAAATAAATGTTGGAATCCTAACCCCTATCTATATCTGTGGATGGAATCCCTTTGGGGAGTAGGGTTTTCTTTGTTATAGTAATGAAGCCATATCCATGTAGGGTGTGTCCTAAACCTAATGACTTCTGAGATATAAAAAGAGCAGATTAGGCACAGAGGCGGGCAAGCACAGAGGGGAAAATAGATGCCATGTGGAGATCATCACCAAGGAACTGAGGGACAGAAGTTGAAACAGACAAAGATTTTCCCCCAGAGAAGACAGAGAGCCTTCCTCTAGACCTGGAGACCTGAATTCAGACTTCTAGCATCCTAAACTGTAAGAAAATAAATTTCTGTTCATTAAAGCTGCCACTTGTGGTTTTTTTGTTACAGCTGCACTAGCAGACTGAGACACCATGCTCTCGTGACCCACCTCACCCTTGCTCCTTTTGTTCCCTCCTGCTCACCTGGCATGACTGTCTCATTCCAGGAGGGTCCAGAGATGGAGTCTAATTCATCTTCATGACCTTGGTGTCCAGCACAGTGCCCCACCCCAAGTGCTAGCTCAGAAATGTGACATCGAGGGTTTGGCGACTGTTACACCATTTCCCCATCTGACTCCCATTTGCCCTGTTGTCCCGTTTTCCCACTTGCTTTTCCTTAGGGGAACCATTAGTGCTCCTGCCTTGTGAAGCTGCGTTCCCTAGTCTTGTGCTGGCTGCTCGTAGCTATGGCTCGTGTATACTGTGCTAAGCCCTTTATCTGCAGCACAATGTTTAATCTTCAAGAGAGACTAATGAGGTGGCTGCTATTGATCACTGTCCATCCTACAGATGAAGAAGTTGTGGCTAGAGAGGCTTAGCATGTTGTCAAGGTCACACAATGTGTAAGTAGCTGACCTGTGATTTGAACCATGGCCTGAGCCCTTTCCACACTGTGCTGGGCGTGGTGAGTGTGAGCAGAAGCAGTGATTGGCTTTCTCACCCGGAAGCTCACCTTCCTTTTGCTGCTTTTCTTATCTTCCTGAGCCTTCGACCTTTTCTACGTACAGTAAGAAAATATACTTGTAAATCCAGGAACCAGTACCAAGCTGATCTTTTTTTTTTTTTTTTTTTTTTTTTGAGGGACTATGATGAGTTGCTCATGGAGTTAAACATACATTGTTGCCATGTTCTAGTGATTATGTCCCTGCAGTGTCCAGGGTCCCACCGCTCATCCTCACCTGACTATGTCACTCTTCTTAAATGGGCTTTGTTGAAATTTTGAGACTTTAATTCTGCCTTCAGTTTTGGTCCACTTTGGACAATTTCAGCTCACACTTTATGGGAGATGACAGGTCACTGCCGTGTGAGCACATGGATATGATTAAGTGTGCATGCACATTCTAGGTGCACAGAACTCTGGGGAGGGGAGAATTAGGTGTGATACAGACCCAGCAAGCACTGTTGACTGACAGTGACGACCCCCCTATAGTCTCTTTATATATCTCATTCTGAAGTTTTGGTTTCTTCATCTGTAAAATGGGTATTATGACAGCTCCTGTGAAGAAGCCTGATATAGTAGAGTAAGTATAAGCTTTGTACTCAGACACGCCTGGGTACCAATCCTCCCTCTGTCACTTTGGCAAGCCACCTAACATCTCTGTGGAATGGGATAGTACTTTCTCAGATTGTTGCCAGGACTGAAGATGGTGCATGCACCATTCCTGACATAGAGCAGGTGTTTAATAAACATGCTTAGCTCATCATCAGGAGCACAGGGGCAGAATGGCAGAGGTGGTTAAAAGCACCTGACTCTGAATCCAAACTTTCTACGTTCAAATCTCAGCTCTATCACCCATTAGATGGGTGACCTTGGGAAATTGTTTGTGCCTTAGTTTTCTCATCTGTAAAATGGGAATGATAAAAGTACCTTCTTCTTAGGGTAAGAGCTCAGGCTGCTAATCAAAAGGTCAGCAGTTTGAATCTACCAGCTGCTCCTTGGAAACCCTATGGGGCAGTTCTACTCTGTCCTGTAGGGTCACTATGAGTCAGAATTGACTCAGTGGCAGTGGGTTTGGTTTTGGTGGTTATGTGAATTAATATTAACTGTTAATAATATATGTCAGGTACTTAGAACAGTGCCTGGCCCACGAGTGTTAGGCCCCTCTTTGAATTTCAGTTCATTTCAGCCTTGTTTTTTGGCAGAGTAAGGGGCCTGGCAATGCAGAGCACACCTACAGACAGGCATTTCCAGTCTGTTGGTATCTAAAACCTGGTAATGATGCTTTTTGTCTACTTGTAATCATAGAATTATGCAGTTTAATCCAGTGAATCATCGATATGATGCACCTCTAGTAAAGTCTGTACCCACTGTTGGCAAAGGGGAGTTCTGACGTGCCAGTTGTGAGGGAAGAGTAATGAATGCAGCTACTTTTAGATGGTGATCTGCAGTATCTGTCAACATTTCCATTGCACACCTCTTTTGACCTATCAGTTTTACTTCTAAGAATTTTCCTACAGATGTACTCTTATAATTGAGCAAAACCAAGTGGTGAAGTTGCTGGTTGCAGCATTGTTTGTGATACTGAAAATCTGGAAGCAACTAAATATTCATCCAGTGGAAAACACTTAAATAACTCATGGCATATCCACGCAATGGAATACTGTGCAGGGGATTTAAAGAGCCACGCATGTGGATCTGAAAAAAAACAGGCAAACATTCGTTGTTGTTGTTAGTTGCCGTCAAGTTGGCTCCAACTCATGGCGGCCTAACGTGATCTTTGGTGTATTTGAGTCCATTGTTGCAGCTACTGTGTCAATCCATCTCGTTGTGGATTTCCCTCATTTTTGTTGGTCCTCTACTTTATCAAACATGATCTCCTTTTCTAGCATTTGGTCTTCCCAGATGACATTTCCAATGTAGACTAACGGAGTCTCGCCATCCTCATTTCTAAGGAACATTCTGGTTGTATTTCTTCTAAGACTGACTTGTTTGTTTTTTTGACAGTTCCTGGTATATTCAAGTAGACTTTAGTAGGAAAGAAACATGTTTCAAAGAAGTCTCTATAGTATGAATGATACTGTTTGTGTTTTTTTAAAAAAGAATAGTCATTCATACACACACACACACACACACACACACACACACACACCCCTATTGTGTAATCATAGAAAATTCCTCAACATGTATATGAGAAATTGTCAGTAGTGGTTACCACTGAGAAGTGGAAATGTGAGTCTAGAGTGGGTATTTTTACCTTTCACTTTATGTGTACTATTAGAATTTTTTAAGATGAGCATTATTGCTTTTGCAACTTAAAAAAGCTATTCTTTTAAAAACATAGTTAAGTAAAATAGCTTTTTTCCTCCTAGTCCCAGACATTAGTTTTTAAAAGATTAGTCCTACATACAGATATAATCCTAAGAGTTGGTATAATATTTTGAATAACTTAGCCAAGTGTGATCATCTGGAGTTAAAACAGAATGTATATCAACTCACTGCTAAAAGCTCCAGTTTGCTCCCAGGGTGCAGAAACCGAAATGACTAAGGAAACTTACTAATACCAAGTCACAGGAGAGTCTTAAGTTCTGTGGCGGAAATTCCTGTTGTTCAAAAGTTCATGTACTTGGAGAGGAAACGTTAAATCAAAGAGCATTAGATGGGATAAGGGAACATTGAGACAGCGACTTCTCCTCAGGACTTATTAAACTGAATGCTAAACATGGGGAAGCATTACATGTGGGATTTTTTTTTTTTTTTTTACATTAAGGTTTCTCTGTGTTTCTAAAATCCCATGCTCAGTCCTTTGCAAAATGCTATATAAAAGTTACATTGCTTTCGGGTTTTGAGGGCAGAAATAATTTGCGTGCTGGGGTAATCAAAATCCCTGGTCCTTTGAACTTCTTGAAGTGCTTACACACACATTGTCTCATTTGATACCCACAAATGAGGTATTTATGACAAGTATTATAAAGCTCATTTTCTGTATGAGGATCTGAGGTTTGGAGACATTAAGTGACAAGCTTAAGCAAGCCTGTGTGGGCTGAACACACAAGGACCCAGCTCACCTTGGTTATGTCTGGGCTGTCCTTGCTACCACGCCACCAGAGACATGACTTTGTAGCAGATTTAGTTCTACAGTGTGAAGTTGGTTTAGTATTTTCTTGGAATCACTTTTACTGTGATCTAGAAAGATCCAGAAATGGCCAATTGAACTTTCTTCCCATAGTAAATTACGAACACTTTTAATTAAACAGTTAAGTGACTTCTAATAATACCCTGTTAGATCTGGGTTTCCATTTTCACTCTACTAGCTGTGTAATCTTGAAGCAAGTCTTTGTCAAATTGTTTCTTCATCTGTAAAATGGGGAGAAAGATAGAATTAATATTCCAGGCTGTTGTTAAGAGTTAAGTGTTTAAGTGAAATAATATATGAAGAGTGTTTGACAGGGTGTGTGGTACATAGCAAAAGGTTAATAAACACCAACTACAAGAACAATTATTGAGAATATTATAAATAAGTCAGAGCCCAGGTCAGTGTGGCAAGCATATGGCTCTGTTACAGACTAGAGCTTTTGTTCACTTGGCAGTGAGGGCCAGGAGCTGCATCCCAGAGTGACAACAACTGACTTCCTTCCTTCTGAGGAAAGCTTTTTGGAACTACAGATAGCCAACTAAGCATGGGCAGAAAATCTGCCTGAAACTCACCCGACCTCACTACGTGGGCCTGGGCATTCCTGACTAAAGAGAACCATTCCTGCTTGAAACACAGTCACCTGGTTTTCCAGTTTGTGGTCCTCAGTAAGATAGACTAGGTGAGGCCAGCCAAATCACTGAGGGCTTTTACGCATGGAGTAGTCACCGCCCCCAACCCTGGGATTGACCTTTTTGCCTGGGCAGTTTGTCTTTAGTCCCCTAAATTTCAACTTCTTAAATCAGATTTTGAGGGAATTCTGAGAAGCCAGAGCTCAGAACTCCCATAATGAATGAAGAAGGGCTCTGTTGCTGTTTAGTTTAAAAGTACTATGCTAATTCTTATTTTAAGTTTTTTTTAAAGTTATTTTTCTTTATGACCTGATTGAATTCACACTTACTGCAGGAAATGCACAGAATCAAAACAGTAAAATAAGAATCATTAGAAAGAAGCATTGTTCACGTTTATTTTGATGAATAGTTATTGAGACGTTTAAAAATAAGTATATTTATTTTTATAAGAACAGTAGAACACTGTGTATAGTTTATGACCCTTTAAAACCTAACCATTCTGTGTCAATAAATGTTTTTCTATAACTTCATTTTAAATGGTTGCGTAGTGTCCCATTGGGTGAACATTCCATAGTTTAACTAATTTTCTACTGGAATGCTTAAGTTGTTTTCTTTTTTATTGTCCTTTAGGTGAACGTTTACAGAGCGAGTTAATTTCCCATTTGATAGGTTTTACATAACGTGTCCATGACATTGGTTGCATTCCCCACAATGTAGTGGCACTCTCCCCATTTCTGCCCTGGGTTCCTCATTTCCTTTTGTCTGGATTTTTTACCCTTCCTTCCTTCTCATTTTTGCTTTTGGGCAACTGTTGTCCTTTTGATCTCATATAATTGATTGTTCTTAGGAGCATGTTCCTTTTGGGTATTGTTGTCATATGGGCTTGTCTATTGTTTGGCTGAAAGGTGGTCTCTGGGAATGGCTTCAGTTCCAGGTCGGAAGGGTGTTTTAGGCCATAGTCTTGGAAGTTCCGCCAGTCTCTGTCAGACCAGTAAGTCTGGTCTTTTTTGTGAATTTGAATTTTTTCTTCTGTATTTTTCTTCTACTTTGCCTGGGTCCCTCTGTTGTGATCCCAGTCAGAGTGGTCGGTAGTGGTAGCTGAGCACCATCTACTTGTTCTTGTCTTGGGGTCATGTAGGCTCTGGTTCATGTGGTCCATTGGTGCTTTGGACTAATTGCTCTCTTGAGTCTTTGATTTTCTTTACTCTCCTTTGCTGTGGACAGGAAAAGAACAATCATGTCTTAGATGGCTTCTCAAAAGCTTTTAAGACCCTACACACCACTCACCAAAGTAAGATGCAGAACGTTGTCTTTATGTCCTATGTTGTGCCAATTGACATAGATGTCCCAGAGTCTATGGTCTTTTGTCTTCTAGCCTAAGAACTTTGTTCTTCGAAGTGTTTGTTTATGTCTAAGAGGCTTCCCTGTCTATACCCCTTGTGTGTTCTATATGAGCTGCACCTACAGTTATGTATGTAGAAATACCCACAACCAAACCTATATCTGCTAGTGGATATGCTCCCTTACACCCTCCCACACCTCTTTAGCATACCTATCTACCTATGTATCCATTTGTAAATTATTGTTTATTAGTACTATTGTTGTAGGATTATCTGTATTATAGCAATTACCATAAAAAAAAAAAAACCAGACCTGTTGCCACTGAGTTGATTCCGACTCATAGCAACCCTATAAAACAGAGTAGAACTGTCCCATAAGGGTGGCTGGTGGATTTGAACTACTGACCTTTTGGTTAGCAGCCGAGATATTAACCACTGTGCCACCAGGGCTCCAGTAATTACCATAGCTACCCTTTATTTTTGCGTTCCTCTGAGTGTCTTCCTTTGCCTTGGTCATGTTGTTCTGACTTCCTCCATATTGTGTATTGCCTTTCCCTCCACTAATACTAATACATGTCTTCTAACTAATTAGTAATTTTCCCTTTTTCCCTCTGTCGTACCTGTTGTTGTTGTTAGGTGCCATCAAGTCGGTTCCGGCTCATAGTGACCCTATGTACAACAGAATGAAACACTGCCCAGTCCTGCGCCAGCCTCACAATCACTGTTAGCTTGAGCCCATTGTTGCACCCACCGTGTCAGTCCATCTCATTGATGGTCTCCCTGTTTTTTGCTGACCCTCTACTTTACCAAGCGTGATGTCCTTCTCCAGGAACTGATCGCTCCTAATAACATGTCCAAAGTATGTGAGGTGTAGCCTCACCATCCTTGCTTCTGAGGAGCATTCTGGTTGTACTTCTTCCAAGACAGATTTGTTCTTTCTTTTGGCAGGCCACGGTATGTTAAATATTCTTCGCCAACACCACAGTTCAAAGGTGTCAGTTCTTTGGTCTTCCTTATTCATTGTCCAGCTTTCGCATGCATGTGAGGTATACCTGGTAACCATGAAATAATTTTTTTTTCTGTTTAAAATTTTTCTTGTTTTTTTTCTATAATTGTCTTATATTTGTCATTTTGTGATTAGCTTATTTCACTCAGCATGTCCTCCAAATTCATCCATGTCATGAGATGTTTAAAGGATTCATTGTTATTTTTTATCATTGTGTAGTATTCCATTGTGTGTATGTACCACAGTTTGTCTATCTGTTCATCCATTGATGGGCACTTAGGTTGTTTCCATTTTTTTGCTATTGTGAATAATGCCGCAGTGAACATGGGTGTGCATATGTCTATTTGAGTCATGGCTTTTATTTCTTTAGGGTATACCTAGTGGGATTGCTGGATTATATGATTTTCTATTTCTCGCTTTTTAAGGGAGGGCCATACTGTTTTCCATAGTGGTTGTACCACTTTACATTCCCACCAGCAGTGTATAAGAGTTCCAGTCTCTCTACAACCTTGCTAACATTTGTTATTTTCTGTTTTTATTTATTTATTTTTTTATTAGTGTCATTATTGTCAGGGTGAGATGGTGTCTCATTGTAGTTTGGTTTGCATCTCTCTGATGGCTAATTATCACGAGCATTTCTTCATGTGTTTGTTAGCCGCCTGAATGTCTTCTTTGGTGAAGTGTCTGTTCATATCCTTTGCCCATTTTGTAATGGAATTGTTTGTCTTTTTGTTGTTGAGGTGTTGAAGTTTTCTATATAGTTTAGGGATTAGACCCTTGTCAGATATGTTACAGCCAAAATATTTTTCCCAGCTTGTAGGTTCTCTTTTTACTCTTGGTGAAGTCTTTTGATGAGCACAAGTGTTTACGTTTTAGGAGGTCCCATTTATCTAGTTCATCTTATGCTGTTTGTGCATTTTTAGTTATGTTTGGTATTCTATTTTTGCCATGTATTACGGCCCCTAGCATTGTCCTCATTTTTGCTTCCATGATCTTTATAGTTTTAGGTTTTATATTTAGGTCCTTGGTCCATTTTGAGTTAGTTTTTATATATGATGTGAGGTATGGGCCCTGTTTCATTTTTCTGCAGATAGACATCCACTTTTGCCAGCACCATTTGTTAAAGAGACCGTCTTTTCCCCATTTAGTGGACTTTGACCCTCTGTTGAAGATTTATGTCTGGGTCCTCAATTCTGTTTCATTGGTCTATGTTTCTGTTGCTGTACCAGTCACAGGCTGTTTTGAATACCGTGGCTTTATAGTAGGTTCTGAGATCAGGTAGTGTGAAGCCTCCTACTTTGTTTTTCTTCACTAATGCTTTACTTATCCGGGTCTTCTTTCCTCTCCACATAAAGTTGGTGATTAATTTTCCATCTCGTTAAAGAATGCTGTTGGAATTTGGACCAGGATTACATCACTTCTGTAGATCCCTTTGGGTAGTATTGACATTTTCACAATGTTAAGTCTTCCTATCTATGAGCATGGTATGTTTTTCCATTTATGCAGGTCTCTTTTGGTTTCTTGTAGTAGTATTTTGTAGTTTTTTTGTATAGGTCTTCTACGTTCCCTGATTGGACTTATTCCTAAGTATTTTATCTTTTGGGGGCTATTGTAAATGGTATTCTTTTCCTGATTTCCTTTTCAAAGTTCTCTTTGTTGGTGTAGTGGAATCCAACTGATTTTTGTATTTTGATCTTGTATCCTGCTACTTTGCTGAATCCTTCTATTAGTTCCAGTAGCTTTCTTGGGGAATATTTGGGATTTTCATGTATAAGATTATATCATATGTGAATAGGGGTAGTTTTACTTCTTCCTTACCAATTTGAATGCCCGTTATTTCCTTTTCTTGCCTTATTGCTTTAGCTAGGACTTCCAGTAAAATGTTGAATAAGAGTGGTGATAAAAGACATCCTTGTCTCGTTCCTGTTCTCAGGAGGAATGCTTTCAGTCTCTGTCCATTGACAATAATGTAAGCTGTTGGTTTTCTGTAAATGAACTTTGTTATGTTGAGGAATTTCCCTTCTATTCCTATTTTGCTGAGTTTTTTTTTTTTTTTTTTATATCTCTTAGTTCCAATTCCTTACAGAACAAATAGTTTCTCATGAAACAGTAGTACACATGTTGTTTTATGACATTGGTTAACAACCCCACAACATATTAACCCTCTAAATTCTCAACTTTTTTTTTTTTGGTGAAAATACACATAGCCAAAGGTAGACCGTTTCAAAAATTTCTGCATGCACAGTTCAGTGACATTGACTACGCTCTTCCAATTGTGCCATTATTCTCACTTAAGATGAAGGCTTACAGAACAAAATAGTTTATCATTTAATAGTTACTACAAATGTTGCCCTATGACAATGGTTAACAATCTCTGGTCTTTTTTTGTGTGAGTTAGAATTATGCTCTACATCCTTCTCCAGCTCTGTCCAGAACCCTCTGTTGTGATCCTGGTCAGAGCAGTCAGTGGTGGTAGCCGGGCACCATCTAGCTATACTGGACTCATTCCGGTGGAGGCCTTGGTAGCTGTGGACAATTAGTCCTTTGGACTAATCTTTTCCTTGTATCCTGTTCTCTTCATTCTCCCTTGCTCCCGAAGGGATGAGACCAGTGGAGTAACTTAGATGGCCCTCACAGGCTTTTAAGACCACAGACACTACTCACCGAGGTAGAATGTACAGCATTGTCTTTATAAGCTGTGTCATGCCAGTTGAGCTAGATGTTCCCTGAGACCATGGTCCCCAGAGCCCTCCGCCCAGCAATTCAGTCCCTCAGGGAGTTTGGATGTGTCTATGGGGCTTCCATGACCTTTCCTTGTACAGGTTGTGCTAGTTTACCCTGTATTGTGTACTGTCTCACCCTTCACCCAAGATACCACTTATCTATTGCCTGTTTAGTATTCCCCCCCCACCCCTCCCATCCCTGGTAACCAACAAAGATTGTTACATTTTGTGTGTGAACTTTTTCATGGGTTTTTACAATAGAGGTCTCATACAATGTTTGTCCTTTGGTGATTGACTTATTTCACTCAGCACAATGTCCTCCAGTTTCATCCGTGTTATGAGATGGTTCACAGATTCATTGTTGTTCTTTCTCGTTTCATAGTACTCCATTGTGTGTATGTACCCATAGTTTGTTTATCCATTCATCTGTTGATGGGCACCTACATTGTTTCCATCGTTTTGCTATTGTGAACAATGCTGCCATGAACATAGGTGTGCATATGTCTATTCGTGTGACGACTCTTATTTCTGTAGGATATATTCCTAGGAGTGGGATTGCTGGATCGAATGGTATGTCTATTTCTAGCTTTCTGAGGAACCGCCGTATCATTTTCCAAAATGGTTGTATCATTTTGCATTCCCACCAGCAGTGCATAAGAGTTCCGATCTCCCCGCAGCCCCTCCAACATTTGTTATTTCCAGTGTTTTTGATTCATGCCGGTAATGCCGGGGTGAGATGGTATCTACTGTGGTTTTAATTTGCATTTCTCTAATGGCTAGTGATTGCGAGCATTTCCTCATGTGTCTGTTGGCCGTTTGAATGTCTTCTCTGGTGAAGTGTCTGTTCATTTCCTTTGCCCATTTTTTAATAGGATTATTTGTCTTTTTGTTGTATTTGCTGAGTTTTTATCGAACGCCTCTTATGCATCAGTTGAAACAAATTGAGACCAAGGGATTTGTCCTCTATTTTGCTGATTCTGTCTTCTGTTGATTCGGTTCTCCTTCTGTGTCCTTCTATTATCTATTTCTGAAATTTTATTCTTAATCTTTTGGGTTTCTAGTTGCTGTTTGTGTATGGTTTCTAATTGTCCATTTTGTTTTGTTCTTGTATTGCTGTCCTTAATTCTTCTGTTGCTTTGTGTTTTCCTCGGTTTTGTCTGTGTTTTCTTTGGTTTTGTCTGTGTTTTCCTTGATCTCTTGGAGAATCCTATGTATTAGTCTGTTGAATTCCTTATCAGGTAGTTCCATTACCATTTTTTCCTCTGGAAGGTTTTTGGTTCTTTATTTTGTTAACTTGCTGGAGCCGTTTTGTCCTACTTCTGTATGACAATTTTTTAGACAATATCTTTCATATTGTCTGTTGCCTCTGAGGCATTAGGTTGTGATTATATTTATTTATTTATTGTATGTTTGTTTGCCGCATCCTGATTTTTGGTTTGTTTTGCTGTATCTGAGTAGGTGGGAAATGCGTGCTACTCTGGTCACTAGTCTGGCTGCACTGGAGCTCTCACCTCCGGTCTCTGTGTGGGTGGGGCAGCAGCTGAGTGTGTGAGCATGGGTCTTGCAGGGTGGCTGAGGATTTAGCTGGTATTGCTGGTGAGGAGACGTGTCTGTCCATCCATTGCACCTGGGCATGGGTGTAGTAGGGAGTGTTATTACTGGTTGCTGGGTTGAGTATTGTGTGTGTGCTCTGCCGGTTGCCAAGTGGTTGGGGTAAGGGTCCCTGGGCTGTCAGTCACTGGATGGGTGGTATGGAAACTCTCACTGACAGTCCTGGGTCACAGGGCTGTGCAAGGGAAGGGTGGTTGGGGTGCACACGAGCCTCCAGTTGTGGAGGGAGGGCAGTGCTTGGGGTGAGGCAGGGGTATGCTACCAGTCCATGGGTGCCTACTAGGAGGGTGTGCTCCTGTTCACTAGAGTATGATGTGGGGGAGAGTGTGCCGCTGGCCCTTGGGTCCCCGATGCAGGTGGCTGGAGGGAGTAGAAGATGCTGAAGGTCTGTGGGCCCCCAGTGTGGGTGGCTGGAGGGAGTAGGAGATGTCGAAGGTCTGCAGGCCCCCGGTGTGGGTGGCTCTGTGTCTGTGGGCTCTTGGAGTGGGTGGCTGAGCATACCAGCAGTGCTGCTGGTCCTCAGGCCCCTGGCACAGTTGACTGGGTGGAAGAGGGGAAGCTGCCAGTCCCTGGCCCCTGGCACCAGTGAACAGGTGGAGAAGTGGTTCCTGCTGGTCCACAGGCCCTGGCACCAGTGGACAGGTGGAGAAGTGGTTCCCGCTGTCCACAGGCCCTGCCTCAGGTGGCTGGGCTTAGGAGCAGGCGCCACCAGTCCATTGGCCCCCAGCATGGTGGGTGGGCAGAAGAAGGGATGCCGCTGGACCGTGGGCTCCCGGTGCAGGTGGGTGGGCAGAAGAAGGGATGCCGCTGGACCGTGGGCTCCTGGTGCAGGTGTGTGGGCAGAAGAGGGGGTGCCGCTTGTCCATGGGCTCTAGGCACAGGTGGCTGGGTGGAGAGGTGGACACTGCTGGATCAGGGGCCCCTGGCATGGTTGCAGGGATGGAAGAGGAGATGCTGCTGGTCCACAGGCCTCCCGGCATGGGGGGCCAGCCAGAGAAGCAGGTGCCACCAGTCTGCGGGTTCCCAGTGTGAGTGGCAGAGTGAAGGGGTGGGTGCTGCTGGACTTTGGTCACTGGATCAGGGTGGGGGGTGGTAGTGGGCATGTGGGGATAGATGAAGGGTGTAGAGGGGCACCACAGGTCCCTGGGCTTCTGGCATATGGGGCTGGGAGCATGCAGTGGGTGAGGTGAGTGCACTTAACTTTCGCAGGGCGGGGAGCACTCCAGCCTTGCCTTTGATGCTCAGGGTTCCAGAGTTGTCATCTGTATCCAATTCACTTGTTTTCTCGGGTCTTTGTTGTGAGAGGGACATTGTGAGGTGTCTGACTGTACCACCATCTTGGAGTGCCTCCCTCCTAGGCAGTTTTCTTCTTGAAAGAAAAATTCTTGAAAAATCTTTGTACAGATTTTTTAAAAATATGATTTATTTTATTTTTATTGTTCTTGAAAATATACACAGCAGAACTTATCCCAATTCAACAACTTCTACCTGGATAATTCAGTGGCATTGATTACATTCTTCAAGTTGTGCAACCGTTCTCACTCTTCTTTTCCAAATTGTTTCAGTCCAGCTGCTAAGTTTCCTATCTAATCTTTTGAGTTGTTGTCGGTTTGATCCTATATAGATAGATTTGAAAGAGCTCAATGTTCAAGGTAGACATTCTTTACTGGTTAAGCTAAATGTTTGGTTTTGAGAAAACTTCAGAAGATATTTTTGGTTTAAGGTTTAAGATCTAAAGATTATCTCAGAGTAATGGTTTCAAAATTTCATCCAGCCTTCATGGCTCCAGAAAATATGGATTCCATGAGGATTTTAAACTACTATGTTCTGCATTTTTCCCCTTTTGATCAAGATTCTTCTGTAAAATCTTTGGTCATAATGTACAGTAATGGTAACTGGGCACCATCCAGTTCTTCTGGTCTCCTGGCATAGGGAGCATTTGTTCAAGGAGGCAGTTAGCCTCACATTCCATTTCTTCCTCCTATTCCTGAATCTCCTTTTTCTTCTCTTGCTCCAGGAGAATAGAGACAGTTGACGTACCTTGGATAGCTGCTTGCAAACTTTTAAGACCCCAGGCACTGCACAGTGAACTTGAAGGTAGAACAGTAGCACTAAACATGATATTGGGCAGATTAACTTGGATGTACCGTGAAACCATAATCCTAAACCTCCAAACCAAGGAACTAAATCCCGTAAGATATTTGGTTGTCCATAAGCAGCCTCAGCAGCTACTCTTTTTTTTTTTTGGTCATTGTTGTAAATGTATCTGTCATACAACTTTTGCCAATTCAGCTTTTTACAGGTGCATAACTTATTAACAGAAATTGCATTAATTGGCTGTGCAACCTTACCCTTAATCAATGTGATTTTTTCCATCATTATAAATCCAAAACTCAGTGCCCCATAAGCAATAACCCCTCCTTCCCCTACTCCCGCCCCTGGTAACCACTAATAAACTTTGGTCTCTGTACATTTGCTTGTCTTGTCTTTTTATGTAATTGAAATTATACACTATTTGTCCTTTTGTGATTGACTTATTTCACTCAGCATATTGTCTTCAAGCTCCATCCATATTGTAGCATGTATCAAGACTTCATTTTTCCTACTGGCTGACTAGTATTCCATTGCATGTATGTACCACGTTTTGTTTATTTACTCATCAGTTGATGGGCTTTAAGTTGTTCCTACCTTTTGGCTATTGTGAATAGTACTGCAGTAAACATTGGTGTACAAGTCTCTGTTTGAGTCTCTGCTTTCAAGTCTTTTGGGTATATACCTAGGAATGGAATTGTTGGGTCATATGGTAGATCTGTTTTCACTTTTTTGAGGAACCGTCACATTGTTTTCCACAATGACTGTAGCATTTTGTATTATCACTAGCAATGGATAAGGGTTCCAGTTTCAATTACCTCATATCCTTGCCAACATTTGTTATTTTCTTTCTTTTTTTTTCAGTCTTAGCCATCCTAGTGGGAGTGAAACGGTATCTCGTTGTGGTTTTGATTTGCGTCTCTCTTGATAGCTAATGACTTTGAGCATCTTTTCATGTGTTTGGTGGCCATTTGAATGACTACTTTGGTGAGATGTCTATTCAAGTCCTTCACCCATTTTTTGATTGGGTTATTTCTCTTTCTGTTGTTTAGTTGTTGAAGTTTTATATATATTTTGGTTAATAGATTCTAATCAGATATATGGTTTCTGAAGATATTCTCCCAGTCAGTAGCTTCTCTCTTCACTTTTATAGTCAAGTCTTTTGATGAACAAAAGTTTTTAATTTTTGTGAGGTTTTGTAGATTGTTAACTGTTTTTTTAAATAAATTCCTAGAAATGGAATTTTTACACCAAAGGGCAGATGCACTTTTAAGCCTTTTCATGTCAAGTTGTCTTCCAGTAAAATGTTACCAATTTTAACCTCATTATTTATACAAGAGTGCAATTATATGAATGACTGTTTACATAAATAGGAATTCTATTTATTAGTTTAATACTTTTATAATAATCTGTATCACTATTTTAAGGATAAAGAGTGCTTCTTGTTAATGCAACTTCTGCTTTTATGCTCCTAACAAAATACATCCATATGATTTTGTGTTAATTAATTGTATTTGGGAGGTTGGTAATATAATTTAGTATAGTATGATTAGGTTTTAGTGGAATGTAACATAAAATGTGCAAATAATTTGGAGGAAAAGTTACTACAAGCACACTTCCCTGGAGCCCATTAATTCCACCCACATACCCTTTTTAAGGTGTGAGAATAAAACAATCAAGATTGTATAAACCCTTCCACTGTGATTATCATCACATTAATTTTCTCTAGGGTTGAAAGTAACCCTGCCTGATCCCTTCTGCACCACACTAGGCTTCACAGTGGAAACCTTAGGATTGGAACCTTTTCAGCAGAAATTACTCTTGATGACACCAACCCCACTGTCAGAGTAATTCCTGCTGGAAAGAAAGTGTCTGAATTAATGGTCTAATAAACTGAGTTAATGTTTTATCTTGGCAAAGGATTAATTAGGGGAAGGGAAACTAACATTTATTTGGGTTCCTATTTGACAGGCCCTTTATTACATTATTGTATTTAATACTCCCTGTAAACCTATGAGGTAGGTAGTACTATGGGCATTTTACAATGAAGGAACTGAAGTTGAGTCTAATAAAGTATCTTGTCCAAGGCCACCAGCTGGTGAGCTGCAAAGGCGGGATATGAACCCAGGTTCTCTGCTTCTGGAGCCTGTACTCTTTACACTGCTCCTTATTACTGGTTATACAGCAAACTTGACTGTTTCTCTTCTAGAATATTCATTGTAAGTTTGAATGCACTTTTAGCCACCTGAATTGCAGGCTCCCTCTTAAAAATCAGTGCGTCAGGCTGACTTAGAGACTTGATCCACTTATGAATGCTGTGTTAGTTAAGATACTTTTGTAGGCCAGAAACAAAATTCCACAAATTGACTAAACAATAAGGAGTTTATTACCTTACATACTAAGATATCCCGAGACAGAAGATTTTCATTTTTTACCCCCCAGAGGGTTCAGTGATGTCATTAGGGATCCAGGTTCTTTCTGTCTTACTGCTCTGCCATTCTCAGTGCTGGCTGGTATTTGCCTTTTATGGTTGTGTGTGTGGTGGCTTCAGTAGCAACGAGCCCAACACCTTCATAAAACAGCATCCAGAGAGAAGAAAATGGATGGCTCCTTCTCTTACATCCTTAAGAGCAAGACAGACCTCACAGCAGACTCCCTCTCGTGCCTCATCGCCCAGAACTGTGCCACAGACCCCTTCCTAAACCAAACACTGGCATGGGGAATGGAATTACCACAAATGGCTTAGGACAATCAATATTTACCTCCCACCCCCAGCCCCAGGGCTGGGAAGGGTGAGCCCTGAAACCACAGCCAGGCTCTGAGGCAGGAAGCAACAACCACCAATGCTGCAATATGGCCTTTGAGGGATTTTAAGGTTTCATTTCACAATTAATTGTGTTTATATCTGCTGCTCTAGAAAGTTTTATGTTTAAAAAACCACCATCTATAAATGTGCATGTCATTTTATTCAGTGTGGTTCACCAAGTTGTTTCTATTTCTATCCTTTTCTCTAACAGAATTCTATATTCTTTACTCAAATATTTAGCTATTTTTAACTCTTCTGCGTTAGTTCTCATTGATATAACTTCTCTAGAGGATGTTGAGAAAGTAATATTTTAATGGGAAGTGAAAGCAGACTCAATAGTATATGTATACTAAAGCTAGTACATTTGTATGCTCTAAAAAAAAAAAGAATATTGTCTTATTGATGAACATTATGCAGGAGAAACTTACATTTTCCATCATGAATAAATAGTCTGGTTATCTTTTGTATCAGCAAGTCTATTAACCGTCATGCTCATATTACTACAATTGAAACAAAAATTGAAGCGAAAAGATGTCTATCAGTAACCAAAATAATTAGTTCAATAAAACAATTTGTTAATTCATGGGGAAAAACAGTTAAATAATTTTTTCATGGAATTGACTTATTGACTGATTATTCCATTGAATTGGGACACACTCAGCCCTGGACTACAGAAGTAGGGGAGGGTGGGGAATGGAGGAGGGAGACCGACAGGCCTCGGTGACAGCTCAGTGAAGAGTGATACCATTAATCAAAATGTGAGGGAGATTGGATATCCATAGGTAAGAAAATCAACCTTGACCTAAGCCACATGTAGTTTACTTGCATGTGATAGTAATGATATTGCTCGATAATTTCCACATTCTATTGGGTCACCTTTCTTTGGAATGGGCACAGATATGGATCTTTTCCAGTGAGTTGGCTAGATAATTGTCTTCCAAATTTCTTGGCATAGACAAGTGAGCACTTCCAGCATTGCATCCATTTGTTGAAACATCTCACTTGGTATTCCACCAATTCCTGGAGCCTTGTTTCTCACCAGTGCCCTCAGTGTAGCTTGGACCTCTTCCTTCAGTACCGTGGGTTCTTGATCACATGCTACCTTCTGAAATGGTTGAACATTGACCAGTTCTTTTTGGCACAGTGACTCTGTGTATTCCTTCCATCTTCTTTTGATACTTCTCTCATTGTTCAGTGTTTTGCTGAAAGAATCCTTCACTATTGCAACTCGAGGCTTGAATTTTTCCTTCAGTTCTTTCAGCTTGAGGAATGCCAGGCATGTTCTTCCTTTTTGTTTTCTAACTCCAGATCTTTGCACATGTCATTATGATACTTTACTTTGTCTTCTCGAGCTGCTCTTTGAAATATTCTGTTCAGCTCTTTTCACCATTCCGCTACTCATCTGTCAGTTTGTTGCACTGTGGTGGCTTGTGTGTTGCTATGATGCTGGAAGCTATGACACTGGTATTTCAAATACCAGCAGGGTCACCCATGGTGGACAGTTTTCACTGGAGCTTCCAGACTAAGACAGACTTAGGAAGAAGGACCTTGTAATCTACTTCTAAAAAAATTGGCCAGTGAAAACCTTATGAATAGCAGCAGAACATTGTCTGATACAGTGGCAGAAGATGAGACCCTCAGGTGGGAAGGCACTCAAAATACGACTGGGGAAGAGCTGCCTCCTCAAAGTAGAGTCGACCTTAATGATGTGGGCGGAGTCAAGCTTTCAGGACCTTCTTTGCTGATATGGCATGACTCAAAATGAGAACAGCTGCAAACATCCATTAATAATGGGAATGTGGAACGTATGAAGTGTGAATCTAGGAAAATTAGAAGTTGTCAAAAATGAAATGGAATGCTTGAAGATAGATATCCTAGGCATTGGTGAGCTGAAATGGACTGGTATTGGCCATTTTGAATCAGACAATCATATGGTCTACTATGCCAGGAATGAAAAATTGAAGAGGAATGGCATTGAATTCATTGTCAAAAAGAACATTTCAAGATCTATCTTGAAGTACAACACTGTCAGTGATAGTATAACATCCATACGCCTACAAGGAAGATCAGTTAATATGAATATTACTCAAATTTACACACCAACCACTAATGCCAAAGATGAAGATATTGAAGATTTTTACCAACTTCTGCGGTCTGAAATTGATGAAACATGCATTGAAGATGCATTGATAATTACTAGTGATTGGGATGTGAAAGTTGGAAAGAAAGAGGAAGGATCAGTAGTCAGAAAACATGAAAGTTGGAAAGATTCAGTAGTCAGAAAACATGGCCTTGGTGATAGAAACTACATGAGAGATTGCGTGATAGTATTTTGCAAGACCAACGACCTATTCATTGGAAATACCTTTTCTCAACAATGTAGATGGTAGTTATACACGTGAACCTCACCAAATTTAATACACAGGAATCAAATAGACTACATCTGTGGAAAGAGATAATGGAGAAGATCAGTATCATCAAGTCTTTGATCTTCATCAGTAAGTGCTTCAAGTCCTCTTCACTTTCAGCAAACAAGATTGTGTCATCTGCATGTGACAGGTTGTTAACAAGTCTTCTTCAGTCCTGATGCCGCGTTCTTTTTCATATGGTTCAGCTTCACAGATTATTTGCTCAGCCTGCAGATTAAGTATGGTGAAAGAATACAACCCTGATGCACACTTTTCCTGATTTTCAACCACACAGTATCCCCTTGGTCTGTTCCAACAACCGTCTCTTGATCTATGTACAGGTTCCTCATGAGCACAATTAAGTGTTATGAAATTCCTATTCTTCACAGTGTTATCCATAATTTCTTATGATCCACACAGTCGAATGCCTTTGCATAGTCAGTAAAACACAGGTAAACATCTTTCTGGTATCCTCTGCTTTCAGCCAGGATCCATCTGACATCAGCCATGATTTCCCTGGTTCCATGTCCTCTTCTGAATCCAACCTGAATTTCTGGCACTTCCCTGTCGATACACTGCTGCAACCAGTTTTGAATTATCTTCAGCGTAATTTTACTTGCACCTACCGTACAACCTAGCAATTACACTGTTGGGCATTTATCCCAGAAAAATGAAAGCTTATGTTCGCACAAAAACCTGTATAAGAAGATTCATAATAGTTGTATCCGTAATAACCATAAAACTGGAAACAACCCAAATGTCCTTCAGTGTGTGACTGGTTAAAGAAACTGTGGTAAATCCATATTGTGGACTGCTACTGAATAGTAATAGCAAAAGCAGGATCGATACAAACAACTTGGATGGATCTCTTGGGAATTATACTATGTGAAAAAAGACAATCTCAAAAGGTTACATATTGTATGATTCTACTTATATAACATTCTTGAAATGACAAAATTATAGAGATGGGGAGTATATTAGTGGTTTCCAGGAGTTAGGGAGCGGGGGAAGAACACTGTGATGGTAACACGGTAGCATAAGGGACCCCTGTGATGGAACTGTTCTGTGTCTTGGCTCTGGTGGTGATCATACCAATTACACAGAACTAAATGCACACACATATACAACAAAAACAAGCGCATGCAAACTGGTAAAATCTGATTAAGATCAGTGGATTGCATGAATGTCAATTTTCTGGTTGTGATATTGTACACATAGCTATGCAAGATGTCATCATTGGGGGAAACTGGACCAAGGACATGCGAGATTTCTCTGTATTACTTTTTACAACTCCCTGGGAATCTATAGTTTTCTCAAAATAAAAACAAATGTGAGGGAGAGAAACAGGTGTACTAGAAAAGATATATTTAGGTTTGGAAACGTTGAGTTTAGAGATGTCTTTAGGATGTTTTTTATTACTTTTCTAGACTCCAAGGGTAGATGTCAGGGTAGGGGGTGTTGGTAAATCTGAGGGTTGTTTGCATGAAAGTAGTTGTTGAAGTCTTTGGTGAGATTACCAAGAGAGTGAGAATAAATCCGTGATAATAACAATAATAGCTCGTATTTGTTGGCCTGATACTAAGTGCCAGGCACTGTGATAACCCCTTTAAATGTGATACTTACTCAAGCCTCACAGTAGTCCTCTCATGTAGCTACTATTATTATACCCATTTTACAGATGAGGAAACTAAGATCTGGAAGGGTTAAGTACCTTTGCTAGGGAGCACACAGCTGTTAATCAGAGAAGTTAATCTGTGTGACTATAGGAATCACCCTGCCTCCAGTAGCAGACAAGAGCCCAGGATAAAGTCACAAGAAACATGATCATTTAAAGGCTTGACAGAAAAAGAGAAGCTCAGGAAATGACAGAGGAGGTAGCCCCATTGAGACCCATGTTCTATATCCCGAACTTTAATGGAGTTTTGGTCTTGTCCTGTCGCTCAGATTTCAGATGCATCCTAGCCTCTTGTTATCAAGGGGACCAGATAGACTCTGCATGTGAGGTTATTGAGTGGGTGGATTGGTTTTTGTAAGCATGTGGTCAGTAGAGTTGGTTGGTAGGGCTGGTAACAGGTCCATTCATGAAGTCAGTGGACCAAGGGTTGGAAGTAAGACCGGTTATCAGGAGCCTTGGCTGGTGTCAGAAAACCAGGACATGCGTAATGGGTGTCAGGCAGGAGAAACTGGGGGAAGGGGAAATGGAGTGACATGAAGGTCAGCTGTGACGAAGTCAAGGTGCAAGTGGGTGAAATGAGATGAGTCCTGAGTCCAGGTCCCCAAAGGCCTTTCCATGAAGCCTGGGACAACCAAGGCCCCTCCTGAAGGGACAGAGCTGGGCTGGACATAGCCTATTTGTCTGACTTAGTCCAGGCTTCCCACGTTTTCTCTTTACTATACTGGCCAATTGGAAGGAATCGATCAAATTGTCAGTTGTCTGACACCTGTGGACATAACATAAAAGCCTTACCAGCTTTTAGGAAAATAAGCGTGTGATATTAATGATACTGTTTGATAATTTCAACATTCTGTTGGATCACCTTTCTTTGGAATGGGCACAAATATGGATCTCTTTCAGTTGGTTGGCTAGGTAGCTGTCTCCCAAATTTCTTGGCATAGATGAGTGAGTACCTCCAGTGCTACATCAGTTTGTTGAAACATTTCAATTGGTATTCTGTCAATTCCTGGAGCCCTGTTTTTCACCAGTGCCTTCAGTGCAAAAAGGTAGACATTAGGTATTACAGATATTATGTAAATTAGATATATTAGATACCAGAGCTCAGATATTATAGAAAAGGAGGGTAGACAGGTTGCTCTGAGGCTCCTCTGTGGTCTGCAGGATCTTATTTTTGTAATTCTCTGGTATTTGCTAGAGCCAATCTGCTATTTCTTTGAACAGGGACACGTTTCTGTTTACTACTGGAAATTGTAGATAAACAGGCATCCTTGATGATTCTAAAACTAAGCATCAGCCTGGAGGAATGTCCAGAGAACAGGTATCAGAACACACCTCACACTGTTCTCTCTTTGCACAACTGTAAAATGGGGAGATCCACGTGTGCTGCGTCTGATGGTTTTACTGAGGAGCAGAGAAAGATTGAGACAGAAGATCCCCTTATGAGCCCTTAGAATAAGTTATGTTGTTATTGTTAGGTGCCATCGAGTTCGTTCTGACTCATAGCTGCCCTATGTACAACAGAACAAAACACTGCCCTGTCCTGCACCATCCTCACAATCGTTGTTATGCTTGAGCCCATTGTTGCAGCTACTATGTCAGTCCATTTCATTGAGGGTCTTCTTCTTTTTCACTGACCCTCTACTTTACCAAGCATGATGTCCTACTCCAGGGACTGATCCTTCCTGATAACTCGTCCAAAGTAAGTGAGATGTAGTCTCGCTGTCCTTGCTTCTAAGGAGCATTCTGGTTGTACTTCTTCCAAGACAGATTTGTTCACTCTTTTGGCAGTCCATGGTATATTCAATATTCTTCTCTAACACCACAATTCAAAGGCGTCAATTCTTCTTTGGTCTTCCTTGTTCATCGTCCAGCTGTTACATGCATAGGAGGCAATTGAGAACACCATGGGTTGGGTCAGGCACAGTGTAGTCTTCAAGGTGACGTCTTTGCTTTTCAACACTTTAAAGAGGTCTTTAGCAGCAGATTTGCCCAATGCAATGCATCTTTTGATTTCTTGACTGCTGCTTCCATGGGTGTTGATTGTGGATCCAAGTAAAATGAAATCCTTGACAATTCAATATTTTCTCCATTTATCATGATGTTGCTTACTGTTCCAGTTATGAGGGTTTTTGTTTGCTTTATGTTGAGGTGTATCCATACTGAAAGCTGTAGTCCTTGATCTTCATCAGTAAGTAAGTGCTTCAAGTCCTCTTCACTTTCAGCAAGGAAGGCTGTGTCATCTGCATAATGCAGATCGTTAATGAGTCTTACTCCAGTCCTGATGCCCCATTCTTCATATAGTTCAGCTTCTCAAATTATTTGCTCAGCATACAGATTTAATTGGTATGGTGAAAGGATACAACCCTGACACACACCTTTCCAGTATCCCCTTGTTCTGTTTGAACGACTGCCTCTTGTTCTATGTACAGGTTCCTCATGAGCACAATTAAGTGCTCTGGATTAAAGCTGGTAAGAAATATCTGAGCTGTGTCAGGTCTCAACTTCGTGGAGTTGTGTCTTGTAAGATAGGCTTTGAACTTGGATGGGTCAAATCATGACTGTTATTTAAAGGCATCTTTCTTATTACCAATTGTTGAAGTAAATTCGTTTTCAGTGTAACCAGGCTTGATATTTACCTACTATGCACCTGTGTGGCTGTACCAGTTGTTAAAATATTGAGATGCTTGCATCTCACTACCCATGAGAACCCTCATCGTCTCCAGAACTGGCTCCCATTTCCCACCCCACAATCCAGTAACCAAAGGACTAAGACTTGGCACAGCAAGGAAACTGGTTGTTACCTATTTTTATTATCCCCCTTCCCCTGGTTATTATTATAGGTCCCGGTTTCGTGCCGGTTGATTATACAGTTCTTCCTCTAAAGTACCCTTATACCTTAAAACTTGGAGAACTGACTCAATTAAAAGTGTATTTCAGAGTCACAGCGTCAAGTGAAAATGCACAGTCTTGCTATTTTTCTATTTAAAATAATAGAAGTAAGTGTGGACAGATAGCATTGTTTTTCCAGGATGCTTGATAGAGAAGCTGCTGCTTTTTGGAGTAAAGAGACTGTCAATCAGGAGGAAAATTAAGATAGAATGAAGTATAATTCACCTGGCATGCTGCATGTGGTCCATGTGTGTTATAGATATTCCTGTTGGGAGCAAGGCCACTCTAGGTGGGAGAGAGAGCTGTTCAGCAAGTATCAGCCATCATCCTGGTGCCTTTTGTTATAATGGAAACCTTCCCTGCTTATTGACCTTCTCTTAATTCCATCTTTAGCAACATAGCTCCTTGTAGTGACCTCCCAGGAGCTAACCTTGGCTGCCTCCCATGATGCTGGCTCTCGGACCATGAACTAAAGCCCTTTTACCACCTCCCAGACCTACCACTGACCGGTTGCCGTCGAGCTGACATCAACTCATGGAGACCCTGTGTGTCAGATTGGAACTCTGCTTCATAGGGTTTTCAATGGCTGATTTTTCAGAAGTAGATTGCCGGGCCTTCCTTTTGGGATGCCTCTAGGTGGACTCGAACCTTCAGCCTTTCGGTTAAAAGCCAAGAGCTTAAGCTTTTGCACCACCTAGGGACTTTATCCTAGATCTAGACCTTCCTTATCATCTGATTTCATTCAGATGTAGTCCCAGGTCATTCTGGGATCAACACTTTCCTAATCAAGACCGTTTGTTTCTAGTTTATGTTCAGTTAAACATAGCTATTCTTAAGTGTAAGAAAGGCTAAGTTCATGAAATTATCTTGTAGTTCAAGAAAAAATATTTCTATCTAAGTTTCCATGAGAGCGTGTTTCCGTGTACAATTTCATTTCTCTACTTTTTTTGTACTAGCAGCTGCACGTTTTTTAGCTACTGAGGTATTTGATTGCCTGTCAGATTGGGAAGAAAGGAACCACAACTGGCTTGAGTTGTGCAGAATGGCTGCCTTCGACTCTGTTTCCTCTTGCTCTTTCACGGTAATGAGTGTCATCCTGGTAGCCAGTCACAAAAGCATGTTCACCTGAAATTGTTCCTTTTACAAACAAGAAACGTGACTTTGAGGGTTGTACATCAGTTGTCCAGCTAATAAGATAATCCTCTTTTCATTTCAAAGTCTATACTCTTTACAGCAGTCACTGGATAAAGATTCTGTCACCGTAATCCCATTAAACTGTATTCATGTTTGCAGTACGCCTTAATAAGAGTATTACCCTTGTAAGCGCCTAGGGAGAAGAGTGATAAAAGACAAATCTATTGAGAATTTCAGAAAAAAAAAGTTGCCGAGAGTGTGAGCATGTATGTTAAAAGCTCAGGAATGAGCAGCAACTAATATCCATAGCAGGAAAGAACAAATATTAAGTCATGAATTATGTTTCTGTTTAGCCTCTGATGGGGAAAGATGACAATTTCCCAGCTGAACAACTCTATGGTGATCACATGTGTCCACACAGGTAAATGTTGGTGAGATGGAATTTCCTGAGTGAGGAAGTAGCTGCTGATCTTCATTTGTGGCCTTTCCAATGCATTACTCTTTTTGGCACTAATGGCTTTGAAGTTGCTAGCACCAATGGCTTTGAAGTTGCTAGCACCATTTTTAAAAATAAGCAAATAATTAGCTTTGACAGGAGATGTGCCAACAGAGCCATAATGAATGAATTGACTGCTGAGAACACTAGCTGGTATTCAAGTATTTTAGTTGGCATACATGTTGTGCTTTCTTCTCTTCTGTTATATGGGAATGATGAAAATTCCTAGTGATTTCTGACATTTTTGCCTTGTGTGAGGGGACCTCAATTTTGTTTTTTTAAAAATAACAATAGCAGTAAAGTTTAGTTCCCTATTCCTGATGTGATCACCCTGTATCAGTTCAACACATTTATGGAAAACCTGCATAAAATGATTTGCCACTTCCACCAGTTTTCCTTTAAATTTTTTGTTTCAAATCAAAGTATATTTCCAAGCATCTCTGTATCTTACATCTAGTACTAGACTTTTCATTTATTTTTATACCAGAGTTGATGCTGTTGTCAATTAATGGTACATATCAGGTGTGTCTGTGGTCCGTATCACTAAGAAATTGTCTATCTTTGTTCGTAAAGACTTCACTTGAAATTTATTTACAAATTAGTATAATTTGTAATGCTAAGTGCTAAATACTATTCAATGTACTCTCAGTTGCAAAGTGTGTGTGTGTGTGCATAATTATATATTTTCAGGAAACCTACATAATGTCCATTTTATAATTAAAAAAAATGAGGCCTGGAGAATTACTTCTTTTGCAGTAAAGTGACTTACGCTTTCTCCTAGTCTCTTCACCGACATATGATGTGATAGACATTTGTAAAGCTTCCTGAAATGTGTCATATTCCACTCTCGAGGTACTTGGTAACTAAATTAAATACGAAATGGAGCTTTACTAGCTTATGGCTTAATTTAAGAGTGTTTTAAGATCTACATTCTCTTCAACTGAAGAGCAGACATGTTTTATAGGGAAATTTAGGGCAAAAGTCCAAATGAAAAGTTATCATTTAGAAATAAAATATTTATGAAACGAGTTTTGTGCTTGCCTTTGCTGGGCTAAATTTTAATATTCCACAATGGTGGTATTTCTCATAGAACTGTGTCAGGAATCTTTCCATAGCTGACATTTAATCACCCCCTTGTCTGCGGTGTATTACATCTAAGCCATTGGTTTGCTGCGACACAGCAAGGTACAACTTACTTCTCTTTACATCAGACGGGCAGTTTAAATTCGTACTAGCTACAGAGGCTTAAATGTGGAGTAGATAGTTTTTTACTTTTTTTTTCGAGAAGCAACGATGCTGGGTAGTTTTAGTTCCCGATTATCGAAATGGAAACCCTGCAGTGGTTTATTTTAATGTATATTAAGATTGCAAACCTCTTTGTGGGTTTCTTTGTGTTGTTTCAAGTCTAAGAATTAACAGATATATGAATGAGCAAATGCATGCATGAACAAATGTATGGGTAAACAAAATGAGCAAATGCACGGATGAACAAATGCATGGATGAAATCAAGACATGGCCCCTGAACCCAAGGAGCTCTTAATGCTCCCAATGACACAGCCAGGTGAGTAATAAAAACCCACTGCTGTTGAGTTGATTCTGACTCATAGCAACCCTATGGGAAAGACTAGAACCGCCCCATAGGGTTTCCAGGGCTGTAATCCTTATGGAAGGAGACTGCCACATCTTCCTCCCCCAGAACAGGCTGGTAGTTTTGAACCACCGACGTTTTGGTTATCAGCTGAGCACTTAACCACTGCACAAGCAGAGCTCCTAGGTAAGCGGTGGTATCCTCAGTTTATTGAGGTAGAAACTGAAAGTGAAGTAAGTTATTAAAGTCACAAGCAGGTTCAGTTATGGAGATGGTATTTGAGCACATGTTTATCTGACTCTGTGTCATGGTATTTTAGATTCAGAAGTCTTTGGGAACTAGTCCCTTGACTTTTTCTCACAGACAATTTTGCTAAAATTACCACTCTTCCCACTCCTGATAACCTCCAGTTGCCTAGCCTGCCTCTCCTAGAGCTGTAGGCTAAAAGAGATGGTAATGGATCAGCTTATTAAGACATTTCAATTGAGCATCTACTGCATCCTGGGCACTGTCTTAGATGCTGAGAACCCAGTGGTGGAGATGACAGGCCAGCTCTGTCCCCGTGGAGCTTACATTCTCATGAGGGAGGCAGTGAACAAATAAACACATAGTTTCACTGCTGTTAGGGTACTAGAGGGTGATCGTGTGGTTATAGTGGATAATTAGATTAGCTCGTCAGGACCATTTGAATAAGACATAAATGAGAAAGAGCCAGTCATGGAAATATTCAGGACAAGAGTGTTCCGGGCAGAAGAAGAGTAAGTAAAGGCTGGGAAGGGGAAACAAGCTTGGTGGCTTGAGAAGCACCAAGGTGGCCCATAAGGTTGCAGATTAGTGAACAAGTCTAGGAGTGGAAGAAATGACATAGAGGTAGGTGAAGCTGGTGAGGCCTTTGTAGTGGGCAGGAAGCCATTGGAAGGTTTTAGGCCAGAGAGTTATGTGATTTGATTTATGTTTTTAAAAGATTGGTTTGACTGGTTATAGGAGAAAATTAAGTGGAAGAGGAGAAACCAGCTAGTAGACTAGTGCAGTAGCCCAAGATGGTAGCCGTGGAAATGGTGGGAAGTGGTCAGATCTGGCTGTGTTTAGAAGGTGGAGCAAATAGGATTTGTTAATGCATTGAATGTGTATGTGGAGGATGGGTGAGGTGGCTTGACTCTAGAGCCTGGAGAAGAATGGAAACATTAGCTAAGATGAGAAAGAGTGAGGACAGAGCAGGTTTCAAGTGGAAATTCAGGAGCTCCATCTTGGACGTGCTTGGATTGAGGTAAACTACTAGACATCCAAGTGGTGGTATCAGGAAGGCAGCTGGATCACAACCAACTGTACAGGTGGTGCTGAAAGCCAGGGCCCTGGAAGAAATCATCCAGGGCGTGAGGGAGCTAGAGAAGGAAGAGAAGAGGGTGAAGGACTTAGCCCCAGAGCACCTCAGCGCTTAGAGGTCAGCAAGACAAGGAGCAACCGGAAAAGAAGACTGAGAAGTGGCCAGTGCAGTAGGAAGAGAACAGGAGAGTGTGTGTGTCTCCAGTGTTCAAGTGAAGAAAATGTTCAGGAAGAGCAGTCAGCTGTGCCATATTCTGTCAGAAGGTAGCATAAGATGAGGACAGAGAACAGATCACTGGTTTTGGCAAAAACTGGATTCATCAGTGACCTCAAGAAGATGCACTGCCCATAGTGTGCCTGAAAAGCTTGTGTACATGCTTTAGTTGTTGTTGTCTTTTTATATCAAGTTCTGCTTCATGGGCACCAGAGGAGCCAATTACTTAAAAGGACTTTGGGAACGGATTTCTTTTGTGAAGTTGAATATTCTTCTGTGCTGTGAAATACCACCACTCTTTTGTGTCTTGTGTATCATATGTTGGGTGTTCTTTCTTTCATTTATTTTCTCACATTCCTTTTGTGAAGATGAGTATTCTTCTGTACTGTGAAATACCACCACTCTTAATTTTTGTGTGTTGTGAATCATATATCAGGTGCTCTTTCTTTCATTTATTTTCTCAAGTAACACTCACATTCCCTTACCTAAATTACCTAACTGCTTGATGTGCTTAAGTCTTTAAATTTACTCTCTGAAAAGTGCCCCTCTACCAGCAAATGACACTTCTATATAGTTTAAGGACAGTGTGACTGAGTCTGATAGTAATGTTAATAGTGTACATGTATTAAGTATTTACTGTATGCCAGGCATTGTTCTAAGTGCTTTTACATTTATTAATTCATTTAATCTTCTCAGCACCCTATGAGTTAAGTACTGTTATAACCCCATTTGATGGATAAGGAAACTGAGGCACAGAGAGGGTAAGTAAATTGCCAAAGATCAGCATCTAGTAAGTGGATCTGGGTACTCAAAACCTGAGCTTTCTGAGCACTAAGCTAGATTGTCTTCATTCATTCACTCACTCATTCATTGGGTGCACCCAGTGTGTTGGGCCCTGGTGAAGACAGGAGTGGTAGGCAGCTGCCGCACCCCCAAGGACTGTTCATCATCCCCATCTCCTGCCTACCAGGGCTGTATCGCTGCGTGATCCAGAATGTGCGTCTGGTATCTCTGGTTTTCCAAAAATATTTTCTAGAAAATAACCGATTGGCATGAAGTGAACTTTACTATTGGGCTTAGGGGCGTGGAGGAACATTGGTATCTAGTTCAAGTTAGTGGAATGAGAACTCACACAACGTAAGTGGCCGGCCTGCCAGGAGCTCTGAGAAGCTGCCATTATGACCGCTGTTCTATTTAGAGATTGTAAATATTGACAACTGAGATTAAATTTTCCAGCTCCCTTCTCTGTCAGCAAGAAAGACACTGAAGATCTGATTAAAATTAATTACGTCATTTGCATGTATGTTGCTAATCACACATTCTTTATAAATCTGAACATTTTCTCGTCTTATAGGAAAAAAAAAAAAAGGATGGCAACAAGGTTAGAAGAGATGAAGACCCAGATTTATAAGTGTTTCTTACACAAAACTAAAAGTAATGCTTTGGCCTCTTATAGGTGTTTTAATTTCTAGAACAGAAGGGGAGTGCCTTCTTCCCTACATAGAGTAGGTAATAGGAAAATACCTTATTTATTTGAATCTTTTTATAAAAACAAACACAAAAAACAAAACAGTGATTTATATACTCATATTAGCTGTGAAACTCTGATGCAAAAATATATTGTTGAATTCCATCTCCTATCATCTTGATATTTTTCCACACGCCTACCACTTAGTCACAGAAGCAACTGTTTGAAATCACCAAAACATCCAACGATTATGCTATCAACTCCTTGGTTTGATGGTTTTTATTTTTGCCTTCAGATTTCTTAGAAAGTACTGTAATGAAAAATGCTGTTTGTTGCTTGGCCCTGCCTGCCAAACAGTAGAGCAGGGAGTGGGGCTCGTGTGGGAAAGGGGATGGGACCTCCTTACTTGTTGAGTGCCTCCTGCTTACCAGGACCCTGCTAGACACTGGGGACACATTAGCTAATTTAATCCTCCCAACAGCCCTCCCTGTGAGGTGAGTGTAAGATGGGTCTACCAAAACCAGAAAACCAAATCCATTGCCATTGAGTCAATTCCGACTCATAGCAACCCCACAGGACAAAGTAGAACTGCCCCATAGGGTTTCCAAGGAGTGGCTGGTGGATTTGAACTGCTGACCTTTTGATTAGCAGCTGAGCTTTTAACCACTCGTTCTTAATTTACTAATGACAAGTGCTGAGCGCATAGGGCTTAGTAATTCTCTCAGCCAGAAAGCTTTAGACATGGGTGTCTCTGCCAGGCCTCTGGGTGTATGGCAAGCTTAAGCTGAGTGCAGCCAGGGTAGAATGAATCTTGCTCCTAGCACTTTCTGAGTAGGTTGATGGAAAGTTATTTCCAGGCCTGCTGCTTTAGTTAAGATTTTTCCCTTTTGTAGGGTGGAAGGGATTAGCTCCCCTACAAGGCCTGTCTCCAGCTGTGGTAATTTAAATATGTAAATCCACCCTTTCTGTCAAGCTCACTTGAGGAGGGTTGCTTTCATAAGAAAACATGCAGCCCACCAGAGTCAACTCTTGGTTCTCTGGGAGGCTTATGTTAATGATATTCGCATTTCCCCAACTCGGAGACTATTGCACTTTAACCCTCAACTAGCCAAATTAAAAAAAAAAAAAAAAAAACTCAAATAAAATTTCCCAAAGAGTAAGAAAGTACATAGGACTGTAAACTATTATTTATTTTACCAAGTAAAACACATGCCAGTTGTTGGTAGTTTCATTTTGTTTTGTCCTGCCAGTGAAATGCTCCACTTTTCCAGTGAAAAATAATCAGATTCCCTATGTTATTTTGCTGGTGTCTAGAGAGAGTCTCAGGAGTCTATGTCTGGGGTGGGGATGGAGGTGGGAGAGTCATGATTTCTGAACTTGGAATGGGGATTGTGGACTGATAAAGGATTCAGTCTAAGCTGTGTATTTATTCGCACATGGACGTCTTATAAAGCGTTTCGTCATACCAACCTGAGTATTTAAAACAAGCAAATAAACAAAACCTCAGCCTTTCCTGAGAAGAAGGAAAGCAGGGGCTGATAGAAGGAAGAGCTCTGCTGCACATACGCAGGGATGACTTGGTTTGTCTGTGGGCATCATTTCCACCCTCCGCAGCGACACCAGAGGGTTTTACTATATCAGATGTGCTTTTTCCTTTCTGCTTTCTACTTCATGCTTTATCAGTGTCAGACTATTTACAGCTTCCTGAAGAGTAGAGCAGAGAGGTAGAAAATATGGGCTGTTCCTAGTTTGACCTGAACTCTACCCCTTAATCTTGGGAAGATTAAGATCTTCCAGACTCAACTTTCTCATCAGTAAAATGAGGACAAAATAAATTTATTGTGAAAATTAAGTTAAAGAACTCACCTGAAGCACTCAGCGTGGTGCCTGGCACACGGACCCCTCAGTGCAGGTTAAATCAGTTGCCATCAAGTTGATTCCAACTCATGGCAACCCCATGTGTGTCACAGAAGAACTGTGCTCCATAGGGTTTCCAAAGGCTGATTTTTTGGAAGTAGATCACCAGGTCTTTCTTCTAGGGCGCCACTGGGTGGACTTGAACTTCCAAACGATTGGTTAGCAGCTGAGCTCCTTAAACTGTTTGCAACCCCCAAGGACTCCCAATGCAGGTTAGCTATCATCATCATCATCATCATCATTACATTATACTATTTTATATTTATATGCCTTTGCATCTGTGTTTCTTCTGCATCTTCTTCCACTTTCCAATGAACTCTTTTTCATGTTTTTTTTTTTTAATATTTTTTATTGTTGTAGTTTAAATGAAGTTACATTTCAAGTTAGTCTCCCATACAAAAATTTATACTTACATTGTTATGTGACCCTAATTGCTCTCCCCATACTGTGACAGCACACTCCTCCTTTCCACCCGATTCCCCATGTCCATTCAACCAGCTCCTAACCCTCTCTGCTTTCCCATCTCACCTTCAGACAGAAGCTGCCTGTTTAGCCTCTTGTATCTACTTGAACTAAGAGGCACACACCTCACGAGTATCACTTTATATCTCACAGTCCAGTCCAATCCCCGTCTGAAGAGTTGGCCTTGGAAATTGTTTCATTTCTGGGCTGATAGAGAATCCGGGGGCCGTGCTCTCTGGGGTTCCTCCAGTCTCAGTCAGACCACTAAGTCTGGTCTTCTTACTAGAATTTCAGTTCTGCAACCCACCTTTCTCCTGCTCCATCAGGGACTCTCTGTTATGTTCCCTGTCAGGGTGGTCATTGGTGGTAGCAGGACACCATCTAGTTCTTCTGGTCTCAGGCTGATGAAGTCTCCGGTTTATGTGGCCCTTTCTATCTCTTGGGCTAATACTTTCCTTGTGTCTTTGGTGTTCCACATTCTCTTACTCCAGGTGGTTGGGACCAATCGATGCATCTTAGATGGTTGCTTGCAAGCTTTTAAGACCCCAGACACCACTCACCAAAGTAGGATGCAGAACCTTTTCTTAGTAAGCTTTGTTATGCCAGTTGACCTAGATGTCCCCTGAAAGCATGGTCCCCAGATCCCTACCCCTGCTACTCTGTCCCCCAAAGTGTTTGATTGTATTCAGGAAACTTCTTAGCTTTGGTTTAGTCCAGTTGTCCTGACTTCCCATGTAGTGTGTGCTGTCCTTCCCTTCACCTAAGATAATACTTGTCTACTATCTAGTTAGTGAATAACCCTCACCCTCCCTCCTCACCCTCGTAACCATCAACGAATGTTTTCTTCTGTGTTTAAACCTTTATCTTGAGTTCTTATAATAGTGGACTTATCTGATATTTGTCCTTCTGTGACTGACTAAATTCACTCAGCATAATGCCCTCCCGCTTCCTCCATGCTATATTTCACAGCTTCATCATTGTTCTTTATCGTTGCTTCGTATTCCATTGTATGGATATACCATAATATGTTTATAAGCTGTTTCTGTCCTTTTGCTGTTGTCAGCAGTGCTGCAGTGAACATGGGTATGCATATATCTATTCGTGTGACGGCTCTTATTTCTCTAGGATATATTCCAAGGAGCGGGATTGCTGGATCGTATGGTACTTCTATTTCTAGCTTTTTTTAAAAAAAATTTTTAATTTTATTGTACTTCAGGTGAAGGCTGACAGAACAGATAGTTTCTCATGAAACAGTAGTACACATGTTATTTTATGACATTGGTTAACAACCCCACAACATATTAACCCTCTAAATTCTCAACCTTTTTTTTTTTTTGGTGAAAATACACATAGCCAAAGATACACCGTTTCAAAAATTTCTACATGCACAGTTCAGTGACATTGACTACGCTCTTCCAATTGTGCTGTCATTCTCACTTAAGATGAAGGCCCACAGAACAAAATAGTTTCTCATTTAACAGTTACTACAAATGTTGCCCTATAACAATGGTTAACAATCTCACAACACATCAACAATATCCTTTCTCAATCTTGTGTTCCCTATCACCAGCTTCCTTGTCCCTTCTGCCTTCTGGCCCTTGTCACTGGACTCCTGTACCTCGTTAGTCTCATTTGGTTTTATGGGGCTGTCCACTCCCAGGCTGAACCGTGAACCTCGGAGGTAACTTCACCACTGGGCTGAAAGGGTGTCTGGGGGCCATACTCTGGAGGTTTCTCCAGTCTCCTTTAGGCCAGTAAATCTGGTCTTTTTTTTTGTGTGTGTGTGTGTGTGTTAGAATTATGTTCTACATCCTTCTCCAGCTCTGTCCAGAACCACCTGTTGTGATCCTGGTCAGAGCAGTCAGTGGTGGTAGCCGGGCACCATCTAGCTGTACTGGATTGAGTCCGGTGGAGGCCTTGGTAGATGTGGACAATTAGTCCTTTGGACTTATCTTTTCCTTGTATCCTGTTCTCTTCATTCACCCTTGCTCCCGAAGGGGTGAGACCAGTGGAGTATCTCAGATGGCCGCTCACAGGCTTTTAAGACCCCAGACACTACTCACCAAGGTAGAATGTAGAGCATTGTCTTTACAAGCTGTGTCATGCCAACTGAGCTAGGTGTTCCCCGAGGCCATGGTCCCCAGAGTCCTCCGCCCAGCAACTCTCCCTCAGGGAGTTTGTGTGTGTCTATGGGGCTTCGATAACCTTTCCTTGTACAAGTTGTGCTGGTTTCCCCTGTACTGTGTACTGTCTCAACCTTCACCCAAGATACCACTTATCTATTGCCTATTTAGTATTTCCCCCCTACTCCTCCCATCCCTGGTAACCAACAAAGATTGTTACATTTTGCATGTGAACTTTTTCATGGGTTTTTACAATAGAGGTCTCATACAATGTTTGTCCTTTGGTGATTGACTTATTTCACTCAGCATAATGTCCTCCAGTTTCATCCATGTTATGAGATGCTTCACAGATTCATTGTTGTTCTTTCTCATTGCATAGTACTCCACTGTGTGTATGTACCATAGTTTGTTTATCCATTCATCTGTTGATGGGCACCTACGTTGTTTCATCATTTTGCTGCTGTGAACAATGCTGCCATGAACATAGGTGTGCATATGTCTATTCGAGTGACGACTCTTATTTCTCTAGGTTATATTCCTAGGAGTGGGATTGCTGGGTCAAATGGTATGTCTATTTCTAGCTTTCTGAGGAAGCGCCATATCATTTTCCAAAATGGTTGTATCATTTTGCATTCCCACCAGCAGTGTATAAGAGTTCCGATCTCCCCGCAGCCCCTCCAACATTTGTTATTTCCAGTGTTTTTGATTCGTGCCAGTAATGCCAGGGTGAGATGGTATCTCATTGTGGTTTTAATTTGCATTTCTCTAATGGCTAGTGATGGCGAGCATTTCCTCATGTGTCTGTTGGCCATTTGAATGTCTTCTTTGGTGAAGTGTCTGTTCATTTCCCCTGTCCATTTTTTAATAGGATTATTTGTCTTTTTGTTGTAGAGATGTTGGACTTTCTTGTAGATTATGGAGATTAGGCCTTTGTCTAACTTGTACTGTCCAAAAATTTTTTCCCAGTCTGTATGTTCTCTTTTTACTCTCTGGTGAAGTCTTTTGAAGAGCATAGGTGTTTGATTTTTAGAAGATCCCAGTTATCTAGCTTATCTGTTGGGTTTTGTGCGTTGATGGTTATGGTTTGTATCCTGTTAATGCCTTGTATTAAGGCCTGACGTGTTGGTCCCATTTATTCTTCGATGAACTTTATAGTTTTAGGCTTTATATTCAGGTCTTTGATCCATTTTGAAGTAGTTTTTGTATACAGTGTGAGGTATGGGTCCTGTTTCATTTTTTTGCAGATGGATATCTAGTTTTGCCAGCACCATTTGGTAAAAAGACTGTCTTTTCCCCATTTGGGCCCTTGTCGAAGATCAGGTAGGTGGATGGATTTACATCTGGGTTCTCAATTCTGTTCCATTGGTCAATGTATCTGTCGTTCTACCAGTACTAGGCTGTTTGGACTACTGTAGCTGTATAGTATGTTCTGAAGTCAGATAGTGTGAGTCCTCCAACTTTATTCTTCTTCTTCAGTAGTGCTTTACTTATTCGGGGCTTCTTCCCTTTCCATATAAAGTTAATGATTAGTTTTTCCATCTCTTTGAAGAATGTTGTTGGTATTTGGATCGGGATTGCGTTGTATTCGTAAATTGCTTTGGGTAGAATTGTTGTTTTTACAATGTTGAGTCTGCCTATCCATGAGCAGGGTATGTTTTTCCATTTATGTAGATCCCTTTGGGTTTCATGCAGTAGTGTTTTATAGTTTTCTTTGTATAGGTCTTTTACATCCCTGGCCAGATTTATTCCTAAGTATTTTATCTTTTTAGGGGTTATTGAAAATGGTATTGATTTCCTGATTTCCTTTTCATCCTTCTCCTTACTGGTTTTTAGGAATCCAACTGATTTTTGAATGTTTATCTTGTATCCTGCTACTCTGCTGAATCTTTCTATTAGTTCCAGTAGATTTCTCGTGGAGTCTTTAGGGTTTTCTATGTATAGTATCATATCATCTGCAAACAGGGACAGTTTAAATTCTTCATTACCAGTTTGGATGCCCTTTATTTCTTTTTCTTGCCTTATTGCTCTGGCTAGAACTTCCAGCACAATGTTAAACAGGAGTGGTGATAAAGGGCATCCTTGTCTTGTTCCTGTTTTCAGCCTCTCTCCATTAAGAATGATGTTATCCGTTGGTTTTGCATAGATGCCCTTTATTATGTTGAGAAATTTCCCTTCTATACCTGTTTTATTGAGAGTTTTTATCAGGAATGGGTGTTGGACTTTGTCAAATGCCTTTTCTGTGTCAATTGAGATGATCATGTGATTCTTTTCTTTCCTTTTATTTATGTGGTGGATTACATTGATTGATTTTCTAATGTTGAACCATCCTTGCATACCTGGTATGAATCCTACTTGGTCATGGTGTATTATTTTTTGATATGATGCTGAATTCTATTGGCTAGAATTTTGTTCAGAATTTTTGCGTCTATATTCATGAGAGATATTGGTCTGTAATTTTCTTTTTTTGTGACGTCTTTGCCTGGTTTTGGTATCAGCGTTATGCTGGCTTCATAGAATGAATTTGGAAGTGTTGCTTCCTCTTCTATGCTCTGAAATGGCTTGAGTAGAACTGGTACAAGCTCGCCTGTAAATGTTTTGTAGAATTCTCCGGTGAAGCCATCTGGGCCAGGGCTTTTTTTCATTGGGAGTTTTTTTATTACCTTTTCAATCTCTTCTCTTGTTATGGGTCTGTTCGGATTTTCAACATCACTTTGTTGTAGTTTGGGTAGGTCGTGTGTTTCTAGAAATTTATCCATTTCCTCTAGGTTTTCAAATTTGTTGGAGTATAGTTTTTCATAATATTCTGTTATAATCCTTTTTATTTCGGTTGGGTTTGTTGTAATGTCCCCCATTTCATTTCTTATTTGGGTTATTTGTGTCCTCTCCTGTTTTTCTTTTGTCAGTCTGGCCAGTGGTTTGTTGATTTTGTTGATTCTTTCAGAGAACCAACTTTTGGCTTTGTTGATTCTTTCTATTGTTTTTCTGTTCTCTATTTCATTTATTTCTGCTCTGATCTTTACTATTTCCTTTCTTCTGGTGGTTGTGGGCTTTTTTTGCTGTTCTCTTTCTGTTTGTTTGAGTTCTGTAGTTAATGTTTGGATTTTGTCCCTTTCTTCTTTTTTGATATGTGCATGTATTGCTATAAATTGTCCTCTGAGGACTGCCTTTGCTGTGTCCCAAAGGTTTTGGTATGATGTGTTTTCATTCTCATTTGATTCTAGGAATTTTTTGATTCCATCTCTGATTTCTTCTATTACCCAGTGATGTGTAAGCAGGGTATTATTCAGTTAGCATGTAGTTGATTTTTTTTCCTTGATCTTTCTGTTGTTAATTTCTACCTTGATGGCATTGTGGTCAGAGAAGATACTTTAAATTATCTCAACGTTTTGGATCTTGTTCAGGATTGCTCTGTGGCCTAAGATGTGGTCTATTCTGGAGAATGTTCCATGTGCATTGGAAATGAATGTGTACTTTGCAGCGGTTGGATGGAGAGTTCTATATATGTCTATGAGGTCAAGTTGGCTGATTGTGCCCTTTAGGTCTTCTGTATCTTTGCTGAGTTTCTTCTTAGTTGTTCTGTCCTTCACTGAGAGTGGTGTGTTGAAGTCTCCTACTATTATTGTGGAACTGTCAATTTCTCTTTTCAGTGTTGTTGGAGTTTGTTTGATGTATTTTGGAGCCCTGTCATTGGGTACGTAGATGTTTATTATGGTTATGTGTTCATGATGGATCGTCCCCTTAATCCTTATATAGTGTCCTTCTTTGTCTTTTATGGTAGATTTCATTTTAAAGTCTATTTTATCTGAGATTAGAATTGCCACTCCTGCTCTTTTTTGGTAGTTGTTAGCTTGATATATTTTTTTCCAACATTTGACTTTTAATAAATTCACATCTTTGTTTCTAAGGTGTGTCTCTTGTAGACAGCATATTGATGGATACTGTTTTCTTATCCATTCTGTGACTCCCCATCTCTTTATGGGTGCATTGAGTCCATTTACATTCAGTGTAATTATTGATAGATGTGAGTTTGTTGATGTCATTTTGTAGTGCTTTTTTTTTGTGGTGCTGAAGTTTTCTTTGTTCTTCTTACTCTCTTGTGCTGAGTTACTTTTGTTTGTGGATTTTTTTTTAATTTCTTTTGTTTTTGTAGGTTTTGTTTTTGTCGAGACTTTATGTTTTTCATCTTTATTTTTATGAGTAGGTTTGTTAACTTTCTTTGTGGTCACCATGAATTTTACCCTTATCTTTCTAAGTTTGAAGCTGTCTACCATTACTTGGTATCGCCTTGCCTTCCTCTCCATTAGAAGGTTCTATACGTATGCCGTTTATTCCCTCTTTCATTGTTTTGATGTTGTTGTCATCCATCGATTGACTACTCTGATTCCCTGTTGTATTTCTTTTGGTTTTGGATAGTCCTCGAGAGTTCATTTCCTAGATTGGTATCTGGCTCATATGATCCTGTGTCTTAGGTCCTGCCTGAGGGCTGAAGCTGTTTGTCCTCAGATTGATGAACTCCCTTTAATAATTCTTGTAAGTTTGGTTTGACTTTTACATATTCCCTTAGTTTCTGTTCATCTGGAAATGACCTAATTTCACCATCAAATTTGAACGAGAGTTTTGCAGGATATATTATTCTTGGCTGACAATTTTTTTCTTTCAAGATTTTATATATGTCATCCGACTGCCTTCTTGCCTGCATGGTTTCTGCCGAATAATCTGAGCTTAATCTTATTGTTTCTCCCCTGTATGTGACTTCTTGTTTTTCACGAGCTGCTCTCAGGATTCTTTGTTTGTCTTTGGTTTTGGTGAGTGTGGATATGATATGCCTTGGTGATTTTCTTTTGGGGTCTCTTCTATATGGGGTTCGTTGAGCTTCTTGGATGGCCAGCTTTTCATCTTTCATGATATTGGGGAAGTTTTCTGTCAGCAGTTCCTCAGTGATCCTCTCTGTGTTTTCTGTTTTCTCCCCCTGTTCTGGAATTCCAATCACTTGTAAATTTTGCTTTTAATTGTGTCCCACATAACTATCAGGGTCTCTTCATTTTTCTTTGTTTATTTTTCTGAGTTTTCCTGAAACAGAGTTGTATCCAAGTGTTTGTCTTCAGTTCCACTGATCCTGTCTTCCACGGTTTCAAATCTGCTTCTCAGCCCTTCTATGACATCATCCATTTCTGAAATCTTGTTGTGTATCTTTCGGATTTCTAATTGTTGTTTTTGTATAATTTCTAGTTGTGAATTTATTTTGGCATTTTGTTCGTGCATCATCTTCCTGAATTCTTCCAATTTTTCGTCTGTATTTTCCATGAATTTGTCTATTTTTTTCTCATGTTCGTCAGCTTTTTGCCTCAGTTCTTGGAAAATTCCGAGTATTAGAGATTTGAATTCCCTATCAGTACTTCTAGTGCATTTTCTTCCACAGGAGAGTCATCTGGTGTTTTATTTTGGATGCCTACTGGAACCATCCTGTCCTGTTTTTGTAAATGTTTTGATACTGTTTGCTGTTTTCAGGGCATTCGGTACATATTTCTCTCGTTTATTGGTTGTAGATTTGTTTGTTTCGTCCCTTTTGTTAAGAAATAGAATTTGAGTATGTCTGAGGAGGCGGACTGTGTGCTCTTTGTTGTTTGTTCGCTTGTGCACTCAATACTTTTCGCCTCCTTCTCCAACTGGCAGGTTCAGTCACTGAGATATGGTACAGCAGGGCAGGTCTAGCTGAAGAGGAGCCACTGGGACGGGTTGTTTGTGGCACTCACTACAGCCACCGGGGCGGGTTGGTAATCAGTGCTGGGCAGGTTCCAGTAGGCCGTGCCTGCACCACTTGGTGGTGTGATGTCAAGCGCATGGTGCAGGTAGGCAGGATGCAGCGGGGAGATGGTTATGTGTGGAGCTAAGATGGATATGGGAGAGAGGAGAGAGGAACAGGAGCCAAAAAACATACAAACAAACAAAAAAGAATGCTAGGGAGCTTGCCGTTGGAGTGGAGAGATGAGAGACTATGAAATGGAGAAAAACAGAAAGGGGAGGCGGAAGAAAAGAAAAGAATGAATAAATAAAAATCAGAAAGGTTAAAGAACCGCAAGTTTCCCAGGGATCCCACCGGTGCAGCTTTGAGGTCTGGGGAAGTCGCTCTCAGGTGTCGCAGCACAGCCTGGCCAGAAGGCGCAGAGGCATACAACGCCTGGTATTGAGGGATCAGAAAGAGAAGGAAGATATAGAGAGACGAGAAACTGAGCAATGAAGAAAGACAAAAGGGAAAAGAAAACAAAACAAATTAAAAAAAAAAAAAAAAAACCAAGAAGGCCTCCCCCCAAAAAAACAGGAAAAAAAAACCCCGAAAAAAGAAATGCTCTCAGGGATCCCTCTGCACTTGTGTGGAAGCTGAAGGGGAGTCTCCCTGGCTCCCAGCTCCGCCTGGCCAGGAAGGGCTCCCAACTCAAGAAAAGGAAAAGAAAGCAGACAATTCAAAACGAAGAAAAGCCCCGGGATCCCACCAGCGTAGCAGCCTAGACTGGGAAGCAGCTCCACACTCGAATGGAGCTCCGCAGCCCCTCAGGAGATGGTGCGCAGAGCCAGGCACTCGATTGAAAGGAGGGGGAAGCGGCGAGAGGCAAGCAAGAAATCCAAAGAAGCGGAAAAAAAAAAAAAAAAGCAACACCAGCAGCCAACAAATGGCACTCAGAGAGCCAGGCAGTGCAGGCTGGTGTTTCTGGACAAGAGACTATGTCCGTGGGAAGCAGAGGAGGCCGAGTGTGGGTGAAGAAGGGTGGAGAGTGGGAAAGCGTGTATCACAAATGTCCAGCGCTCTGGAGCCCCTCAGGAAGAAGCAAAGATGGTGCACGGAGCCAGGCACCCGAGCAAAAGGACGGGGAGTCAGCAAGAGGCAAGTGAGAAATCAAAAGAAGCAGAAAAAAAAACCAACACTAGCAGCCAACAAATGGCACCCAGAGAGCCACCTGGTTGGGTGTGCAGCATCCAAGCAGCCGGCACCTCCCGGTCAAGAGACCATGGCCGCGGGAAGCAGAGGAGCAAAGGAACAAAAGCCCCGGGATCCCACCAGTGCGGCAGCCCAGACCAGGAAGCAGCTGCACACTCGGATGGAGCCCCGCAGCCTCTCAGGAAGAAGCAAAGATGGCGCTCGGAGCCAGGCACTCGAGCAGAAGGGGTGGGGGGGCAGCGAGAGGCAAGCAAGAAATCAAAAGAAGCAGGGAAAAAAAAAAAAGCAACACCAGCAGCCAACAAATGGCACCCAGAGAGCCGCCCGCTTGGGTATGCGGAATCCAAGCAGCCGGCGCTCCCCAGCGACGAGACTGCGGCCGCAGGAAGCAGAGGAGCCCGAGCTGGGGCGAAGAGGGGTGGGGGGGTGGGAAAGTGCGCACCGCAAATTACCGGCTGTTTTGTCTCCTGCTGGACGCTCCGTGAGGCTGCTTTCTCGTACCCCCGTTGCTGGTCTCCGATAGGAGTCCAAGATGGTGGATCCGCACTGCGTTAGCTGGTAGGGGACCTCTGCATGAGTCTCTCCTCGCTCTCCGTTCTCTTTCAGTATTCTCACTCCGTTTGGTGTTCGGCTGAGTTCTTTATCTCTTCATTTGATGTTCTAGGGTTTCAGGATTGTTGCATTCTCTTGTTTGGCTTAGTTTTTTGGATCTTTGCTGTAGAGGGACGGCGTGGTGCTTCTGCCTAGAGTGCCGTCTGGCCAGAACCTTTTATTTCTAGCTTTTTAAGGAGGCACCAAATCGATTTCCAAAGTAGTTGTACCATTTTACTTTCCCACCAACAGTGTATAAGTGTTCCAGTCTCTCCACAATCTCTCCAGCATTTATTATTTTGTGTTTTTTGGATTAATGCTAGCCTTGTTGTGGTGAGATGATATCTCGTAGTTTTGATCTGCGTTTCTCTGATGGCTAATGATTGTGAGCATTTCTTTATGTGTCTGTTAGCTGCCTGAATATCTTCTTTGGCAGATTGCCTATTCATATCCTTTGCCCAATTTTTAATTGGGTTATTTGTCTTTTTGTTGTTGAGGTTTTGCAGTATCTTATCGATTTTAGAGATTAGACACTGATTGGATTTGTCATAGCCAAAAATTTTTTCCCAGTCTGTAGGTTGTCTTTTAAGTCTTTTGGTGAAGTCTTTTGATGAGCATAAGTCTTATTTTTAGGAGCTCCCATTTTTCTGGTCTCTTCTGGTGCTTGTGCATTGTTACTTATGGTTCGTACTGTGTTTATGCCACGTATTAGGGCTCATAGCATTGTCCTTACTTTTCCTTCCATGATCTTTATTGTTTTCTATTTTATATTTAGGTCTTTGATCCAGTTTGAGTTAGTTTTTGTGCATGGTGTGAGGTACGGGTCTTGTTTCAGTTTTTTGCAGATGGATATCCAGTTATGCCAGCACCATTTGCTAAAGAGACTGTCTTTTCCCCAATTGTCGGATTTTGGGCCTTTTGTCAAATATCAGCTGCTCATAGGTGGATGAAGTTATGTCTGGATTCTCAATTCTGTTCCATTGGCCTGTGTATCTGTTATTGTACCAGTACCAGGCTGTTTAGACTACCGTGGCGATATAATAGTTTCAAAAATCAGGTAGTGTGAGGCCCCCGACTTTGTTGTTCTTCTTGAGTAATGCTTTACTTATCCGGGGCCTCTTCCGTTTCCATATGAAGTTGATGATTTGTTTCTCCATCTCATTAAAAAATGCTGGTGGAATTTGGATCAGGATTGTATTGTATCTGTAGATCTCTTTGGGTAGAACGGACGTTTTCACAATATTGAATCTACCTATCCATGAGCAAGGTACGTTTTTCCACTTATGCAGGTCTCTTTTGGTTTCTTGAAGTAGTGTCTTGTAGTTTTCATTGTATAGGTCTTTTACATCTCTGGTTAGATTTATTCCTAAGTATTTTATCTTCTTGGGGGCTGTTGTAAATGGTATTGATTTGGTGATTTCCTCTTCGAGGTTCTCTCTGTTGGTGTAAAGGAATCCAGTTGATTTTTGTATGTTTATCTTGTATCCTGAAACTTTGCTGAAATCTTCTATCAGTTCCAGTAGCTTTTTTGTGGATTCTTTGGGGTTTTCTGTATATAAGATCATATCGTCTGCAAATAGAGATACTTTGACTTATCTACCAATTTGGATGCCCTTTGTTTCTTTTTCTAGCCTAATTGCTCTGGCTAGGACCTCCAGCACAATGTTGAATAAGAGTGGTGATAAAGGGAATCCTTGTCTGGTTCCTGTTCTCAAGGGAAGTGCTTTCTAAGTCTCTCCATTTAGGATGATGTTGGCTGTTCGCTTTATGTAAATGCCCTTAATTATATTGAGGAATTTCCCTTCTATTCCTGTTTTGTTGAGAGTTGTTATCATAAATGGATGTTGGAGTTTGTCAGATGCCTTTTCTGTGTCGATTGATAAGATCGTGTGGTTCTTGTCTTTTGTTTTATTTATGTGATGGATTACATTGATTGTTTTTCTAATGTTGAACCATCCCTGTATACCTGGTATACATCCCACTTGATTATGGTGAATTATTTTTTTGATATGTTTCTAAATTCTATTGGCTAGAATTTTGTTGAGGATTTTTGTGTCAGTGTTCATGAGGGATATTGGTATGTAATTTTCTTTTTTGTGTGGTGTCTTTACCTGGCTTTGGTATCAGGGTTATGCTGACTGCATAGAATGAGTTTGGGAGTATTCCATCCTTTTCTATACTCTGAAATACCTTTACTAGTAGTGGTGTTAACTCTTCTCGGAAAGTTTGGTAGAATTCTCCAGTGAAGCCATCCAGGCCAGGGCTTTTTTTGTTAGGAGTTTTTAAATTACCTTTTCAATCTCTTCTTTTGTTAAGGGTTTATTTAGTTTTTCTACGTCTGTTTGTGTTAGTTTAGGTAGGTAGTGAGTTTCTAGAAATTTGTCCATTTCCTCTAGGTTTTCAAATTTGTTACAGTACAATTTTTCATAGTATTCTCTTACGATTGTTTTAATTTCAGTTGGGTCTGTTGTGATATCACCCATGTCATTTCTTATATGGGTTATCTACTTCCTCTCCTGTTTTTCTTTTGTCAGTTTGGCCAATGGTTTATCAATTTCGTTGATCTTTTCAGAGAACCAGCTTTTGGTCTTCTTAACTCTTTCAGTTGTTTTTCTATTCTCTATTTCATTTAATTCTGCTCTAATTCTTATTATTTCCTTTCTTCCGGTGCCTGAGGACTTCTTTTGCTGCTTTCTTTCTACTTGTTCCAGTTGTAGGGTTAATGTTTTGATTATGGCCTTTTCTTCATTTTGGATGTTTGCATTTATTGCTATAAACTGGCCTCTGTGCACTGCTTTTGCTGTGTCCCAAAGGTTCTGGTAGGATGTGTTTTCATTCTCACTTGATTCTGTGAATTTCTTTATTCCATTCTTAGTTTCTTCCGTAACCCAGTAGTTTTTGAGCAAGGTGTTGTTCAGTTTCCATGTGTTTGATTTTTTTTCCTTGGTTTTTCTGTTGTTCATTTCTACTTTTATGGCTTTATAGTCAGAAAAGATGCTTTGTAATATTTCGATGCTTCGGATTTTGTTAAGACTTGCTTTATGGCCTAGTACATGGTCTATTTTGGAGAATGTTCCACATGCATTGGTAAAGAAAGTATACTTGGCTGCTGTTGAGTGGAGTGTTTAGTATATGTCTGTGAGACCAAGTTGGTTGAATGTAGCATTTAGTTCTTCCGTGTCTTTGTTGAGCTTCTTTCTGGATGTTCTGTCCTTTACCAATAGTGGTGTGTTGAAGTCTCCTACTACTATTGTGGAGCTGTCTATCTCTCCTTTCAGTGCTGTTAGAGTTTGTTTTATGTATTTTGGAGCCTTGTTGTTGGGTGCGTAAATATTTATTATAGTTATGTCCTCCTGGTGTATTGACCCTTTAATCATTATATAGTATCTTTCCTTATGTTTTGTGGTGGATTTTACTTTAAAGTCTGTTTTGTCAGAGATTAATATTGCCACTCCTGCTCTTTTTTGAGTGTTGTTTGCTTGATATTTTTTTTTTCTATCCTTTGAGTTTTAATTTGTGTATTTAAGTCTAAGGTGTGTTTCTTGTAGGTAGCATATAGATGGATCATGTTTTTTTATCCAATCTGCCACTCTCTGTCTCTTTATTGGTGTATTTAGTCCGTTTACATTCAGTGTAATTATTGCTAGGTATGAGTTTAGTGCTGTCATTTTGATGGTCTTTTTTTGTGTGTTCACAGTTTCTTTGTTCCACTTAATTTTCTGTGCTGAGTTGTTTTTCTTTATGTATTTTGTTTTCAGCATCGTTGATTTTGTGGTTGCTGAGTCTTTATGTTTTCTAGTTCTTTATTTTGACTTGTAGGATTGTTAGTTTCCCTTGTGGTTACCTTAATATTTACCCCGATTTTTCTAAGTTTATGCCAGTCTTTTATTTCCTTATATCACCTTGACTTCTTCTCCATGTGCAAAGTCTATGTCTTCATTTTTTAAGTCCCCCTTTTTGTTTTAATGTTGTCATCTTTCACATTTTGACATCTGTTTCCCTATTTTCAGTGTTTTAGCTTTGATTCATTTTTGTGACTTCACTATCTCGGTTGATATCTGGTTGCTCTTTCCTGTGTTCTAGTCTTGCGTTGTTATCTGATGTTACTGATTTTCTAAGTCAAGGACTCCCTTTAGTATTTCTTGTAATTTTGGTTTGGTTTTTGCAAATTCCCTAAACTTCTGTTTATCTGGAAATGCCCTAATTTCGCCATCATATTTGAGAGACAGTTTTGCTGGATATATAATTCTTGGCTGGCAGTTGTTTTCCTTGAAGGCTTTATATATGTCATGCCATTGCCTTCTTGCCTGCATGGTTTCTGCTGAGTAGTCCGAACTTATTCTTACTGATTCTCTTTTGTTGATGACTTTTCATTTATCCCTAGCCACTCTTAAAATTCTCTCTTTATCTTTGGTTTTGGCAAGTTTGATTATAATATGTCTTGGTGACTTTCTTTTGGGATCTACCTTATTTGGGGTTCAATGAGCATCCTGGATAGATACCTTCTCATCTTTCACGATATCAGGGAAGTTTTCTATCAACAAATCTTCAATAATTCTTTCTGTATTTTCTGTTATTCCCCCCCATTCTGGTACTCCAGTCACTCGTATGTTATTCCTCTTGATAGAGTCCCAAATAATTCTTAGGTTTTCTTCATTTTTTTAAATCCTTTTGTCTGATTTTTCCTCAAATAAGTTGATGTCAAGTGCTTTATCCTCAATCTCACTAATTCTGACTTTCATTGCCTCAATTCTGCTCTTATGACTTTCTGTTGAGTTGTCTAATTCTGAAATTTTATTGTTAATCTTCTGGATTTCTGAGTGCTGTTCTCTATGGATTCTTGCAGCCTGTTAAATTTGTCATTATGTTCTTCTTCAATCTTTTTAATTTCCTCTATTGTGGGTTCTGCGTTTTGCTTAATTTCCTGAAGAGTTCTGTATATTAATCTTTTGTATTCTGCCTCTGGTAATTCCAAGAAATTTTCCTCCTCTGGAAAATTTCTAGAGTCTTTATTTTGGGAGCTTGCTGAAGCCATCATAGATTGCCTCTTTATGTGATTTGATACTGAATGTTGTCTCCAAGCCATCAATAAGTTATTTATATTTATTTATTTTATGTTTGCTTACTGTGTCGTAGCTTCTTGTTGTGTTTTGATATGCCCAAATAGCCTGCTCGTATGAGCTAGTTTGATAATTGCCACCTTTGAAGCTCTAATGTCCTGTCACCAGGTGGTTAGATCTGTTACTAGGTATATGAGCTCAGGAGTCCACCCACTCCTCCTTTATGGATTCAACTCAGGTGCCCAGGTAGATAGTCACCAAGTGTGTGCTGTAGTCTCTCACCTACAATCCTAGACAGACATGGGTTATTGGTGTAGGCATTGGCATCTGGCTACAGCAGGGGGACACACTCTGAGCAAGGCATAGGGCTGATGGCCACCCCCGAGTGTCCAGGAGGAAGGCGTGTCCCTGTTCCCTAGAGTGCATAAATGGGTGAGTTTTGCAGCCAGACTATGAGCACCTAATGCTTTTGGTTGTAAGGACTGGGGGACACCTCTTATTCATGGGCCCCTATCACAGGTGGCTAGGTGGCGTGGGTAGAGCCACCAGTCCTCAGGCCCCTGATGTGGGTAGGTGGAGACCCTACTTAATGGGCAGAGCAGTGTCAAATGTCATGAACGTGCCACTTCACAGCTGAAACAGTTGAAGTTAGACTTAAGGTATATACCCTGTTGTACTATGGTAATGAGGGTCTCCACTGTTGAAATGAGCCCACACAAGTCTCTGCAGGAGGAAAGGCACTCAAAGTCTGTGTATCCCTTATGCCTGTGCCTAGGCAAAGGAGCTGTGCCTACCCTGGGTCCCTGGCTTACGGGAGCCGGCAGTTTATTTTTTCCTGTTTGTTAATTTGTTCACTCTCCAAGGCTGGGAGTATGGCTCAGGGTGTGTGACGGATCCTACTTCCGGCCCTGGGGACTTGGCGTTTACTGAAGCCAGTTGGGGACCTAGTGCAGAGCAGGGAGTGGGGAGGTAAATGGGAGAGAGGTTTTTCCCTGAGGGGGGTGTTTTTGATCTGCTCGGTAGGCCATACGCAAGTACTTAAACCTTTTGCCGACCTAGGGCTGCTTCTCAGTGGTTCTTGGGTGGCCGTGTAGACTCTCTGCAGCTCGGTCTCTCCTAGTGTGGAATACGCTTCATGAGCACCACAGCTTGCCTGCCTCACCACTCACCCATGAGCTGATCATGCCTGAATGGCTCATGCTCTTGCCAGGTCAGATCTGTCAAGTCCTTGCTGCTTCTGAACCGTCTTTTCTTCCCCCGCCGCTCAGTCTGGATCCTCAACTTTGCCTTAGATGTTCAGGGCTCCTAGACTGTCATATATAATTGATTCACTTGTTTTTTCAGGTCTTTGTTGTAAGAGGGTCCACCGGAAACGTCTGACTACTCCGCCATCGAGGCCCCACCTCCTCTTTTCATGTTTTTTTAATCCAAAGCCTGGCTAGAATGTCACTTCCTCCAGGAAAACTTTCCTCACCTCCAACCTCAACACAATTATTTGTTCCTTTTCAGTGCTGTCTCTTCACCTTGTACTTCTGCTTTTGCATCACACACCCAGCCTTGATGGTGGTTTGCTGGTTGGTCTTCTCCTAGAGATGTGACCATGTGAAGAGCTGTTCTTTCTTATTCACGGTGCCTGGCAGACAGTGTGTGCTCTGTGAATGGGTATCCAGTTGAATTTCTAACAGACACAGGCTGTACTGCATCTGGTGTAAAGGCCAAGGACTTTTAATCTGAGAATTGAAGACGTTTAACATAAACATGTCCTTCTCTCCATGTGCTGCATCAAGCTACGATCAGTTTCTATGCTCAGAAAAAAAGCATCCAATCAGAAATGGTGATTAAAAGATTCTAGTGCAATGTTGTATAAAATAAGCTTAAAATGACCTGCATAAGAAAATGACTAGGTTCTTTATGATAACAGATAAGGCTTACAGCAAACCTTCTTGATGTGATTTTTGAAGTCATCATTTCCAACATTTGCCCTGGGCCTTGGAGCTCTTGCTCTAGGCTTCACGCTGCCAGCATTCCCGCCTTGCAGTTTAGAATCTCACTGGGGACTTTTACATAACTGCCGCACTTTTTATTTACATTTATGACTTTCATATTCCCAGAAGGCTCTAGAACAAAGCCTTTATAAATACAGAGAGTGTCATTGATTTCTTACCAGCAGATAGATGAATTATATTTGTGGTGGGAATGGAGCCCAGATATTAAGTGATGCTCTTATTTGAAACGATACAGTACTATCCAATAAAACTCATCTTAGTCATGATATTGAACCTATTTATATTTGAACTCTCTTTTCACTCTTTGATGAAATTATTTTAAATGGAAAGCAATGAAAAAATAACTATAAATAATAAGTTGACCAGTATCTCTCAGACTGCTCTGAAGCTGTAGTCTTGGGAATCCAAGAGTGTTCTCTGAGAACTTTTAAAATTAGGGCATTTGTTTTGATGAGAGTCTGAAAATTTAAGCATCGTTTGGACCACCGTATAACTGATTACATGGGTACCAAATGATTCCCAGCTTCCTAGTGTGAGCTCATAGAGGAAGACCAGAGGCTGGCCAGATGACATCATTCTGCGCAGGGCAGAAGGGGCCTGTTGTTAGGTGCCGTCGAGTCGATTCTGACTCCCCATGTGTGCAGAGTTGAACTGTTCCATGGGTGTTTCAAGGCTGCCAGGCCCGTCTTATGAGGCGCCTCTGGGTGGGTTCGAACTTCCAACCTTTTTGCTAGTAATCGAGTGCTAAACCATTTGTGCTACCCAGGGACTCCTCAACCCCAAAGAACCTGCATGTTAACAGTCTGCACCACATTCCCGTTCCCAGAGGTGATTCAATTTCAGCCAAAGCACATAAATTTATCATATTAAAGTAATGCTCTTAATGGGATTTTATTGGTTTGTGTAGTTTTATTTGCATTTAATTTGAAAATTTGTTCTGGTTTGATGGTTGCTTAAAGGAACAGTAAGCAATAAGGGGATTTTTGTTGTACATTTATACATATTTAAATAACATAATTTTTCAATGTCAGGCACCATTGTGTCTTCGGTGTTTATTTTTCACCCCAGTTCTTTGAAAGCAAACCGTGTAACTACTCCATTTTGAGAAACACTGTAATGGACTCCACTGACTTTTCTTGAAGTGTTCATCCTGTCCTGAGATCCCCTTGTGTGGTGCACTGCGTGCCATAGGCACCTGACAGATGCTGAATGGTCTGAGGAGAGCCCTGGGTTCTTGCCCTCACCCTGGCGAGTTCTCGTCAAGCAGCAGTGAATGGGTAGATGGCTCAGTTTCCCTATCTGACGAAGTTGGTGCTTGGATTTAAGGATGTCTTCAGCTCCTTCCATTTCTGCCATTTGTGTACTCCCACTTCATCACCTCACCAAGCCTGACCCACAAAATTGGATTTTTTTTCAACCTCTTAGACATCACTGACAACATTGCCATGTTTCAGTTCATTCAATCAGTTTCCTTGAAACACGAACTCACCTTTCTTATTGGAAATTGTAACGTCCTTTTTCGTTTCCTTGAAAGAAGAAATATAAAAGGAAAGCACTGAACTCCGGCCTTTGGACATACAGAACTAATATATCCCTTTCGAAAGACTTTAATATCTCTGACAGAGGCTGCTGGCCCCAAGGGCTGGGGAGTGTTAACTGTGCCCTCCCCATCTCTGATCCCAAGGCCATCAGTTCTCTTAATTGGTGTGAAATCTTCCAGCACCGTGGCAGTCCTGGGAACTGGTACCCAGCCTCGCCCAGTCCCGCACTGGGGCTCTGGGGGAGCGGGAACAACTCAGCTGTGGGCACACAAGCTGGGGCACCTGGAGGCAGGCCTTGTGCTTAACGAACCGGTGTGATGTTTGAGCAACCCTAACGTAGTCTCAGACTATTAGCTTCCTTGGTGTCTCTGGGGTAGGACCTGCAGCTGGAGGGAAGATAAGAAAGAGAATGAGGCCAGGGAGCACTTTCCCAACTGAGTGGCGTCTGCCGCCTCTGAAAGGGTCAACCAGCCCAAAGGATGGGCCTAAGTCAACCGTCAGAAGTTCCTGAAGAAATGGCCCATTTAAGAAAATTCGTCTCTAATGTGTGATTAATTCAGGCTATTATGTGCTGGGTGGCAGATTGGAAAGGGAGGATGTTATCTTATAATAACTTTTTGGCTGACGGGCTGCAGGTGAACTTAGGTATGATTCGAAGCAAAAGAAACCATGCCACGAAGAAAGATGTTTATGATTGTCGTTTGGTTTATTATGAAATATAGTCTTAAAACAAAAATATTTAGCTGCGTTTCTGTAAATTAAAATCTAGTTTCTCCTTAACGCTTATGTTTTGGAGTCAAGTTTCTGAGTGAGTGAGATAATTAAAAGGAAAACAGAAGCGGAGGATGACAGATGTGACCGCAGCCTTAGCATACAGAAAAGGCCCAGCCATTTTTCTTCTGCTCTGCATAGACCGTAGATTTATCATCAGGACAGCAAACATATTCAAGGGGAGGGAAAGCTTCCATGACAGCATCTGTCACAGAGAAGCAAATGGATATTCTTATAGGGACATTCCACTTAAAGAATGGCTTTTTATTGTCCTCTGAGTTGCTTTACGTTCATTTAATAAGCAGCATGGAGTTCACAGATAGCTCTGCCCTTACACAGCTCCCAGTAGGAAGTGATACTCTTGGCACTCGGGTACAATGGGCTGAAATGGTAATTACATCATCGGCACCTGTCGGAAGCTGGGCGGGGTTGGGGGGGGGCTGGGTGGAGAAAGCACTTAGTGATGGAAGCCTCACAAGTCTATTTAACTACTTCGTCCTCACTGATCTTGGACCATCTAAACTGTACTGACTCTGTGAAGCCTGACACAGTGAATAAGGTTAATGGTACTGTAATAAGGGAAGAATCCTCCAAAAAACTTCTTTTTATATAGTGAAAAATTAAGAGGCAATAATAGTTTAAGAATGGATGTAAACATTTGACAGCATAAGCTTGCTAGAGACAATAGAAAATCGAGTAACTGTTCCAAGTTAATTACTCTTTCCAGCTCTGATCCTGGTTGCCGAGGGTGATTCTGTTATCATTATTTCCTTTTCCTTCTCTGCACCCTGAAGAAAATGATAAAAGAAATTAGTCAGAGGCCTGTGTATTCAAAACTGACATTTGTTAATTTGTGGACCTCATTTTATGAGAGTTGAAGAATAATCCTAGCATCCCCTACTTTCCCTGAATATGCTGGCTGCTGGGTGGTCTTTCCACAGAAACAGTGCACCGTATTTTCTAGGGTTATTTGGTGTGTGAATAATTCTTTTGTATTTCACACTTATCAGTAACATAGGCTTAATTTCATGCAAGACTTCTTGTTTCTAAATGGTTTTAAGTAGTTTCTTTGGGCTAAACTCTGAGTGACTTTGTACCCTCAACCTAGAGAACGAGGAGTTCGGGAGCCGACGAGGAGGTCACGTGCCTCTGCCCTGGCCTCTTTGTACATCTGGACAATAGAAGTTTGAGCTTTCAAGCTCATCATGGTTTACAAAGCTGCCCAAGAATAAATGTCCCTTTTTCTTAACTTTACCATTTCTCCTCTTCTTCCCCCTCCTCCTGCTCTGTGCCTGAAGCTTAGGTGAAGATGAAGAGATTCGGCAGTAAGCTCAAGTGAAGCTCTGTGCACTGGAGGAAGGGCCAGGGTGTAAGTAACCAATTCAGACTTTAAAAATCCAGCCTGGAAGAGTCTGCTCAACACAGCACCTTCAGGCTTTTCCGCGTTCCTAGTCCCTTCATGGTGAAGCAAATCACTTGGTTGTCTTTCATCACTGGCTCAAAAGAGCTTTTCCACCACCTTTATGGGACAGTGCCTTAGTCAGAGGAGGAAAATTGCTTGTTGACAAAACCAGTTGCCATTGTATCAGCTCCAACTCATGGCAACCCCATGTGTGTCAGAGTAGAACTGCTCCATAGGGTTTTCAGTGGCTGATTTTTTGCAAGTAGATTGGCAGGCCTTTCTTCTGAAGAACCTCTGGGTAGACTTGAACCTCCAAACTTTTGGTTAGCAGCCGAGCATGTTAACTGTACCACCCAGAGATTCTGCTTGTTGGCAAGCAACCTTCAAATCTGTTGTTAGCTGCTGTCGAGTCAACACCCCAACTCATGACAACCCCAAGTGTTACAAAGTAGAACTGCTCCACAGAATTTTCTTGGCTATAATCTTCACAGAAGCAGTTCAGCAGGCCTTCTGCAGAGCTGCTGGATGGGTTTGAAATGCCAGCCTTTAGGTTAGCAGCCTATCGCAAACCATCTGCACCACCCAGGTTCCTTCCCGCAAATCTCTATGGTTTACTAGATAATAAAAGATTGTTTCTGGCTCACTCTCCATTTTGAGTTTGCTGATGGGTGGGTGTGCCCACTGTGTTTGTTCCTCTCTTGTGTGACTCTGCCATCTTCTGGGATCTCACCCTCCCCAAGGGGCACACGTTGTGTGACTCTGTCATCTTCTGGGATCTCACCCTCCCCAAGGGGCACATGTTGTGTGGTTCTGCCGTCTTCTGGGATCTCACCCTCCCCAAGGGGCACACATTGTGTGACTCTGTTGTCTTCTGGGATCTCACCCTCCCCAGGGGGCACATGTTGTATGGTTCTGCCATCTTCTGGGATCTCACCCTCCCCAAGGGGCACATGTTGTGTGGCCTTGTCATCTGCTAGGATCTCATCCTCCCTAAGGGGCACACACACAGTGAAATAAAGTGAGAGCATGGAAGATTGCATCGGGGGGTGGTTAGAGTCCAGTCTGGGAAGTGGTATACATCATTTCTGCCCAAATTCCATTGGACAAAACTTGGTTTAAGGGCCCCGGCTAACTTTAGGGAGGTTGGAAGTCTAGGTGTGTGCCTAGGAAGGAAACAGTGTAGATGAACATGCCACATTTTCTCCACCATGAGAGTAAGATATGTCGTTGGTCTTATTTATCCTAAAGAGGAAGATTAGGAGTTACTGGAAGCCATGCTGAAAACCACCCGTGCTGCCTCTTGTCTGACCAAGACAGCAATTTCTTTGTCTCTTTGTTTTATTTTTCCAGAATAGAATTTTCTACAATTCACATTTTATCTCATGCAATCACTTTGTATTTAGGCATCCTAGAAAAAACTCCTTTCAAAACTCCCATTGGTATCTGTTGTCAGGAAATGTGGAGGGCTTTGTCCATTCGTCCTACACTGATTCCTTTTTAAAGATCTGTCAGAGAAGTGGAGTAGGGGCTGTGTCCTTAGCTCATGAAGACTCTGGACCTCATGAATTAGTTTCTTTTCATGCTGTTGCCATTTTGAAGCTCAGAGTCAACATTCCACCTCGTGCGACTGGGCACGTCTGATAATATGCGTTTCCTCCATGCTGCATTCCACTCTCATGTATACGCTTCACCCACATTTTCCCCTGTGTTCATTTTTATTTTATCTTGAACATCTTGAACATTATGAATATACAATACGTTCCTGTAAACCTTCACAGATGCTTTTGTGGAGTTGGCAAAGGGTAAAAATATGTAAAACCAAACTACACCAACACACCACTTGTGAATAATTTGAGTGTTGAAAGTCTCTTCTTGAGCGCTCTGTTTACATCAAAATATCCCTGGGAGGGATCATTGCTCACAACCAGCCCCTAAGAAAGGATTAACAGAAATAGGAGACCCAGGGTGACTGGGGGTATGGTCGGAAGAGAGTAGAGGCTTCGGGTATCCCTAAAATACTTGGTCTGTGTTAATTAATTAAAATTTTGTTCTGTTTTGAGCCTGCAAAACGTTTTAAGAGTAGTGTCTACTCTTGCCTTTACAGCCTTGCCTCTCCTAACTCCTTAACCCTTAGCATGCCCATCAGCTAAAGCAGCCCTCATGAATGTCACTGATGTCCCCTTAGTCACAGCATCTCCTGATCTTCTACCTTCAGGCCCGCAGATTTGGGGATCTCCTTGTTTGCTCTCTCCAGGTTCTTCCTCTCTGTATCTGTTACCGAAGATATTTTAAGAGGGATCTGAGCTTCCACTGGTTGGGATCTTATGGAGAGAACGGTTGTGCTTCCTGACCCAGGACCACGTAGATCCTTTGGAATTCCAGGTTCTGAATTCTGTGATTCTCTGCCTAATCCTTTTTGGCCTTATTTTCTCCTCTGTCCTTTCACTTATTTATTTATTTGTTCAGTAAACAAAATTTTGAGTCCTTTATCTGTGCAAAGAAGATACTAGAGACTCTGAGGGATACGAAGTGATTAGTAAAGCTGAATTAGTGAGGTGTCATGGTGCATAAGGAACTCGAGACCTGGGTGCTTGTCCCGGATCTTTCAGGGATGAATTGTGTGATGTTGAGAAGTCACTTAACAATTTACTCACTCAACAAGTAGTTATTGACGGCCTACTATGTACCAGGCACTGAGCTAGGACTGGACACACAGCACAGAACAAAAGAGACTTGGTTCTGCCTTCAGCAAGTTGACAGTCAATCGGAGAACATGCCTCCTTTAGAATAACTTAGAAAGCATATTAACTACTGCCTTCTCTACACACGATTCGAAGTAGCTTACCACAGAAGATGTATCCCATGAAGTAGTAAAGTTATATATGGAGAGAGATTAGGAAAATTAAAACAAGGGAAGAGAGACCTCAGATATATCAACCATGAGGGTCTTTAGAATGCTCTGAACACTGGTTTGCTACAGAGATTCTATAGAGCGTGGCTTTAAACAATTAAGCAGTATGATCACCTTTGTAAACAAAATCTTATGTGATAGTAAGTGCAGGGTAGGCAGTCCGGACCTGGTGGGGCTGCTTGAGGGAGTCGTCAAGTACCCATGCTCCTGTCAACCCCTTTCAGTGTCCTTATCTCTGGATTTTCTCCTCATTGTCCCCTGGTGGCTACTCTTTCTGTAGCGTCTTGTTTGCTTCCAAACAGGATTAAGAACGGAAGGCAAAAAAACAAAATACAAATTCCAATTTAGTCCGTTGCATTTAACAAGGGCACCAGAAACCCCTTCATATCTCCTTGTTCATAGCTGTGTCCCAAAACCAACATACACGGTTGCAAGGGAGTCTGGGAGACAATTATTCTAAGCTGGGCATATTGTCACCCAGAACAAATCAGAAGTTCTGTTGCTTAGAAGGGAGCCCTGGTGGTGCAGTGATTAAGCGTTTGTCTGCTAACCGAAAGGTCAGCAGTTCGAATCCATAAGCCGCTCCTTGGAAACCCTATGGGGCAGTTCTGTTCTGTCCTATAGGGTTGCTATGAGTTAGAATCGACTCGATGGTGACATGTTTGGTTTTGCTTTGGTTTATTACTTAGAAAGAAGGGGGAAATTCCTATCTGTGGGCATTTGATAATTCAGAATTCTCAGCCTCTGCAGAAGCCCAGCTTGGTGAAAGGAGGCTGGTATGCTGCTAAGCTGACCAGGTATCTACCACCACTGCCACCAGTGGCCATTGAGTTGACTGTAGCTCATGGTGACCCTGTGTGTGTCACAGTAGAACTGTGCTCCATAGGGATTTCAAAGGCTGATTTTTTGGAAGTAAATCACCAGGTCTTTCTTCAGAGGCACCTCTGGGTGGACTCGAAATTTCAACCTTTTGGTTAGCAGCTAGGTATAAATTACGCTTTTCCAGTTTTTTGTCTGAGCTCTAGTTGGCTGCTGGGACTTCTTATAACGGGCATTATAAGTAAGGCTGCATTTTCTTTAAGGCTGAAATTCTTTACATTTGTATGTCCTCATAGTTAACTATGATAGAAGTCCTTTAAGTACATTTTCTAAGTAAACATGAGTGTGCAAACCTTTAAAGCTCAGTCTTGGGTTGGTTACCAAATGCTCCTGGGACAACTGACATTGGACAGAGCATATAAGGGACAAACCAGCTCTTCATACTCTGGGTTCATCAGGAGACATGCACGTGGTACTAACTTGTTCTCCACAAACAATTTTTCATGTTACAAGCTTAGATTACATGGAGGAATAATAACAAAATGAAGAAACTTATTTGCAACACTTAACATTCCTGCTTGGAAGCACTGTTTGATATAATACTTTGGTGGTAGGGGAAAGTGTGTTCTCTTAACAAACTCAGAAGATGCTCCTTAGCAGCCTTTGAGAGATGTATGACGCTCCCTCCCTTTTTTTCTTTGCCTTGGCTGCTTGGAAACTCAGAGCCTGTTTAGTGCTCACATGAATAATGTCTTATTTCAGGTTTCTGATAGAATTACTTTTTTTCTTTAAACAGCTGCTTGTATCTTTTTCTTCAGTTTTAACTGTCTTCTGTTATATATGAATTTTTACCGTAAGCTACCTTTTGAAATATAGATGGAGTAGGGATGATAAATAAATAAAGTGCAAATGAAGGAGAAAAATCCACATTTTTTTTGAAGGTCTCACTCTGCCAAAGCCATTTCCTTCTGTCGGGAGTAATTCAAACTCTCAGACTTGTCTTCAAAGTCTTTGGGTGGCAGAACGGCACTTTCACTTTGGAGGTAAATAAGTTCGCTGCATTCTTCAATCTGTTCATCTTTCTGCATCTTAACGAGAGTTTAAATCTTGAGGGGGGTTGGCATGAATGGGCACTTACTACCAAGATGGATGGTGATGATGTTTGGTATTATGATGGCTTTTCTTTTATTTCAACTTTCTGGAGGATGCAGGGTTTATTTCACTCAGTCCCTGCATTTGGAAAGGTAGAGGCACTAGATTTTCTTCTTCTTTCAAAATAGGAAATTTTAAATGTGACAGGCAGTAAATCAGTGATGCCCAGGGTAACACAACAGTGGTGTTAATGGGAAGTGTAATTGAAATAAGCACCAGGTGGGACACCTTTGTATTTCAGTAGTTCTGTATTTCTTCTGCTCAGTGGCTGCGTGTTTGTCCTGATATCCAAAATTATTGTTGTTGTTGTTGTTAGGTGCCATCGAGTTGGTTCCAACTTACGGTGACTCATCATACAGCAGAATGAAACACTGGCCGGTTCTGCGCCATCCTCACAATTGTTGCCATGTTTGAGCCCATTTTTACAGCCACTGTGTCAATCCATCTCCTGGAGGGTCTTCTTCTCTTTTGCTGACTCTACTTCACCAAGCATGATGTCCTTCTCCAGGGACTGGTCCCTCTTGATAACACGTCCAAAGTACGTGAGATGAAGTCTGGCCATCCTTGCTTCTAAGGAGCATTCTGGATGTACTTCTTCCAAGACAGATTTATTCCTTCTTCTGGCAGTCCATGGAATATTCAATATTCTTCGCCAGCACCATAATTCAAAGGCATCAATTCTTCTTCAGTCTTCCTTATTTATTGTCCTACTTTCGCATGCATATGAGGTGATTGAAAATACCGTGGCTTGGTTCAGGCATACTTTTGTTCTCAAAGTGACATCTTTGCTTTTTAACTCTTTAAAGAGAGCTTTTGCAGCAGATTTGCCCAATGCAATGCATTGTTTGATTTCTTGACTGCTGTTTCCATGAGTGCTGATTGTGGATCCAAGTAAAATGAAATCCTGGACAACTTTAATCTCTTCTCCATTTATCATGATATTGCTTATTGATCCAGTTGTAAAGATTTTTGTTTGCTTTATGTTGAGGTGTAATCCATACTGAAGGCTGTAGTCTGTGGTCTTCATCAGTAAGTGCTTCAAGTCCTCTTCACTTTCAGCAAGCAAGGTTGTGTCATCTGCATATCGCAGGTTGTTAATGAGTCTTCCTTCAATCCTGATGCCACATCTTCTTCATATAGCCCGGCTTCTCAGGTTATGTGCTCAGCATACAGATTGAATAGGTATGGTGAAAGGATACAACCCTGACACACACCTTTCCTGATTTTAAACCACGCAGCATCCCCTTGTTCTGTTTGAATGACTGCCTCTTGGTCTATGTACAGGTTCAGCATGAGCACACTTATGTGTTCTGGAATTCCCATTCTTCACAATGTTATCCATAATTTGTTGAATATCAGAAATACCAAGATGCATATCTCTAGTCAGAAAAGCCACCTAAAATCAGTTCTGCCCTTCCGCCTAGGAAAGTAATATTGCTGTCTGTGTCCCTTATTTTAAAGGGCCCCGTTCTGACCCTGCTTTGGTCATGCCCCTTCCCCTGGGACAAGAGTTGACACTTCCCACCTGGAATACACACCCCCTCTTGTCAGCCTCATGCAGATACTCAGGATCCCAGGTATTCCTGCCCAGCTGGCTTCCAGGATCCGTGTGGGGGTGACCAAGGGATGGCTGCCTTTCTTGGGGGTGGTGGCATGATGGTGGTGGTTGTTTTGGAGCTTGAATGAGTGGGATGGATTTTCCACAAGCTTGCACCTGAGTCCCTTCATGGTACAGGGTGGGTCTGGGGGTGGGAACAGAAGGGCTAGCAGGTCAGGTACTCGGGGCCAGGAGACAGGGGCCAGCTCTCCCCACATTGATGCACTCAGGTACCAAACTTGAAGGAGTCTGAGAAATCTATATTCAAACCTCCTGGCCTCTGGTTCCTTTAAAGAACTTACGAGGACAGTATTGACATGAGTGAGGAACTGGGGCCCCTTGGAGAATAGCGGTTGCCTGTCTTTGACTTAGTGAGGTGAGGATAAGCTTCACGACCTAGAATTAGGACTTCCATCTCTGCTCTTGCCCTGGGCCATGAGAATGTTAAGGACAGGCCACCCTAAAATGTCATTCTGTTTCCAAAGTTCTGCTGCATAAAGTCCAAACTCCTACAGGCGTTCTTCAAGGTCCTTCACCATCTGCCCCAACCTCTTTTCTCGCTACACTCTCTCGTCAGCCTCTCACATGTACCTTATGCTTCATACCTGTCTTATTTCAGTGTCCCACTTTTCATAAATATTACCACCTGCCATCTTATCCCCCAAGTCAGAGATGACAGTCACCCTCATAGCTCTGCCTCTCATTTCCAGTCCCCCACTACATGCTCTGGAGTCCTTCTTGTCTTCTTCGTGGCCGTGTTCCCCTCTGTGGTCCGGGTGGCCATCATCTCTCGTCTGGATTCCTCAGTAGCTGGGCCTCTCCAGATAACGTTCTGACTCCATCCAATACCAACGTCACCTTGCAGCCATAGTGATCTCTTTGAAACCCAGATCAAAGCAGTCACTCCTTGCTTACAACACTGCAGTGGCTACTATGGATAAATACCAAAAATATGGCTCACGGGCCTCCGTGGCCTGGCCCCTGCCTGTCTACGCAGCCTCCCATCATACAACTGTCTCCTCACTCTCTACTGTGGTCCTTCTGTCCTTCACATGGTTGCTGCTTCAGTCACATCCTCCCCTCATTGTCCCATCCTTCAGCCATCACTCAACTCTCCCTTCTTCAGAGAAGAACTGAGCAGGTTCCCCTGGAATGCCCTCATAACACCGTGTGGCTTCTCTTCATGGCGTGCCTCACAGATTGAAAGCGTATGTTTATTTGGGTGAATACGTCATTGATACGCCTTTCTCCTGCTAGCCTGTCTTTCTGTAAGAGAGGAGTTGTATCTATATGTGTTCACCATTCTGGTCCCAGGGCCTAACACTGTGCCTGACACTTAGTAGGTGTTCAAAACATATTTGTTGAAGGGATGGATGAGTAAATGTATGAATACTATTTCAGTTTCTTTTCCACAAGGAAACTGGTTTAAAAGGGAAATAACAGTAAGAGTTGTTAATACTTAAAAAACAAAAACAAACAAACAAACAAAAAAAAAACCGTTGCTGTCGAGTCAATTCTGACTCCTAGCGACCCTGTAGGACAGAGTAAAACTGTCCCGTAGGGTTTCCAAGGAGCAGCTGGTGGATTTGAACTGCCGACCTTTTGGTTAGCAGCCAAATGCTTAACCACTGCACCACCAGGGCCCCTGTTAATACTTACTGATTGTTTATTCTGCCTCAAGTACTGTTCTAAGTGCTTTACATTTGTTAAGTCAATTAATGTGCACAACATACCTATGAGGTAGGTTCTACTGTTATCCCCCATTTTATAGATGAGGAAACTGAGGCATAAAAAGGGAGGGTACCCACTCCTTAAGTATGGGCAATGCATTGTGACTTCCTTCCAAAAAGCACAGTATGAAAAAGGGAAAAAGAGTAACTCTGCAGTGGAGAAGCCTGACAGACACTTCCTCAACTGGATGATCAAGGTCAGCACCAACAGTGATAAGTCATATTGAATGTACCCTTGATATGAAGTGATGAAAATGGCACTTCACCAGTGTGGTCTTTATTTCCCAAACCCCTCACCCCAGACTAATCAGGAGAAAAGCATCAGAAAAATCTCACTTGAGGAACATCTACAAAATACATGATCAACAGTTTTCAAAATTGTCAAAGTCATAAAAAAACAAAGAAAATTTAAGAAAGTGTTACAGCCAAGAGAAGCCTAAAGAGACATTACAACTAAATGCAATGTGGTCTCCTGGATGGGATCCTGGGACAGAAAAAGGACATTAGGTAAAAACTAAGGAAATCGGAATAAAGTATGGACTTTGGTTAATAATAGTGTGTCTCTATTGGTGCATTAATAGTAACAGACGTACCATATGTTTGTAAATGTTAGTAATAGGGTGACCTGCGTGGGGGTACAGGGGAACTCTACACCACCGCCTTTGTACTGTCATCACATTTTTTTCTGTAGATCTAAATGTGTTCTAAAAATTGTTTGTTGTTGCTGTTAGTTGCCTTCAAGTCGGCTCCAACTCATAGCGACCTCGTGCACAACAGAACGAAATACTGCCTGGTCCTGCGCCATCCTCACAATCATTGCTATGTGTGAGCCCATCATTGCAGCCACTGTGTCAATCCATCTCGTTGAGGGTCTTCCTTTTTTTTGCTGACCCCTTACTTTACCAAGCATGATGTCCTTCTCCAGGGACTGGTCCCTCCGGATAACATGTCCAAAGTATGTGAGACAGAGTCTCACCATCCTCATGTCTAAGGAGCATTCTGGCTGTACTTCTCCAAGCTTGATTGTGTTCTTCGGGAAGCCCATGGTATATTCAGTATGCTTTGCCAACACCACAATTCCGTGTGTCAGTTCTTCGGTCTTCGTTTTTCACTGTTCATCTTCTGTGTGCACGTGAGGTGGTTGAAAATGCCATGGCTTGGGTTAGGTGCACCTTAGTCTTCAAAGTGACATCTTTGTTTTTCTTTTTTAACACTTTAAAGAAGTCTTTTGCAGAAGATTTTCCCAATGCAGTATGTCGTTTGATTTCTTGACTGCTGCTTCCATAGGCATTGATTGTTGATCCACGCAGAATGAAATCATTGAGGACTTCAGTTTCTCCACTGTTTATCGTGATTTTTTTATGGCCCAGTTGTAAGAACTTTCATTTACTTTGCGTTCAGATGTAATCATACTGAAGGCTGTAGTCTTTTACCTTCTTCAGTAACCTCTTCAAGTCGTCTTCATTTTCGGCAGGCAAGGTTGTCACATATACATATTGCAGGTTGTTAATGAGTCTTCCTCCAATCTTGATGCCCTGTTCTTCATGTAGTCCAGCTTCTTGAATTATTTGTTCAGTATATAGATTGAATAAGGTGAAAGATACAATCTTAGTGCACACCTTTTCCCAGTTTTAAACCATGCAGTATCCCCTTGTTCTGTTCAGATGACTGCCTCTTGATCTATGTACAGGTTCTGCATGAGTACAACTAAGTGTTCTCAAATTCTAATTTTTTGTAATGTTAGCCATAATTTGTTTTAATCTACACAGTCAGATACCTTTGTATAGTCAGCAAAACACAGGTGAGCATCTTTGTGGTATATTCTCTCCTTTCAGCGAAGATCCGTCTGACATCAGCAGTGTTATCCCTTTTTCCACGTCCTCTTCTGAATCCGGTCTGAATTTCTAGCAGTTTCCTGTGCATATATGGCTGCAGTCAGTTTTTAATTATCTTTAGCAAAATTTTGCTCGCATGTGATAGTAGTGATATTGTTTGATAATTTTCCCATTCCATTGACTGTCTTTCTTTGGAATGGACACGAACGTAGATCTCTTCCAGTCGCTTGACAGGTAGCTGTCTTCCAAATTTCTCGACGTAGATGAGTAAGCACTTCCAGCATTGCATCTGTTTGTTGAAGTATTTCAGTTGGTATTCCTTCAATTCCTGGAATCTTGTTTTTTTACCAGTGTGGCTTGAACTTCTTCCTTCAATACCTGCAGTTTTTTTTATCATGTATTACCTCCTGAAATGGTTGAACGTTGACCAGTTATTTTCGTTACAGTGACTCTGTGTATTTCTTCCATTTTCTTTCGATGCTTTCTGCGTCATTTCAAATTTTTGCCTGTGGTATTCTTCAGTATTGCAGCTTGAGGCTTGAATTTTCTCTTCAGTTATTCCAGATTGAGAAATGCTGATCATGTTCTTCCTATTTGGTTTTCTAACATCTTTCCTATCACCAAGTACTGATCCTTCTTCTGTTTCCAGTTTTTGTGTTCCAATCACCAGTAATTATCAGTGCATCATGACTGCACATTCAGTCAATTTCAGATTGCAGAAATTAGTAAAAATCTTCAATTTCTTTGTCTTTGGCATTTGTGGTTGGTGCATAAATTTGAATAATAATCGTATTAACTTGTCTTCTTTGTAGGTAGGATATTAACCTATCACTGATAGCATTGTACTTCAGGATAGATCTTGAAATGTTCTTTTTAACGATGAATGCAGTTGCCATTGCTCTTCAATTTGTCATTCCTGGCGTAGTAGACCATATGATTTTCCGATTCAGAGTGGCCAATACCAGTCCATTTCAGCTGGCAAATGCCTAGGATATTGATCTTCAAGCATTTTATTTCATTTTTGACAACTTCTAGTGTTTCTTGATTCATACTTTGTACATTCCATGTTCCAGTTATTCATGGATGTTTACAGCTTGTGCTTGACTACTAACCTAAAGGTTGGCAGTTTGAACCCACCCATTGGTGCCATGGAAGAAAGGCCTGGCGATCTGCTTCTATAAAGATTACAGCCAAGAGAACCTTGTGGAGCAGTTCTACTCTGTAGTACACAGGGTCACTGTGAATTGGAATCAACCAGAAGGTAATGGTCTAAAAATTAAAGTTTATTAAAAGTAAAAAGGCAGGTTAGCTTGCTCAAGGTCATAGAATTGATACGGACATAGCCAAGATTCAGTTCTCTGTGGTCTGACTGGATTCTCTGTTCTTGATCTCTGTGTTATCCCATAGAGTTAGGAAAGTAGAATTTTCCTTAGGGTTGTCAGTGGAAGATAAGACTAAACATTCTAAATCTGGGGTACAAACTGGACACAGTCCAAGTCTGAGCCTGAATCATGACAGTCTTGACACCTACAAGGCTTCAATCTGGGGACCTCCAGGCTGTAGCAGAGCCATGGCTTACTGTGGGAACAGTGTGCCATCTGGGTCAGAGCAGGATTGTAGGCAGTGGCTAATGGGAAGTTGGGATGGGTGTAATGGTCCCCTGGGGACGGGGGCTCTCATGATGGACATGGGCAGGGTTCATGATGGGGAGGTGACCATGGAGGTAGTGAATAACCTCACTAACCTAATCAGGAAACAGAGCTTAGTTTGCAGTTAATTGCTCTAGCTGAGCATGGCTAGGGTTTGGGGAAGACTTGGCTTGGTGGGCTGCTGGTTGCCAGGGCTTGGCAGCGGCAGACTAGTCCCCAAGGCAGCACATCTTGCTTTGGACCCTACCTACTGGAAGCAGTACGGCTCTTGGCTTAATCAGGTTGTCTGAGGATCTGGGCTGGTCTGAGATTGTGAGTATAACCACGTCTCCAACAACTCAAGTCCTTTTCTCTACACCCATGAAAGCACCTTAAAGCTATCTTTTAACCTAGGTGGAGACAGTCTTCCTAGGAACACACTGAACTTTGTTTTCGTTTGTTGTTAAAGGACTGTTATCATCATCTGTTAATAAAGTGCTTCTGAATTAATGGAAATAAGCTCACCACTTCCCCAGTGAACCTCTTCAGCTTGGGCTGATCCCGCTTAGAGGCAAAACACTGAGATTTATACAGGTGGGTTGACCAGTGATTAATGACCTCTAGCTGGAGCTCCTGGGCAAATTCATTTGGCCACTGGCCACCCTGGCCACCCGTCCTGTGTCCCTGGCTCCTGTGTGCACAGATTAGGGGTAGATAGGTGAGGCACATGGACATGGTGCTGACCCACCCCTGCGAATTTGGGAGCAGAGAACTCTGTGCAGTTAACAAGCACGTTTTGAGGGCCTGTTACTGGCAGAGCATCATTGTAGCCAAGTGGGTGTGGTGTGGTATTACCCAAGTGTGGTTCATATTGGAACTTCTTCTGGCCATTTTAATTTATCCAGTGACTAGATGACATTTTCATTCCACAAGGGCATTGGTGGGCGAGGCAAGGACACAGGCTTTGGGATTCTGGCTCCACTGACCAGCTGTGGGACCTTGGACCAGCTATTAATCTCTCCATGTCCCAGTTTACACCTTCATAAATTGGATCAATTCTTATTTTCCGCAAGCATCGATGATGATACTTATAAAGGCACAGTGCCCAGTACAAAACGAGAGATCAGGAAACTGTAGTGTTTTAAATCTTGGCAGTGCTTATTCCTTTAGCCATAAAGCAATCTGTTTGTGTTTCAAGATTGAACTTCCCAGTTGTATGTTATTCTCAGGGTGAACATCAATTTCACGTGACTTGTGTTTATTAAAGCACAAGAAATGGAAAGACTGTTCCTGGGCAAAGAAGGCATAGTACATTTTTGGTTGTCGTACAGAGGAGAGGGTGGTAGTTAAATAATTTTATCAAAGCTACTATCAGTAATTAAAAAATATAGCTTGAACTTTTATTATCAAAGATTTAAAAGAAAATCTATTATTGATAGCATACTTATTAACTCAGTGGGAATGACACTTAATTAAAAACCAGTGGGGGCTGCCTGTGGGTTTTCTGTACAATACACACCAGAGACTCTGCTGCAATGCAGGAGTGTAATAAATGCTTCTCATTTAATCTGGGAGTTCTGTAACTCCACAGTGCTTATTTATGTGATGAACGATTATCATTTATCTCTCCTACGTTATTACTGCTATTTAAAAAGAGACCTTGGTCGCTTTTATTATAGTGTATTTGAAAGGCCGTAGAGAAAAATATCTGAAATCACCACTTCCTGGTTACCATTTTCATAAACCTGTAAAGCATCTCAGATTTTTTCTTTCATTTCATTTAGGCTGAATAAACCATGTCTATTGAGACGGCTTGGTTTTGTTATCAGGAAAAGATACGTGTTAAAATTCATGGGACAATGAGCTGAGATTTCTAGAAGATGCATTCATAAGAGAAATTTGGAAGCCTGTGAATTTGAAATACATTGTATTGCTGAAAATTAGTAATAACTGAGATTAGAATATGTTGTGAATATGTCTCTACTTGAGGCAGAGGAATGGATAGAAATCCAGACATCAAGAATTAATTCCAGATTGTCTGTGTCATTTTGCCTAGTGCAGACAAGAATGCTCTTATCCATCTGATAATGGAAGGAAGGTTAGAAGCATGTTTTTTTTCTCTCTTGCTGTCTGGTAGTACACAAGCAGAATTCACAAATATTTTTCTAGTAATGCCGGTTGGAATTCCCCTTAAGTCTGCGAGTCTTATCCGAAAAGTTAGATTCTTTCCTGTGTTGTCACATATGTCCCCTTGTTTCTAGACTTAACTCCCATCCTTCTCATGTCTTACCTGGACTCTGGCAGGAGAAGCTTATCACTGCCATTCTCACATCCCAGTTCACACACACTGCACTTCATCCTGCCTGAGTGGCCAGTTCAGTTTCCTCAAAGCTTGGCTCTGACACACCACTCACCCCTTCTCTCCCCAAACACAGAAACACCTTTTATTCCAATGCTTTGAGAGTAAAGTTTTTCCCCTTCATGATACACCCTAACTTTGCTTCTTCTGCCTTCCTCACATAGTTCCTACATAGTCCCCGTGTTCTACCCAAATGGGGTGGTGCCTCGTTTCCTGGACACACATAACTTTTGCTTTCCTGACATGGCCTTTGCTCGTTGCATTCCCTCTGCCTGAAACACTCTCTTACCTATCTCCATCTGCTAAAATCCTATTCATTGTTAAAAACAGCACCAGATACCAACTGATCATCAACAACAATACCAACAAGATCAACAACATCAACAAACCATCAACAGCAACAACATTAACATCATCAACATCAACAAAACCATCAACAACAGCAACAACATTAATGTCATCACTGTCAACACCATCACCACTGTCAACACCATCACCACCGTCAACACTGTCACCATCATTAACAACATCAACGTCATCAATACCACCACCAGTAAGACATTTTTTTTTTTTACTTTAATTAGAAAAAACACTATAAGAACATTACTGACAATTTGGAGAGTAGAGGAGAAAAAAAATCACAAGTCTATGATATAGTGCCTTTTTCAAGGAGCCCTGGTGACACAGTGGTTAAGCACTCAACTACTAACCAAAAAGTCAGCAGTTTAAACCCACCAGCTGCTCTGAGGGGGAAATATGTGGCAGTCTGCTTCCATAAACATTACAGCTTTGGAAACCCTAGGGGCAGTTCTGCTCTGTCCTGTAGGGTCACTGTAAGTTGGAATTGACTTGACGGCAATGGGTAGTGCCTTTCTCATTTAAAATTTCAGACATCATCAATCATTGCTGAATCTTTTCTGTTGGGCTAATTTATGTGCTAAATAGAGAGCCCCCACCCTCTCTATTGCTTGTTTTCTTCTGCTGTTTGATGAAAGCCATTAATATCACCTATCTTTTAGAAGTAAAGTGTCTATCATTTTTTTGATCCTTAACTCTATCTGTAAAACAGAACTAAAAATCTAACTTTCTTACTCTGCAGGGTTATTCTAGGAGCAGATAAGGTAAAATTTGTAAGAGAATTGGTGACTAGTGAAGGACTTGAGAATGTTATGGTGGGAGTGACATAGAGGATGAGCATACACTTGGAGCCAGACAGCCCTGGGTTCACACCCCAGCTTGGGTACACTGTGCTGGTTGTGTGATCTGGAACAAGGCACTAACAGGTGTTTGTTATGGTAATCCTTACTAAGTTTTCATATGTCTTTCATTATTAGTCAAAATTTTTTTCCTTAAGAATTTATAAACAAAGATAAGAAAGAACATCTAGCGAATTAAGTGCTGCTGTGTGCGTGGCGTACAGTCTAAAAAGATCACCCAGAAGAGCCGAAGACAAGCATGATCTTAAGGGCCTGATGCAAACCTTTTCCTCCCCCCACCAAAAAAACAAAAAAAGTCTCCTAACTACTGTGAGCCTCATTCTGACGTATCAAACAAGAACGCTGTTGCATAGATATGTTCCATAAGATGGTGTTCTGGTTACCCTTCATCCCCGCACCCGCCCGCAGCCCACTCAATCCCTCCTCTGTGCCCTGGGTGGCTGGCCCCTGTTGTTGGTCACCCAGGCTCCCTTGCCAGCTGGTTATCAGTTGAGCTTGGACAGTAGGAGGCATTGGCAGGCTATAGGGAGGCAATAGGAAAGAGAGGCCAGGATACTTCTTTGCTCTCTTTCTATCTCAGTGCCTGGTCTCTGGCTGGGATTGTGTCTCTCCTTGAACTTTGCCTCCTGGACAGCCCTGACCTCACAGTTGTCCAGTTCTCACTGGGTTCTGGTAATAACTCTTTTTTTCCTGGAGAATGGTGACAGCTTCCTACTGTTGCTAGTGTCTGGGTACCCATTACTGGTTCCCATAACCCTCTCCACACCTCTGTACAAACTCCCCTCATTAAAGTGTGCCCTTGTGAGCCAGCTGTCCTGATGACTATTTCCTGCGGAGATCCCAACTGGTACAGGTTGGAAGGGATTAAATTTAAATGTAAATGAACATTATTTAACCTTGGTTCTGGAACATAATAACACACAGGGATTCCTAGGCTCTCATTTGTCTTTCTTTTACTTCATTTTGTAGAGAACGGCTTCCTTTTTTCCCCTCAAAGCTCTGTTGTTGTTTTTGTTAGCTGCCATCAAATCGGCCCCCAACTCATGGTGACCCCATGCACACACTGAACCAGATACTGCCCGGTCCTGCGCCATTCCCCTGATCGGTTGCGGATCAGACTGTTGTGACCCATAGGGTTTTCAGTGACTGATTTTCAGTAGATCGCCAGACCTTTCTTCCTAGTCCCTCTTATTCTGGAAGCTCTGCTGAAACCTGTTGAGCATCATAGCTACGTACAAGCCTCCACTGACAGGCGGGTGGGGGCTGCATCTGAGGTGCATTCTTCGGGAATCAAACCCAGGACTTCTGGATGGAAGGTGAGAATTCTGCCCCTGAACCACCTCATGGCTCCCCCATTCATGACTTCCTTTTGTCAAATCCGCCCTTTTACTGAGCACAAAGGAGTAGAGCAAGCTGACCCCACAGCCTGCTGTCTCCACACAGAGATTTCACGGCCATGGATTCTCTTCTGCCGGCCCTTCCAACCTGCCCGTGTGGCCCTCACCACCTTGCATATGAGCTATGTAATTTTTGTCCTAAATGGTAAAGAGCAGGTGCTGATTAGCCTGCCTTCTGGGGTTTTTACAGCCTGTTTCTAGGTGAAGATTCAGACAGAGTGGGAAGCCACTGTGGGGTCATCTTCCTCAGCCTCCCTTCTATAGGTGATCTCAACAGCACTCATGACAGAGGGGCCTCAGACCTTCAAAGCTCTAAGTAACTAAGAAATAGGATTTGGAGAAACAAACAAACCCGTATTTCCCCCATGATATCCAGGCACTGCCTCTAAAAGAGCTTTCTGGTTAATTTTCTTCTTCCCCTAAATGACTGAAGGAGTAAAGGTTTTAAAACATCTTTTTTGGTAACCACAAATGATTTTTTATTATATAATTTCCTGAAGGAAAAGAATTGACAAATTAATGAAGTTACGTGACCAGAGCCAAATAATCTGAATGTCAGTTCAAACCTGCTTCCTGCCTTTGGATGCTTCAACTTCTGGGATTTTAGAGATGGAAGGAGCCTCAGTGACCACCAGTTGATCTCTCCTACTTACAGATAAGGCAGCTGAGGCTCTCGGTTAAGAACTGACTTACTCATTTGCAAAGGTGTTGTTCTAGTTTGTAGGGATAGTGACTTTAAAAGCATAAGCTAAGTGTTGCCACAGACCTCAGGACACATTAGCACACACCCAGCAGGGCCATTTCAGACTGGTTCAGTAAGGCAACAGGAGCGCTTATGATCTGCTTATCTGGTTCTTACTGAACAGCAGCATTTCTCTGCAACTTTTCTTCAGGCTATTTTGAATAGCAGAGAATAACTTACGCTTAAAATGAGCAGAATGGGATTGTCCTGTGATTTAAATCAGTCAGAAAACTCCCAGTAGTTTACACCCAGTGCTGTTTGGTCATGGAAGTGTCTAGAGAAATGTTGCCACAGTTTTCTGAACAACGTCCACACCTATTTGCTCAAGTAGAGAAACATTCCCATTTCCATGGACTCTTTCGGTGAGAAACACAAAGACTTGTGAAGGCTGACCTACATGACCCTCAGCTGAATTTAAGAAGGAAATTTTGGGGTGTCTGTGTGTGCACATGTGTGTTTGCTTTTTAAAAACATAGTGCTACGTTTGACCTATGCTTGGCATTTGCTTGTATGAAAAATTATAAATTTAATAAGAGAGAAGGGTGGTATGAAGAAAAAGCAAGGCCCTTTTATTCATCAGGTAGTATTGGCATGGGGTCTGGACATGTGAGATTTTTAGGGTAAAACAAAACAGATCGAGATCTTAACAAAAGAACATTGGCTCCAAGTTTCTTAGAAAACCTTTCAAAAAATTGAAATTAATAAATATTGAATTAAGTGTGTCTTAAAAGTAACATTATGTCAGCTTCATTAATTGTTCAATTTAGTGTTTATGAAACTTTTATTACCTTAGAAAACGTTTGAAGGTGAGATGTTCTCCCTTCAGAAATCCCCAAGTGCGCATGATAATTGCCAGGGAATCATTGACATTCTAAATTAAATGAGTTTTTGAGCCAAATGGTTTTCAAGGCAAAATTGTAAATAAAAAACCTTCCATTTTCATTTTCCTGCAAAGAAAATCATATTTAGTGTGTGTCGTGGGTGCACTATGATATTTATGTGAAGTGGACTGAGACCTCCAACAGCAAAATTCGTGGGGCCTTTGAAAGGCTTAAAACCTATCCGGAAGATGACAGGGAAGTGGGAGAAACAGTTTTCTGGAATGGGGTCCTGTAGTAGCGCCCTACTGAAGGGTCCAGAGTGGAACGGAGCGGGAGCGGTGTCACTGCTTCTGTTAATAGAGGATATTAGTTAGCTATTGCTGTGTAACAGATTACCACACACTTAGCAGCTTAAAGCACCACGTTTATTATCTCACAGTTTTCCTGGGTCAGGAGTCTGGGCATGGCTTAACTGGGTCTTTTGCTGAGAGTCTCATGAGCTTCCGTCAAGGTGTCAGTCAGGCTGGGTTCTCATCAGAGGCTCAACTGGGGAAGAATCTGCTTCTGTGCTCATTCAGGTTGTTGGCAGAATTTATTTCCTGTGATTGTAGAACTGAGAACGTGACTTCTTACTGGCTGTCAGCTGGAGGCTGCCCTTGGCTCCTAAAGGCTTCCCTCAACTCCTAAAGGCTTCCCTTAGCTCCTAGAGGCTTCCCTCAGCTCCTAGAGGCTTCCCTCAGTTCCTAGAGGCTGCCCACAGCCCCTGGAGGCTGCCCTCAGCTCCTGGAGGCTGCCCACAGATCCTAGAGACCACTGTCAGTCCCTAGAGGCTTCCCTCAGTTCCTAGAGGCTTCCCTCAGCTCCTGGAGGCCTCCCTCAGCTCCTGGAGGCCACCCTCAGCTCCTAGAGGCCCCCTCAGCTCCTAGAGGCCACCTCAGCTCCTAGAGGCCACCCTCAGCTCCTAGAGGCCCCCTCAGCTCCTAGAGGCCACCTCAGCTCCTAGAGGCCACCTCAGCTCCTAGAGACCCCCTCAGCTCCTAGAGGCTTCCTTCAGCTCCTAGAGGCCACCTCAGCTCCTAGAGGCTTCCGTAAGCTCCTAGAGGCCACCATCAGCTCCTAGAGGCCACCTCAGCTCCTAGAGGCTTCCGTAAGCTCCTAGAAGCTTCCTTCAGCTCCTAGAGGCCACCTCAGCTCCTAGAGGCCACCTCAGCTCCTAGAGGCTTCCTTCAGCTCCTAGAGGCTTCCTTCAGCTCCTAGAGGCCACCATCAGCTCCTAGAGGCCACCTCAGCTCCTAGAGGCTTCCTTCAGCTCCTAGAGGCTTCCTTCAGCTCCTAGAGGCCACCTCAGCTCCTAGAGGCCTCCTCAGCTCCTAGAAGCTTCCGTAAGCTCCTAGAGGCCACCATCAGCTCCTAGAGGCCACCTCAGCTCCTAGAGGCTTCCTTCAGCTCCTAGAGGCTTCCTTCAGCTCCTAGAGGCCACCTCAGCTCCTAGAGGCCTCCTCAGCTCCTAGAGGCCACGCTCAGCCCCTAGAGGCCACCCTCAGCTCCTAGAGGCCACCTCAGCTCCTAGAGGCTTCCTTCAGCTCCTAGAGGCTTCCTTCAGCTCCTAGAGGCCACCTCAGCTCCTAGAGGCCTCCTCAGCTCCTAGAGGCTTCCGTAAGCTCCTAGAGGCCACCATCAGCTCCTAGAGGCCACCTCAGCTCCTAGAGGCTTCCTTCAGCTCCTAGAGGCTTCCTTCAGCTCCTAGAGGCCACCTCAGCTCCTAGAGGCCTCCTCAGCTCCTAGAGGCCACGCTCAGCCCCTAGAGGCCACCCTCAGCTCCTAGAGGCCACCTCAGCTCCTAGAGGCCACCTTTAGCCCCTAGAGGCCACCATCAGCTCCTAGAGGCCACCTCAGCTCCTAGAGGCTTCCTTCAGCTCCTAGAGGCTTCCTTCAGCTCCTAGAGGCCACCTCAGCTCCTAGAGGCCTCCTCAGCTCCTAGAGGCTTCCGTAAGCTCCTAGAGGCCACCATCAGCTCCTAGAGGCCACCTCAGCTCCTAGATGCTTCCTTCAGCTCCTAGAGGCCACCTCAGCTCCTAGAGGCCACCTTTAGCCCCTAGAGGCCACCATCAGCTCCTAGAGGCCACCTTTAGCCCCTAGAGGCCACCTTTAGCCCCTAGAGGCCACCATCAGCTCCTAGAGGCTGCCCACACACAGTTCTTTGCCATGTGAGCTTTTCCAACATGACTACTTACTTCATTAATCCAGGAAGAAGAGTCTCTAGAGTCAGTCTGATGGCAGGATGGGGTCATATATCACATAACATAATTATGGGAGTGAAGCATTCAAGGGGAGATGATGACACAAAGGTGTGAACACCAGAAGGTGGGGATGACACTGTGTGGGCACCTTATATTCTGTCCAGCATATAAGAATCCTAAGAATCTATTCATTTGCTTAAATTGATTCTGCTTTTCGATTAGGTGTTCAGAACAGTTCTGCTTGTGGAGAGAAATTCATGGAACAAACCCCAGAGTAACCCAAACCATGCTTATACAAAAGTATGAAGTTGGTGAAGCTTATGCACCACTCCATCCTCCCTTCAGTAGCATTTTCTGTCCTTCCTGGGACTCTCAGCAAAGGCCTTGCTAGCACCCAGATGGCTAGCATTCCTCCCAGAAGTGACATACCCATACCTGCCTTGCTCAGCAGCAGTCCACGCAGAAGACCAGCCCCTGTCCCATTATTAAAAATGACTTGTCCCATATCCAATTCCCTTGGGTCCCCATAAGCAACTCAGAAACTATTCTTATTAAGCAATGCAAACTCAGAATTCAGGGTTGACATAACCTTATTTGTTATCCTACCCAGATTGCATTTCCATTTTAGTAAGAGCAATATTGTGTCAGTCCAGGATTGTCAGAATTACAGGAATTTTACTCGACCACAACGGGTTTGGTTTGGAAACCCTGGTGGCATAGTGGTTAAGAGTTTGGCTGCTAACCAAAAGGTCAGCAGTTTGAATCCACCAGGTGCTCATTGGAAACCCTATGGGGCAGTTCTACTCTGTTCTGTAGGGTCACTATGAGTTCGAATCGACTCATTGGCAACAGATTTGGTATTGGTTTTTAGGCAAGCCCAGTTGGGAAGATGTTTGAGGATGTTATGCGAAATGCCAGGCTTAGAAAACTGTACTTCTAAGATAGTTGACTTGTGTTCAGAAGGAGCAAAAGTAGGCCGTCTTCTAGAAATTATCTGAAGCCAGTTGGAACAGCACTAGTTCTTATGCTTTTGCCACTGTGTTGACTGCAGCCATATTTCAACTGACTTTTCTTCTAGATTCTGTGCATACCATTTGGATTTGACATTCCTTGCAAGATTTAGCTTGGTGTCTGCCTGTAGCCTACCCATGACTCTTCTCCTTCTGGATAACTTTCTGTGTCACCCATGCTCTCTTGGCATCTGACCTCAGCCCAAGGCCAGTTCTGGCCCAGCCTTTCTCTCCAGGCACTGAAAGTTGTAATGACTTTACCTCAGTATGCAGCCCCATGCAGGAAATATCAGACTGCGAATTAAGGCAGTGTTGCTAGCTGCTTTCACAAAATTTCAGTAGCTTTAACACAACAGTATTTTATTTCTTACTGACTCAACAGCATGATGCAGGTGCTCCTGGTCAGACAGCTTCCCCACAGATGCATTAGGACCCAGACTCCTTCTATCTCGTAGCTTTGCCATCAACATATGGCTTCCAGTGTCTGTGTTTATCTGCCTCCAGCCATGGAAAGGGAAAGAGTGTGGAAGATTGTGTGTGGAAGGTTTTATGGGCTAAGCTTAGAGTAAGGCCCATCACTTCTCACTTTCACTGGCCACACCCAAATGCAAGGGAGTCTGGGAAATGTAGTCTAACTAAGAGACCAGGAAGAAGAGGAAGCTTAGCCAGCAGTTTCTGCCACATAGAACATTTTGGCAGCCATAGAGGTGCATTCACATACATGTCGGGAAAACTTAATGGGCAGCACCTTTAAGGAAAAGGAAATTACCGATGACTTATTTGTTGGACGTTTGTGTAGAACTTAATATGTGCCAGACACTGCTCTAAGTGATTTTCAAATATTAAGTCAATTAATCCTGATACAACCCTATGAAGTAGGCGCTATTATTACCCCCATTTACAGATGGGGAAACTAAAACACAAAGTAGATTCTTAAGTAGATTTCTCAAGGTTACAGCACCAGTAAGCGACAGGAATGAGGCTCTGAACTCAGGCATTCTGGCTCCAGAGTCTGTGTTTAACAGTGTGCTACACACACTCCCCGACTTTATCAGCGCTGTGATTCTTTCATCAGAAGACAGTCTTTTTGTCGATAAGATAATGGGGTATTTTAGTTCAACCCTCTGAGGAAAGACTTAGTCCTATTTTATAGATCACGCAGTGTAGTCCGCAGAAGTTGACGAATCTCCCACATCATGCAGCCAGGAGCAGTAAATTGCTGTGTCCCCGTGGGAAGAATTTCACTCTGATTAAATTTGACATTTCTCATGGCACATCTAGTTTTTGCTGATGGGGCTTTGAGTGCACTCCCCTCAGAGAGCATTTTGGTCCTACTTTATAGGCAAAAAATACGAATATTTCATATGAGGCCAAAGACTTGTCTAATCTAAGAAGGGTGGAGCAAGAGTGTGAATTAATTTCCATGCTATTTACCTTCAGACTGTTGAGAGTCTTGAGCAGGGTGAGAACTGACAGCACAAATGCGAAGAACACCTTGGCCTCAGGTGATGCCAGCAACCACTGGTGTCCAGGAATACATTAAGCTCTAGAAAATCCTTCACATGATTCAAGTTTACGTATTGTTGAAAAATCAAAGATAAAGCTATTGATGTTACCTTCATACTTACTGATGAGTGAAGGTTACAGAGTATTAAAGAATATTTCACAGTCAGTGACCTTTGTACTTCATGTGTTTGTCTACGAAAAATACCTAAAGATCTGTCTTTTAAACTTTGACCTGGAATTTTCGGATTTTTGACAGAATCATTGTCTTAGTTATCTAGTGCTGCTATAACAGAAATACCGCTAATGGGTGGGTGGCTTTAACAAACAGAAATTTATTTTCTCACAGTTTAGGAGGCTAGAAGTCTAAATTCAAGGTGCCAGCTCTAGGGGAAGGCTTTCTCTCTGTTGGCTCTGGAGGAAGGTCCTTGTCTTTTTTCAGCATCTATTTCTTGGTTCCTTGGTGATCTTCATGTAGCTTGGCATCTCCTTTCCCCCATCTCTGCTTGCTTGCTTGTTTAATCTCTTTTATATCTTGTAAGAGATTGACTCAAGACACATGCTACACTAATACTGTCCCATTAACGTAACAAACAACCCATTCCCAAATGAGATTATAATCACAGGCATAGAGGTTAGGACTTGCAACACATATTTTGGGGGCACACAATTCAATCCATAACATTCCACCCTTTGGCCCCCCAAGATTTATGTTATTCCCACATACAAAATACATTCACCCCATCACGTCACCCCAGAAGTCTTAAATTAACTCCAGGTCCAAAATCTCATCTTCTGAGTCACCTACTGCAATATGGGTGAGGTGTTAGGCATATTCCATACTGGGGCAAAATGCCTCTCCATCTGTGAACCTGTGAAATCTGGACTTCAAGTTAGCTACTTCTAAAGTATAATGGTGGAACAGTCACGAGGTAGATATTTCCACTACAAATGGTAGCAATTGGAGGGAAAGAAGGGATAATGGGCACCAAGCAGGTCCCAAACCCAGCAGAACAACTTGCATTAACTCTCAAGCCTTGAAAATAATCGTCTGTTGTTTGGGACCATCTGGGCAATGGCCCTGCCCTCCAGACTCTGAGTGTTGGCCACACTCTCTTCTGGATTCTGGGTAGAGGCCCCTGGACCCTGGGCTTTGGCTCCACCTTCCAGGTCCATTGGAACAGCAACTCTGCTCCCTTGGCTTTGGGCAGCCCTGTTCTCCTAGTTCATCTGATTGGTGGCCCTACTCCCTCAGCCCAGGCAGGACTCATTCTTCTGCCCCTTGGGCATAGCACCCCCGCCCCCTCAGCTTTGGGCAGTGGCTTCATCCCCCTGGCATTAGTGAATGGCAGCCCCACACTCCGGAACCTAGCTGGTGAAGATCTGGCCCTTTTAAACATAGGAGACCATGACTGTCATTGTAGGACAATGATGTCTTTAAAAACATAATATAAAAAACTGGGGGAGTGTTTCTACGTTAGCATTTTTATTACATTTATTAACTAATCCTATAAATTTATCTCATTTTTATTTTTGACTTATTGGTCTATTTATTTAAGTTCCATGGGTTCAATCATGAGTTTATTAATGCCTCTTTTATAAATGACATGATTCTAATATTCATAACAATATGACTCTGCTTTAAGTAATCATTCTTTTCTTTCTAATGCTGTCAATGTAAAAAGTAGACGGAATCTTTTTCTACAACAAGAAGTTTTTATTAACCTTACAAGATTTTTAAAAGAAAAATTTAAAAGGAAAATAAATGGGCATATGATTTTTACCATCCCAAAGGGTTATGTCTTTACATTTCTGTGTATCTTCCATTCATTTTTATATATAATAAAAATCACAATATTTTTAGAGTACTTTGTAACTTAGAGATTAAACTTCACAAACCCATCATTTCACTTAGTATATTGACAACAGGCCTGGGAAGTGAATGTAATTATTACTGGCAGTTTACGGAGAAAGAAATAGCAGTGTCCCACAGCTGATACTAAGCAGCGTGAGGGACCAGCCCTTTCATGTGAACTGAGGCCCTGGGCTCTTCCTACTACTCCCTGGCAGAGGATTAATGTGAATACTTCTATTAAAATACAGTAGATAGAAGTCAGTACAGGAGGGAAGACCTTCTGCAGGTTCCCAGAAATCTGTTGGGCACTCGACCTTTGTATCGGTGAAAACCCCTGAAATTTAGAGAGATTACATGAATTACTCGATGGCACATGGTTAATACCAGTAGAAGCAGGATTCAAGCCTCTGTCCACCTAGATAACAATTTTGTGCCTTTCCTATGTTTCGTCCAAAATAAAAATTTTATCCTTAATACTCCGTGTATGCTTAAACCTACCCGGATTGAGTTAAACAGCAAATCTTAGATAATCAGACTCTGCCGCTGACTCAGGACTTGACCCATACTTGAGGGAGGAGAAATTGGTCATTAATACTGGCCTGATGTTGGGGTTTTACTGTGCATTTTTGATTGAGTGGGTATGTTTACATGATATTCCTTCAAATGTGGGATCTAAGCTTACCTGGTGAGTACGTTCTGGTGCTTTCAGATGAGGTTATTCCCTTTTGTATTTGGAAGTGATATTCTCAAACTGCTATTTCATACTTAATATTGTGTATATATTTCTTTGTAGGTCTCTTTAGTGAGAGGTAATGTGAGGATTTCTCCACAAAGTAGTGTTGGATTTTTATATGAAAAAGCAGTTGTTTGCTTCCAGTGATAAGATCCTGAAGCAAGATCTAGGATCTATATGTTGCTTAGCCTGTAATTTCATGGGCAAGGATGCCAGTTGGGGGTCCAGTCAACGGGAATATCGTCCTCACGTACTCACCTCCACAGGAAGCAACTTCCAGTGAGGTGGGCCCTGGGCAAGTATTTATTGAGTGCTTTCAGTCTACTACGCCCTGCACTTAGTGCTGTCCTGCAGCTTCCTCACAGTTGTGGTGAGGATTAAATGTAGGGTGCACTGTTACGCCCATTTTACTAATGAAGGTGCTGTCGCTAAGACATGCTGCCTGAGTTTCCACATCTAGTGATGAGCAGGGCCACGACCCAAGTGCAAGACTTCTGATTGAGCCCCCTAAAATCTTTTTTTTTTTTTTTTTTAATATGAGAGGGTATAAAGTTTTAAAAATGCAATGAAAAAAGTCTCCTGAGTCCAATGCTAGTGATTCTTCCAGTTAGTACAGCTGCCCCAGTAGTAGGAAAGGAAACTCTAGAGATGACCAGTTATGGATGGAGCCCATAGGCTGTGTGCACAGTTCTGTGGGTCACACACTGGGCTTTTATAAGCCTCTAGGATCTTCCAGTTTTTTAATAGAACTATATGTAAAATCTGATTACCAAAAAAAAAAAAAACCCAAACCCATTGTCATCGAGTTGATTCTGACTCATAGTGACCTTACAGGACAGTGTAGAACTGCCCCGTAGGGTTTCCAAGGCTGTAATCTTTATGCAAGCATACTGCCACATCTTTCTCCCGTGGAGCTGCTGGTGGGTTTCAACCACTGACCTTTTGGTTGGCAGCTGAGCGCTTAACCACTGCACCAGCAAGCCTCTCTCTTAATTTTGGCACCCGTCTAGAGTTCTCAGTTATTCGACAGTTTCCTGTAGAGACCTGCAGGAGCAAAGCGCAGAATGGAGAAGGAAGAGTTCTACACAGAGGCAGGGTTATAAGTGTCTTAGTCATCTAGTGCTGCTATAACAGAAGTAGCACAAATGGATGGCTTTAACAAAGAGAAGTTTATTCTGTCATAGTCCAGTAGGCTACAAGTCCAAATTCGGGGTGCCAGCTCCAGGGGAATGTTTTTCCTGTTGGCTCTGAAGGAAGGTCTGTGTCATCAATCTTCCTTTGGTCTGGGAGCTTCTCTGTGCAGGGACCTCAGGCCCAAAGGACACACTCTACTCCTGGCACTGTTTTCTTGGTGGTATGAGGTTCCCGTGTGTCTCTGCTCGCTTCCCTCTTTTATGTCTCAAAAGAGATTGGCTTAACACACTATCTAATCTTGTAGACCTCATCAGTGGTCTACTAATCCATCTTATTACATCATAGTGATAGCGTTTACAACACATAAGGAAATCACATCATATTACAAGATGGTACACAATCATACGATAGTGGGAATCATGATCCAGCCAATTGACAGATATTTTGGGGGGACACAATTCAATCCATGACATAGAGGGATCAGGTTCAGACTCTGAAACAAAACTACTTGAGTTTTGCTCTTGACTCTGCCACATGCTCACTGTGAAACATTAGACATGTTCAATTCCCCTGTGCCTCAGTTTCCTCATCTGTAGAATGGGAATGATAATACTTACCTCATAGATTCGATGTGATAAAATAGTATGCATAAAGCAACACGTATTTTGGACCATAGCAAACACTCAATAAATGTTTTCCATCATCATCATCAAAATCCGCCCATTCAGTTAGCAAATACAAGTATTGAGTGCCCACAAAGTGTACCAGAGATTGAAGATGAAATGATAAAACAGGCAGAGTCCCTGACCTAATCTTAGAGTCCACTGAAGGATGAGGACATTAATTAAATGACATTCTACTACAGGTGAAGAAGAGATACCTGGGAAAGAATAACAGGGGCCGTCGAGGAAGAATCACAACCTCATAGAAGATGGTGAGGAACAAACCAGCCATCACCACATAGATGCTGAAAGTAGAAAATGGGACTTCATGGATCAGAGGAAGACACATTATTATTCATGGCACACTAAACAGCATGAGCATTAGCATTTTGTGTCACCCCTAAGTTCTGGGGGTGACACAGGGGACTCAGATGAATGCTATGCACGTGGTGGGTTTGTGCAGCAGCTGAGAAACCCAGGGTTCAGGGCCCAGCATGCTTTATAGCAAGCAGTAAGCAATTCTCCTTGTCTGGAGGAGATGCTACTTCATCTCTCAAGATGGGCAGCTGTAAAAACAATCCTGAGACATGGCCCTGGTGGAAGAGCAGTCAGTACGTTGCAATCTTGACACGTTCAGCACGACATGTAGGAGCACAGGAGGCCCAGGAGGGACTGCCTCCTCAAAGGGACCGTATCTCATCTGGGGTTCTAGGAAGGCTTCCTTGAGGAGATTATATTTGAGGCAAGATTTAAAGCGTTCATGTTCTCCTTTAGTCTGCCTGTTTTCAGTTGGTTTGAGTAACTCGAGGATAACTCTAAGCATGGAATAACCACTTACCTTGGGTTTTGCAAAGAGCCCTCACAAGTCCTTCCTTGGTAGAGTCTAACCACATTATTATACTTTTCTGTTTCCTCCATTTGAACAGCTGGTTGTCACATTTCCTCGAAGTGGAGGATAAATACCTGGTTCAATTTGTTTTTAAGTTTGCAGTCATCACTGTTACCTGAACTGATCATGGTTCAATCTATTTCTTGACTGTTCCTGAAGATTGTTAGAGGTGAAAACTGCTTGTTGTTTGAACCGCAAGAGAATTTGGGATCTTGTATTCTTCATTGCAGGTATCGAAGGCCCTAAGGGCTATTAGGGAGAAGGCTGTGCTGTTTAGATATTGATGATGGTCAGTGCTAAGGCAGCGGGTTGTCACCTAGAGAGCATGTACCAAAAGGGCAGGTCTTTTATTTTATCTGAGGAACCCACTGCCAGATAATGGCCACAATCTGTAACGTTGGCTTCCTCGTGTTCCAGTGAATCTTTTTATAGTCTTAATCTGATTATTACAACTGATTTTTTTAAGTTCTAGAGACATAGCCTGTGTGGGTCCTACAATTGAAATATATAAGCCTTTGAGATGTATTCTTATAATTCATATGTATTAAGACTTGGTAGTTTAAATGGCCATTTGTTTGTTATAATTGTGCCCAAAATGTTTCCTGTGAAAATACGCGATTCAGTCACATTTGGACAAACTCTTCTGGCTATGTTATTGCACTTAACCATGAGATTTATACAGTCATACCCATACGTCAGCTCTTGGGAAGGGGAACCTGTGTGTTTGGAACAGACACTGAAGTCACCATCTCAGTGTAGCCAAGGGCAGGTGTGAAGAGCTCACTCATCATGTCTTTGGAGACCGTGATCCCTGTGGCCCAGAGCAGGGCTACATTTAAAGATTCAGGTCCAAATAAAATCTTTATTTGTATTTCTTCATTTAAAGGGATACAAATACTGGCCCCCACAAATTCTTAGGGTTCTTTCTGTTCTTGAGTAGCTGGAACCTCCTGATAGCTTCTTACTCCCCTACCCAGAAAAACCTCCTTTTTCATCGATGCTGACTTTTCTCTAACATCTTTATTATTTAATTCTGCTGCTTTTTATTGCTCTTTTCGGCATGAGGCCTCGTAACATATCATACACCCTCTTCACCACAAACGCTACATGGACACTGTCCTTATTCTCTGAGTGCTTTGAACTTAAAACGGAACAATAGATGCCTGAGTGATCTTTACAGGTTGGAGGAAGGAGAGAAGGCTATAAAACTACAAGAGTAAATAATTATCTCCAACATAAGTAGAAACAAGTCTTGGCATCACAATTCTAAACTGTTCATTGTTACCTTGCTTGCAGGAGTATTGGAGCCAGGAAGTGTAAAAGAAGTCAGGGGATAAACTGATGCTTCAGTAGGTGAAGTGAGCCACCCCTGCTGGCACTTTGACTCACTTGCAGATCCAGGACTAGAACCCAAGCCTCTTGATCATACACTCTTACATCAGAGTGCAAAATTGTTGCCTGAAGCATCCTAGACTTGAAGGTTTGGGGTGTACAAGCACAGGAGATCATCTGGCAAACCGTGAACATGACTTAGGAAAGCATAAGGCTCCCTAGTACTGACCGCCGTGCAGCAATGCCGTGATTGACAAGCCCTTTCTGCACACTACCTCACATGTCCTCTTGGTCTCCCTGTAAGGTGAGCATACAGGGATTACTGACCACACCTGACTGATGAAAAACCGAGGGTCAGGGACACTAAGTGACATGCTCCTCCTGGTCGCGATGCTGGGCGAGTGGTTTGAGCCACAGCTAATTCCTAGCTCTCTTGACTTTTGATGTTTCTCAGCCTTACTGCTGTATTCCTTTTAGACACACACAGGCATGCACACATGTGCGTGCGTGCGCACACATTTCTTTTGCATTTAAAATCATGCTATAAAATGGGTAGGACATTGCAAGATCTTGGTACCTTCTTTGGGTAGAAAAGACAGCCTTAGTGTCTACAGGAAGAAACAAACCAAGTGACTCTTATCATTAAAGGAAATTTCTTTATCCTTAAATCCTTATTTCAAATAAAGAATGTGATCATCTTTTTTTTTTTTTTTTTAATTTGTTTAAATTGTTTCCACATTGTCTTCCAGCACTGATCACAGATAGTTAAAAGTCTGCTCAGAAGGAAATCGGAGTGATCATATTCTTCTTCTCCCCTCTGCCCTTTTTTTTTTTTAACAGCTGTCTCACTTTGAGCTTGAAGCGATGAGATCACCTTCTGGTTCCTTTCGTTGGTGTTATTCAGGTTAGCAAAAAATTCTGCCTCCTTCATCTGTCGGGAGCTTCAGTCTTCAGCTGTCTTTGAAATCTGACCTCTGAACAAGACTGTAACATCCAGAAAATAGTAGTTGATTTATTTCAGATTGTTGCTATGGTGATTCCCTACCATATAGGAAGAAAATGAAGACGGGAAAAGATTGTTGAAGAGAATGGTGGAGAGGGGCCCAGACCAAGGAAGACCCAGGAAGGGCTGTGAAGGGTGTTTGTAGCCTGTCTTTCTACCATCAGTGTGGTCAAGGGTCTTCTTCCTAGTTTACTATTAACTCACCCATAATGGTCACAAAACAACCCATGTGCATTTAGAGAAGAAGCAGTGAAATGTTTTTATTGCATGGGTAGCAAAATGTATTTTAAGTAGCCTTAAGAATTGCATAAAGCTTTTTCTTTAGGAGTAACCAGTAACCAATAACCAGTTGCTCTTGAGTCAGTTCCGATTCATGGCAACTCACGTGTTGCAGAGTAGAACCGTACTCCATAGGATTTTCCTTGCCTCTGACCTTTTGTAAACCAATCACGGGCCTTTCTTCCAGGGCACTTCTGTGTGTATTTGAACCCACCAACCTTTTAGTTAGTAGTCAAGCTCTTATTCTTTAAGAATTAGAAAAGTGAATATGAATTATAAAAGAAATTTTAGCGGTGGAAACATCTTCATTCTTGAAAAAATTCAACTTGGTTATGGTTTGTTAAATATGTTTTTTAAAATCATAGGAAAAGATTTATCTGGAGAAAAAGATGAATCCATCCATTTTTATGCACTAATTCATTCATTCATTTCACCAACTTGCCACCCATTCAACAGATATTTATTGATCCTTAATAGCAGAATCTGAATATGTATTGATGAATTCAATAAATATTAATACGTCTAACAAATGTTTGTTGAGCATTAACTACATGAAGATATCATAGGTCAATGTGGGGATGCAGAGCTGAGTAGAATCTCTGTCGTGAAAGTGATTATAACTAGAATAGAGTGAAGAGTTTAGGCCCACAACCACCGTAAGTGTAGAATATAAGCGTCAGAGCCATTGAGTAGCTATTTCTGCCTAAAAGGCATGAAGGAGATATTTGGGAGAAAACTAAAGGGCAAATAGGATTTTGACAGGTGTGTTGGGTGGAGTGGAGGGAAACCTGTGGGAACTGGACACAGTTGAGATTGGAAGGCAATAGCTGCATTGGCCTCCTTTTTATGCCTTGGAGATGGATGACCTTTGTAGAAACCGTCTTCACTATTCACTCATCATTGGTGCTAGAGTTTGGCATGGCATCAGCTTCAAGGGATGGCGAATTGATGCCACTGGTTTGGGTGGAGGTGAGGTTGGGAAGTCTGTGGAAATAAACATTTGGAGCTGTTCAAAATCAAGAGTGGGAAAAAAAAGGAGAAGGCAGCATAAATGCAATAAAATAGATTCAAGCAAAGTATAGCCATCCCGTTCACACCCACAGGCACTGTCTTCTGGTTGCTCTTCCTGGTGGGGCAACAGTTAAGCGCTGAGCTGCTAACTGAAAGGTCTGCAGTTCCACCTACCCAGCGGCTCCACGGGAAAAAAAGATGTGGCTCTCTGCTTCCTTAAAGACTACAGCCTTGGAGACGCTATGGGGCAGTTCTACCCTGTCACATAGGGTCGCTGTGAGTCGGAATCTACTTGATGGTATACAACAACAAGACAGCTTCCGCTATAGTGACCCTGAAGTTCACTTTAGATCTCAGCTGTATAAAAGAATTAGAAGAGGGGAGTTTCTTCACTTCATAACACACTCTTCCCTTGACCCTGCACCCACAAAGGCATAGTGCCATTGGAAGCGAGGCCAAGTATCAAGAGCACATTCATGTTTTAAACCTGGTTTAAACACTCTGTGTTTAACCATGGGCAAGCCACTTAACTTCACAACCTTAGATCTCTCATTTGTCAGCACCAAACAATCTCTAAGCCAAAATAGTCCACAAGACTTTGATATTAGAATTGGAAAAGACTGTAATTGTTTAAAATATATTTTCAGATGTGTAAATAAAAGCCTCAAATGTGAGGAAATACATTAATTCTCACTTTATTAATTCATCAGCCGTATAATTCTCATTAAGAACTTTGTGATTCCATCATATTTTTCAGCCAAGATTCAATAGTCAAATGCTGTCAGGTGGACTCAGCTTTCTAAGACTTCATTACTATTAAAAATATACTTGGAAGAATTATTATAAATAATTAAAATCAGTGTTATTAAAATAAATGAACAAAGTTCCATCTTTGTTTCTCACACAGGATTTTTCAGCATCTATGAATTAAGTAACACTCCAGATTCAATGCCAGGATTTAGCCTTGAGAAAATTCTGTTATTTTTTTTTCCAAGTGTATATAATTTCCTTTTAATATGTCAATGTAGAATTTATGCTAATTTTTACTGGAGTTGAGTATTCATATCAAAATGAGGTTCTCATGTGAGTTTCTTTAATTTAAAGGGGGGAGAATAGACAGAAGCACTTGTTTCGTGGAAAGGAGTATGATTTATTTATTTGCTCCTGGAATTTGGACTGAGTTCAAAATATTCATTGAGGCATAAAGACTATCATTTTCAGCAGGATGTATGAGACATGATCAGTTGAAACTGAGGATTTACTTTTGAATCACAGTTTTTTCTCCTTCTCTTCTTGATGGCATCTCGAGAGAGAATCATAGGTTACTGTCTTACATCCAGACAAAAACCCAGACTTCTTAAGAACAAAGACCAATTTCTCTGAGGCATTGTCCTCTCACTCAGAACTCTATGCTTGCATTAGGGGACTGAGCTGGGTCTAGTGTCTGAAACGTCCTGCAAACTGACTTTGTGACCTAAGATAAATTCAGTGGGACCGCTTAGGTTAGCGGGCCACGGGAGTGGTTAAGGAAGAGGGCAGCAACATGTAATTAATGCTGCTAAATAATTCATTTGATTGAATTTAGCAATTGTCTTGGTTTATTCCAAGGTAACCAATAGGAGCATTCTGCGTGGTGTCTTGTCTGTGTCGTTTTTACATTCAAATCTCTCTCTGAACCAAACTAAAAAGGGCATAAGACAAAGGTTCCAACCGTGCTAATTATAATGAGAGAACTGTAGACTTACAAATATATCTTCCTGAAAAGAAGTCTGTTTATACTAGTGGTTCTCAAAGTGTGGTCCCCAGAGGAGCAGCATCAACATTACCTGAAAGATTGTTAGAACTGTAGATTCTTGGATCCGCCCCAGACATACTGAATCAGAGTTTCTGAGTGTGGGACCCAATAATCTATGCTTTTCCAAGCCCTCAAGGTGATTCAGACGCATAGCATTCTATACATCCTGGTATGTTTGCTTTTTGAACTAAAATTGAATAGTATCTGACTTTAGGAAGATCAGATAGATTAACTGGAATTCCTTGGTGGTGCAAACGGTTAACTAGTTTGGCTGCTAACTGAAAGGTTAGATGTTAGAGTCCATCCGGAGCTGCCTTGGAAGAAAAAAACTACTTCTGAAAAGTCAGTCATTGAAAACATTGTGGAGCACAGTTTTACTCTGACACACACAGGGTTGCCATGAGTCAGAGGTGTCTCAAAGGAGACTGATTTTAGTTAAACAGATTAATTGGTTATATTGTTACATTTGCTTTGTCTTCACTTCCTGTGTTTGTTTCCTGTGGAGTCTATGAATCTTATAACTGACCATTTTTTCCTCTTTACTTGGGCTGCTAGGAAGCTCAGTGCCAAATTTAAGGCCTCACATGATGTCTTATGGCCTCCTTTTTAGGTCTCTTTTATATCTCCGCCATTATTTTCTCAGTGTCTCAGTTTTCCCCACACAATTACATTATATTGACTGTTTTTAAAGATTACATATTAAATAAGTAAACTTGTTCATCGACACGATCAGTAAATGGATCTCTCTGATGCTTTTTCCTGGTGTCTCTTCTCAATTTGTTTACTTTGTGCATAAAGTAGTACCCTCATTTGCAGTATTCTGGAGAGAATCTGTAAGACATGTGCTTCAATATCCCGGCTTATGCTATCTAATAGCTCCTACATACCGACATCTTACTAGTACAAAGTGATCTATTAACCTAAATACATTGACACTGAGAAGTCCCATTTACCTTGAATAGGCACCTGTCTTTTCCTAATGACAGTGAAATTTCTCACCAAAGATTCCTTTGCCATCAAAGTCACTCTTTTTGACATTGCAGAATCACCTCTTCCTAATGACTCCATTAGCACATCCAGAGCCAAACGTAATCATAAAAGAGGGATTTTTCTCACAAGGCTTCCATTGGAGATGGATAACGGCAAAGGATGTATAAAATTTCAGCTCCCAGGGAAATTCACATACACAGCACCCACCTTCTTAGGGGTCTCTGACACCTTCTGGAAGCGCTGCCACAACTCACAAAGTCGGGGTGGACTATAATGTCGGCAGTGTAACCTGTTATGTTTATCTTATGGATGACCCTCTAGCAGGTCTTCATTGTGTCAGATCCATGCAGCAAACACATTTATGGGGAAGATTCTTGCCCCATATGGTTTGTAATGAAGCTTGTGAGCCCACTAAATAATTCACATAAATGAAGACTAATTTGCTCATTCTTAATTTTCACCCAATCCCCATTAATTAATAATTTACAAGGTAAAAATGAATAGAAGATCAAAATGACTTCTCTTTAGCCCTCACACAGGAGCGGTCGCAGGCAGATCCTGCCTTATTGACTGCTCGTTTGTAGTAGAAATAACCCCAGAGAAAGAGTTCAAAGTGAGCTGGGCTTTAATAAAAGGAGCGGCAGACTCGGGAGTTTTTTTCTATTTCAATATAATCCCAGGAGCATTTGTCTGGAGCTGTTTTTGAATTATTCATACCAATGGTAGCACTTTCAGCTGTTGGATGTGAACAGCTTCTATGTACAGTTTCCCAGGCAGCTTCTTTTTTGCTGGCATTTTAAAAATAGAATTTGTTTTCCTGTTCCAGAGCGCCCTTGGCTACTTCCCGGTGGGGTTGTGTTAGCAAAACATTAAACATTAAGAGGCGGTTTGGGGGCTAATTCTGAGACTTCTGCTAAAAGGAAAGAGAATGAAGAACTGCAATGGGAATATAATATTCCTGGGGAAACGTTCATTTTGACTCAGTTTTTGAAAATCTCAGCAGTCTCCTGGTATAAGCGTTGTTTAGGAGACTAGAGTTAACATTTATTCTCCTTGATTGTAATCTTAACTCAAGTAAATTGGATTGAAGGGATTTACTCTGCTGATCCTATTGTTCTTATGCCCCATTTGACACCAAGCATTGAATCTGTGCTTTCAGCCTCCAGAAGAACAACAGGGCTCTTTAGGGAGACATCAAAGGGTAGGGTGAGGTGCCCCCTCCAGTCACTTTGTACCCCTGCAATTTTGAAGTCTTTTAAGTTCTCCCCTTCAGCAGGCAGATTCTCATGGCTATTTTGCTTGCACTGTCTCATTTACCCAGAATGCCCCTTGTCCCACCGACTCACACCCCTGTTCTCTCGGCTTCCTTGTCCTTTAGATTTAGATTAGCATTCATCTCCCCCTTCCCTGAAACGGCTATTGGTTGCCTAGGTCAGAGGCTCCACACAACCCCCCATCCCCACAAGTAACAAACCATGAAGCAGGTATTTCTGTGCAAGTAGTTTGTTTTTTGGGAAGGGATTCTAGAAAGTACTGGTAGAGAAGTGGGTAGTGGGGGGGGGGTTCTAGAAAGTACTGGCAGAGAAGGGGTAGAGAGAGTGGGAAGGAGTTCTAGAAAGTACTGGTAGAGAAGTGGGTTGTGAGGGAGGGAAGGGGTTCTAGAAAGTACTGGTAGATAAGTGGGTTGTGAGGGAGGAAAGGGGTTCTAGAAAGTACTGGTAGAGAGGTGGGTAGTGAGGGAAGGGGTTCTAGAAAGTACTGGAAGAGAGGTGGGTAGTAAGGGAAGGGGTTCTAGAAAGTACTGGAAGAGAGGTGGGTAGTGAGGGAAGGGGTTCTAGAAAGTACTGGTAGATAAGTGGGTTGTGAGGGAGGGAAGGGGTTCTAGAAAGTACTGGAAGAGAGGTGGGTAGTGAGGGAGGGAAGGGGTTCTAGAAAGTACTGGTAGAGAGGTGGGTTGTGAGGGAAGGGGTTCTAGAAAGTACTGGAAGAGAGGTGGGTAGTGAGGGAAGGGGTTCTAGAAAGTACTGGTAGATAAGTAGGTTGTGAGGGAGGGAAGGGGTTCTAGAAAGTACTGGAAGAGAGGTGGGTAGTGAGGGAGGGAAGGGGTTCTAGAAAGTACTGGTAGAGAGGTGGGTAGTGAGGGAAGGGGTTCTAGAAAGTACTGGAAGAGAGGTGGGTAGTGAGGGAAGGGGTTCTAGAAAGTACTGGTAGATAAGTAGGTTGTGAGGGAGGGAAGGGGTTCTAGAAAGTACTGGAAGAGAGGTGGGTAGTGAGGGAGGGAAGGGGTTCTAGAAAGTACTGGTAGAGAGGTGGGTAGTGAGGGAAGGGGTTCTAGAAAGTACTGGTAGATAAGTGGGTTGTGAGGGAGGGAAGGGGTTCTAGAAAGTACTGGAAGAGAGGTGGGTAGTGAGGGAGGGAAGGGGTTCTAGAAAGTACTGGTAGAGAGGTGGGTAGTGAGGGAAGGGGTTCTAGAAAGTACTGGAAGAGAGGTGGGTAGTGAGGGAAGGGGTTCTAGAAAGTACTGGTAGATAAGTAGGTTGTGAGGGAGGGAAGGGGTTCTAGAAAGTACTGGAAGAGAGGTGGGTAGTGAGGGAGGGAAGGGGTTCTAGAAAGTACTGGTAGAGAGGTGGGTAGTGAGGGAAGGGGTTCTAGAAAGTACTGGAAGAGAGGTGGGTAGTGAGGGAAGGGGTTCTAGAAAGTACTGGAAGATAAGTGGGTTGTGAGGGAGGGAAGGGGTTCTAGAAAGTACTGGAAGAGAGGTGGGTAGTGAGGGAGGGAAGGGGTTCTAGAAAGTACTGGTAGAGAGGTGGGTAGTGAGGGAAGGGGTTCTAGAAAGTACTGGTAGAGAGGTGGGTAGTGAGGGAAGGGGTTCTAGAAAGTACTGGTAGATAAGTGGGTTGTGAGGGAGGGAAGGGGTTCTAGAAAGTACTGGTAGATAAGTGGGTTGTGAGGGAGGGAAGGGGTTCTAGAAAGTACTGGCAGAGAAGGGGTAGTGAGAGGGAAGGGAAGGAATCCAGTGCAGTGTATATGCTGAAGCCGTTTACACTGTGGGCAGCTGAGGCTGAGACGTGCTGGGGAAATCTGGGAGACAGTGTCACATTAGGGCACGGTGGATGGTGAGCTGAGGTATCCTCTGATTCCCATCCATCACTGGCTGATGGCAGAGGGCTGTTCCTGGAGGCGGTGGATCCTTGTCAGTTCCCGCCTGTGCTGTGCTGGTGGAGGCTCTGATGCAGATTTGCAGATGCGGCCAGTTGGCTTGTACAGGAGCACTGAGAACCCAGGAGATGTGGGGCGGGCACCTGTGACATCTGCCACAGTGCTTCCACCACACACACACGCGCGTATGCACACATGCACACGTGTAGACACACACACTGGGTGCTGTGCTTCTGTGTCTTGAAATAGGGAGGAGGTACTTCTTACTCCTCTCTGTGCCCTGGCATGGTACCGAGCACGCAGTGACTAGTCCGTGAACTCTGTTGGAGGGTGAGTATAGAGTGACCCACCAGGGTTGAGATTTCTGTCCTTGGTGAAAGCATCTTTGCCTCCTTCCTGTCTATTCAGCTCTCAGGGGCTCAGAGTCACGTCCTTGTGCCCAGACGACGGCTCCTGGGCCTTCCTGTTGCCACTTACAGAGGAACGTTGCAGCCTGCTGCATTCTCTACTCTCCCGTGAGACCCCCCTCTCCCACCCCCAGCTCATTCAGGCCTTTTCCAATGGATGTAGTCTAGGAGGGCAGCTCTGGGAACTGTGGGCAGGAAGGTGGTGGGGGTGCCGCCCTCCACCCTCCACCTTCCTCCTCACACACACGGGCCTGGAAAGTGACCACGGCCAGCACCCCCACACCCCGCTCTGTAGGAGCAGAACCTCTCTTCCCCTGGGAAGTTTGCTCAAATCCAAGGCAGTGAGCACAGGGCCCCTTTTGTGGGTTCAGCAGTCTCACCCTGGTGGTGGGGGATCCATAGTGCTCTCTGAGTCCACACCCCATCCTTTGTGTGGGTCCTCTGGATGCCAGCCCGCCCCTCTGCTTTCAGATGATGTCTCCCACCAGGACATCTTGGAGCCAGCCTACTGTGCCTGTGCCTTCTGGTTGGCCAGCCTGGCTGGGCTCTGTCCTCAAGAGTTGCTGCTGCCACACACTTGTGTTTCTTGGAGCATGTTCCTCATGACATCCAGCCTGTCCTGGTCTCCGGCCTTTCCACTAGTTTGGCCTGCTCTCTGGCCGCCCCTCTCAGCCTGTTCCTGTGGGGCTGACCCTCATGTGCCAGAGCCTGGGGACAACTCAGTCAAGTCCCTTACCTGCTCTGGTTGCAGTTTCCTTACCAGAAAGCAGGGAGAGTGGGATTAGATGATTTTTAAGACTCCAATTCAGATGCTGTGTATGACTTGAGGTAGTTCCCATCACCCCACCCCTTCCAGCCACAGAGACATCATTTCTCTCTGTTTGTGATCTGTGCTCAGTTTGGTGAACTCCAGATTGCACAAAACCCTGTGCTGGGTGGGTGGGGAGGGGTAGAGGGCACAATGATTCCTGCCCTGCAGGACCACCAGCTGGTCAGGGAAATGGCCAAGCAGGACCAGCTGTAGAAGAGGGTGGAGATCTCCTGGAGGCTGCTGGGAAATGATGTCTGTGAAACAAGGTTTGGCCTGGGTGTGGGGGGTGGGAGGTTGTTGCTCTCAGAAGTGATGCTGAGCTGAAAAGGGCTGTTAATTCTGGCTGTTTTGGGCCATGGTCTCCCTTCTCTGACAATCCGAATCCACCCCCCCGCCCCCGCCATCAGATTCTCTTAGCATCCTGCTCTGGATGGTGGGAGGTTCTAGTGGGGCTTCAGGACTCTCTAATGCAGGTTACCGTATGTGTGGACCAGGGGAGACCATGGGTTTACCTGGAGTAGAATACTGGCTCAGCTAAATAGCTGAGTAATAAATTTGGTAAATATGAAATGTGTGATTACAACCTCTTTGAACCTCAGATTTTGAACCTCAGCATGGGGGTGTTACTGTTAGCTGCTATGGAGTCAGTCCCTGACTCGTGGTGACCCAGTGCACAATGGAAGGAAACACTGTCTGGTCCTCCACCATCCCCATGATGAGTGGTGGAGCTGCCTTTTGTCACCTGTAGGGTTTCCGTTGTTTCATTTTCAGAAGCAGATGTCCAGGCCTTTCTTCCTAGTCTATCTTAGTCTAGGAGCTCTGCTGAAACTTGCTCAGCATCATAGCGACACGCAAGTCTCCACAGACAGGTGGCTGTGCTTGAGAAACATGGAATGTGAGAGTTCTAGCACTGAATCGCCAATGCCCAACATTAATATGCTTTTCAGTATTGTACTTGAGCTAATTTCTTGAGAAATTATGGAATATTTATTACGATCCAAGTATTTTGTCTAAGCTTGTTGGAGTTTGGTGTTGTTGTTAGGTGCCATCGAGTGGGTTCTCTCTCCTAGCGACCCTATGAACAACAGAACGGAACACTGCCTGGTCTTGCGCCATCCTCACAATCATTGCTATGCCTGAGCCCATTGTTGCAACCACTGTGTCAGCCCATCTCATGGAGGGTCTTCCTCTTTTTCACTGACCCTTTACCAACCATGGTGTCCTTCTCCAGGGACTAGTCCTTGCCGTTGTTTGCAGTTAAGAACCAACCATTACTAATGCATTGGGAAAACTTTTAAAAAGGCTAGTTGCTTAAAAAAAAAAAAAAGAAAAACAAAAACTGTCAAGTTGGTTGCAGACAAGAGAGTTGTGTAAGACTGGGGGACAGTAAAATCATTAGACAATTTCACATTCAGATTGTTTAATTTTTTCTTAATTTGCATTCCTCTTTAAAGAAATGTAGAGCCCTGGGTGGTGCAAATGGTTAATGTGCTTGGCTGCCAGCCAGCAGGTTGGAGATTCAAGTCCACCCTAAGAGATCTTAGAAAAAAGGCCTGGCAATCTACTTTAGAAAAATTAGCCATTGAAAACTATGGAGCACAGTTCCACTCTGCCACACATGGGGTTGTCATGAGTGGAATCGACTCGATGACAACTGTTTCCCCCCCCCCCCCAAAGAAATCCCAATGGAAAATCAACACCATGGCATTGTGGAGGTGGCATACACAAGTACAGCTGGACTCTAAACAGTGGACTTATACTCAAAGAAATGTCTTGGCTCATCATTAAGACATTGGCAGATGAATACATGTCAATAGGTTTTTAATTAAAATGTTAAAATTATTTGTGAATCACTTTTTTATGATTTTTAACTTTGAATCATGTTTTAATTAGCCAGCCTTGTGTCAGACCTGTGTATGCCAGGTAAAGAGACTTTCTTCTATGCTATTTGAGGCATCTGAGCTGGCAGGGTACCTCCAGGGACAAGCCTCCTCCTCATGTCCACCCAGTGGCCTCTCTGGGCCTCCTCCCCTCACACAGTTCTAGAGACTCGGCCCGCCTATCTCTTCAAACAAGGGCTTTTCAAAACTCAAAGATGTTCTTTCAAGTTTGATGCCTCTGGAAGCTTCAAGCAAAGCCTCTTTGGTTGGAAATCTCTCTCTGAAGTTATTGAGAATCCAGGTTTTCTCTAATCAGGGCACCATTTAGCATTGTAGACACAACTGTGGGTGTTATACTCACAGCCAATGAAAAAAAATCAACGGCCATTTTTCAACACTCACTGTCTTCTAACAGAATTTTTTCCTTATTTCCTCACTTCTTTTTCTTCTGTTGTTCTTTTTTATCCTCTCTCCTTTCCCACTTGCTTCCATTTTACCCTTTCTCCTTCAACTTTGTCGGTACCATCCCCTTTTCAGTCTCTTCAGCTGTCCTCATCCTACGTCCACACTCCCCTCAGAGTTCCATCGAGCCCGAGACCCTGATAAACAATGGAGCAGGAATTGCTTTCATCGAGCACAAGGGTGTAGTTTCAGAAATGATATTTCCGGCTGGTCTTTAATGAAGGGCAACAACCAATCAGTCATTTTCTCCTGCCAAACACTTGAGTGATATAGATCCCATGAGTACAACCATAAGAACGTTACGGAACACTACACGTGCTGCTTCTAAAATATTAACAGTGCCATCATGCAGTCATTTATGGGATCGGATAAGAAAAGATTTGGTTACAGGAAATTTTAAGACAAGATAATTTTTATCTCAACTTTTGATGAGAAAATAAATTACTGATGGTGAATTTCCAGTCATCAGGATAATTTTATTATGCCAATTTTAATTTACTTGTTTTTTAGGATTATTGTAGAAACTGAATGTCTTAAGGCTTAAAAATGTACAAATCACTAGAAATTCTAGAAAGCAACTAAACTTTCAGGGAAAATAAAACAATCGTTGACCTGTGGCTTTTTTTTCAATAATGTTTCTTACTCATATAACCAAACTAACCACGGCACCGACACCAGACAGGCACTCTGTCTGACCATTTACTAAATGATTGTAGATCATCTCTGAGATAGTGAAATTTGGTTATAGTTTTAAAATGTATTAAAAGTAAGGCACAAATAATGTCATTATTTTTTATTCTAGGTTTAAGCACAACAAAGCTAAATATGGCTCTGAAATTTATCTAATTTTTAACTAATTAAAACTGATTTATTATTCAGCTTTTATATAAGTGAGAATTTTTTTACTTTAGAAAAGAATATTTCCAAGGAGGGCAGAGCAAGATTGCAAAGTGAGTGGATGCTCCCAGTTACTCCCCCAGAAACTAACCCACTGAACAATGAATAAAACAAGCACAGACTGAGATCTCAGAACTCCAGATGACAGCTGAGGTGTTGGAAAGTTGAGTGCATCCAGAAGCAGGGGAAGGGAGAAGTAGGGACGGCACAGAAGCTGGGAGAACCTACCCGCTAACATCTGGAGCACTTTCTCATCACTGCCATTTTGGGATGGGGCTGAGCAACACCCCAAATAGAACACAGAAAGGGAGCTAATCTGAGGAAGCTGTAGCCTGATTTTTTAAGGCAGAGCAAATTGGCCAGGGAGGTTCATGGGCCATTCAATTGAGAGGAGGTGAAGGGAGACCATGACACTGCAAGAAAGTGCTGTTGAATCTCACTGAGGCCCAAGACAGGCACTAGGACTGGGAGGAACTGCAAGGGCAGTAGGGTAAGGGGAATACTTCAGACAGATGGGAAACACAGAGTGAAACACCTTGCTCCCTGCTGACAGTGGGATACCATGGCAGAGCCTGTGCAGGGGCACCTGTGAGGGAAAGGCATAGAGAGCTCCCACCTTCGCCACAGGAAAGTTGAGCCCTATTGCTTATGTCAGTGTCTGTGACCAGCTAAACTACCACCCCTGTGCATGCATATTGAATTCCAGAGATCAAGCATCCAGAACTCCTGAATCAGCACTGAAAATAACCTAAGGATAAGAATGACCTCCAGTGGTTCTCAGGAGGAGATACCAGGCCCACTGCTGCTGGGTTGATTCTGACTCCTAGAGACCTTGTGGGGCAGCATGGTGCTGCCCTGTGGGGCTTCCAGGGCTGTGAGCCTTTGCAGAGGCAGGCTGCCACAGCTTTCTCCCGCAGAGTGGCTGGTAGTGCAGGCCTCAGCCTTTCAGTTGGCAGCTGGGCTCTTGGCCACTGTGCCACCAGGGCTCCCAATCAGAAAAATTTCTCACAAAAACCAGAATACAAAATTTAAAGTTACAAAAAGATAACAAAATGGCCCAAGTTTAAAAAAAAAAAAAAAGTAAAACACACAAAATGACAGGATAAGAAGAACCAATCAAAAACAAAACACGGAAGAAGAGAAAATTTCTCCTGTAGAGGCCAGAATAATGGAATAAATTGAAAATTTTCAGACTGTGGTGCTAAATATGTTTAAAGAAGGCATAAAGCACACAGAAAACAAACTAGCATAAATCAGAAACAAAATGAGAGACTCAACAAGGAAGTCGAAAACAAACAGAGAACTACTGGAACTGAAGAATAAAGCAGCTGAATTAGGAAGAAGCAAGAGAAACCATCAACAATAGAGCTGAACAGACAGAAGATAGAATAAATGAACTAGAAGACAAACTAACTGAACTTACCAAGTCTCAGGAGAAATAAGAGAAAAGAACAAAGAAAAGCAAACAAACTCAAATGGATATGAGATTCAGTTAAGAAATCTATCATTAAAATTATTGGAATCCCAGAGCACCATGACAACAATAAAGGCATAAAAACAGTTTTCCAGGAGATAATTAGAATTTCTCAGGCCCCACCTGAACAGAGAACCAAGCCTGCAAATACAGGAAGCTACATGAACCCCAATTGGAAGAAACAAACAAGAAACAACTCTGTGCCATATCCTAATAAAATTCTTGAAAACCAAAGACAAGGACAGAATTCTGAAAGCAACCAGAGAAAAATACAATATAAAATACTGTGATTGTTAAGATTGTGTGTCAACTTGGCTGGGCCATAATTCTCAGTGTTTTGATAATTGTATAATGTTGTGATCACTTCCCTGTTGAAATTTGATATGTGATTACCCCCATGATGGAATCTGCGGAATGGTATCAGTGGGGGCAGGGCCTGTGGTGGCTCACTGCCTCCTCAGCCTTCATCTCTCTGCCCTCCACCACCTACTTCCTTCCTGCTCGCCTTGCCAAGGTTTTTGGCTTGCTCTGGATCCTGTGGCTGCCTCCTGTTCATCTGACCTCTGGTTCTTGGGTCTTGAGCTAGCAGCTTACTTGGCCAGTCTTGGGATTCGTTGATCTTCACCGTCTGTGAGCAAGAGTTCTGCTCCCCAACCTGCCAGTCTTGGCTTTGCCTGCCTCTGCAGCTACATGAACCAGGAGAAGCTTTGCGGTCTTGCCTATCGATCTTGGGTTCACCAGCCTCTGTGGCTCCGTGAATCTGGAGAGGCCTCTATCCTGATGCACGGACTTGGGACATTCCAACCTTTACAATCCCATGAGCTGTTTCCTTGATATAAATCTCTCTCTATATATATTTATATGCTTTACTAGTTTTGCATCTTTAGAGAACCCAGCCTAAGACACATGCCAAGGGTCTTTCATGAGAATCAGTGTGGATTTCTCCCCAGAAACTCTAGAGACTGGAAGACAATGGAGTGACATACATAAAATACTGAATGAAAACAATTGCCAACCAAGAATTCTTTACCCAGCAAAATTGACATTCAGAAATGAGGGGAAAGTAAAAACATTCCCAAACAAACAGAAGCTCTGGGAATTTGCCACTACCAGACCAGCTTTGCAAGTACTACTAAAGGGAGTACTCCAAATGGAAAGGCAAGAGCATTAAATAACTACTCCTATCTATACACAGGAATAAATAAACAATAAAGGAGAGAGAGAAAGAGATCTCTCCCCTCAAAAAAATGCAACAATGTGGGCAATCATAAGGACCAAGTATATGATGTTTTTGGGGAATAAACTCAATAATTAAATCCCACAAACACCACAACATCAAGTACAAAGTAAACTTATTGAACATAAATTGTATGTTAATGGAGACACACCAACAAAAATAGGAGAGGGAAGAGCATATCAGGAATAGGTTTATTATGTTAAGGTTGAAAAGAAGGAAGAAAGCAAAAGACTCATCAAAAAAAAGCAGCCAAAAAAAAAGAAAAAGAAAAATCAGAATAAAAAAACACAGAACACACAAAACACTCAAAAAACAAACAGCAAAATGAGTGAGGTAGGCACTTTGTTTTCAGTAAAAACCTTAAATGTAAATGGTCTAAATGCCCCATGCAAAAGGCAGAGAGTAGTAGAGTGGATTAAAAACAAAAAAACATGATCCATCCTTTTGCTGTCTACAAGAAACACACCTTAGATATAAGAACACAGACAAAATAAAAGAATGGAGAAAAATATTCTATGCAACCAGTAAAAAAGAGCAGGTGTGGCCATACTGATATCAGATAAAATAGATTTTAAATCAAAATCTAAGAGAGAAAGAGGGACATTATGTAATAATAAAAGGGTCAATCCAGCAAGAAGACTTAACAGTTACATATGCACCTAACAGTAGTGCCCCCAACGCATCTGTCAGTTTGTTGTACTGTGGGGCTTGTGTGTTGCTGTGATGCTGGAAGCTATGCCACCAGTATTCATATACTAGCAGGGTCACCCATGGTGGACAGATTTTAGCAGAGCTTCCGAACTAAGATGAGGAAGAAGGACCCGGTGGTCTACTTCTGAAATGAATTAGCCAGTGGAAACCTTATAAATAGCAATGGAACATTGTCTGATATAGTGCCCACCAGGAATTTGAGCCCCCCAGGTTGGAAAGCACTCAAAAGACGTCAAGGGAAGAGCTGCCTCCTCAAAATAGAGTCGACCTTAATGACGTGGATGGAGTCAAGCTTTCTGGACCTTCATTTGCTGATGTGGCATGACTCAAAATCAGAAGAAACAGCTGCAAACATCCATTAATAATAGGAATGTGGAATGTAGGAAGTGTGAAACTAGGAAAATTGAAAGTCATAAAAAATGAAATGGAATGCATAAACATCAATATCCTAGGCATTAGTGAGCTGAAATGGACTGGTGTTGGTTATTTTGAATCAGACAGTCATATAATCTACTATGCCAGGAATGACAACTTAAAGAGGAATGGCGTTTCATTCATCATCAAAAAGAACATTTCAAAATCTATCCTGAAGTACAACACTGTCAGTGATAGGATAATCTCCATATGCCTACAAGGAAGACAAGTTAATACGACTATTATTCAAATTTATGCACCAACCACTAATGCCAAAAATGAAGAAATTGAAGATTTTTACCAACTTCTACAATCTGAAATTGATTGAACATGCAATCAGGATGCATTGATAATTATTGATGAATGGAATGTGAAAGTTGGAAACAAAGAAGGATCGGTAGTTGGAAAATATGACCTTGGTGATAGAAACTATGTCAGAGATCTCATGATAAAATTTTGCAAGACCAAGAACTTCTTCATTGCAGATATCTTTTTTTCACCAACATAAACGTCCACTATACATGTGGACCTCACCAGATGGAACACACAGGAATCAAATTGACTATATCTGTGGAAAGAGATGATGAAAAAGCTCGATATTGTCCGTCAGAACAAGGCCAGGGGCTGATTGTGGAACAGACCATCAATTGCTCCTATGCACATTCAAGTAGAAACTGAAGAAAATTAGAACAAGTTGATAAGTGCTAAAGTATGACCTTGAGTATATCCCACCTGAATTTAGAGACCATCTCAAGAATAGATTTGACGCGTTGAACACTAATGACCAAAGACCAGACAAGTTGTGTAATGACATCAAGGACATCATACATGAAGAAAGCAAGAGGTGATTAAAAAGACAAGAAAGAAAGAAAAGACCAAAATGGATGTCAGAAGAGACTCTGAAACTTGCTCTTGAATATCGAATAGCTAAAACAAAAGGAAGAAATGAAGAAGTAAAAGAGTTGAATGGAAGACTTCAAAGGGCGGCTCGAGAAGACACAGTTCAGTATTACAATGACATGTGCAAAGACCTGGAGATGGAAAACCAAAAGGGAAGAACGTGCTTGGCATTTCTCAAGCTGAAGGAAGTGAAGAAGAAATTCAAGCCTCCAGTTGTACTATTGAAGGATTCTATGGGGAAAATATTAAATGATGCAGGAAGCATCGAAAGAAGATGGAAGGAATACACAGTCACTAGACCAAAAAGAATTGGTCAACGTTTGACCATTTCAGGAGGTAGCATATGATCAAGAACTGATGGTTCTGAAGGAAGAAGTCCAAGCTGCACTGAAGGCAATGGCAAAACACAAGGCTCCAGGAACTGACAGAATACCAATCGAGATGTTTCAACAAACAGATGTAGCACTGGAAGTGCTTACTTGTCTATGCCAAGAAATTTGGAAAACAGCTACCTGGCCAACCGACCGGTTGAGATCCATGTTTATGCCTATTCCCAAGAAAGGTGATCCTACCAAATGTGGAAATTATCAAACAATATCATTAATGTCACACGCAAGTAAAATTTTGCTGAAAATCATTCAAAAGCCACTGCAGCAGAATATCAACAGGGAACTGCCAGAAATTCAAGCCAGATTCAGAAGAGTGCTTGGAACCAGGGATATCATTGCTGATGTCAGATGGATCACGTCTGAAAGCAGAGACTATCAGAAAGAGGTTTACTTGTGTTTTATTGACTATGCCAAGGCATTCGACTGTGTAGATCATAACAAATTATGGATAGCATTGTGAAGAATGGGAATTCCAAAACACTTTAATTGTGCTCATGAGGAACCTGTACATAGATTGAGGCAGTCGTTCAAACATAACAACGGGAAACTTCATGGTTTAAACGCAGGAAATGTGTGTGTCAGGGTTGTATTCTTTCACCATACCTATTCAATCTGTATGCTGAGCAGATAATCTGAGAAGCTGGACTATATGAAGAAGAATGGGGTATCAGGATTGGGGGAAGACTTATTAACAACCTGCAAAAAACAGATGACACAACCTTGTGTGCTGAAAGTGAAGAGAACTTGAAGCATTTAATGATGAAGAGCAATCCAGCCTTCAGTATGGATTACACTTCAACATAAAGAAAACAAAAACCCTCACAACTGGACCAACAAGCAACATCATGATAAATGGGGAAAAGATTGACGTTGTCAAGGATTTCATTTTGCTTGGATCCACAGTCAACACCCATGGAAGTGGCAGTCAAGAAATTAAGTGATGCATTGCATTGGGCAAATCTGCTGCAAAAGACCTCTTTAAAGTGTTGAAAAGCAAAGATGTCACCTTGAAGACTAAGGTGTGCCTGACCCAAGCCATGATGTTTTCAGTTGCCTCATATGCATGGGAGAGCTGGAGGATGAATAAGGGAGATTGAAGAAGAATGGATGGCTTTGAATTGTGGTGTTGGCGAAGAATATTGAATATACCATGGACTGCCAAAAGAGTGAACAAATCTGTCTTGGAAGAAGTACAACCAGAATGCTCCTTAGAAGCTAGGACAGCGAGACTACATCTCACATACTTTGGACGAGTTATCAGGAGGGATCAGTCCCTGGAGTAGGACATCATGCTTGGTAAAGTAGAGGGTCATCGAAAAAGAGGAAGACCCTTGACAAAATAGATTGACACAGTGGCTGCAAGCATGGGCTTAAGCATAACAATGACTGTGAGGATGGCGCAGGACAGGGCTGTGTTTCCTTCTGTCATACATAGGATTGCTATGAGTCAGAACTGACTTGATGGCACCTAACAACAACAAAGAGTACTCCAAAAAAGAAAGCAATACCATTTACAGTAGCCACCAAATGGATAAAATACCTAGGAATTAGCCTAACCGGGGACATGGAAGACATATACAATGAAAATTATAAAACACTAATACAAGAGGCTAAAAGAGACCTACAAAAATGGAAGGACAGCCGGTGCTCATGGATTGGAAGACTTAATATAGCAAAATGTCAATTTTACCTAAAGCGATCTACAGATAAAATGCAATCCCAATACAAATCCCAAAAACATTTTTTACTGAAATGGAAAAACTAATGACCACCTTTATATAGAAAGGACAGAAACCCCAAATAGCCAAAGCAATATCGACACAAAAGAACAAAGCAGAAGACCTGACACTCCTCGATATCAAAACATACTATACATCCACTGTAATCAAAACAACCTGGTATTGGTTCAACGATAGACACACAGACCAGTGGGATAGAACTGAGAGCTCAGAATTTAAATTCAGCCATCTGTGGACAACTTATTTTCAACAAGGGGTCAAAGTCCATTCATTGGGCAGAAACAGTCTCTTTAATAAATGGTGCTGGCAAAACTGGATATCCACCTGCAGAAAAATGAATCAGGATCCATACCTCACACCATACACAAAAACTAACTCAAAATGGTTCAAAGACCTAGCCAGAAGCTTCTATGCCCACAGCATATAAATAATATTTTCCATATACGCTTAATATTCAGTGTTGATAAAACTCATGACCCCTTCCCACAGCTCTAGAGGGGCAGCCTTACTTGCCACTGCCTTGGCCACAGCTGATTGGGCAACCTGGTCCTAGCTGGGCCAATCATGTTCCCCAGTAAAAGAATTCAAAGTTAGAATCCAGAGACAAAGCCAGCTGTAGGAAGCCAAGGTGGAACGTCATATTGCTTAGGAGCTGAGGTTGCTCTTTGGAAGCATGTACAAGTACCTCAGAAGTTAGAGAAGAGAGAGAGAAATGAGGCAAATGGACAGAAAGAAGCATAGACAAAAACTCACAGGATACCCAAGACCAGAAATGTGTGTGTGGAGAGAGAGGGGGAGATTGAGAGCCAGAGATCAGCACTCTGGTGAATTTCCGGTTCTCTTGAGTCACAGCATCACTTCCTGCGTTTATTAACAGCCTATTAACAAGCTGCTTTGAATGGGTTTCTGTTCCCATTCAGTAATGATAGCTGACATTTACTATTTGGCAGTATTCTAAATCTTCACATCTTCACATATATGAATTCATTTAGTCATCAAAACAACTCTCTGAGGCAGACATTATATTATCCCCAATATGCACATAAGGAAACAGAGAAGTTAGCTAACTTGCCCCAATTCACAGAGCTCACTAGTGGCAAAACCAGGATATGAACTCAGAGAGACTGAGTCCAGAGACTGCCCTTGTAACCCTTATGCTGCCTCTTACAAGCAGACTGTAAACATAGCTAGCACTAAATTACCACCAGATAATCCCAGGAAGTATTGGCACTTTGTGTCTGAATGACACCCTTCTCAGCTAAGTTAGTACGTAAACCATTTTTAGTCTCTTATTTCCATAAACGATTGGCTTTTCTGGCTAGTGTTAAAATTAACCAACCTATTTTGAAAATTGTCCATAGTCATAGAATATATACCTGAAAGGAATGCCAGAGATACTGAACACATAACATCTCATTTCTGAACACACACCAGCACACACACACGCACACACACATACGCACACGTATTTAGCACTCTTGTGCATTTTAATAGCAGCTTGATTTAATCTAACTCCTTGTATGTTTTTATCAAACATTTTTTAAGCCCTGCTGTGCGCTAAATCTTGGAGATGAGAGAGATCTAAGACAAAACTGGTTTCTGTTCTGGGGGAGTTCCTACTTTTATTGGGAGATTGTAACAAGATGAGTAAAATGATTAGGGCAAGTGACTGTCACAGGGGCGTGAAGGAGCAAGAGACAGCTGGGAAGACTTCCTGAAGGAGTAGGCCTGGGTTTAGAAGGCAGTGTGGGACTCATGAGGAGTGGAGGGGAGACATGTGGGCCTGCTAGGTGGGGGTGAGCAGGACAGAAGGAAAGCGCTGGATGGTACGCATCAGGAACAGTGAACAGGTCAGTTTGTCTGGAGCGGAAGGTTCCTGGGGAAGAGGATGGGACAAAAGGCTGGTGGAATGAGCAGATGGAAGCCCAGCTCTGGAGAGCCTTCAACTCCAGGCTAAGCAGCTTGAACTTGACCAGTGTTTTCCAAAATGCTTCTGAGAGCAAACACCAGGGCTTCCCTTTTCAGGGGAAAGGGTTGGAGGTAGAGTGGGTCCAGGTGGACAGAGACCGGGGTGTCCCACTTAGGTTTATATGCTCTTCAAGTTTATAGATAACGTTTCCTTTAAAAGAAGGTTTCTTGTGCTAAAATAAAAGTGAAAAGCCAGTACCACAGTCAGTGAAAAGACATGAAGTAAAACCCATCCAGGGATGGGGAACTGACCTTCCAAGCCAGGTACCAGAAGGAGGGCGGCCAGGTGGTTTTCTAGACTATTTCCTGTTCTCTCAAGTCTTCACAACCTATACTTGACTGTTTGTACCAATGGACTTGATGTTTCAAAGCAGCAGACAGTCCAGAAGTCACTTGTATTTGGCTTTATACTGTACTGCAGATTTACGTTCCTGTGTTTGCTTAGTCTAATGTTGACATTAATTTGCACTCCCTGAGCTGACATGGGCTGGGCAGTTAGAGGGAGAGGGAGAAGAAGAAATGAAGGGAGAAGGGCTATTGTCCAGGGAAGCTGCCTCAGGATTTGGAATTTGTGATATGTCATTTGCTCTGTGGACAACGCCCTCACAGGTCAATACAATCAACTGTGGCATGGCCAGCTGACCAGAATCATTTGATAAGCAGTGGTGAGTCTGCTCAAAATAAATGTATTTCCAAGTGGATCCCTGTAAAATTCATGAGTGAGAGGGTTGTATTGCTTGCCTCTGTCCTGCATGTGCTTGTTTCTCGTGACTGTCTTTATCTTCCTCAGTAAAGATAAACACCTAATAATGTTTTTGGTTAGAGGAAGCCTTAGGCAACATTGCCGAGTAAGCAAAAATTTGCCTTCATAGAAGTGAATCATGAGCTCAGTCTAGCCCATAGAAGGTGTGAGATCAAACCATGGAGCACATCAGATAGCACATCATTTTAACAGGGACTTCTGAGTACAAACTCTCAACTCAGAAAGTGCCTCCAAGGGTGGTGACTTCAGGTACTGTGTGTCCGTGGGAGGTCCGGGGGATGGAAGACTGGTTTACCCCTTGGATTATATCACATAGGCAGCAGCATATTCTATTTGAACATAAAGCTGTTTATGTATTTTCAGCTACAACAGTAGCTAAACGGAAACAAGTCTCATTTTGTGAAGCCTCTGCTATTGTTCAATTTTGTCACAGTTTTTTTTTTTTTTTTTTTTTTTTTGTTGCTGGGTGCTGTCAAGTTGATTCTGACTCCTGGTGACCCTGTAGGACAGAGTAGAACTGCCCCGTAGTGTTTCCAAGGCTGTAATCTTTTTTCTTAATGCAGATACGTATGTGTCTTTGGGTTTCTTGTCTTGCAAGATTATCATGCATTCATGTAAGTCACTGGCTCTTTTTCCTGCTTTTCTGATTTGCAAAAAATAATTTTATTGATTTTTTCTCCAGCAGGTGGAAATCATAACAGCATCATGCAATGCAGAAAGGAGTTGCCAGGCATCCATTTTCAGTGTGAAAAAAACCAAACACGCCTTCCTTTTAAATGTCTGCAGCATGTGATAAATTAGATAACTGTCCAACCAGCTCTAAATGAACTCCTACAACGTACAAAAATTATACCCTCCTTTTCCTCTTCTGTCTCTTGTTGTAACTTTCATTAACAATGGCACAGTCTTCAAAAATGCAGTTTTAGACCTCGGTCAGGCTAACTGTGAAACGAGCAAATGCGGTTAGAATTCCTTCTCCACTCCCAGTTATGGCTTCCAATCTGACTTCCATTGACACAAGGATTCTTGTAATCCGTTTTTGATGTCCTTAGAGTAAAAATTATGTACCACAAGTATTGGGTGCTTCAAAAAAGTGGACTCTTCGCAGGTATGAGACTGTAATTAAACTTTAACCCCTTACTTCCCCAAAACAAGTCAGCCACGCAATTCGATATGAGAAAATTAGATCAGAATTTTGGAATACTACCCCTCCCAGCACCAAGTGCAACAATGGGTTTAGGAACACTTAAAAATATTTATCAGCCTGCTGCTGTGTGAAGGCTGGAGGATGGTTTCCTAGGGTTACAGAGGTTATTCATACAAAAAAAAAAAAAAAAAAAAAGTGTTGAATGGCCTCTTCTGAAAGGCCTATAGCTGATTTCAGGACTCACAGAGCCTCAGAATTCTACCTGGAAGGACTGAAGAATATTTTGGTATCCAAGGTGTGGTGTCCAGGGCATGGCTTCCAAGAGGTCATTGAGAGTGACCCCTGGCAACTTGGGGCACGTCCTGTTGATATGGACGTGTGTGCCCAATACTTTTAGAAATGCTAAGGATGCTGGAAAAGACTAACCCCTCACCATACCATGTAATGAAATTCCGTAGGCCGTAACCCGGGTATCCCCTGGTCTGCCTGGTGGTCATACCGGCTGCCTTTGGTCAAACTGGGAAATGGCAGAGTTTGCCTTTGACCCCTATTTATTTCCTATACTGTTTCCCCTTCTCAGATGTCCTTATTTGACACTGCGGTCAAGAGATCCTGGCACGGGTATCTCTTCCATCCAAAATAGGAATCCACTAGATTTGGATCTTGAGAGATTCTTGTACTTCTATAGCTCTTTATAAAAATAATTTTCACATTCCTTATCTCATTTGCTTCCCACAGCAACCCTATCAACAAGGCAAGGCAGAATGTTTATATTTTCTGAGGAGCAAAACAGGTCACCCACGTGGTGGAGTGGAAAATAGAACTCAGAACATTCCACTTTCAGCTTAGCGTTCTTTCCACCAAATTGGAATTCAAAACTTCTCTGCCAAGTGTCTCTTTTTTCAGTGGGCTCTGCTAAGTGATTGGTTAATTAATACATTAAAACAAATTGAGTTAAATTCTCACTGGGTCATCTTAGCTTAAAAATAACCCCTTGCCGTGAGTGTTATCCTTTACAGATAATATTTAAATGTCAATCATGGAGTATGATGCCATACTTAAGAGAATCCGATGAGGTGGGGATTTCAGGAGCCATGAGTTGTTTAGGAGATGGAAGAGGGTATTTTCAAGCAGAAATCTTGAGTTGATTAATTCATAAGTCAACATGGAATAAGTTCTTACCTGGTGCCACGCACTGGCATTATCATCGGAAACAAGCAGACGTGATTTCTATCCTTATAGACCTTACAGCCCAGGTGGCTAGTTTCTATTCACAAAATAGATATGTTTTGTCTCTATCAAGGGTAAGAGTTCCCGAGTGGCACAAATGGTTGCACTCAACTACTAGCCGAAAGGTTGGCGGTTCGAACCCACCCAGAGGCGCCTTGGAAGACAGGCCTGGTGATCTGTTTCTGAAAGGTCACAGCCTTGAAAACCCTGTTAAGTGCAGTTCAGCTCTGCACACATCAGGTCACCATGAGTCAGAATCGACTCCTCGGCAACTAACAATACCAACAACAGTATTAAGGGTACTTCTGATATGAAGACCCAGATGAAATTATTTTTATGTATCTTGGCCATGACAGAGGAAAAGGAGGAGAAAATATAGAAAGTAAAACTTTATTCCAAAAGGTTGCAAACTATTTTTGAGCTACTATTCTTTTCAACAAAATTTTCTATCATTTGGATGGACTGGAGGGCAGGGAAGGTAAGGGAGACTGGTGGAGGCCAGCAGCGAAGTCCTTGGGCAGAGGGAGGAGACTGCACTTTTCCTTTCATTCATGGCCTCAGAAAGGAGGACACAGTGCTTAACTAGAAGGTGTTGATGGTGTTGAGGGGCTTGACTGTGAGACCAACCAGCTCCTGCCCTGTGGTCCATCTGTACAGCTGGTCTACTGTTTTTGGATCCCTGCTTTAGCTGTCTGCTTTCACTGTGCACTATAGGCTTGAAGGTTAGTGGAGAGGCACCATTGAGAGGGATGAGGCTGAGGATGAACTTGAGGCTACTGGGAACTGAGGAAGCTTCTCCCAAGTTTCCCAGAAGGGCCTTTAAAACGGAACCCCTGAAGAGCAGAGCCTGTCCTCCTATAAGTTTTGCAAGTGACTTACAAAATTATTAGTGAAGAATGGTTTTAAAAAACTTTTCTTAGTTATGTTAGTAATGTAAATTTATATATTAAAAATTCATATATAAAAACATTACTATTTAGATGCCACAATCACTATGAAGTGATCCTGGGAATGGTTTTGTTGGTTGAGGCAAATTAGACTTTGGCTTCACAAGATCATCATATTCTGAGCAGGCGTGTAAGTGACTGGCTCCTGTCACTCACTGCAGTGTGTGTTTGTTATTTCGTCTGTGACATTAGTAGTAGAGCACTCTGCATGTCCACCCACCCACCCCCAATTGTTGCATGATATAGTTTATTTTTAATACTCGTGATGGGCATTGGTCTAAGAGTTTGATTTGTCTTAATGGAATATTCCACATCATTTATTCCCATTGGTTATTACTCTTAAAATATTTTGAAAATATATGTTTAAAAAAAAACCCAAAGCTTAGTTTAACATACAGTCAATAGTTATAGTTGAAAATAGTAGAAATTACTATTCCATGGGAATTGTCTCACTGCCAAGTTGGCCAAACTCTTTCAATGATGATGATGATGATTATGGTATAATGTCTACCATTTATTTTAGCACGTTATCTGAAGGTCACTGTGGCACGGTACTGATGTATTTTCATGTATTATTTCAGTTAATTCCCATTTTGACTCTATACGGGAGGTACTATTGTTATCCCTATCTTATATGAGGAACCCAAGGCTCAGATAGTTAAATAATTTGCCAGTAACTTGCCAAAGAACATGTAATTTGGAAAAACATGTTGAAGCTGAACCCTGAAGCTCATGTTTTGAACCACACTATAAACCAAACCAAACCTGTTGCCGTTGAGTCGATTCCCCATGGGACAAAGCAGAACTTCCCCATAGGGTTTCCAAGGAGCGGCTGGTGGATTTGAATTGCCAGCCTTTTGGTTAGCAGCCTTAGCTCTTTAACCACTGCACCTTCAGGACTCCCAACTTTAGCTGCAGCAATTTCCAGAATAAAAATGAGGAGTAAAGAGGAGCAGTTGAGGGCTTTGAGTTTGTTCCCCCAGCCCCCTTTGGAGTCGCTGACTCCAGCTTAGATTTCTTGGGCCAATTTAGTTCTTTAACTTGAGGATTATGTTTGGGATCAGATTCTGGGGGTTCACCAGAGGCAGTGCTATGAGAGGGAGGGAAGAAACCTGAGGAGTTTACTGGTCTTCAAACCTTCTTCCTGGCTGGTTTAGGGAGAGTGGGGTATGAAAACCAAACCTGATTTGTGACTCATTCGACTTCAGGCCTCAGCAACTCAGCACTCAGGTTTAAAGCTTACAAGTAGCTTGTTTTTCACTGATTTCTAGAACTGACCGACTGAATACATTCTGGCCATTCGGACCTAGAAAGAAGGTTATTTTCTCTCAGTGAGTGAGTGGTTATTAACATTGTAGGTGCACAGATATCTTTGATCAACTGATAAAAGCTGTGATCTTCCTACTCAGCAAAAGATGCACAAACACTCCTGAATAAATTTATTATTTATAATTTTAAAGGGTTCAGAGACCTCCTACTTCCACTGAGGGATCAAGGAACCTAAGTTTGAAAGAAATCTTCAGATATGTTCAGTGTTGCAGATTAATTTTTTTTTTTAGTATTTTATGAAGATTGTAAAGTAAATTAGAAAGGAAAAAAGGACCCCAAAGAATTTACAGAAAACTACTGGAACTAATAGAAGATTTCAGCAAAGTATCAGGATACAAGATAAACATACAAAAATCAGTTGGATTCCTCTACACCAACAAAAAGAACTTTGAAGAGGAAATCACCAAATCAATACCATTTACAGTAGCCCACAGGAAGATAAAATACTTAGGAATAAATCTAACCAGAGACGTAAAAGACCTATACAATGAAAACTACAAGACACTACTGCAAGGAACCAAAAGAGACCTGCATAAGTGGAAAAATGTACCTTGCTCATGGATAGGAAGACTCAACATAGTGAAAATGTCAATTCTACCCAAAGCGCTCTACAGATACAATGCAATCCCGATCCAAATTCCAACGGCTTTTTTTTATGCGATGGAGAAACAAATCACCAACTTCATATGGAAAGGGAAGAGGCCCCGGATAAATAAAGCACTACTCAAGAAGAAGAACAAAGTGGGAGGCCTCACACTACCTGATTTTTGAAACTATCATACCGCCACGGTAGTCAAAACAGCTTGGTACTGGTACAACAACAGAGACACAGACCAATGGAACAGAATTGAGAATCCAGACATAAATTCATCCACCTACGAGCAGCTGATATTTGACAAAAGCCCAAAGTCTGTTAATTGGGGAAAAGACAGTCTATTCAACAAATGGTGCTAGCATAACTGGATATCCATCTGCAAAAAACTGAAACAAGACCCATACCCCACACCATGCACAAAAACTAACTCAAAATGGATCAAAGACCTAAATATAAAATCGAAAATGATAAAGATCATGGAAGAAAAAAATAGGGACAACGCTAGGAGCCCTAATACATGGCATAAACACAATACAAACCGTAAGTAACAATGTACAAGCACCAGAAGAGAGACTAGATAACTGGGAGCTCCTAAAGATCAAACACTTATGCTCATCCAAAGACTTCACCAAAAGAGTAAAAAGACAACCTAAAGATTGGGAAAAAATTTTTGGCTATGACAAATCCGATCAGCGTTTTAATCTCTAAAATCTACAAGATACTGCAAAACCTCAACAACGAAAAGACAAATAACCCAATTAAAAAATGGGCAAAGGATATGAACAGGCACTTCACTAAAGAAGACATTCAGGTGGCTAACGGACACATGAAGAAATGCTCACGATCATTAGCCGTTAGAGAAATGCAGATCAAAACTACAGTGAGATACCATCTCACCCCAACAAGGCTAGCATTAATCCAGAAAACACAAAATAATAAATTCTGGAGAGGTTATGGAGAGACTGGAACACTTATACACTGTTGGTGGGAATGTAAAATGGTACAACCACTTTGGAAGTTGATTTGGCGCTTCCTTAAAAAGCTAGAAATAGAAGTACCATACAATCCAGCAATCCCGCTCCTTGGAATATATCCTGGAGAATCAAGAGCCATCACACAAATAGATATATGCGTACCCACGTTCACTGCAACATTGTTCACCATAGCAGAAAGATGGAAACAACCTAGGTGTTCATCAACGGACAAATGGATAAACAGATTAGGGTATATTCACACAGTGGAATACTATGCAATGATAAAGAACAATGATGAAGGCGTGAAACATAAGATGGAGGAATCTGGAGGGCATTATGCTGAATGAATTTAGTCAGTCACAGAAGGACAAATATTGTATAAAACCACTATTATAAGAACTCAAGAAAAGGTTTAAACACAGAAGAAAACAGTCTTTGATGGTCACAAGGGTGGGGAGGGAGGGTGAGGGTTATTCACTAACTAGATAGTAAATAAGAATTATCTTAGGTGAAGGGAAGGACAGCACACACCACAGGGGAAGTCAGCACAACTGGACTAAACCAAAGCTAAGAAGTTTCCTGAATACAACCAAACCCTTTGAGGGACAGAGTAGCAGGGGTAGGGTCTGGGGCCCATGCTTTCAGGAGACATCTAGGTCAACTGCCATAACAAAGCTTATTAAGAAAATGTTCTGCATCCTACTTTGGTGAGTGGCGTCTGGGGTCTTAAAAGCCTGCTAGCGGCCATCTAAGATGCATCAATTGGTCCCAACCACCTGGAGTAAAGGAGAATGACACAAAGACACAAGGAAAGTATTAGCCCAAGAGATAGAAAGGGCCACATAAACCAGAGACTTCATCAGCCTGACCAGAAGTACTGGATGGTGCCCGGCTACCACCAATGACTGCCCTGACAGGGAACACAACAGAGAGTCCCTGATGGAGTGGGGGAAGGGTGGGATGCAGAACTCAAATTCTAGTAAAAAGACCAGACTTAATGATCTGACTGAGACTGGAGGAACCCCAGAAACTATGGCCCCTGGACTCTCTGTCAACCCAGAACTAAAACAATTCCCAAGGCCAACTCTTCAGACAAAGATTGGACTGGACTGTGGGATATAAAATGAGACTCGTGAAGAGTGTGCTTCTTAGCTCAAGTAGGTACTTGAGATTAAATGGGCAGCTTCAGTCCGGAGGTGAGATGGGAAGGCAGAGAGGGTTAGGAGCTGGTTGAATGGACACAGGAAATCAGGAGTGGAAAGGAGGAGTGTGCTGTCACAGTGTGGGGAGAGCAATTAGGGTCACATAACTATGTATAAATTTTTGTATGAGAAACTAACTTGAATTGTAAATTTACTTAAACTACAACAATAAAAATTAAAAAAAGGAAGGAAGAAAGGAAAGATGGAAGGAAGGAATAAAAGAAAGGGAAGGGAATGGAAAGCAAGGCAAGGCAAGGGTCATAACCAGACAGTATGAGAGCACCCCTCTTTTTCCAGGTAGAATCCTATCCTATGTAAATAACTTTCGAAGTACTAGTTTAATTGGGACAGTTGTAAAGACTAGAAGAAACACTAATAATTTAATTTTTGGCCAGTTTGCTGTTTTGAAATCAGAGTGCAGCCAGTGAACTTTTAAGAAGCATTTTGTGTATACTTTTTAACAGATTAGAAGTAAGTAGAAGATCTTCAGAGGATGAAAAGCCAGGCATCCCTCCTGACTCTCACCTGATGCTGTCCACACCATGTCCCGCTCCTTGCTCTTCCCTCTCTTCATTTTAGCTTGACCTCATGACGGCCAGATTTGAGAATACCTTAGCTGAGGTCACGTGCTGCAGCTCTTCTTTGCTGCTGCGGGCAAGGGAAGTGGCAGGTGACCTCAGCTCCTCAAATACCCTGGTGAATGGTGGCAGCCTGGTCCCCAAGCCTCAGCTGTGGGCCCCTCCTCAGCCCTCTCTTAAAGCTCCAGTTAATAAAAAGGAGCAGCGAAGTCACCTGTCATTTTCATATCTTCTGTGTTAGCTTCCCATGCCCAGCTGATTGAGGTGCGGTGTTTTCCTTAGTCGTCCTCCGAGGCGTGGTTATATTTAAACAACTTTCCACGCTCTGCTTACGTGTGTGGAAAGCTTTGCCTCCTTTTCTGTCTAAGGTGGTAATTTAGCGATTAGCCAATTCTTTTCAAAAAATTCTGTAGATCAGATCTAAACTTCATGTTTAAAGTCATTATTCTCAGAAATTAGTAGGTGAACATATGTGGACAATGTTTAGTCTCACTAATAATTAAAAACCGCACTGTCGAGCCATCAGGTACGATTCACACCTCCTATGAAATTGGTCGACACCTCTGTCTCTATATTGTAAATCTGTATCTCTCTGCCCATATACATGTATGTATAGATCTATGACTTATAGACTTGTAGACTAAGTCTGTATGTATGTGTCTACTACAGGATGTATAGACACTTGGCTACATGAGACCCTGTCTGTATCCCCAGACAGTCCATTAGAACCTGTCATGGTTTGAATTATGTCCCCCAAGAAGTGTGTGTATCAGTTTGACTGGGCCATGATTCCCAGAATTGTGTGGTTGGCCTCCATTTTGTGATTTTAATTTTATGTTAAAGAGGATTAGGGTGGGATTGTAACATCACCTTTACCCAGGTCACATCCCTGATTCAGTGTAAAGGGAGTTTCCCTGGGGTGTGGCCTGCACCACCTTTTATCTCTCAAGAAATAAAAGGAAAGGGAAGCAAGCAGAGAATGGAGGACCTCATACCATCAAGAAAGCAGTGCCGGGAGCAGAGCGCGTCCTTTGGGCCTGGGGCCCCTGCCCAGAGAAGATCCTAGTCCGGGGGAACATTGATGAGAAGGCTGACAGAGGGAGAAAGACTTTCCCTGGAGTTGGTGCCCTGAATTTGGACTTGTAGCCTACTGGACTGTGAGAGAATAAATGTCTCTTTGTTAAAGCCGCCCACTTGCGGTATTTCTATAAGAGTAGCACTAGATGACTAAGGCACAACCAAACCCAAAGCTGTTACTGTGGAGTTGATTCCAACTCACAGTGACCCTGTAGGGCAGAGTAGAACTGCCCCATAGGGTTCCCAAGGAGCGGCTGGTAGACTGGAACTGCCAACCTTTTGGTTAGCAGCCAAGCACTTACCCCCTGTGCCACCAGGGCTCTTCCGTTAGGACACTGCTTCTCAAACTCTAGTCCGTATGAGTATCACCTGGAGCGCTTGTTAAACAGATTCCTTGGTCTTCCTAGGGATTCTGTTTCCATGGGTCTGAGGTGGGGCCTGAGGATTTTCACTTCCAACAAGCCCCTAGGTGATGCCAATGTTACAGGGTCAAGGCCCACACTTTGATAAGCACGGCTTTAGACTGGTGGTTTCCAACCTTGGATGCACGTTAGAATCACTGGAGGGGAATTTAGAAAATGCTAATGCCTTTGCTCTATTCCCGGACAAATAACCAGAGCTTCTGGGACTGTGTTTCAAGCATGGAGGCGGGAGGGCTTAGAAGCTCCGCGGATGATTCTAATGTGCAGCTAAAGTTGGGAGCCTTTTCGTTTAAACCAGTGGTTCTCAAACTTGAGCAGGCATCAGAATCACCTGGAGGGCTTGTTAAAGCAGATTGCTAGGCCTCACACCCAGAATTTCTGATTATTAGTTCTGTGCCTGGCACAGAGCTTGCTTGTCTAACAAGTTCCCAGGTGATGGGCAGCTGCTGGTCCAGGGACTATTGAGAGCTGCTGCTTTAAAGCTTAGACTCTCGTGATCTGTGAAGGCACACTGGATCATAACACTTAGCTGCGTCGCTGCACATTGCCACATTTGGGGAAAATATTGCAGCAATATAAAGAATCATAAAAACTCTCATGCCTGCTGACCTAGTAATTCCACTTTGGGGAAATCTATCCTAAGAAAATAAGCTAGATACGGAAAACAACTATATGCCTGATGTTCACTAACCTGATTTTTATAATGATCAAAATACTACATAGCTGAAAATGTTCCTGTGTAGGTGACTGGTGCATTAAATCATGGTACTTCCCCGTAATGGAATAGTCATTAACAATGATAGCTGTGAAAGTTAGCCACATTGACAAGTTTCTGTGATTTCAATCTAAATAAAAAAAGGTATAACTACTATGATTACAACCAGGAAAAAGAAGTATACATAGAAAAAAAATACCAGAAGGATATAAAACAAAACAACAGATAACATGTTAAGATGATTGAATTACGTTTTTTAGTTTTTATTTTTTCTCATTTCCAAATTTTCTGTGACTGGAGTTTACCAATTTCTATCACTCAAATTGTAACTACACTGTATATATATAAAACGTATATACATATACACATATGATATCAAATTACATTAAATCTATGAAATCTGGACCTGTGTGAGGTGGAAACCTGTCGGAGAATGAAAACTCAAACATTTTCCACTAATAGAGAGGAATATAGAAAGTGGTAAGACTGTCAAGGGTGGAAAACTTACGAGACCCAGAAAAACAAGGCAGTCCTGGCAATTTCCGGCTCTCGCAGGTGTCACTGAACTTGTTACCACTTCTTGATGTGCTAATGTGGCTGTATCTTGGTTTAAAGTAAAACTTTGGAAGAATTCTGCCTTTGCCTGCAGATCCTAATTGTGACTTCTGAGCGCCAGCTCCTGTTCTCTCTCCTGCAGCTCCTGCTAAGAGATTTTGTGAGTGATGTTAATTACCTCCGAGGTGACACAGAAGATGCTCAGCAGTTAGGCAGGGAGCTGCCAGAGCGAGATGGGAGAGCATGCTGATGTTTCCTTTTCATAATGAACGATTCAGCATGCTAATGAAGGTCATCTCTGTTCAGTGCGCCTGCAATATCAAAAGGATTTGTAAGAAACTCCAATTATTCTCTTTGGTTCTGTGTTGGTTCAGCAGAGGACTTGAGAGTTATTCTATGTCACCATGAAAGATAATATGTAACAGATCAAATCCCACGACTGGGAGTTTTGTTTCAGAAGATGGCTCAGTATAATTAAAGCATATCTAAGACGTGGATGGCCCAAGGCAACCTTGCTTTGTAAACCCTGTTAAGATGAGATTCTTTGTCATACACAACCTCTGCAGTTTTGACCACTGCATCCCAAGGACCAGACTCTGGGCAGTCCTTGAATTCCACACACAGCTAAAACTGGTGAAAATGTGTATATTCCGCATTTGGTCCTTATGCATTCTTTAATGCCAGGTTCTTTTTTCTTTTTAATTTTACCAAGCATTTTTATAGTTTCTTTTCTAAGCTATTGACATTAATATAGTTTTCAGAAACGAGATGTTCTTGTAACTCAGTTTAGATGGTTTTAATTTCTTTAACCACAATATTTATTTTTGGACAGTATATTTTCTATTTACAATAGAAACATATTTAGATTTAAAAACAAGTTTTACCCATTTCTTAGCCTATCATTGTTTCTATTACCCAGCTCTTACCTTCCAGAAAACTTTCTCCTCTTGCTGAAGTACATCCCTTCATGGTAGTTCTTTCAGAGAAGATCTGTGGGTACTAATTCTCTACTGGGTGTCATTGAGTCAGTTCTGACCAGTGCTTCAAACCGGTTCGTTCCAGTTCGAACCCCTGCTGAGAATTTGCATTTCTGCTCCAGATATACTGAATCAGAATCTACATTTTAACAAGATCCCTGGGTGATTCTTATGCAAAATAAATTTTGAGAACCACTGCTGGGCTAGTGGTTCTCAGAATTGGTCCCTGGGAACTTATTAGAAATGCAATGATTCTGACTCACGGTGAGTCTTTAGCTCATTCGGGTAGTGGATTCTAGATCGTCCCTCTGTGCTTTGAAGATATTGTCCATTGTCTTTTGCATCTCTTGTTGCTGGTGAGAAGATTGACACCAAGTCATTGTTAGTCCTTTATAGGTTATTTTCCTTCCTATTTTGCGATTTTACTGTAGTGCATATAGATGTGGATTTAATTTTATTTATTCTGCTTGTACCATGTTTTTTTTTTTTTTTTTTTAATTTAAAGACATGTTTTTCTCAAATTCTGGAAAATTCTTAGTGATTATCCCTTTCTATTAGACATATAGAAGATGTATTAGACATATCTGGAAACTTTTCAATAAATCCTTCATTGATCTAATTCTCTTTCATAATTTTCATCTATTTATATTTCTCTGATCCATTCTCTTGAGATTTTCTCAGTTCTAACTTCTAATTCATGAATTATTTTCTTTCTTTCTTTCCAATCTGCTCATCTACTTAGGTTTTTCTTAATTCCAATGACCATATTTTCCATTTCTAAAATTTCTAATTCTTTTTTATATCTGCCAGTTCTAGTTTTAGATTATCTTGTTTTTGTTTAATAACCTCCTATTCTTGTTTTACGTATACTGTGTTTTCCTTGATCTCTTTAAGGATTTACAAAGTAATTTTCTTATTGCTCTGGTATTTCTCTCCCCTGGAGTGGAAAGCCTCCTCTGGGTTTTAGTTTTGCTTGGTAGTGGTAGTAGCATCAGAACCTGTCTGACTTCGGGGGGATAATGACCATGATCAGCCCAAAGTTGATTCCCATGAGGTGAGGTCACACGCACCTCCGCCCTCCAACCATTTTACAAATTCTGACACCAGCTGTCCTCCCCACAGCACTCTGTTTCTCCTCTGGTTCGAGAATCCATTGCAGTGGCCACAAAGAACTCACAGATCATCCTTACAGTTAAGTGGTTTATTAAGGAAGTAATAGGGTACAACTTGGGATCAGGATCAAGAGGCTCCAACTCAGGATCAGGATCAGAAAGTATGTAGGCAAAGTCTCCCTTCTTCAGTGTAGGACAGCCTCCTCTCAGCCTTGTAAGCAAGCAGGCCCTTCTCTCTGCCATGTAAGCTCCCTCTTAGCCCCCTGAGGATAGGCCTTCTCTTAGCTCCCTCAGGACAGGCTCCTCTCAGCCTTGTCAGGACAGGCTTCTCTTGGCCCTGCCATCTGTCACCACCAACTCTGCTGCAGGGCCTCTTCTGGGCCCGTTGCCACGGGCTCTGCCAGTGGGCCCCTTCCGGGTCACTGTCTTCAGTGTTACAACGTTTGACCCGTGTTGCAGCTCTTTTAGGAGGTTCCTTGCTTCCATTCTCTGCTTCTTTTCTCTCTTGCCTTTTCTTCCTTCTCCTTCTGTCTGCTTCCTGTCTGAAAAATCTCTGTGGGGCTGGCTGCATATATACACAAACTCCTTGTCAATTTCAAGGCACAGCCCTCCTACCAGGGCCACGAACTGATCAATCCCTTCTCAGTAGACCACAGACACTTCATTTGCATATCAGGCTATAGTAACTTCATTTGCATAGTATATTAACCAATCCCTACAAGATGCATATCAATCACAGGGCAGGCTGCAGCCCAGAGCCGGATGAAAGATATCAAACTAAGTTGTTTACAGCTTACCCAGGAAATGTAACAAACCCTCTGGGGTAGAAAACTAGGGCAAAAGTAGCTCCTCAGCTCTTAGAGGGAATATCTCTTAAGCTGTTTTTCTAAAGAACCAAGGCAAAAAGCTACATAAAGGAACTCATTTCACTGCAACCTATATTTCATGGTTAAAGATAGCTTAAAAATGATTCTTTACTTAAAAAAAAAAAAAGGAAATATTTCCAATGTATAGACAAAGACATATTTCCACCCCCTGAAATAACAAATGTCAAATAACAAATGTTAAAATAACAAAATGTTAAAGTTTTTCATAAATATTTCATATTTTTAGAGTTGTAAATTATGAAAAAACCCAAACCCATTGTGTTGAGTCAGTTTCAACTGTTGGCAACCATGGATATAGTTAAAAAATACACTTTTTATTTATCCTCAATTTTATTCTCCTTCCTCATAAGGGATGACCTCAGTCTTAAAATTACAAGTTTTTATTCCATATATATATATACATATATATATATTTTATATATATATATATATCACATAGGAATGTATCCATGAATAATATTTAATATTGTTTGATATTTCTCAAAATTTACAAAAATAGTATCATATTGTGTGTGTTATTTTGCAATGTCCCTGTCTTCATTATCTAGTGCCCTTGTAACAGAAATAGCACAAGTGAGTGGCTTTAACAAACAGAAATTTATTATCTCAAAGGTTAGGAGGTTTGAAATCCAAATTTAGGGTGCCAGCTCTAGGGAAAGGCTTTTTCTCTCTGTTGGCTCTGGGGAAGATCCTTGTCTTTTTTCACTATCTATTTCTTGGTTCCTTGGTGATCTTCATGTGGCATGGCATCTGTCTTCCCCGATCTCTGCTTGCTTGCTTGTTTAATCTCTCTTATATCTCAAAAGAGATTGATTTAAGACACACCCTACACTAATACTGTCCCATTAACATAACAAAGAAAACCCATTCCCAAATGGAATTATAACCACAGGTATAGGGGTTAGGATTTACAACACATATTTTTGGGGACACAATTCAATCCATAACATCCCTTTTTTATCTTAGCCATGTTTTTAAGATCTAAGTTGATTTGTATAACTTGTACATATTCACCATATATAGCTCTGGGAATCTCTCAAGAGAATATACTCAAAGTAGAATTGCTGGATCCTAAGCCGTGTAAATTGTCAACTTTGCCACATATTCCTAAGTTGCTCTTAAGGTGGTTGTACCAAGTTATACTACCCCCCACCAGCAGTGTATGAGATTTCCCATTTCTCAACATTGTCATTAATAATTTTATTTCCAGTGTTACTTTTTGATCAATTTTGTTGAGGTATAGTTTACATACAATAAAGTTCACCTATTTTAATGTACAATCCAGTAAATTTTAACAAATGTTCCACAGTCATTTAACCCTCACCACAGTTAAGATACACAATATTTCAATAACCTCAGAAAGTTTCCTTGTGTGCCCTTTTAGTCGATTGCTTTCCCACCCTTGGCCCTTAGCAACCACTGGTCTGCTTTCCATTGTTCGAGTTTTCCTTTCTTTAGAATTTCACTTAGCATAGTGCTTTGGAGGTTTGTTCAGGTTGTTGCATGTATTAGTGTTTCCTGCTTTCTGTTGCTGAGTAGTATTTCATAGATATGTATATTCTACAATGTGCTTATCCATTCACACATTTATGGCATTTGGGTTGTTTCAAGTTTGGGCTGTTATTGGAATATTCTAGGTCTTTGTGTGGACTAAGATACCTAGAAGTAGAATTGCTGGGTTGTAAAGTAAGTGTATTTGTAACTGTATAATAAACTGCCAAAATACTCTCCAAAGTCGCTGTACCATCTTGCATTCCTGTCGTTGGTGTATAAGAGTTCTAGTTGCTTCACATCTTTTTCAACACTTGGTTTTGTCAGTCTTCTTAATTTTAGGCATTTTAGTGGGTGACTGTTTCCCTAATGACTAATAATGCTGAGCATCTTTTCATGTGCTTATTTTCCATCCATATAAGGTTTTTGTGAACTATCTGTTCAAGTCATATGCTCATTTTTAATCAAATTGCTAGTCTTGGTATTTAGTTGTAAGATTCTTTATATATTCTGGGTAAAAGGCATCAAGATATATATTTTGCTAATATTCTCTCCCGTATTTTGGCTTACCTTTTTATTTCTTCATAGTGCCTTTTAAAGAGCTAAGGTTGCTTTTAATTTTTCAATTTAAATTCTAAATTATTTTTATTTTGACTGTTTTTATTTGTATTGTCTGTTTTTGATTTTTTAAAATACTTTTTGTTTTAAAATGGATATATCTGTTTTTAAGAGAATACTAGTATAGAATGAATGAGTGAAAAAACAACATTCAATTAGTAAATATCTAACTTAACTACACTTATGAATGGTATATGTTTATTTAAAGTAATAGTAGATTTTGAAATGCCCCATGGATCTTGGAAATAAAACTAAAATTTAGCTGTTTCCAGCAAGTTTTATTTTCTTTATTGAGCAGTGTTGTTCAGTAGGAATATACTAAAAGACACATATGTAATTACATATCTACCTTTAAGTGTCCTAGTAGCTACATTAAAATATTAAAAGAAACAGGTGAAGTTCATTTTAGTAATGTATTTTATTTAACCCAATGTATCCAAAATACTACCATTTAAACATATAATCAATATAAAAATTACTAATGGGATATTTTACATTCTTTCTTTTATACGCTGCTTCAGTTTAAAATTTTAAAATGTGGCACTAGCCACATTTCAAGTGCTCGATAGCCACATGTCACTAACGTTTACTGTATTGGCCTGCACAGTTGTAGAGAAAAGGCAAACTTTTTCGATTGAATAGTCTCCTACAGAGTACACAATATTGTGTAAAACGATAAAATATGTGATATTCAACTTTGTAGCTGGGAGAATATCAAAAAGTAATTTCAGCTTTGAAGGTTTCCTGGAAACCCCATTGATTAGCTTTTGTAAAGCTCTATTTCTTCGTTTCATTGCTGGCAAATGGATGTAGGCCTCAGAGGATCCTGTTAGTGATGGTAATACTATTACCAGTAAGCAGAAAACAGCGGGGCTTTGGCTTAGAAAGTCCACGTTCAGTTTTCCCCCTCCAAAAAAAGACACTAATAGTTTAGCAATGTTGTTGTTTGATGACCCGTATAAGCAGGGCTCCTTCTGAATTGTCTTCATTAGTTTAATTATTACAACATTTCAGCATTATGTAAGAATTCGAATGTACCTACTTTTTTTTCCCTCCGCCTGTTCAACAATCCACATACAAAAATTTACCAGGTTTATTAAATCATTAATAGGCGTAAATTTACACCTACTAGAATGGCTTCTCCCTGGTTGCATAGTGGTTAAAGCGCTTGGCTGCTACCTGAAAGGTTGGTGGTTTGAACCCACCAGCCGCTCTGTGGGAGAAAGATGTGACAGTCTGCTTTTGTAAAGATTACAGCCTTGGAAACCTTATGGAGCAGTTCTACTTTGTCCTGTAGAGTTGCTATGAGTCAGAATCAACTCAATGGCAATGAGTTTTTTATGGGAGAACAGCTTCTTAAAAAAAACAACAGATAATACCATGTGCTATCAAGAATGTGGAGCAACTAGAACTCTCATACGTTGCTGGTGGGAATGGAAAATGGTATATTCACTCTGGAAAACAGTTCAGTGTTTCTTGTAAAGCTGAACATGCTTACCATAGGACCCAGCAAACTCACTCTCAGGTATTAACTCAAGTGAAATTAAAACTTATGTTCACACAGATCAGAGGTTGCCAGGAACTGGAAGTAGGGGGAAGGCATTGACTATGAAGGCACACGGGAGTTTTTCTGAAGTGACAGAGTTCTTCTTTATCTTGATTGCAGTGGTAGTTATATAACTGTAGGCATTTGCCAAAACTTAGCTGTATACTAAAAACGATGGCTATTGCTGTGTATGTTGTTACTCAGTGATAAAAAGAAAAGCTAAAATATGTATTGGGTAACTATTAAATGCTAAAACCAAAAAGAGGGCCAGGGTAAGAGACTATAAAGATGGTTATAATACTGTTTATACAAGTAATGGGATTTGACCTGGAAATGAATATTGCCTCTTGTAATGGATTGAATTGTGTCCTCCAAAAATATGTGTCCACTTGGCTAGGCCATGTTTCCCCATATTGTGTGATTGTCCACCATTTTGTCATCTGATGCGATTTTCCTATGTGTTGTAAATTCTACCTCTATGATGTTAATGAGAGGATTAGAGGCAGTTATGTTAATGAGGCAGGACTCATTCTACAAGATTAGTTTGTGTCTTAAATCAATCTCTTTTGAGATATAAAAGAGAGAAGCGAGCAGAGAGACAGGGGAACTTCAATACCACCAAGCAAGAAGAGCCAGGAGTGCACATCCTTTAGACCCAGAATCCCTGTGCTGAAAAGCTCCTAGACCAGGGGAAGACTGATGACAAGGGCCGTATTATGACAAATGTTTTTTCTTTGTTCATATTTCAGTCCAGTGTTTGTCCAGTATCTCTCCTGCAAGAGATAACTCAGGGCTTCAAGCTTCTTCCGTCTTTTATACTGTCATCATGCACGTAAGAGCTAGTGTGGAAGATCACGTAGGGCATGTCATCGCCAGCCCTGAAAGTAGCATGTATCATGTCCGCTCACATTCTGTTGGCAGTCCCGTCACATGGCCCCAAGCTAGCTGCAAAGGAGGCTGGGAAGTGTAGTCTGCCTGCATATCCAGGAAGAGAAAACTAAGGATTTCATGAACATATCCTTTCTCTTGTTACACTAACTGCTTATTGTAAATCTCCATGTTAAAGTCTAATTGGCATGATAGAAGTTTTTATTCTGATCCTCTCAGTCTGTTGTTCTCCCAGTCATCCATGTTTGTAAATGATACTACTGTTACCCAGTTTCTTAATCAAAATATCTAACATAGTCCTTGCTTTCTTCTTAATCTCTGAATCCATAGTCACATGCCATCAGCCCTACATCTAAAATATTTCTCAAATCCATCTACTTGCTATCATCCTTGCTCCTGTCCAATTCAAGCCTTCACCATTTCCTGCCCAGACAACTGCAGTAGTTTCCTGCTTTCTGTCTTGCTTCTCTACCATCCAGAATCCCACACAGCAGCCAGAAAGGTCCTTGTAAATCCAAAATCAGGCCATGTCCCACCATTGCTTAAAATTCTTCCATGGTTTTCCATTAAACTTAAAATACAAACTCTTTACCATGGTCTCCAATACTTCATTCATCCCTAATTCCCTCTCCAACTTCATCATCCATCATTCTCTTGCTAGCTCGTTAGACTCAGGCCACTCTTGCCTACTTCCTATACTCAAACAAGACACACTTGTTTCTTCTTGGGCCTTTTGTATTTGCTTTTCGCTCCACCAGGAACACTTGCCTTCCTATCATTTGGGTCTCAGCTTAAACATCAGCTTTTCAGAGGAGCCTGCCCTGATAGCTCGTTCTAACGTAGTCCCGGGATCATTTTCTTTTTCTTGACATTTTATTATAAATCCCTCTGTGTCTGAGATTGACTCACGTAGGTATTTATTTGCTTGTTTATCGTCGATGTCTGTCCCTTCTTCCATGAGAACGTAAAAGCTTCAGAAGAGCAGGACCTTTTTTTGTTTTCTTTTTCAGTGTTCTTTTATTGTATTTTATTTTGCTTTAGAAGAAGGTTTACAGAACAAAGTAGTTTCTCATTAAACAATTAGTACATATATTGTTTTGTGACATTGGTTGCCAGCCCCATGACATGCCAACACCCTCCCCTTCTCGACCTTGGGTTCCCCATGACTAGCTTTCTGAAGAGCAGGCCCTTTTTGTTTAACTGTTTTTTTCCCAAAGCCTAGAATAGTGTCAGAAACTTTGGAGACTCTCAGCATATATCCACAGAGTGAATAAATAACATCTGTAATTACTTGGAGCCCTGGTGGCACAGTAGTTAAGAGCTTGGCTGCCAGCCAAAAGGTCAGCAGTTCGAATTCACTAGCTGCTCCTTGGAAAACCTATGGGGCAGTTCTAGTCTGTCCTACAGGGTCACTATGAGTTGGAATCAGTGTAGCAGCAATGGTTTGGGTAATTATTTTTGCACATTTGCTTCCCCCTACCCCCTGGTAACCACCAATGAACACTGGTCTCTTTGTATATATCTATTGTTGTCTTCTTATAAAAGAGGGATCATACAATATTTGTCCTAATGTGCTTGACTTATTTCACTAAGCATCATGCCCTCCAGGTCCATCCATGTTATGTTTCATGGACTCATCAGTGTTCTTTATGGTTGTATAGTGTTCCATTGTATGTATGTACCACAATTTGCTTATCCATTCATCTGCTGATGAGCACTTTGGTTGTTTCCATTTATTTGCTATTGTGAATAAAGCTGCAATGAACATAGGTGTGCATATGCCTGCTCATGTCACTACTCTTAGGTCTCTTGGGTATATACCTAGAAGTGGGATTGCTGGATCATAGGGTAATTCTTCTATTTCTGATTTTTTGAGGAAGTGCCATACAATTTTCCATAGTGGTTGTACCATTTTACAGTCCCACCAGCAATGGCTAAGAATTCCAGTCTCCCCACATCCTCACCAACGTTTGTTGTTATCTGTTTTTTTTTTTTCATCAGTACCATTTTAGCCAGGATAAGATGGTATCTCATTGTAGTTTTGATTTGCATCTCTCTAATGGCTAATGCTTGTGGGCATCATTTCATGTGTTTGTTGGCTGCTTGTATGTCCTCTTTGTTAAAGGTTCTTTCATGTCCTTTGCCCATTTTATTGGGTCATTTGTCTATTTGTTGTTGTGTGGTTGAAGTTTTCTGTTAATTTTAGAGATTAGACCTTTATTGGTATGTTGTTTGTGAAGATTTTTTCACAGTCTGTAGGTTGTCTTTTTACTCTTTTGATAAGTCTTTTGATAAACATAAGTTTTTAATTTTTATGAATTCCCATTTATCCATTTTGTCTTCTGTTCATGAATTTGTTATGTTTGATATGCTATTTTTAAAAAACATTAGGTCCCATAGTTTCCTACCAGGAATTTTATGGTTTTAGACTTAACATTTAGGTCTTTGATCCATTTTGAGTTAGTTTTTGTGTATGGTATGCGGTATGGATCCTGTTTCATTTTTCTACAAGTGGATATCCAGTTTTGCCAGCACCATTTATTAAAGAGACTGTGTCTGCCCATTGAATGGACGTTGACTCCTTGTTGAAAATAAGTTATCCATAGATGGCTGGATTTATTTCTGATTTCTTAATTCTATTCCACTGGTCTATGTGTCTATGGGGCCCTGGTGGTGCAGTGGTTAAAAGCTCGGCTGCTAACCAGAAGGTCCGCAGTTCAAATACATCAGCCACTCCTTGAAAACCTATGGGCAGTTGGAATTGACTCAACGGCAGCAAGTTTGGTTTCTTTTTTTTTAAAGTGCCTGTAGTTGATTAGATTATGTAGTTTTGATTGCAGTGGCTGTATAGTGCGCTTTCGTATCAGGGAGTATGAGGCCTCCTGCTTTGTTCTTCTTCTTCAGTATTGCTTTGGCTATTTGGAGTTTCTTTCCTACCATATAACATAGGTGATTAGTTTTATCCATTTCTGTAAAGAATGTTGTTGGGATTGCACTGTATCTGTAGATCACTTTAGGTAGTGTTGACATTTTCACTATATTAAGTCTTCCAGTCCATGAGCACAAAATGTTCTTCCACTTATGTAGGACTCTTATAGTCCCTTGTAGTAGTGTTCTGTAGTTTTCGTTGTATAATCTTTTATGTCCCTGGCTAGGTTAATTCCTAGGTATCTTATTATTTGGGGGGCTATTGTAAATGGTATTGTTTTATTCATTTCTTTTTCAGACTAGTCCTTGTTAGTGCAAAGGAACCCAACTGATTTTTGGGTGTTGATCTTGTATCCTGCCACACTGCTGAATTCTTCTGTTAGTTCCAGCTACATCCCATGGTTCTTGACAGATGAGTCCATCTTTTTATTTACTTTTTAGCTCAGGTGCCCAGCATAGTGCCTGGTACCTATTAAGAACTTACAGCAAATATTTTGAATGAATTTTAAGACTAATCTGATATATTGATCCAGGCTCTATTGCAGAGAACTGACTCTAGCTAATTTAAATAGAAGGGAATTTATTATAGGGTAGTAAATGATTTACTGAATTCAGAAAGGCTGAAAATACAGACTCTGGGTTGAGTTTGCAAGAACATTTCCAAAAGTTCTACTGCATAATCATGCAACCAAATGAACTATTGCTTTTTCTATGACAGGAAGTTACTTGTTGAATTTACAAGCTTCCACTTCAGCTGCTGGTTTCAAAATCATGGCCTCATCACCAAAATCAGAAAGCAGCTAAGATCAGGAAACTGCTTTGATCTCAAACACTGTACTCCTACTATTGTCAGCTCCAGAGCCACACCAGACATGTTATAATCCACAATAGAACAATGGATGCCCTGAATTGTGACTCTTGGGACTAAGAAAACTAGTAATTGGATACTGAGACCTCTGCTAGTACAGTCACAGAAAAACCAGACCCCTCCACAACCATGCTTACTAGCGGAAGCAACATAAACAAGCCTTTCCTTCCTTTCGTTTTCCATATCTCACAGGAGTATATTCTGATTGATGGAATCTAAATCACATTTGAAATCCAGGCTTCAAAGAAGTCTTAGAAATGTGGTTTGTAGCTTTCCAGCCTATATAGTACAGGAGGGCATTCTAGAAAAAGGTTGGAAACAGGGCTTTGAACCGGTTCCAACCTGTTCAGTCATGGCTGATGAAGCAAAATTGGAACAGACCAGAATTTTAAAAAATTTGGGTGAAACAGAACAAAAACTGGAATGGAAAAATTATGCATCAAAGCCCTGGAACGGGAGACTCAGAAAAGGTGTAGTAAGCCCTTTCAGGAGCCTGATGTGGGAGATTGGATTATTGCCAGGACTATGAGAACGACACACGTTCAAAGTGGCACAGTTCACTGCCATCTTTGAGCAGGGCGCCACTGTTTCTGACTCTGCTGGTCAAGAGATTTGGTTGCTAAGCAACATGCACACTGCCCTTGTTTTCTAACAGGAAGACTAATTTTCTAGCAGGGCTTCAACCCGCAATTTTTCCCGTTCTGGTTATCGTTTCGGTTCACCCACATTTAAAAAATTCAGGTCAATTCAGGTTGCGCTTCGTCAGCCATGAATGAATCGGGCAGAACGAGTTCGAAGCCCTGGTTGGAAAGGATCTTGAGTACCAATTGATTATATTCACAACATCAGTGGTTGCTAGTCAGTGTATTAGTTATTTATTGCTGTATAACAAATTTTCCCAAAACTTAGCAATTTAAAACAACAAACATTTGTTACATTACAACAAATATTGTCAGGGTCAGGAATTCAGGAATGTCATCCAGATGGTTCTGACTCAGTGTCTCTGAAAAGATGGTGGTCAAGATGTTAGTTGGGGCTACAGTCATCTGAAGGCTTGACTGGGGCTGGAGGATCTGCTTCCAAGATGGCTCACTCACATGGCTATTTGTAGGAGGCTTCAGTTCCACACCCTCATATGGGCATCTCCATAGAGCTGCTTGATTGTCCTCACAACATGGTAGCTGACTTCCCCAGAGCACATGTCCTGAGAGAACCAAGCCTTTTAAGAACTAGTCTTGAAAGTCTCACTGTCACTTTTGTTATAGTCTGTTCTTCAGAAGCGAGTCACTAAGTCCGGTCCATTCTCAAAGGGAGGTAAGTTAGTCTCCACCTTTTGAAGATAAGAGTATCACAAAATTTGTGGATGTATTTTAAAATGACCGCTGTTATTTTTGCCAAGCAAAGGTTGACAGTGAGGATGGTAGAAAGGAAACAATGCTATAGTGAAAGGTGACTCCGTGAAGGCTGAATTTTTGGGATCTGCAGTAGATCTGATGGATTTAGGTCCCATGAAGTAATTGTATCCATCACCTGTATGTCAGTTTGTTGTATTGTGATGGTTTGCATGTTGCTATGATTTTGGGAGCTATGTCACCAGTATTTCAAATACCAGCAGGGTCACCTATGGTGGACAGGTTTCAGTGGAGCTTTTAGACTAACACTAAGAAGAAAGGCCTGACAATCTACTTCCAAAAATTAGCCAGTGAAAACCGTATGGATTACAGAATATTGTCTGAGATTGCAACTTGCTTACTTTGGACACATCATCAGGAGAGACCGATTGCTGGAGAAGAACATCATATTTGGTAAAGTGGAGGGCCAGCAAAGGAGAGGGAAACCTTCAATGGGATGTATTAACACAATGGCTGCAGTAATGGACTCAGACATACCAACAGTCATGAAGATGGTGCAGGACTGGGTAGCATTTCTTTCTGTTATACATGGTGTTGCCATGAGTTGGAGCCAACTTGATGGCAAGTGATGACAACAAGTAATTACGTATCCCCAGCACCTAGCACTGTGTAAACACTATGGCACTTGGTAGACACTGGGAATTGAATGAATAAAGGAAGAAAAGGGAGGAAGGAAGGAAAGAAGGGAGGAAGTAGAGGAAGGGAGGGAGGGAGGAGGGAGGAGGGAGGAGGGATTGATTGAATAAATGAACAATGGCTGGATGAATGAATCCCAAGTTGAACCTCAAACCTTAATTAAACTAATCCTTCAAATATGGTGACTCAAATGGCCAGTCTGTTTGCATTTGAGTCTGTGAGTTGCTTTTTTTTTTTTTTAATTGTACTTTAGATGAAGATTTACAGAGCAAACTAGTTTCTCTAAACAATTAATTCACATATTGTTTTGTGACATTGGTTGCCAAGACCATAACATGTCAACATTCTCCCCTTCTAGACCTTGGGTTCCCCATTACCAGCTTTCCTGCCCCTTCCTGCCTTCTTGTCCTTGCCCCTGGGCTGGTGTGCCCATTCAGTCTCGTTTTGTTTTATGGACCCGTCTAATCTTTGACTGAAGGGTGAACCTCAGGAGTGACTTCATTACTGAGCTAAAAGTGTATCCAGGGGCTGTACTCTCAGGGTTTCTCCAGCCTCTGTAAGACCAGTAAGTCTGGTCTTTTTCTTCTTTTTTTTGTGGATTAGAATTTTGTTCTACATTTTTCTCCAGCTCTATCCAGGACCCAGCTATTGTGATCCCTGTCAGAGCAGTCCGTGGTGGTCGCTGGGCACCAACTAGTTGTGCTGGACTCAGTCTGGTGGAGGCTGTGGTAGTTGTAGTCCATGAGTCCTATGGACTGATCTTTTCCTTGTGCCTTTGGTTCTCTTCATTCTCCCTTGCTCCAGATGGGCTGAGACCAATGGAGCATCTTAGACGGCAGCTCACAAGCTTTTAAGACCCCCGATGCTACTGTGAGTTGATTTTTTTTAACAATAAGACAACTCAACATTTCAGAATAGCTCACAAAACCTAAACATTGTGGAAGGCCAAGTTGAAACCCTCATGCATCTATTGTTTAGGATCTGTAATCAGCAAATAGAAGATACAGTCAAGAGCAGGTCAACAGCCCCACAGGCTCCAGATATTATTGAGGAGACAGCTATTGCTTTTGAGCAGCAGAAAATGTGCTCACCCTTTCGGCTCAGCAAGTTCAGATGGGAGGAAAGTGACTGTTACTGTTCTATCTTACTTTTTTTCTACAGCCTGAATCACTTGCTGTTTTTGAAAAATTGCTTCCTGTCTAGCAAGATGCAGTCAATGACAGAGCAGCAGATTTCTCACTCATCAATCTGAATGAGCAGGTCTAAACCTGCACAGCACTTTGGAATGTGCTGGTGGTGAGAGACAACGGAACGTCAGATTGGTCATCTCTGAAGGCTTTCTTGAATCACACGGCTAGTTTTCTGAAGCGTCAAATTAAGCCTCAGGGTGAGAACATTCCTTTGCTCATGGAAAGAGTTATGAGAAATCCATTGAGGTCCCCTTTAAAATCTTAGTATTGGGATCCATTCTTGTGACTTGCCTCAAAGTTTCTGTTTTGAAGACACTGGATTAGACTGTTGTTATCGCAGAATTTTTTTTTAATATAGATAATTTTACTTTACAATTAAATAAAGGCATTTTGTAGCAATTTATTTTACTCAAGATATATTTATTGAGCTCTTATTAGACACTTGCTAGTGCGCTAAGCCCTGGGGATAAAGGACGAACAAGAGAGATTGGTACCTGCCTCCACGGCTGGTCTAGTTTTTATTCCTGACTGAAAACTCAATACCAAGCTCAAATAAAGTCTTGACCTTTTGACTTTGACAACCTTGGTATTGCTCAGAGATGAAAGATAACTTGCGTTTGATAGACTCTTTGGAAAGAAAAAAGAGAGGCCTGTTGCCTAATAGTCCCTGGATGGTGCAAATGGTTAATGTGCTCAGCTGCTATCTGAAAGGTGGGAAGTTTGATTCCACCAAGAGGTCCCTCAGGAAAAAGTCCTGGCAATGTAATTCCAAAAAATCAGCCATTGAAATCCCTATGGAGCACAGTTCTATGCTGACACACATGGGGTCATTATGAGTCGGAACCGACTCAGTGGCAACTCGTTATTTGCCTAATAACCTCATTTTTCTTGTTTCTGTTTTCAGACTTGTAAGCAAGCATGGTGAAAGTGAGATTATGTGTGTCCCTTTAAATGACCACAGTGTTGCCACAAGGACAGGGGACTTCAGTGCGGCCAGAGCTGCTTCTGGGTGTAGGCTTCCCTGCTCAGTCAGGTGGCCAAGGCAATACTGTGAATGTGTAAATACATACGATTGGGTGGATTTCTTCATGTTGCAAGTGGCAGAAACCCTAAGCCACACTGTCCTCAGGAGCAGCCACAGTCAGAGAAGCTCAGTCATTGGTGCCAAGATCCATCTCCCAGCTTGGCTTCCTTTGGATGTGAGCTGTGTATCACAGCGTCTCTCCATCTAGTTCTCCTCATGGTAGCAAGATTACTGCAGCATCTGAAGCCTCATATTCTCACACCCCGATCCAGGAGTCGAGTAACAGCCTTTCTTTCCTAAGGCTTCAGCAAGCAGCTCCTGGAATCTCACTGCTCTGATTGCTCACCCACCCAGTTTTTAACCAATCCCTGTGGCCAGGGGGTGGGGGGTGGTATGCTGATTGGTTTACATCAATCAGAGCTCTTCACCAGAGCTGAGCCTAGGATCAATCTCACCCAAGCTTCAAGGCTGAGGTCAAGGGAAGGGTGATTTCTTAAAGGAAATGAGGGCAGCATTGGGAGAAGGAGGGATTATGGATGCTGAACTGTAAACCACTAGGGACCTCCACCATGGCATTGGTGTTCTCGACCTTCCTGTTTATCCTCCTTTTCGCTCCTAAATCCCCCTCCTTCTCTTTGACTTAAAGTCTAGTGTACCTTTACCCAATCAATGCTCATAGGAGGAGATAAGGAAAATATTTGTTAGATAGCTGAATTAATAAAAGCTGACTTTTATATTCTCAGTTCATCTTAATGGTTTTAGAAATTCTCGTGCTAGAAGGATTTACTCTTAAACTGGGATCTGATTTAAGCCAGAGGGAATGGTGCTCTGAGCATGAAATTACAGGTTTCAGTTGGGGGGTAGTGGTGGTATGAGCTTGGCGGAGAAGGACTATGTTTTTTGTTTTTTTGTTTTTTTTTTGAGTTTCAAGATGTTGGGATTTTATTTATTTTTTCCTCTTTTTTTTTTTTTTTATTGATGTAATTAAATGAAGTTTACATTTCAAGTTAGTCTCCTATACAGAATTAGTTTTTTTTAACATACATTGTTATGAGACCCCAACCGCTTACCCCATTCTGTGACAGCACACTCCTCTCCTCCGCCCCTGATTCCCCATGAACATTCAACCAGCTCCTAACTCTCTCTACCTTCCCCTCTCACCTCTGGACAGAAGCCACCCCTTTGGTCTCTTATATCTACTTGTCTAAGAGGCACATTCTTCACGAGTATCACTTTTATGTCCTACAGTCCAGTCCAATCCCTGTCTGAAGAGTTGGCCTCGGAAATTGTTTTAGTTCTGGGGTGATGGAGAGACCGGGGCCATGCCTTCTGGGGCACCTCCAGTCTTAGTCAGACCATTACGTCTGGTCTTCTTACTAGTATTTGAGTTCTGCATCCCATCATTCTACTGCTCCATCAGGGACCCTCTGTTGTGTTCCCTGTCAGGATGTTCATTGGTGGTAATCCGGCACTGTCTAGTTCTTCTGGTCGCAGGCTGATGAAGTCTCTGGTTTATGTGTCCCATTCTGTCTCTTTGGCCAATACTTTCCTTGTGTCTTTGGTGTTCTTCATTCTCCTTTACTCCAAGTGGTTGGGACCAATTGATGCATCTTAGATGGCTGCTTGCAAGCTTTTAAGACCCCAGACGCCACTTACCAAAGTAGGATGCAGAACATTTTCTTAATAAGGTTTGTTATGCCAATTGACATAGATGTTCCCTAAAAGCATGGTCCCCAGACCCCGCATCCCTGCTACTTTGTCTCTCTTAAGTATTTGATTGTATTGAGGAAACTTCTTAGCTTTGGTTTAGTCCAGTTGTGCTGGATTCCCCTGGAGTGTGTGCTGTCCTTCCCTTCACCTAAGATCATTCTTGTCTGCTATCTAATTAGTGAATAACCCTCACCCTCCTTCCCCACCCCTGTAAATATCAAAGAATGTTTTATCCTGTGTTTAAACCTTTTCTTGAGTTCTTATAATAGTGGTCTTACACAGTATTTGTCCTTCTGTGTCTGACTAAATTCACTCAGCATAATGCCCTCCAGATTCCTCCATGTTATAAGATGTTTCACAGCTTCATCATTGTTCTTTATCGTTGCATAGTATTCCACTGTGTGAATATACCCTAATCTGTTTATCCATTCGTCCGTTGATGAGCACCTAGATTGTTTCCATCTTTCTGCTATGGTGAACAGTGCTGCACTGAACATGGGTATGCATATATCTATTCATGTGGTGGCTCTTAATTCTCCAGGATATATTCCAAGGAGCGGGATTGCCGGATTGTATGGTGCTTCTATTTCTAGCTTTTTAAGGAAGCGCCAAATTGATTTCCAAAGTGGTTGTACCATTTTACATTCCCACCAACAGTGTATAAGTGTTCCAGTCTCTCCACAACCTCTCCAGCATTTGTTATTTTGTGTTTTCTGGATTAATGCTAGCCTTGTTGGGGTGAGATGATATCTCATTGTAGTTTTGATCTGCATTTCTCAAATGGCTAATGATCGTGAGCATTTCTTCATGTGTTTGTTAGCTGCCTGAATATCTTCTTTGGTGAAATGCATGTTCATTTCCTTTGCCCATTTTTTAATTGGGTTATTTGTCTTTCTGCTGTTGAGGTTTTGGAGTATCTTGTAGATTTTAGAGATTAAACGCTGATTGGATTTGTCATAGCCAAAAATTTTTTCCCAATCTGTAGGTTGTCTTTTTACTCTTTTGGTGAAGTCTTTGGATGAGCATAAGTGTTTGATCTTTAGGAGCTCCCAGTTATCTAGTCTCTCTTCTGGTGCTTGTACATTGTTACTTACGGTTTGTATTGTGTTTATGCCATGTATTAGGGCTCCTAGCGTTGTCCCTATTTTTTCTTCCATGATCTTTATCATTTTCGATTTTATATTTAAGTCCTTGATCCATTTTGAGTTAGTTTTTGTGCATGGTGTGAGATATGGGTCTTGTTTCAGTTTTTTGCATATAGATATTGAATTATGCCAGCACCATTTGTTGAATAGACTGTCTTTTCCCCAATTAACAGACTTTGGGCTTTTGTCAAATATCAGCTGCTCGTAGGTGGATGAATTTATGTCTGGATTCTCAATTCTGTTCCATTGGTCTGTGTCTCTGTTGTTGTACCAGTACCAGGCTGTTTTGACAACCGTGGCGGTATGATAGTTTCAAAAATCAGGTAGTGTGAGGCCTCCCACTTTGTTCTTCTTCTTGAGTAGTGCTTTATTTATCCGGGGCCTCTTCCCTTTCCATATGAAGTTGGTGATTTATTTCTCCATCTCATTAAAAAACGCTGCTGGAATTTGGATCGGGATTGCATTGGATCTGTAGATTGCTTTGGGTAGAACTGACATTTTCACTATGTTGAGTCTGCCCATCCATGAGCAAGGTATATTTTTCCACTTATTCAGGTCTCTTTTGGTTTCTTGCAGTAGTGTCTTGTAGTTTTCTCTGTAAAGATCTTTTACATCTCTGGTTAGATTTATTCCTAAGTATTTTATCTTTTGGGGGGCTATTGTAAATGGTATTGATTTGGTGATTTCCTCTGCGAGGTTCTCTTTGTTGGTGTAAAGGAATCCAATTGATTTTTGTATGTTTATCTTGTATCCTGAAACTTTGCTGAAATCTTCTATTAGTTCCAGTAGTTTTCTTGTGGATTTCTTGGGGTTTTCCATGTATTAGATCATATCATCTGTGAATAGAGATACTTTGACTTCTTCCCTACCTATTTGGATGCCCTTTATTTCTTTTTCTAGCCTAACTGCTCTGGCTAGGACCTCCAGCACAATGTTGAATAATAGTGGTGATAAAGGGCATCCTTGTCTGGTTCCTGTTCTCAAGGGGAATGCTTTCAAAGTATCTCCATTCAGGATGATGTTGGCTATTGGTTTTGTATAAATGCCCTTAATTATACTGAGGAATTTCCCTTCTATTACTTTTTTTTTTTGAGAGTTTTTATCATGAATGGGTGTTGGACTTTGTCGAATGCCTGCATCGATTGATAAGATCATGTAGTTCTTGTCTTTTGTTTTATTTATGTGATGGATTACATAGATTGTTTTTCTAATGTTGAACCATCCTTGAAGACCTGGTAGAAATCCCACTTGGCCGTGGTGAATTATTTTTTTGATATGTTGCTGAATTATATTGGCTAAAATTTTGTTGAGGATTTTTGCGTCAATGTTCATGAGGGATATCTGTCTGTAATTTTCTATTTTTGTGGTGTCTTTACGTGGTTTTGGTATCAGGGTTATCCTGGCTTCATAGAATGGGTGTGGGAGTATTCCATCCATTTCTATGCTCTGAAATACCTTTAGTAGAAGTGGTGTTATCTCTTCTCTGAAAGTTTGGTAGAATTCTCCAGTGAAGCCCTCGGGGCCAGGGCATTTTTTTGTTGGCAGTTTTTAAATAACCTTTTCAATCTCTTCTTTTGTTATGGGTTTATTTAGTTGTTCTACCTCTGTTTGTGTTAATTTAGGTAGGTAGTGAGTTTCTAGAAATTTGTCTATTTCCTCTAGGTTTTCAAATTTTTCAGAGTACAGTTTTTCCTAGTATTCTGTTATGATTCTTTTAATTTCAGTTGGGTCTGTTGTGATATCACCCATCTCATTTCTTATATGGGTTATCTGCTTCCTTTCCAGTTTTTCTTTTGTCAGTTTGGCCAGTGGTTTATCAATTTTGTTGATCTTTTCAAAGAACCAGCTTTTGGACTTGTTAGCTCTTTCAACTGTTTTTCTGTTCTCTATTTCATTTAATTCTGCTCTAATTCTTATTATTTCCTTCCTTCTGGCACCTGTAGGCTTCTTTTGCTGCTCTCTTTCTACTTGTTCCAGTTGTAGGGTTAATTTTTTGATTATGGGCCTTTCTTCATTTTGAATGTTTGCATTTATTGCTATAAACTGGCCTCTGAGCACTGCTTTTGCTGTGTTCCAGAGGTTCTGGTAGGATGTGTTTTCATTCTCATTTGATTCTGTGAATTTCTTTATTCCATCCTTAGTTTCTTCCGTAACCCAGTAGTTTTTGAGCAAGGTGTTGTTCAGTTTCCATGTGTTTGATTTTTTTCCCTTGCTTTTTATGTTGTTGATTTCCACTTTTATGGCTTTATGGTCAGAAAAGATGCTTTGTAGTATTTTGATGTTTTGGATTTTGGTAAGGCTTGCTTTATGGCCTGATATGTGGTCTATTCTGGAGAATGTTCCATGTGCATTGGAAAAGAAAGTATACTTGGCTGCTGTTGGGTGGAGAGTTCGGTATATGTCTGTGAGATCAAATTGGTTGAATGTAGCATTTAGCTCTTCCATGTCTTTGTCGAGCTTCTTTCTGGATGTTCTGTCCTTCACCGAAAGCGGTGTGTTGAAGTCTCCTACTACTGTTGTGGAGCTGTCTATCTCTCTCTTCAGAGATGTTAGAGTTTGTTTTATGTATTTTGGAGCCCTGTTGTTGGGTGTGTAAATATTTATTATAGTTATGTCCTCCTGGTGTATTGACCCTTTAATCATTATATAGTGCCCTTCCTTATCTTTTGTGGTGGATTTTACTTTAAAGTCTATTTCGTCAGAGATCAATATTGCCACTCCTGCTCTTTTTTGAGTGTTGTTTGCTTGATATATTTTTTTCCTTCCTTTGAATTTTAGCCTGTTTGTGTCTTTAAGTCTAAGGTGCGTCTCTTGTAGGCAGCATATAGATGGATCATGCTTTTTTATCCAATCTGCCACTCTGCGTCTCTTTATTGGTGCATTAAGTCCGTTTACATTTGGTGTAATTATTGATAGGTATGAGTTTAGTGCTGTCATCCTGATATCTCTTTCTGTGTGTTGTTCACAGTTTCTTTGTTCTCCTCAGTTTTCTGTGCTGAGTCGTTTTTCTTTATGTATTTTTTTTCATCTTTTTCTTTGTTGTAGATTTTGTATTTGCTGGGTCTTTATGTTTTTCTACTTTTTTATTTTGACTTGTAGGACTGTTAGATTCCTTTGTGGTTACCTTAATATTTACCCCTAATTTTCTAAGTTTATACTAGTCTTTTATTACTTTATATTGCCTTAACTTCCCCTCCATATAGAAAATCAACGTCTCCATTTTTTAAGTCCTTCTTTTTTTGTTTTAATATTATCTTCTTTTTTTCTTTTTACGTATTGATATCTGTTTTCCTATTTTCAATGTTTTAGCTTTGATGTAATTTCGATTTCTGTATCTGAGTCAATCTCTGGTTGCTCTGTCCTGTGTTCTAGTCTTGTGTTGTTAGCTAGTGTTATTGATTATCTAACTGTAGGACTTCCTTTAGTATTTCTTGTAATTTTGGTTTGGTTTTCGAAAATTCCCTGAACTTCTGTTTATCTGGAAATGCCCTAATTTCGCCATCATATTTGAGAGACAGCTTTGCTGGATATATAACTCTTGGCTGACAGTTATTTTCCTTCAAGGCTTTAAATATGTCATCCCATTGCCTTCTAGCTTGCATGGTTTCTGCTGAGTATTCTGAGCTTATTCTAATTGACTCTCCTTTGTAGATGACTTTTCTTTTATCCCTAGCCGCTCTTAAAATTCTCTCTTTATCTTTGGTTTTGATAAGTTTGATTACAGTATGTCTTGGTGACTTTCTTTTGGGATCTACCTTATGTGGGGTTCGATGAGCATCTTGGATAGATATATTCTCATCTTTCATGATATTAGGGAAGTTTTCTATCAACAAATCTTCAATAATTTTCTCTGTATTTTCTGTTATCCCCGCCGTTCTAGTACTCCAATCACTCATAGGTTATTTCTCTTGATAGAGTCCCACATAACTCTTAGAGTTTCTTCATTCTTTTTAATTCTTTTATCTGATTTTTCCTCAAATAAGTTGGCATCAAGAGCTTTATCTTCAGTGTCACTAATTCTAACTTCTACTGCCTCAATTCTGCTCCTATGACTTTCTATTGAGTTGTCTAATTCTGAAATTTTATTGTTAATCTGGATTTCTGATTGTTGTCTCTCTGTGGATTCTTGCAGCCTATTAAATTTGGCATTATGTTCTTGAATAACTTTTTTAAGTTCTGCTACTACCGTGTCTGTATGTTGCCTGGCTCTTTCTGCGTTCTGTTGAAATCCTTTCTTATTTCTAGAAGAGTTCTGTATATTAACCTTTTGTATTCTGTCCCTGGTAATTCCAAGAAGTTCTCTTCCTCCACAGAATTTATTGATTCTTTATTTTGGGAGCTTGCTGAAGCCATCATGGACTGCCTCTTTATGTGGCTTGATATTGACTGTTGTCTCCCAGCCATCAATAATTTATTATAATTTGGTTTTGTGTTTGCTTAGTGAGACCTAGCTTCTTATTTTGTTTTGTTTTGATATGCCCAAATAGGCTGCTCATGTGCACTAGTTAGATTTTTGACACCTTTTGATCTCTAATGTCCTGTCACCAGGTAGTTGGTTCTGTAACTAAGTATGTGCACACTGGAGTTCGTTAAAATTTCCTATATGGGATCAGCTCGGGTATGCAGGCAGTCGATCACCAAGTGTGTGATGCGGGCTCTCACCCCCAGTCCTGGAGAGGCATGGGTGATCGGTGCAGGCACTGGACTCTGGCTGTGGTAGGGGATCACGTGTTGAGCCAGGCAGGGGGCCACCGGCTGCCCCTGAGAGTCTGAAAGAAAAACGTGTCCCTATCCTCTAGGGTGAATAAGTAGGTGAGTTTTGCATCTGGGCTAAGAGCGCCCCACTATTTTGGCTGCAAAGACTGGAGGGCACCACTTTTTCCTGAACTCCTAAAACAGGTGACTAGGCACTTTAGGAACTTCACCAGTCCTCAAGACCCTGCTGCAGATCGATAAAAGCGTCTACTTGAGGGGCAGGGCTGTTTCGAGGATCACAAATCTGCCTGTTCGCAGCTGAAGCAGTTGAAGTTAAACTTCAGATGTTTTCCCTGTTGTACTGTGGTAGTGAGGGCTAACGCTGTTGAGATGGGTCCCCACAAGTCTATACAGGGGTGTATGGCACTCAGAGTCTGCGGACCCCTGGTTTCTGTGGCCAGCAAAGGAGGTGTGCGAACCCTGCGTTCCTGGCCTAGGGGAGCCAGCAGCTTATTTGTTCCCTCTCCAAGGCCAGGAGAATGGGTCAGGGCGCCTTTTGGGATCTGTGTCTGGCCCAGTGGACTCCCGGTGCAGAGCAGGGAGGGAGGCGGTAAAAGGAAGAGAGGTTTTTCCCAAATCCGGTGCAGAGCGCGGAGGTAGGAGGTAAAAAGGAGAGAGGTTTTTCCCAAATCTGGTGCAGAGCGCGGAGTTAGGAGGTAAAAGGGAGAGAGGTTTTTCCCAAATCCAGTGCATAGCGCAGAGGTAGGAGGTAAAAGGGAGAGAGGTTTTTCCCAAATGGGGTTTTTTCTTTTTTTTTTTTTAACTCACCGCGAAAGGGTGCACGCATGTACTTATCCTAGCCTCTTGGGAGCTGCTCTTCACTGGTTCAGAGTGTCCAAGCAGAATCTCTGCTGCCGGGTCTCTCTCAATGTGGAAACTGCTTCTCGAGCACGCGCACAGCACAGCTGTTTGCCTGCTTCGCCGCGGCCCGGCATGGCTGTATCTCTGCTGTGTCACCTCCGCAGCTCTAGCACTCCTCATCTCTTCCAAACGGTCTTCCTTTCTGGTAGGACTCAGATGGATTTCTTAACCTTACCTTGTTCAGGACTGCCAGATGTTCACATAGAATCAAATCACTTGTTTTTCCAGGTCTTTGTTGTAAGAGGGATATAGGAAGCATCTAATTAGTCCGCCATGTTGACCACGCCTCTGAGAAGAACTATGTTATTAGGCATTGGGGAGTTTATGGCACATCTTAATTCATACTATATAGGCTGGCTCTGCATGGGAGAAAAGACCCCATAAAGATTATAGCCTAGGAAACCCTATGGGGTAGTTCTGTTCTGTCCTTTGGGGTCGCTGTGACTCAGAATCAACAGCACAGAACAACAGGCTGGCTGTGTAAGATCCTGTGTCATAGTGTAACACTTTAAAATAACAGAAAATATTATCAAGCTACAGTTGATAGTAACTGTAGTGGAATAACTGGGGGAAAATTATTAGTCAAATAAATAATACTACAACAGGTAGCTTGCTTCGTCCTTCAAAGGAAAGGTAAATTTGGAAAGGGCAGCTGGACTCAAACAGAAGACAGGAGAAGGTTCTTTTGTGTTCTTCATAGCCCCTGAGACTGGTGAGAAGGGTTCATACATTTTTTTAAGCCTGGTTTAGCAAAAGTAATTAACAAATCAATGCTTAGCCCTTCACAGTCTACTAACAACCAGCTGTAAACTCTAGCCTTGGAACATCCAAGACCAGGATTGCTCTAGGAAATTCCGGTCTGCTTATCTTTTTATGCTGCACAAACTTCATCCTTTGGCACTAGAGGGAGACAGTGACAGACAGTTCCTGAAACTGACAGCAGTGATGGTGAAGAAGCTCTAGAAACTAACTGTGGCTTTTGCCGCCCCAGGGAGTTCTGTGACGGATGTTCTCCTAGTTACCACAGCATCTTTGCCAAAGGACTTTAGTGTTTCATCTTGGTCAAGGGGTAGGATTTTTTGAGACCCCTCTCAAGAAGACCCAGGTTGGGTAGGGAAGGGAGGCTGTTACTGAATATCTGGCTCCCATAAACAGGGATCTGATCCTTCCCAGGTTGATCTCAGACTAACCCTGAGCACACCTGTGAAGCAGGCAAAGCTAGTGTTCCCGTCTCTCCCCTCATTGCTGAATTCTGATCCTTCCCTCCAGGCTCTCATTCTAGAGTTCTTATATACTTTCTCATCTGCCTTTCAACACCCACTCTCAGGAAAGGGTTGACAAAGAGCACCCTAAAATTAAACTCGTCATGGCGCTTGACATGACAAAAAGAAGGCCACCTCTGGGCCTGAACTTAAACTCCATTTTGAAAAGCCTGCTCCACTCCAAGAAGTTATATAAAGTAACCAAGTTAAGGTATCTAGAGAAATGTTTGTCCTTGTACCCAAGTTAAGAAAGAAAGTTATCATTATGTTCGCAGAGAAACCACACAGTGGCCAATCAACTAAACCCACATCTAGCCTTTGAACAAATTGCAGAAGGATCCCCACTTCTAGATGTCCTGCCTCACTCCCCCCTGAATCAAAGTACCAGTCAGAAATTTTGTACTTCTAGTTCCTGATTTAAGCATATAAAATGTCTTTGTTATCTCATCACTTTGGAGAGTTTGGTTTCACTCTGTGAGATCTAATGTATCCCTAGTTTAAACTGCTTCAAGCCTTCAATAAATCTCTTCACTTTTAATAGTATGAGTTTTTACTCTTTGACAGGGTTTAACAAACCCATTTGCATTAGCATATGAATACCTAAAAATGCTTTACCTTTGTCAAGGAGTGAACCTTTAACTATAAAATTTCAGGTATCAGGGAGCTATGGGTAAGGTGTGAATGGTAATAGTTTTGGGAAGGATCACTCCCATCCCAATGCTCCTGAAATATGGCCCTGAGACCCTGGTTTCTATCCCGTATATGACCAGATGGGAGCTGGGGTCAGGATTAGCCCCCACTCAGCTGCAGTGAATTGGAGAAAGCCTGTCCTCTCTAAGCAGACTCTCCTGGACTTATGCCTCACTTGATACTGGGGCCTGGGACTTCTCTCAGGGCATACTGTTGAGGAAAACAGCCACTTGTCTCACTTCACTGCATTTCAGGTTTGTGAGTTCAATTCAATAAACCTTTCCTGAGCACCTACTGCTGCCAGCTAATGTGTGAAGCCCTCGGCTACATGAGGCAGCACTGACTTCCCAGGTTTGCAGTGTCGTCTGGGAATCTGATGACAGTCATTCAGCCAGGAGGCCAGTTAGGGATGCATTCTCCTCTGGTAACATAAGGGCAAGTGAAGGATAGATGAGGCCAGGAAAAGGAGAGGTGGACCCTGTTGGGGAAGGACTGCTTCACTAGCAGCTGGACATTCAGGAGACCTTGGATTTGTCAGGAAAAGAGGGACAAAAGGAAAGGAATTCCCAGCAGTAAGATTTGCCATGAGGTGTGTGACCTGGTGGGGCCATAGTGAGGAGCAGAGGAGAAAGAAGGGAGATAATTGGAGCCAGAATGGAGGAGCTGGTAAGGATCTGAACTCAGGCAGACCTGGGTCCCAGTTCTGACTTCATTGCTTTCCAGCCCTGTCACCTTGACAGCATTGCTTAACTTTTCTGTGCCTTCTCTTTGTCATCTGTAAAATGTGGGTTGTAATAGTAGCTGCCTTGTAGAGTAGTTGTCAGTATAAAAGAGTTGTCTAGGATAAATGCTTGGAAAAGTTTCTGACAGATAACAACAGTTCCAAAAGCCTTTGTATACAGTTAGCGTAACATTAAACATGGAACCAGATACGGCTAACAATGTCTGTGGTTCACACAATAAAAGTTTGTTTTTCACTCATATAACAGCCCTTTGTGGATGTTCCTGTTCTCAGGTATTCTTCAACTCTGACTTCACCATCCCCTGAGATCTCAGAGCCCTTGGCATTTAGTTAGCAGATGGGTGAAGGTTAACTCCTGTCACAATAAAGTTAATATATTGGATGCGGTTTGCTGGGGCAAAAGATTCGCAAATCAGGCTGCACCAAACCAAAAGTGAAAAAAAGGTACTCTGAGTATCAGCAGTGATTGGCTTTTACTGAAAAACATGGAAGCAGAAGAAGCTTATTTCTGGTTGGCTTATACGTTTACTATTGAAGAACTGTCAGGATCTCATTGGTCAACAAGGGTGGCCTGATTTCAGGAAAGCTAGGCTTAAGTTTCCATAAAGACAGCTGTAGGGGCATTGTCCACGGGACCGCGGATGCCATTTACTTAACCACATGACTCCATTTTGATTTCATTTAACGTTCCTCTTAACCTTTGTGGTTGTTAGTTGCCGGCAGTTGATTCTGACTCCTGGAGATCCCGTGTGTGCAGTTTAACTGCTCTATAGGATTTTCAAGGCTTCGGCCTTTGATCTTTCAGAAGCAGATGCCAAGCCTGTCTTCCAGCATACCTCTGAGTGGGTTCGAACTGCCCACCTTTTGGTTAGCTGAGTGCTTAGCCATTTCTACCACCCAGGGACTACTTCTTAAACTTAAAAAAAAAAAATTGCTATGGAGTTGATTCGACTCATAGCTACCCTATGAGACACTCCTCAGGCCTAAAAACAACACATATCATTTGGTGAGAACAGGTGACATGGCCCTACCTGGATGCAGCAGTGAGTGGGGAATGACGACGAAGAAGAGGAGTAGGAGAAGAGGCTGGGGTCTAACATGGAGCATCTTGGTCCTCAGACTGAGGATCAAGACTGTCGGAAGACATTAGGTTTTGGGGGACAGTAATGACACACCCTGTCAGGCACCATCTGAAATTCATAGCTCAGCTTCTCTTGTTTCCCGAGGTTCCATAGCAAGCGGTCATCTTGTTTTCCCTGTCATTACTGAAATGAAGTGGGTGGTGGGATTTATAGCTTGTATAAGGTTTTTGAGTTGGTTTATTAGAGTGAGTTCATGTAGAGCGTTAGCCAATAGCCCTCCAAGTTGAAAAATAATAGCACTGCATGTTTATCTCTGCTTTTATCATAGGAGCAACAAAGTACTTTACAAAGCCTGACAGCATCGCCCTGAGGTGACTGATATTATAGCTATTTTAACAGGGAGATTTTATCTGTCTTACAAGTTAATATAAAGTCATTCTGAGAACACCCTGGCCAAGGTTAAAAATTTTATTCAGGAAATAGGGGCAGTTGGATAGAAGCTCTGTTTTCCATTCTCCCCATTAGGGAATATATAGAGATCTGTATTTTATCATTATGATGATTTTCTTGTCGGTATCTTTGGTATGTTTGTCTGTACACGAGGCCACTGGGGCCATTGAAAGACTTTCGTGTGTTTTAGCAGAAAATCATTTCCCTTAGGAAACTGACACTTCCTTCCCAGAGGACTGACACTTTGTCCCGTACATCCAGAGGGGCAACAACAAAATTTTTCCTCTTAACAAGCTTACTCGTGAGTTCATGCCGAAAGCATTAGTGGGAGTTTTCTGTCCAAGATATCTTTGTATATGATCTTGTTTGGGGAAATCAGAATTTTGGCTCCCTTAGGCATGCTGTCCTAGCCTATTTAATTTATAATAATTTTGTGCTTTGGAAGCAGACCAGCCTCCTTCAGAATAAAGACATTACCATTCTCATCAAAGGCAAAGTCCGAGTGGAGAGAATTTCTCTCTTATCCCTTAAGTACAAAACCTTTATTCTGGTACCTTAGATCTTCTCTCTCAGACTCTGAGAAGGATATGTGCATGTATGAAATTCATATGGGGGGGGGTTGCTCTCATTAACCACACATATGAGGAAGTGAAGCAAGCAGGATTGGCTGGAGGGAGAAGTTGAACTGTGAAGCAATTGCACCAAAGACCTCAACCAGTTTCCCTAGGAACTCTGGAGCTATAATGACTCTTCAGACTTGTCCTAGGTTTAAGGCAGGAGGGCCTGGCTTCTGTAATCCTGCATTGACTAGCCATTGGGTGTGGACTGCCTATGGGGAGAGGGCAAGGAAGTCCTCTTTAGCCAAGAGCAATTCCTAGGGAGGCATTCACCTTTGCGCCATCAGTGACCAATAGTCCTGGCATCTGGGGGAATGGATGTCTTGGTCCTGAAGGGGTATCTGAGCAGCACACCACAGCATCCACTACAGTTCACCCCTTGAACTGCTTGGATCCACTGTCATCATATATTCAGTTTACCTCATTTGGGAACAGGTCTTTCCACGGGAAACTTAAAAGAGGAAGGTTAGAAGATGAAACTCATCCCCTGCCACCATAGTTGGTCATCATTTCCCACTGCTACTACCCATTCTAGTTCGCCCCTGTCAACTAGCACCTTTGCAGTTTACCTTGTGAGATGACGCAGACCTTCATCCCAGGATTAGAATCCCTGGTCATCATGCCTTTCTTGGTCTGTGACTGCTTTATCTGACCATATACCTTAAAACTGAGCAGGAGAATACCAAGAGACACCCCAGTGGATCATCTAGATGCCAAATTATTTCTGCCTTCATTGTGAAACGTCAGTCCCTTCTTTTTGATTGTATAGATTGTACAGTGCCCTGTTTGGCTGCCCATCTGGCTTGCCCCTGGAGATGCTGTGTTATATTAACCATTTCCATAGCTCTCTGTATGTTAAGTGCCCCTTATAACCACTCCGATTTTGCCATTTATTATGATAATTGCACCTACCACCCATCTGGTCTTTATTACTTCGGGATCCAATAACCAAAAGGTTGGATGTTTGAGTCCACCCAGAGGTACCTCAAAAGAAAGGCCTGGAAATCTCATTATTAGGTGCCATCAAGTCGGTTCCAACTCATAGTGACCCTGTGTAGAACAGAATGAAACACTGCCCTGTCCTGTGCCATCCTCACAATCATTGCGATGTTTGAGCCCATTGTTACAGCCACTGTGTCAGTCCAGCTCGTTGAGGATCTTCCTCTTTTTTTCTGACTCTCTACTTTACCAAGCATGTTATCCTTCTCTGGGGACCAATCCCTCCTGATAACATGTCCAAAGTACATGAGACATGATCTTACCACCCTCACTTCTAAGGAGCATTCTGGCTATACTTCTTCCAAGACATATTTGCTCATTCTTCTGGCAGTCCGTGGTATATTCAGTATTCTTCACCAACACCACGATTCAAAGGCATCAATTCTTTGGTCTTCCTTATTCATTGTCCAGCTTTCACATGCATAGGAGGCGATTGAAAAGACCATGGCTTAGGCACACCTTAGTCCTTAAAGTAACATCTTTGCTTTTTAACACTTTAAAGAGGTCTTTTGCAGCAGATTTGCCCAGTGCAATGCATCTTTTGATTTCTTGACTGCTGCTTCCATGGGTGTTGATTGTGGATCCAAGTAAAATGAAATCCTTGACAACATCAGTCTTCTCTCCATTTATCATGATGTTGCTTATTGGTCCAGTTGTGAGGATTTTGTTTTCTTTATGTCAAGGTGTAATCTGTACTGAAGGATGTAGTCTTTGATCTTCATCAGCAAGTGCTTCAATTCCTGTTCACTTTCAGCAAGCAAGGTTGTGCCATCTGCATTTCGCAGATTGCTGGAGTCTTTGTTCAATCCTTATGCTGTGTTCTTCTTCATATAGTTCAGTTTCTCAAATTATTTGCTCAGCATACAGATTGAATAAGTATAGCGATCAAATACAGCCCTGACGCACATCTTTCCTAATTTTGTTCTGTTCGGATGATTGCCTCTTAGTTTATATACGGCTTCCTTATGAGCAAAATTAAGTGTTCTGTAATTCCCATTCTTCTCAATGTTACGTATGATTTGTTATGATTCACAGTTTGAATTATCTTCAGCAAAATTTTACTTGCCTGTGATATTAATGATATTATTTTATAATTTCCATATTACATTAGCTCACCTTTCTTTGGAATAGGCACATGTATGGATCTTTTCCAGGCAGTTGGCCAGATAGTTGTCTTCCAAATTTCTTGGCATAGCCGAATGAGTGCTCCCAGCATTGCATCCATTTATTGAAACATCTCAGTTGGTATTCTGTCAATTCTTTTAGCCTCGTTTTTTGACAATGCCTTCAGTGCTGCTTGGACTTCTTCCTTCAGTACCATCGGTTCTTGATCATATGCTACTTACTGAAATTGTTGAACGTCAACCAATTCTTTTTGGTACAGTGACTCTGTGTATTCCTTCCATCTTCTTTTGATGCTTCCTGCATGATTCAATTTTTTGCCCCTAGAATCCTTCACTATTGCAACTTGGGGCTTGAAATTTTTCTTCAGTTCTTTCAGCTTGAGCAATGCCGAGCGTGTTCTTCCCTTTTGGTTTTCTATTTTCAGGTCTTTGAAAATTTCATTGTAATACTTACTTTGTCTTCTTGAGCCACTCTTTGAAATCTTCTGTTAAGCTCTTTTACTTAATAATTTCTTTATTTCACTTTAGCTACTCTACATTCGAGGGCTAGTTTTAGAGTCTCTTCTGACATCCATTTTGTTTTTTGTTTTTTTTTCTGTCTTTTTGATGACCTTTTGCTTTCTTCATGTATGATGTCATTGATGTTATCCCACAACTTGTCTACTTGTCTGATCTTCGGTCATTAGTGTTCAGTGCGTCAAATCTATTCTTGAGATGGTTTCTAAATTCAAGTGGGATATACTTAAGGTCTCATGGACTTGTTTTAATTTTCTTCACCTCCAACTTGAACTTGCATATCAGCAGTTGAAGGTCTATTCTGCAGTCAGCCACTGGCCTTGTTCTGACTGATGATATGTTGAGCATTTCCTTATCTCTTTCCACAGATGTAGTAGATTTGATTCCTGTGTATTCCATCCAGCAAGGTCCACATGTATAGTTGCCATTTATGTTGTTGAAAAAAGTTATCTCCAGTGAGTAAGTCGTTGGTCTTTCAAATTTCTATCATGCAATCTCCTGTGACATTTCTATCACCAAGGCCATATTTTCCAACTACTGATCCTTCTTCTTTGTTTCCAACTATCACATTCCAATCACCGGTAATTATCAATGCATCTTGACTGCATATTTGATCAATTTCAGATCATAGAAGTTGGTAAAAATCTTCAATTTCTTCGTCTTTGATATTAGTGGTTGGTGCATAAATTTGAATAATAGTCATATTAACTGGTCTTCCTTGTAGGAGTATGGATATTATCCTTATCACTGACAGCGTTGCATTTCAGGATAGATCTTGAAGTGCAGTGTTCTTTTTGACAGTGAATGTGACGCCATTCCTCTTCAATTTGTCATTCTGACACAGTAGACCATATAATTGTCTGATTCAAAATGGCCAATACCAATCCATTTCAGCTCACTAATGACTAGGATATTGATCTTCAAGTGTTCCATTTCATTTTTGACAACTTACAATTTTCCTTGATTCATACTTCGTACATTTCACGTTCCGATTATTCATGGATGTTTGCAGCTGTTTCTTCTCATTTGGAGTCATGCCGCATCAGCAAATGAAGGTCCTGAAACCTTAACTCCAACCATGTCGTTAAGGTCACCTTTACTTTGAGGAGGCAGCTCTTCCCCAGTAGTATTTTAAGTGCCTTCCAACCTGAGGGGCTCATCTTCCAGCACTATAGCAGGCAGTGTTCCATTGCTGTCCATAAGGTTTTCGCTGGCCATTTTTTTCAGAAGTAGATTGCCAGGCCCTTCTTCCTAGTCTGTCTTAGTCTGGAAGCTCCACTGAAACCTGTCTACCATGGATGATCCTACTGATATTTGAGACACCAGTGGCATGGCTTCCAGCATCACAGCAACACATAAGCCACCACAGTATGACAAACTGATAGATAAGTGGTGGCTTGGCAATCTACTCCCAAAAAATCAGCCATTGAAAACCTATGGAGTACAATTTTACTCTGACACACATGGGGTCACCATGAGTCAAAGTCGACTCAATGGCAGCTGGTACCTGGTCCACTCCATTGCTATCAGAGAGTCCAGTTCTATAACAACCGTCATGGGTTATATTACCTTGGAAACAGACCCTGATATGGAGGTACTTACGCAGAAAATTTATTTAGGTGTACCTTCAGGAACCCCCTGAGAAGGAGTGATGGCATCAGGATTGGACAGAAAGAATACGTGAAACAGTGAAAAAATTGCACAAGAGGCTTCAGCTGATCCCACCAAGAACTCTGGAGCTCCACTGTCCCATCAGAAATGTGTTGAATTGATGCAAGGGAACCCAACTTTTGTATCTCTACATTGGTCAGTCATTAAATGTGGACCATCCCCAGGAAGGGGGTGTGATCTTGTGTTACGTAGTTCCTTTTGGCCAAGGATATTTCTCAGGGAGGATCTCAGCTGTGAGCCAGCAGCAGCCAAAACTCCTGGCATTAGGGAAATGAGTGTCTTGGTCCTGAAAGCTTACCCTGGCAATACACTACAGTATCCACACATGTACAGACCAGCTTAATACTCCTGGTTGGGCCTAAAACACAAAAGCTGGCACCCCCATAGTGCAAATGAGAAAAAGACTCAGAACTCAAAGGTCTAGTGCAGCATCTCTTAAGAAGAAAAGGGAAAATTTCATTTATTTTTGCTGATAGATCAACAGTAGCATGCGGACAACACAGCAATTAGTTTATCAGTAATTCTCCTTGTAAGCACTCAATAATGACAGTAATATCAAAACCAAACCAATTGTCATCAAGTTGATTCCAACTCATGGCAGCCACACATGTGTCAGAGTAGAACTGTGCTCCACAGATTTTTCCATGGCTGATTTTTGGGAAGTGGATTGACGGACCTTTGTTCTGAGGTGCCTCTGGGAGGACTCTAACCACCAACCTTTCGGTTGGCAGTGGAGTGTGTTAACTGCATCACCCAGGGACTTCTAAAGGTAATAAAAGCAAATCTTTATTAAGTGTTTACTGTGGGCCAGGCAATGTTCTAAGTTCTTTTCAAATATTAATGCATTTATCCCACAAGCAGTGCTATGTAATAGATAGTAATAGAATCCCCATTTCACCGAAAAGGAAAGTAAAGCACAGAGAGATAAGTAACTTTCTCAAATTCACACAGCTAAGTAATTGGTTAAGCTATGATGTGAACCCAGGCCTAATTTTAGAGCCCATGCTCATAATTAATATATTATTTTACTCTAATTACTAGTAAATGGTAGCTATTCTTTTTATTATATCATTATTTATTATATCTAATAAGCCCTTGACAAACGGTATGGCTGTAAGAAAGGACTTGGTTGGAGTTCACATATAAATATACATTTGGATGGATGGAGCCCATGTTAAAATGAGAACTCCTAGATCTTTTGTTTCTTCCTTTAAGAAAGTTTCTCAAACTCGACCGTACGCTGGAATCACCTGGGTAGCTTCTAAAACTCCCCATACTTAGGTCACGTGCCAGAACATTTCAAACAGAATCTCTGGGGATGGGACCCAACATCAGTATTTTTTGGAAGCTCTGCGAGTGATTACAGTATGGTGCCATGTTTGCTAACTGCTACCCTAGGGCTCCATCTGCCTCTCTGCGTCCCAGCCGGGCTCTGTTCTCAGCATTCTTTGCTCTCTGTGGCATCTTCCTTAGAGAGCACATTCATTGTCTCTGCGTGTGATGGTTCAGGTCTTCTTCTCTGGTGCCATTCTCATTTCTGCAGTACCCTTATGAAGTAGGCACAATTATTATCCCCTTCAGAGAAAATCAAGACATCAAAAGGTTATGTAACTTAGCCACCATCACACAGTTAGAAAGTAGTAAAGCTAGGATTCAAACCTGGGCATTGTAGTTCTAGAGTCCCTATAATTGATCATTGTACTGTACTCCTTACTGGGCATCTCCTTGCATTGCTTGAGTCTTATGTGACAAATTGAACTCTTCAACTTCCCCCACCTTCAGCCTTCTGCCACACCCACCCACCAGAAAGAACTGTTAGCTACCGTCCTGCATTTTTCATTGAAGACACCGGGTTGGTCTTCCCAACTAAGATAAATTTTTGATTCCTCCATTTCCTTTATCACTTGCATGTAACCAGCCTGTTAGAATGTTAGGTAGAAAGGAAATATGAGCAGTAGAGTCTGACTGAAGTGGGGTGTGGCTGTGGAAAGTCCAGAAAGTTCTCATGGAGGAAGCAAAGGGCAAGTGAATATTAAAATCCAACCAATTGCTAGAAACCCTGGTGGTGTAGTGGTTAAGAGCTATGGCTGCTAACTGACAGGTCAGCAGTTTGAATCTACCAGGCGCTCCTTGGAAACTCTATGGGGCAGTTCTATTCTGTCCTGTAGGGTTGCTATGAGTCAGAATCAACTTGAGGGCAGCCAGTTATATTGATTCTGCTTCCTCAAAATCTTCTGCATTTGTCATTTCTCCATTGCCTCTACCATTGCCCTAGTTCCAACTACCATTCCTGACCTTCTAAACTATCACCCTTTCCTTCTAACTGTCCTCTCTTTCCTCCAATCCATCTTTGGTCTAGATAAAGCAGGCTAACACACAGGCCTGGTCATAGCACTTAAGTTCACTCTGAATAGCTGGTGACAGGTAATGTTCTAGAATATTAGAAAACTTTGAAAATAATGTGATTTGATTAAACAGATTTTTCCCTGAAAGAATAGGAGCAAATGAAAAATCTAGTTACGGCTTACAGCCCATAGAATCCAGAACAAGAGTCAAAAACTCAGTTACCTACAAGGGTCAGGTGGGAATATAGACTGATAAGTGCAGGGGTGGAGATTCAGGGGGATGGAGGCAAACTGGAGTGCTTTCTGCTGGACCCCAAAGGATGAGCTACTCTCACACGTGCACATTGTAACCTTGTGGTAATGTGGGACCGGTGGGGCCAGCTTTTCCCATGTCTCACCAGAAGCCAGAAATTCCAGTTTACTGTGCTATCTCCTGGTTTTTAAATGTTGGAAACCAAATCATTCTTTTTACTGGCATAGCTTAGACAAACAAACCATGCCCATGGGCTGATTTGTTCCTTAGGCTGTGGTTTGCAACCAGTGGTCTAGGGAAGGTTGTTTTCTACTCCATGTACCCCCTCTGGTTGAATTGTAAATACCTTAAAGCCACGAACTTTAAAAGTAGGCCCTGTAAATCGTAATGAAAAGTGCTCTTCAGTGATCTCCGAAGTGAGCTTGATCCTGTTAAACAAAGAATGTGGCAGAAGTGGAGACGTTTCCTCAAACGGTTACAGGGTAACTAGATGGACTGTGAAATTTTAATCAAGTGGAAAAGCTTGTGGATTTCACTGCACCCACATTTCCTCACAGACAAGTTTCTGTAATTCTGAACAACTGGAAAATGAAAGGTGTAAAAGGGAAACACGTTACTGAGCATCTAGGATCTGCCAAGCACGCTGCTAGAGGGTAGAATAAATATGGGATTTAATTTTCCCTGTGACCTTAGGAATGTAGCTGAGGGATCACTTACTTCCCCGAGCACATTCTCCATAAAAGCAATCGGTTAACACAATGGTGTTAAGACAATGATCAAAAGCTGTTGGTTATGCCGTTGAGGTATCAGTGTGTCAGTGGTTAGACTATGAGATACACGGAAAAGACAAAGGCGTGTTTGTTTCCTTGAAAAAAATGGGAGTTGAGAGGAATAAAGTAACTCACCATAGATTAAATCACTAGTAAGGAGATGAACCCAGGATTTGCAAACAACTCTTATTTAATGCTAAAATCCATGTCCTTTCTATTATGCTCCACCATTTTCCTACTTTAAATTTCCTTTTCAGAATGCTTACTGTTGATGTATAAAAACCTGACTTATTTTTGTGTGCTGACCTTGTACCCTGCCACTTTGCAGAATTCATTTTTTAGCTCTAATAGCTTTCTTGTGGAATCTGTGGAGTTTTCTGTATATAGAATCATGTCATCTGCAAGAAGGGATAGCTTTACTTCCTTCTTGCTGATCTGGATACCTTTTATTTCTTTTTCTTGTCTAATTACTGTGGCTAGGACTGCCAATACACTGGCAGTGGTGAGAGCAGGCATCCTTGTCTTGTTCCTGACCTTAAGGGAAAATCTCTCAGTGAGGATGATGTTAGCTGTGGGTTTTTCATAAATGCCTTTTATCAGATTAAGGAATTTTCTGTCTACTCCTAGCTTGTTGAGTGTTTTTATCATGAAAAGGTGTTGGATTTTTTCATATGCCTTTTCTGTATCGATTGAGATGATCATGTGGTTCTTTTCCTTTGTTCTATTAATATGGTGTATTACATTGATTGATTTTCTAATATTGAATCACCCTTGCATTGCTGGGATAAATCCCACATGACTGTGGTGTATAATCCTGTTACTGTGTTGTTGGATTTGGTTTGCTAGTATTTTGTCGAGAATTTTTGCATCTATATTTATGAGGGATATTGGTCAATAGTTTTCTTTCCTTGAGATATCTTTGTCTGGCTTTGGTATCAGGGTGATGCTAGCCTCATAGAATGAGTTAGGGGGTGTTATCTTCTCCTGTATTTATTTATTTATTTTTTTGAAAAGTTAAAGAATATTGGAGTCACTTCTTCTGTAAATGTTTGGCAGAATTCTCCAGTGAAGCCATCTGGTCCAGGACTTTTTTCTGTTGGGGGGTTTTTGATTACTAACTCAATCTCTTCACTTGTTACAGGGGTCTGTTGAGATCTTCTGTTTCTTCTTGAGTCAATATATGGAGTTTGTGTGTTTCTAGAAATTTGCCCATTATCCCCATACTTTTAATGAAAGAAGTTTGAAAGTTAGATAGTACTATTCTGATATCAGTGATCTAAAGAATATTATAAATGGAAAGTCATTAGTAATATTGAGTTTATTACAACCTATGACTAGTGGCATAATTCCTGTGTACCTTCCACCATCTCCTAAAGTAGAGCGAAGGGAAAATCGCCCCAGACCTCTCACTTCGGTGAGAAGACAAGCTGACCAAAATTTACATTCACCCCTTCTTCCTGATAACTAGACTATATTTCTTAGCCTTTCTTGCAGATTGGTGTGGCAGTATGACGTCCATTGGAATATGAGCTGATGAGAAGTGTGTCGTATCTGGGTTGAATCTTTAAAGACGTGGCTGTGGTACCTACGTATTATTTTTCTCTTCCTGTGATTTGGATGTGAATGATGACAGCTAGGACCTGGGATATGGCAGAGCCACAAAATGGAAGCCTAGGCCACTGGATTATCTCATGAAAGAAAGGGACCCACCAACCATAGTACCTCATTGGTCTATGTCAGCAGGAAATAAACTTCAGTTGTGTGGGGGACTTCATACCATTTGAGATTTGTTACAGCAACTGATATCACCCTACCTAATATATAATATAGGGTCACTGTGAGTTGGAATCAACTCAATGGCAACAGGTTTTTTAAATATATAAATTGATCCCATGATGTAGAGTACTGCCATATTAAAAACCTACAATATGCAGTCTGGCAGTAAGGAAATAAATATTTTAGGATGGAAAGTTGGACTCATGTAATGCAGTGGCAGAAAATTTGATAATAATGGCTTCATATGTAACTTGGAAGGCAGATCACGTGCCTACTGAGCCTGGTACTAAAGGAAGTGACGGGAAAGAGCCTAACTCTTAGTGCATGCCAGCTTTTCCTTGCAACTTTTACGAAGTATTCAAGAAAGCCTTAAACTCTGGCAAGGATTGACTGCTTTGAGATTAAAGGTGGAAGGGAATAGAGAGAATCCAGAAATGTGGGACTTCACTGGGTTTGAAAAACCAACTGTGAACAGACATCAACAATAAGGGTGAAGAAAGCATTGAACAATAAAGGTCATTAAACCTATGCAGTTAATCAGAGAGACTTCCCTTCTTCTAGTGTCTGTCTCCATTATTTGGCACAGTTAGAGGGAGGATTAGACCCTTTAAGAAATAGTCATTCCATGGAATTTTCCTCATTATTTCTAGGATTAGATATCTAAAGTATTTTCCATTGTTGTGGTAGGTTTAAATGTTTGTGTGTTCAGACAGTTAAGATGAAGATCATTGATGTGCAAGAAGAAAACTTTATCTTGATTAAATACATTCTGAGAGCATCGTTAAGAAGTAACATTCATTTGGAGTTGAAGAGAGGGTCCAAGGCCTTTGACACAGACCTGAAGCATCAAATCATCACATGTGGACAATCCTGTACCCACAACACTGTCACAGTGGTCCACCATTAGAGGTTAAGAGCAGGTCTGGACCCACCACACTGTGTCATGATGGTCCACCATTAGAGGTTAAGTGCAGTCCTGGACACACCACACTGTGTCACAATGGTCTACATTGGAGGTTAAATGCAGTCCTGGTCCCACCACCCTGTCACAGTGGTCCACCATTAGAGGTTAAGTGCACTCCTGGGCCCACCACACTGTCACAGTGGTCCACCATTAGAGGTTGAGTGCAGTCCTGGACACACCACACTGTCACAATGGTTCACCATTAGAGGTTAGTGTAGTTCTGGGCCTACCACACTGTGTCACAGTGATCCACCATTGGAGCTGAAATCTCTCTGAGGCACAGTTCAAATTAGTTCAGTTACAACTTAGACAAAAGAGCATCAAGACCAGTGAGACAGCATAGTGTAGTGGCCAAGAACACAAATCCTTGAGTCACATATTCTGGGTTCAGATCACTTTCTGAATGTGTGACTTTCAGCAAGATACTCAGCCTCTCTATGCCTCAGTTTTCCCATCAGAAAAACAGAGATAACTGTAGCTACTTCTTAAGATTGTTTTGAGGATTAAATTGCTATGTATATAAAGTGGAGTCCCTGAGTAATGCAAAAGCTTAATATGCTCACTGCTAACCAAAAGGTTGGAGATTTGAGTCCACCCAGAAGCATCTCAGAAGAAAGCCCAGGTGATCTACTTCTGAAAAATCAGCCATTGAAAACCCTATGGAGCACAGTTGTACTCTGACACATGGGGTCGCGATGAGTTGGAATTGACTCTGACAATTGGTTTAGTTTTTCATATATAAAGCACTTGGAACAGTTCATGGTGCATAGTAAGTGTCCAATAAATATAAGCTGGTACTACTACTTGCTACATATAATTTGAATGAATCATGTTGAAATTCACAACTGGTTATTTGCCCAGCCAAGACCAGTATCCAGATGTCTTATCTGTTGGTTCGGGACTTTTTTTCCCTGTAGACAGAGTGACCTCCTGAAATAGCTGGTAGAGGAGAAGCAGTTAACCACTGCCTGGTGGTGTGATCAGGATTGTGGCCTCAGAGAGGAAGTGGAATTGCCTGACACGGTCTGCTCCGCAGGTTTCTTCATGAATCAGTAGGGGCCCTTTGGTTGCACCAGCAGAAGCTGCTGTGGCTGACTTAAGTGAAAGGGACTGACTGGCAGGATTGGTAGGGGCAGGGGGTGTGGCTCTCAGGATTGAGTGACACTCCCCAGGAAGTAGAGCCCCAGCCATGATTCTTCAGCAGGAAAAATCAGGTTGGGGTGCAACCATTGGAGTGAATGAATCTGACTCTTCTGTCTAAAAGAGAACATCTAATTCATTGAGCTTGAGCCATGGGCCCTTCCCCTGGCTATACCAGGGTGGAGAGGGAAGGATCTGGCCCCTCTGTCTTCAGTGGGGAGAGGCAGATGGTGGCCTCACCATCCTGTCAAGACCACACTCAAGACAACACCACATCTTACTGGCTTCTAAAAAGCCTCATGGACAGATGAGCAAAGAATGCTCAAGGTGGGCTTCTACCTGTGGCTGAGCTGAGTGTGATAGAAATGTGCTGTGCGGGGAGGCTGTTAGACAAGGAAGTGTGGGGAGTTCTGTGTTCTGACAAAGACCAGCCATGGCTCAATGACATTTGTAGGCTCTGAGAGTAGAGGGAAAGATAAATGTAAGAAAGAGGTAAAGAAGGAAATGATGCAAAAGCTAAGAGAACTTCATCAGTATTTAAGTGTGTGCCTTGAAGCTAACCTGACTCTAGTATGAAATGACAGAGGTCGGGAACATGTTTTTTTTTTTAAGAAGAAAAGGAACTGGTGTAGAAACTGAAGAGTAACAGGCTTATTGCGTGTAATTATGGCACGAGGACCTGTGGATGTATCTACCCACACAAGTTGAAATTAATTGTAACCCAGTTTAGTAATTCTACATTCACAAGAGGCCAATGTGCAATTCTTTCAAAATGTGAGTATTTGGATTTTATACAGTAGTGTGATTTAGAAAAATCCAACCAAAGATATTTTGTGAACAATTAAGCATTATAGTGGGGAAAAACAGGATTTAGAGAAAAACATTATCATAAAAATATGATTTGATGATATTTTTACTGTCAGTGCATTTATGTAAGCATCCTTGGGTGATTCTCTGCGTGTACAAGATCATTTGTTTTTGGAACAAGTTGAATAGAAATGCAAACCTTCTAAGAGTTAGAAGTATCAAATGACATTACTAAAAGCAAAACTGTTGACAGTGATTCTTAATCTGATTTTTTTTTTTTTCTTTTCCATCAGTGAGTGGTTGGGTTACTTCTTCATTGGGCACTTAGGTGCTAGGTTGGAAAACAGTATAGACATGTTGTTCGCCCTCATGGAACTTACAGTTTGGTTGACTCACTTGGAAAGTCTTTTTCCACTGCGTAGAAGCTCAGAGCATGACATGGAGCTACGCTGGAAACCAGGAGGCGTGGGCTCTATCCCAGCGCCCTCTAACTAGTGTGTGACCTTGAGCACGTCACTGCCGTCCAAGGTCCTATTGACTCATAACCCATTAACCTGTTCCCGATTGACTCATAACCCGTTAACCTGTTGCCGTCAATTCCAACTCATAGCAACCCTATACGACAGAGTAGAACTGCCCCTTAGGGTTTCCAAGGAGTGTCTGGTGGATTTGAACTGTCGACCTTTTGGTTAGCAGCCGAGTTCCCAACCACTACGCCACCAGGACTCCTGTTGACTCATAGGTTACCTGAAGTTGTATTCCAAATTTGTGTGGAAGTGCATGTACATATTTTCAGGGGAGAATGCCCATAGTTTCTTCAGCCTCTCAAAGATCTGTTTGGAACTTTAAAGACTCTTTAAGATTCTAGAGGCTAAAACTTATCCTCACCTATAAATCCCTTTTCAAATATTCCAAAACAAGAATAGTTGCCAGTCTGAGAGCTTGAAGGTAAAAATCATTTGGTAGATCAGTATCATTTTCTAAACCTGAAAACTAAGAGCCAGATTGTTTATCAGAACAGAAGCAAAGAGAAATATGAAGATGCTATTTGACAGCATGTTCCTCGATTTCTGTTCCCTGGGGGAGTTTCCATCCACTTGTCTGTTTCCCAGGCGCCTCCTGTGGATCCCCTTACAATCTTTCTGACAGGGCCCAACTGAGTTCTCTTTTGAAGCAGAAGGTAAAATGACTGCTGTTCCTTCATGGTTCCTCCTGATCCTTTTGGTTCTCCCTAGTCTGCACCCCAACTGCCAAAAGATAGGGAGGTCTATGATGGTGAGCTTTAGCAGATTCTAAATGCCCAATCACCACACTTGTTCTGGTGCCATCTGAGCGGAAGTAGAGCATAATTGTGCAGATTGTTGTGTGTGCTGTTTGAGGGAAGAAGGGAGCCACCTCAGTCAGCTTTCTTTTCAGCTCAGTGATCACAGCTGAGCCCACAGACAAGCAACACAGATTCTTTTTGATAAGGTACAATGGGTTTTTAATTGACTCTTACATTTCTAACTGCTTTTTGACCCTTACCTGAAAGCCTTTGGTGGATCTAGCAGTCTAGGAAGTGTGTCATTACCTAAATCCCTTTCTGCTGGGTGTTCATTCTTACCCAGAAATTAAATAACTTCTGATGGCTTCTGAAGGCTTTTCTGCCTTTGTTCAAGATGTAAACTCCCAACACCCCTGACTGAGCTGAGGAGGACTCACGGTATAGGGTTATTTACTGGAGGGACTCGGGGTGCTGGTTTGAGCACATCAGCGAGAGTTATGGAGGGCAGTCTGTGGAGCGATCATGCCCACCTTAGAGACAAAGAAGTTGCAGTTTAGTGAGGCAGGGACACTTGTTGTGTTCACAGCAGTGATGAGGGTTGGACATTCTGAGTCTCAGGTTTTCTGGTTTAGTGTGTGCTGCTTCTGTCACAACATGGCCAAAAACATGCTCACCCCCCACCCCTTTCCCCCACCCTCCCTCCTAAGAAGGCTGAAATGTCTGCCTTCAGAAGCAACTTATTCTGCATCAGACTCCAAAGGTAGTGTCAGGGTCTCCACAAGGTCACTGTCAGGTGTGTGAAAGACAGTGTGTGAGGGGGCTGCATCTCTGGGTGTGTGTGTGAGAGAGAGAGAGGCAGAGAGCTAGAAAGAGGCCGAGCCCTGTTTGGGGAGAGGTATGCATTGCTGAGTGTGAGAGGGCTGGATCTGTGTGTGTGTGGGGGGGGGGTGAGCCCTGTTTGGAGAGAGAGATGCTTCACTGAGTGTGAGTGGGCTAGGTCTGTGTGTGTGTGAGAGAGAGAGGGGGGAAGTGAGCCCTGTTTGGAGAGAGATATGCTTCACTGAGTGTGAGAGGGCTGGATCTTTGGGGGGGGGGGCGGGGGCGGGGGTGAGCCCTGTTTAGAGAGAGATACGCGTCGCTGAGCATGAGAGGGCTGGAGGTTGGATCCGTGTGTGGTGTGTGTGTGTGTGTGCGTGTGTGTGTGTGTTTGTGTGTGTGTGTGTGAGGGGAGTGAGCCCTGTTTGGAGAGAGAGATGCTTCGCTGAGTGTGAGAGGACAGGGTGCCAAGCAGGTACCACTCTCCAAGTGAGTGGAAGAGGGTGGTGTTCCAGGTGTGTGAGAGGGCTGCATCCCCAGATGGGAGACAAATCAGTCTTTGTGCAAGTGTAAAGGACAGTTTTCTGTGGGTATTAGAAGGGTGTGTCCCTGTGTGTGTGTGTGGAAATTCTGGATCCTCATCTGTGTGTGAGAGGACTTTGTCCCCAATTGGTAAGAGGGCTGAGTCCCCGTCTGTGTGAGAGAGGATGGAATTTGTGTGTGTATGATAGACCAGTTCTCTGTGGCTGTCAGAGGGTTATGGCTCTGTGTGTGAGAATCGGGTCACAATAACCATGAGAAAGCAGAGACCCGTGAATACCCAGGCACTGAAGCTCCGTATGTGAAAGGCTGGGCCCTTGTTCATGAGCGAGTGCTACAGTCATCAAGTTCTGCATAACCAACTTCCTAAAACTTAGTGGTATAAAGCAATAAGCATCTTATCATATCTCAAGGTTTTATGGGTCAGAAATCTGGGCAAGGCACAGTGGGGATGGCTTTGTTCCTCCATGACTGTGGCCTCTGATGGGATGGCTCAAATGGCTGTAGTTGACTGGGATGGCTCAACTGGGGTCTATGTCTGCCCTCTCAGTTCTGACTGCTCCTGGGTTATTCTCTAGCTCACTCTTCACTCTCACACTTAACACCTGGGCTGGGATGACTAGAACAGTTGAGGCTGGCCAGTCATCTCTCCAGTGGCTAGCTTGAACCTCCTGATAGCCTGAAAGTCTCTGGGTGGTGGGACTTCTTACACAGTCTGGTTTCCCCAGAGCTAGTGCCCCAAGAGACAGGAAGCAAAAGCTCTCAGGTTCACAAAGTCTGAGCCCAGAAATGGCACAGCATCACTTCTGCCATGTTCTGCTGGTTAAAGCAGTCACAGAACCTGCCAGATTCAAGAGGGGGGAATGTAGATCCCATCTTTCAATGTCAGAGAACTTGTGGCTATCTTTAGTCTGCCATAACGAGGGAAGTGTCTCTGTGTGCATAACAGGGCTGGGTCTTCAGGTATATGAGAGGGAGGGTCTCTGTGTGTGAGTGAGTGGGGAGATTCCTACCCAGAGAGGTGACTTAGGAGGGCATGGGACTGGAGGTAGGAGAATCTGATAGAACAGGAATGGATGCCATGTCAGCCTCATCTGTTGTGCCTTTTACCTCCTGTGTCCTTGATTGGTAGGGCAGACATGCCCTGTTGTGATCTCTGACAGAGCATCATCAGGTGGCACGTCTTCCTCAGCATCTGCTCTGAGCCTGCTCCCCTGGCCTCACACATTGGTTTCCAGGTTGACCAGCAGCATGCACCCTGCCCCACGCGATGTATCTCCTGTAGAGAAGCACAGCCAGCAGTGCAGATAGACTTACTGCATGTGAGCACTCTGAGTGACTGCTGAGAACTGAGTGACATCTTTCTCTGAAGTGTGCAGGTCCTGGCAATTTTAATGTCTCTGCTTAAACTGTAAAATGTCTCAGGTTTTCTTCTTTTGTTCAGTGTTTTCCGTAGCTCCTTCCCCAGCACTGGGTACCATCTTTCATTTGTTAAAAACATTAAAAGAAAGAACTGGGAGGCAGTGCCTCAACTTCTCTCTGCAACAGTATTTTATTTATTTTATTATTCCCATCTCAGAGATGGGACTGTTGGCCTGGGCCAGTCCCTCCACCCTGGAGATTCCACCCTTCACCCACTCCTCTCGATCCTTGATTCTTCAATTATCCCATTTTCTAGTTTGTTTCTCCCTCTTGAGTGGAATGTGTTCAAAACCACCAACTCTTCTTCTAGCCACCTTTTTTCCCCTATGTTTTATTTGAAATAAGGCATTTTCTACTTTTGCTGCCCTCCTCAACCCTCTCTACCAGTGGTCACAGTGATTACAACGTGTGTTTATCTGGCACTGTTGCACCACTGCATACTGTGGTAGAATCCCTTGTTTTTGTGTACACAGTGTCTGGTACCCTTTCTTTAGGTAACAGCACCCAGTTTATTTTGGGAAATGACCTCTTCCCCATTTGGGGCTAGAGATCATGCTGGGACTGCCAGTCAGGATGCCCACCCTGCACTTGTCAAGGGGTTGTTGTGACCCTGGCCAGGTTAGTCAGGTGCCCTCTTCCTGGAACTGGACTCTTGGTTGGGTAACACAAGATTGAAAGTGATTGGCATATCTTCGTCCCTGAGGCTCTGATGGAATGGGCTGCCCATTAGCTCCTGCTACCCACATCCTGTAGCCTTGCCTTGGTCATATCCTTTCCCAAGACCTAGTTCTTCGGCTTTTCTTTTAATTCTCTGAGCTACCCTATATCCTTTTGCCTTTTGAGAAATTCCCCCTTTACCTCAATTTAGCCAGTCAGTTTCTGCTGCTAGCAACCAAAGAACTCCTTTTATTTGACCCTCCGTTAGCCTCGTAAGGTACAGAAAGGGAGGAAAACAAATGTTTACTGAACACATTTTCTAGTTTAGCTAGTTTAAGTAAATTTAAATTTGGAATGTTTATGTAACTTGTCAAAAATCCCATAGTTTTATCACTTCCACATTTCTTGTGACATCTGTATTTGCTGACTCTACTGTCTACTTTCCTCTCAGTTCTTGACCCATGATAATTAGTTTCTCACCCAGTCTCCTCTACGACCCCTGGAGAGCATTCCTCAATGGGCAACATCATAATAAACTTCTACTAAATTCTAGAATTACTGTACAAAGCCTCTGAGCCCAGCAGCCTATATTCTACATTCAATACTAGAAGGTGTAGTTACACAGAACAGCTGTGTGTATGCCATAGAACTAAACAATTAACATCATAGTTAATATTTTACGATATTCTTCTTGCTTCAGAACCCTACCTCAGTACTCTAGTGGTTACAGCATTCAGCTGTGTGTAGTCGTGAAAAACTGTAGACAAAGACTGTATTGTTCCATTTTCCATCATCTTTTTTTTGCTTATTAACAAAACATGAAAGTTAAAAGCTATGGTATTTCAAAATGAAGAGCTGTGGGAAAATTTAAGATACCATAAAATGATCAAAGAGAAAAAGAAATGTTCGGTGGACAGTTTTGAGAAAAATAAAAGAATGAGATGACTTTGAAAATCACTTGACTGTTGCATTGATGGGTTTCAGACCTGTGCCTTTCTGGTGTCATGGGGGTAAACAGACCTAAAGGAGTCATATTCTTGTCCACAGAAATTGTAAATAAGACTTCTTGATCATTCATCAAAAGCTGATAAGAAGAGAAGTGTAGCATTTGGGGAATACTATAGGAAAACAGGGCTAGGAAGTTGTTTTTGTGAAGATCTGTTTGGGAAAATTTGTAGCAGTTGTTAGAAATCTGGAGCCCTGGTGGTGCAGTGGTTAAGAACTTGGCTGCTAACCAAAAGGTCAGCAGTTTGAATCCACCAGCTGCTCCTTGGAAATCCTATGGGGCAGTTCTACTCTGTCTTATAGGGTTGCTGTGAGTCAGAATCAACTCAACAGCAACAGGTTTGGTGTTAGAAATCTAGCTCCCTCTGGTTGATGGTGGGGAGGATAATAACCAACTTCATCCTGAACCTTTTGGAAATTTGAGGGGGTTGGTATTGAGAGGTGTGATGGTTAAGGTTGTGTGTCAACTTAGCTGGGCCATGGTTCTCAGTGTTTTAATGTGATCACTCCCATGATTGACTATTCTATGAGTAGCCAATCAGATGAAAAGGAATCTCCTTGGGGGTGTGGCCTGCATCTGAATATAAGCAGACATTCTGGCTTTTTGTTCACTCTGGATCTGCGGCTGCCTCCTGTCGTCTCATCTCTGGTTCTTGGGACTTGAGCTGTTAGCTTATCTGCCAAACTTGGGATTCGTCAATCTTCATAGCCTGTGAGCAGAGCCCTGCTCTCTGACCTGCTGATCTTGGGTTCGCCAGCCCTGCAGCGACACGAATCAGGAGAAGCCTTGTGGTCTTGCCTGCCAATCTTGGAATTTGTCAACCTTCACAGCCTGTGAGCCCTGCTCTCTGACCTGCCAATCTTGGGCTTGTCAGCTTCTGCGGCTGCATGACTTGGGAGCGGCCTCTACCCTGATCCACGGACTTGTGACGTTCTAGCCTCTACAATCGCATGAACTGTTTCCTTGATATAAACCTCTCTCTATATATTTATACACTTTACTGGTTTTCCTTCTCTAGAGAACCCAGCCTAAGACAAGAGGGGTAATAACTAAGTTTATCCCGAACCTTTGGAACATTGGTGGGAGCTGGTATTGGGAGGAGTAATAACTAACTTCATTCCTAACCTTTGGGGAATTTGAGGAGGTTGATTTTGGGAGAGATAATAATTAACTTCATTTTGAACCTTTGGAGCACTTTGAAGTTGTACTTATTTTTTCCGTTATGCATCCTGGCTGAACAAGCCAAAAAACAAATGCAGGTAGATCTTCCAACTTCATTTGTACACATGCTAAGAAAGCAAATATATAATAGTTTGGAGGCAATTAGGGCTGTGGTGCAGAGCACCATTATTTTAAAATTTAGCCTTTAGCACAGTTGTGACAAGATAATGAGTGTGCATTTGCTGGTGAGGGAGTGGAGCAACCTAGGAGGGAGGAAAGATGAACTCATCAAGTCTTCATGGACCATCAGCTCCAGAGACCTTTCCGTATGAAAGGGCCCTTTGTTAGTGCTTCTGGGTAGCTCCTGACAAATGATAGAAAAGGGCCCGGACTATTTCTTGAGGAAAAGCCATCCCCACAATGACTGTGCCAGGCTCAGTCCGGGCTTCCAACCACATGTCAGCCCAGCTGGTCCTACTATATGCCTTGTGGTGTCCAAACTGCTTTACCCTCTTCCCTTGTCTGGAGATAGGACCAGGTCAGGAATCACCTCCCGCCTCCTGTGCCTGAAGGGTCCGTAAATCGTCCAGTACTCTTGGCACCAACCGCTGTACTCTGTGGGGAGGCCAGGCTACAAACCTGTCTCTTCTTTCTTGGGTTTCTGATATTTTTCATCCTCCTTCTAGAACACTTGTTCCCAGTGCAGAATAATTAGCCAGTGGTCTGGGATCTACTCAATCCCTAACAATCTCCATCTTGCAAAGGGGAATTCCCAATTCCCCTTTCTCCAAATTCTTATTTGTGTGAAGTTCTTGGGTTAATCGGAGACTGTTACTGTCTTTGCCTCACATTTCTAGGAGGGTTTAAGCTCTCCTTTTAGACTCCAGATGCCAGTGCTCAGTTGGGTTGAAACCGCTCAGTATGCACGTGGATTTATACCACACCGTTGGGGGATGGGTTTGGTGGTGAGCATAAAACAAATCAAATTCGTGAAGGCTAGTGAATTTCCGCTGCGACATTAAGAGGGGTGAATCTGCCTCCACCCACCTCTGCCGCTGGGGAGTTTACATTCTAGTTGACAGCACAAGGCCTGAACAATGTGTTTAAAATGTCACGTTATTATGTGCATCATCTCAGCTGTAAAGACAGACACAGACACACCAAAATCAACTGGGAAAGCTGAGGAAAGGGGAAAGGCCTTGCGGAAGCAGTGCCCCAAGTTAGGGGCACTGGGAGCAGTCTGCCGTGCAGACAGTGCATGTGCACTGTCTGTAGGGAACTTAAAAAACAATAAAAGCCAGTGTTATATGATAGAGCGCCTTTGCACTTTCCAAAGTGCACCCACTGATCATCCTGTAGATGAGAAGCAAGTCGTACCCACGTATAAGGAAGTTTAGAATCTGAAATGTTAATTTTATTTCTCAATAAATGGACATTAATGATGTATTGATAAGAATGGCAACTGACAACTTTCCTGTCCGTTGTGAATTATAAATAGTGAATAACCAGTGAAGTGTGAAGGGAGATCACAAGTCAGTTTAAACGGCAATAAACTGCAACCTTTTCACTGGTTGTACTTGCAGGGGAGTGATTTAGGAGGAAAATATTGGAGGGCATCATGAAGTTTCTATTTCTTTACCTGACAGCTTTGGAAGGAGTACTGAAGTGGAGACCCACAATCTAGACAGAAGAGAGGTTTTGGAGTAAAATTTGTGAATTGTTGGACCTAGAGTCAAATCAGGTGGGACGGGAGGCAAGGCCACGTAAGGCGTTAAAGGAGGCGAAGACGTTCATGTGGTAGATTGTGTGGGTACAGGCAGTGGGCATTTGGTAGAAGAGTGTAACTATGAATAACCCTATAATCCGAATTTAAAGTAGAAGGCTCAGTCCGAATTACGTGGATGGACTAGAATGATGTAAGCCAGGGGAAGACTTTTTCACCAGAGGAGTTGTGAGTAAAACCCATCGTAACTGTGCCATGTTCCTCCATGTCTCTGTCTTTGCCCTTTCTTGAGTTAAGAACACCCATCCTACCTCATCCGCTGAATGAATTCTGAGCTGTCTTTTAAAAGGCAGGGTAGTATACGGTGGTTTTAAGCACTATTCTGGAAGAAGAATAGCCAGTTGCCATAGAGTTTTTCTGACTCATGACAACCCCATGAGTGTCAGAGTACAACTGTGCTCCATTGGGTTTTCAATAGCTGATTTTTCAGTAGATCTCCAGACTTTTCTTTCATGGTGCCTTGGAATGGACTTAAACCTCCAGCCATTTGGTTAGGCCAAGCACGTTAATCCTTCGCACCACCTAGGACTCTGGAAGTGGAATACCTGGGTTCAAATCTCAGTGTTACCGCTTTCTAGCTGTGTGATCCTAGACAAGTTCCTTAACCTCTGCACCCCAGTCTCCTCATCTGTAAAATGGGAGTAATGACAGTGTGTGCTCTGTAAGGTGGTGAAGATGAAATGAGTCAGATGTTTAGCACTTAGGTTGGAACTTGACTCCTGATAAGCACTACATGAATATTAGATATTGTTTAACAGTTCAAGAAACCAATTCTTCTTGGGAGCAGTTCCCAGCCCCACCTCCCGGCTATCATAGGGCGTTCTCCCATAACTGTACTTAGCATGTCCTACATTATAATTAGTTTTGTTTTTTTTTCCACTCAGTTTAACCTCCTTCCACTAACAATTGGGTCTTACAGATTCCTGCATCCCATTCCCTACCAGAATTCTTCATAATTGTAGGTGCTTGATAAATATGTATCGAACGAATGCTGGCAATTCATCTCCCCATGTCTCAGACTTTGAAAGGGATAATACTCTTAGGGAGAATGCTAAGCCAACTTCTGTGGTGGAATGCTCTGGAAAGGGAAATTTACTCCTCAACCACTGAAATAGGGCTTTTTCCCTCCATAAATGACTAGCCTAGCAGAGTGGATCTTGTCATCGTTATAAAATAACCTCCAGGCATCTGATGGACCAGCTACCAACCATGTTGTAGGTAAACAGCAAATAAAAGATCCTTCTTTTTGAACTGTCTCTCAACCAGGTCTAATTATTTATGGCATATTTGCAGAAGTATCTTTCTTTTGATAAACAGTGCTGGTACTCCTCCTGGAATACAAGTAAAGAAAATTCTTAATTACTTTCTTTTCAGATGCTTCTGCATGTAAATTGCTTAATGGCTGCTGCCCCTTAGGTCCTGCCTTACCAGGGGATCTGAGGGGCCTTGCCAGCAACACCATCAGTCAGGTAATATGCATGAATAGTTCTTTAATAAATATCCAGCCCCCTTATCATTGCGCCCTGCAGGGTCCTCATTAGTCAGTAACCTATTTCAAGCTTGAAAGATTTCCATTGTGGTGCCTTTTGTTTCCTGCCTGGTGCCTAATTTTCTGTTCAGCAGGACATTTTTCTCCAGCCTGTGACTTCAGTCTTGACTGACAGCCATGCATTTTTTCCCCAAAGTAAGTAAGTGCATAAAAGCTCGCAGCCCATTTCTCGTTAATGCTCTCTTCAGTTTGGCAATACAATAAAACGCCAGAGGGGTATTGTCAGAACAACCCCTAAAGGTATCTTTAAAAACAAATTAAAGTCACTTTAAAAAAAAAAAAGTCAGTGACTTGACTGTGAGTGTACACGAAGGTAAAAAGGCAATTCAGATCGCACGATCAATTTACTCTTTGAAATGCTAGCTTCCATTTTACCAATTTAAGAGCTCCATTATCTCTCCTTTCTTTTGCCCAACAAATTTAGGTTGAAAATCTAATCAGAATTGAAACACATCACTTAATAGAAAAGTCTTGGAATATTTCAACGCTGTTAAAATCTGACAGATAATTCTAAGTTAGTAATTTCCTTCCCTGGCTGCATATTACCATCACGCAGGAGGGTTTTAAAACATGCCAACGCATTGGTCCCATCCATAGATTTTCTCATTTAATTGACTTAGGATGAGGCCTGGGCATTGACAATTTTTAAAATCTCCCTAGAAAATAACAAGGGTTGGAGAGGACGTGGAGAAATTGGAATTCTCATACGTTGCTGAATGTAAAATGGTGCAGCCATTGTGGAAACGGTTTGGAAGTCCTTAAAATTTAAGCATAGAATTACCATGTGACTCAGCAATTCCACACCTAAGCATATACTCAAAAGACTTGACAGCGGGGATTCCAACAGATAAGTGTACACCAATGTCCATGGCAACACTCTTCACAATAGCCAGAAAATGGAAGCAACCGAAGTAGCCGTCAACAGATGAACGGATAAACCCAATGTGAAATATCCATAAGATGGAATATTATTCAGCCATAAACAGAAATGAGGTTCTGATACATATTACAGCCTAGATGGACCTCAAAAACATTATGCTAAATGAAGTAAGCCAAACACTAAAGGACAAATATTGTATGATCCCATTTAGATGAAATACATAGAAGAGGCAAATGCATTCATTTGGGGTGATGAACGACTTTTGGAAATAGACGGTGATGATGGTTGTCCAACATGGTGAGTGTAATTAATGCCACTGAATTGTACATTTAAAAATGGTTAAAATGGCAAGTTTTGTTATATATATTTTACCACAATAAAAAATTTATTAAACTTTTTCCTAATTTAGAAATGAAATACATCTTCAATGATTTTGTCTTCAAAGAAAAATTCACACATTATTTAGTTAGCATAATCTCAGCTTCCTATCTTCTTTAAGGAACTGAAGATCATACTCTCGAATGGTAAAACAGAGGGGCGTGCGCTCTTCTTATTGGTAATATATCCAAATATACTTGTTACAATAAAAGTACCTGACTGAGTTTCCATTGTATTCAAGAAAGAATAGTGCACAAGTAAAACATAATTTAAATGATGTGCTTTCTTTGTTCTTAAATTGTTTGCTGTGTTGTATTTGTCAAAGCTAGTATATCCATGGGTACTGTTCATCATTAATCAATAAAATCTACCTCCCAAAACATTGTCTTTAAAAAAACAAACAAAAAAACTCCAGTCAGGTTGAAAACCTTTGTAGAAATTTTGCTCTGTAACACTCTTACAAATAACATTGAACTGTGATTTTCTTTCTCCCTTATTACTGGGTGACTGAGTTGTCATACAGATTTCAAGGTGGTCCTTCAAGGCAGTTCCCTGTCAATATGCTGCTGCAGCCGCTTTTGAATGATCTTTAGCAAAATTTTACTTGCGTGTGATATTAATGATATTGTTCAATAATTTCGGCATTTGGTTGGATCATCTTTCTTGGGAATAGGCATAAATATGGATCTCTTCCAGTTGGTTGGCCGGGTAACTGTCTTCCATGTTTCTTGGTGTAAATGAGTGAGCAATTCCAGTGCTGCATCCATTTGTTGAAAAATCTCAATAGGTATTCTGTCAATTTCTGGAGCCTTGTTTTTCGTCAGTGCCTTCAGTACAGCTTGGACTTCTTCCTTCAGTACCATCAGTTCTTGATCATATTCTACCTCCTGAAATGGTTGAGCATCCACCAATTTTTTTTAGTATAGTGAGTTTTTGTATTCCTTCCATCTGCTTTTGATGCTTCCTGCGTCGTTTAATACTTTCCTGATAGAATCCTTTGCTATCATAACTTGACGCTTGAATTTTTTCTTCAGTTCTTTCAGCTGGAGAAATGCCGAATGTGTTCTTCCCTTTTGGTTTTCTATCCCCAGCTCTTTGCACATGTCCTTATAATACTTACTTCGTCTTCTCGAGATGCCCTTTGAAATCTTCTGTTCAGTTCTTTTACTTCATCATTCAAGAGCAAGTTTCAGAGTCTCTTCTGACATCCATTTTGGTCTTTTCTTTCTTTCCTGTCTTTTTAATGACCTCTTGCTTTCTTCAAGTATGATGTCCTTGTTGTCATTCCACAACTCATCTGGTCTTCGGTCATTAGCATTCAATATATTTATATATATATGTGTGTGTGTGTGTGTGTGTGTGTGTGTGTGTGTGTGTGTGTATATATAATTTTGTAGTCCTAAAGTAGCAAGTTTCAAAAAAGGTTATTTGTGAAAAGAGTTATAGATATTTCAGAAGGATCACAATACTTGTCCAGTGAAACACGAAAGATCTCTCCTTTGCTAGAGATTTTAGTATTTTAATATTTCCTTCTAACTGTATTGACTTGTAGGCTTGTCTTATGGAGGGCTGGTCTCATCAGGAGATATACGTAAGGTGGCTCATATTTCCATACTTGCAGGACTCTCACGGTCCTTCCCATGGGATAAGGCTGTCAGCCAGTGAAGGAGAAAGCCTACTTAAATCGGGTGCTTTCCTCTGCACTCAGGGGTGTCTCTGGAGGAGGCTGACAAGTTTCTCTTTGCCTTTTATGTTTTTGAAAATTTTCTCTATTGAGGCATGAAACAACAAAGATCTCAGTGGCTGAGGGGGATCTCCAAGCTGTGTGTTTGTTTCCATTCTTCTTAGCGCTCCGACTTCTATGACACGTGTCCCCCAGAGTCTTCGGTAATTCCGTTTTCACTCTCACTTGTCAGACTTTAAAAGGCAACCTTTGCAGCGGGTTAAAATGGGAGGAGGGTGTGGGGACGGAGGCCAGCGCGTGGTTGCCCACAGCCACTTCTTTCCTCTCTCAGGGACAGTGCACACCCTCTAGATGGTGACTGCTCCATTGGCCTGGGGCCCAGCATCAGCACAACAAAGACCCTGTGCCCCAGCGGTGGATCTGTGGCGGAAGGGGAGCACGAGCCAACACTAAGTTGTGGTTTTAGGACACTAAGATTTGGGGGCTGCATACCCTAGCTGCTGACTGTTGTCGTTATTGTTTTTTATCTTAAAAATTAGAAAACGAAACTGATAGTTCAGGTGACTTGGCCAAGGCCGTCTGTCTGCTGGCCTCAAGCTTGCGTTACTGCGCCACGCTGCTCCCACGCCACCGGTCAGTTATGTGTTTGGTTATTTCAGAGCTTTGATTCTGAGGAAAAACCCTAATGAAGCAAAGCAAAAAATTTGCTATGGAGAGAATAACAGTCAGGTTATGAACATTTGAGAGGTAACTTAGAATAAGACAGCAGAGAGAAGGTAGTTTAGGAAGTCAGGGGAAAATATACAAAACCTGTTTTTTTTTTCTCTCAAATTTCAAACAGAGGCTAACATGGTTTGTGGCTTTGGAGGCAGAACAGACCTGGATTCAAGTGCCTGTTCTTTTGTGTGAGGACTGGGCTGTGTTTGCTTCTTTATTGCATCTTTGAGTGGTAATTTCTTCCTCTTTAAAATGGTGATGGTTAAAATAGTCTCATAAGCCTTGAGGGAATTTAATAATATAATTAGTGTAAGACGCCTGGCACAGACTAGATGCCCCATAGATTCCAGACCTCCTTCCCCAACACTGCACATCCTAACACGAGCCCATCAAGGGTTAAGGAATACTTCTCTGAAAACAGTGTCTGCTGCTGTCCTAGAAAGCTGCCGGAAAGGGCCTGCAGGAGGTTGCCCTCGAGTGTTTTCCTGCAGAGAATAAAGCCATGATAAATTTTCTTTAAGTAGAGGCAGACCTCTAGGGCTTTAAAAGACACGTCACGTCCTGTTCAGCATCTCAGACTTTGTGAATATTTAAACGTGGACCACAGGTCATTTCTTCTTTTCCCTTAGTCCACATTCTTCCAGATTCCAAGCCAGGCCCCTGCTGTCTCAGCCCATTAAACCCGACTAGAACCAAACCAGACCGAGCGTCATCAAGCCGATTCGGACTCATACCACTCTATAGAACAGAGTAGAATTGCCCCGTAGGCTTTTCGAGGCTGTAAATCTTCACGGAAGCAGACTGTCACATCTTTCTTCTGACAAGCAGCTGGTGGATTCTAACCGCTGACCTTTCAGATAGCAGCCAAGTGTTCACCACTGCGCCACCAGGGCTCCAGCCAGACTAGACTAGCTTTTAAAAGTAGCCTCAGCTCACAGCACCATCTTTCAGTCTGGTGGAGTTTATCTTAGAGCCAATCTCCATGCTAGGGAGGTGACAGAACTCAAGAAAGAATTTAAAATGAAGGGAGGATTCAGGGATAAAAAGGAATGAGTGGTCAAGCCATGAGAAGATATGGAAGGAACCTTAAGTGTATACTGCTAAGTCAAAGAAGCCAGTCTGGAAAAGCTACGTCCTCTGAGATTCCAAGTATATGACATTCTGGAAAAGGCAAAGCTACAGAGACAGTGAAAAAGTCAGTGGTTTTCAGAGGTTCAGAGGGACGGGATGAAGAGGTGGAATGCAGGGCATTTGTAGGGCAGTCAGATGATCCTGTCTGATACTGAAGTGGTGGATACAAGACATGATGCATTTGTCAAAACTTCGAAAACTGTCCGACACAAAGATTAATCCTAATGGGAACTAGGGATTCCAGTGAATAACAGCGTAGCGATATTGGTTCATCAATTGTAACAAATGTGCCACATCAATGCCAGATGTTATAATAGAGGAAACTGGGTGGCGGGGGGATCCCTGGTGGTGCAGTGGTTAAAGGGCTCGGCTGCTAACTGAAAGGTGGGCAGTTCCAGCCTACCAGGTGGTCTGTGGGAGAAAGATGTGGCAGTGTGCTTCTGTAAAGATTACAGCCTTGGAAACCCTACGGGGCAGTTCTACTTTGCTCTATAGGGTAGTATGAGTTGGAATCAATCTGAAGGCAAAAGGTTTGGGTTTTTGCCGGGGAGGGGAGAAGGGAGGAGTTGTATATGGGAGCTCTCTGTACTTTCTACTTAGTATTTCTATAAACCTGTAACCGCTCTAAAAAAATAAAGTCTATTTAAAAATTAAGGGAAGAAGTAATTTTTAGAATTGAACACTGAGCTAGAAGATGCACAAGAATGAATAACGTCACAGGTGATACCTTAAGAGAAATGGAAGCTGAAAAAGAAATGAAGGAAGAGAGAGAGAGAAAAAAAGGATTCAAGAGAATATGACGAATATTGAAGGTATGCGGCTCCCACATCCACAGTCCCTAAAGAAGAAAACCAGAGCAATCAAATATTAAAATTATAACTTAAGAAAACTTTCCTGAAATAAAAAATGGTTTAACAGAGGACACTGTATACCTGAGAATATTGACTCAGAATGACAAGTACTAAGACATAGTCTGGTGAAATTATTCAATGCTAAGGAAAAAAAAACCAACCATCAATCACTGGCTGTGTAGGCAAAAGGAGCACATGATTTAGATGGGAAAATAAAAAGATTATCCTCACGTTTTTCATTGTGCTGGAAGAAAGTGGAGTAACATACTTAAGATACTCAAGGAAACAAACTGTGAGGCAAAGATTTTATATACTTGAGAACAAAACATTCAAGTATAAAGAGCACAAACCCTTATAAATACATAAGGTCTCAGGAGATTTTGTTTCTAAGACTTTCCTGAGGAGTTTACCAGAGAATAAGCTTCAGATAGAAATGATAGAGACATGAGCCTCTGGACCCGTGGTGGGCACTGTATATACTTACAGGAGAATTAAGATTAAATGAGGGTCAAAAAGTAGAGAATATAATGTATAATGGCCATACGCAACAATGTAGATTACTTCAGTTATTAAAAGAAGTGAGGAATGAACAATAGGGATGATGTTGTTGTGTGCTGTCTCACCAATTTTCGACTCGTAGCGACCCTATAGGACATAGTAGAACTGCTCCATAGGGTTTCCAAGGCTGTAATCTTTACAGGAGCAGATCTCCAGGTCTTTTCTCCTGTGTAGCAACTGGTGGGTTCGAACCACTGACCTTTCGGTTAGCAGTTGAGCGGTTAACACCAGGGCTCACAATGGGGATGGCAAATGTAAAAGAATAGACTTTACAATAACCATGATCAGTGATAGTAACATGAGGAATGGTAAATGTGTGATTTCTTGTGTGTGATGTAATCATGGAATGAATAATTGTGGAATATTCTGTCATCCCCTATATCGTGTGTCCTTGAGAACCAGGACCTTAGTGTGGAAGATGGGAGCTACAGAGGTAATATGAATGATGTAAAGTTCAAACCCTGCAATGCTTAGTTTGAATGGAAAGATCAGTATGAGCTCATGAGGCATTGTATATCCATCCTAGCACTGTCTACTCAAAAGTCCTAGAAATAATGACCGATTCAATAATAATGAGCATTCCTTCTGCCCAGATTATGATATTAAAATACCATTTCCCACTAAAAGAAACCAGGGCTTCTTGAAGAAATGGCTGATTCCAGGTTTGAGGCAGAAAGTGTATAAGGCTGAACGATTTTGTCAGAGCAAATAACCAGGAAGCTATTAGAGACTATAGGGTTGTGTCAAAAGGACCCAGCAGCCAACTTGAAGAGGCTCCCACTGTCCAAAAATGGAACAATTTGAGCTTTAGTAATGATAAGAAAAGCCATGGAATGAAACCCATCAAATTTGTTTACATTCATGAATTCCTAATGATGTAAAAATAATTGGTCATCCTTGAAGGATGATAGAGAACCACTTCATCTTGAATACTGGTAAAGGAAAGTAATCAAGATTTATCCTGTCTCTTCTATATGAATATACTACTGGGCAAGCAATAATAGATAAAGAGAAATTTCTTTATGAAATTATTTCATATAATAAATAAAATGAAGTTATATAATTAGCCCATCACCATTTTACAACCCCCATAAATTACTGGGAGCCCTGGTGGTGCAGTGGTTAAGAGCTATGGCGAGCTACGGCTGCTAACCAAAAGGTTGGCAGTTTGAATCCACCAGCTGCTCCTTGGAAACGCTATGGGGCAGTTCTACTCTGTCCTAAAGGGTCACTACGAGTTGGAATCGACTCAAAAACAATGGAGTTTTTTTTTTTTTTAAATAACTTAATGGATTTGTGCACTGAATTTCAATGGCTGCTATCTTTAGAAATACAGAAACCACCAGACCATATGACCTTTCTGGTGAAAGAACATACCACCAACTAAAGTCTTGCCAAAGAGATCAAACTGAAGTTTGATCAAGCCTCTGAATCCAGCTGCATATTGAACCTTATCATGAGCATATAGTCAGTAAAATCCAGACTGGGAAACACTACATTTTAATCTGCCTGGGTTCTTTGATGGATGAATTTTAAGGAAAAGGAATGGAGGGGGGAAACTATAAATGAAAAGACATTTAAACATGTATCATTTTTTTTTAAAGTGTGTATTACCAAATGCTGGTAATGATGCATAGAAACTGGATCACTCATGCATTGCTGGTAAGAATATAAAATGGTACAGCCAGTTGAAAAAATAATTTAACAGTTTCTTCTAAAATTAAAAAATGCATTTGCCACATGACCAGTAATTGCACTCTGGGGCATTTATCCCAAAGAAAGAAAACATTATATTCACATAAAAACCTGCACATGAATGCTCATGGCAGCTATATTCATAATAGCCCCAAACTGGAAAGAAGCTAAATGTTTTTCAGTGTCTGAATGGTTAAACAAACTGTGGTACATCCAGACCACGGAATACTGCTGAACAGTAAAAAGAAACTAACAGTGGCTACACATAACTACTTGAATGGACTTCAAGTCAATTATGTTAAGTGCAAAAAGAAGACCTCAAAAAGTGGAAAACAGACTAATGGTTGCCAGAGACTAGGCTTTAGAGAGGAGACGTTTGCGCCTATATGGGGGCCCATAAAGCATGCCTATTAAGGGTACCTATAAAAGAGCCCTGGTAGCATAGTGGTGAAGAGCTTGGCTGCTAACCGAAAGGTCAGCAGTTCAAATCCACCAGCCGCCCCTTGGAAACCATATGGGGCAGCTCTTCCCTGTCCTATAGGGTTGCTATGAGTCGGAATCGACTTGATGGCAGTGGGTTTAGTTTTTTTTTAAATAACGCATGAAGCAGCCTGTGGTGATGGAACAGTTCTGCACCTTGGTTGTGGCGGTGGCGGTGGTGGTTACACAAGAATACTCGTGATAAAAATTGCCTAGAATTCTAAGCACACAAATGCGCACACAAATGAGCGCATGTATAACTGGTGAAATCTGAGTAAATTCCGTGGCTTATACCAATGTCAATTCCGTGGCTTATACCAATGTCAGTTCCATGGCTTGATAGTGCATTATCAGGATGCTAAAATTGGGGGAGGAGGAGTGAAGGGTGCACGAGACCTCCGTGTACATGGTTTGCAACTTCCTGTGAATCTATAATTATTTCAAAACAAAAGGTTTTAGGAACGGGAAAGACTCAACAGTGGTAATTAGGTATGCACATTCGGTGAGAAAACTATAGTGAAATGTAAGGACTTGGTTACAGTGTAAGTGATAATGGTGGTTCTGAAGGGAGGAAGGGAGAGGTTTGGGATTGGGATGGGGCTTGGGGGGGTTTCTGATATATTTGGCACAAGTCTATTTCTTGACTTGGGTGTTGGTTACGGGATACTTGACTTACGATAGTTCACCAGGCTGTACATTTTTTGTGTAAGTATTGTGTGTGTGGTGTGCATGTACATATATCTTATGTGTACATTCTCTAGGTTTGCTTTTGTTTGTGGAGCAGAGGAAAGGGTGAACAGGCGCTATCTGAGCGCACACAGTAGATCGTATTCAGCTAATCAAGACAGCTGCTCCAGGCAGGCGGCTTAATGAGATCATTCCCACTCCCAGGTTTATGTCTTTGCATTAACAGGGAAAACCTCCAAATGATCCAGGTTTAAGTAATGGGACGCATTCTGAATTGGTAAAATTAGACCAGTTTGGTACTAATGAACATAGAAAATGCCATGCTTCACCTTGAGAATGCATGTTTTTTAAGAGACGAGGAAATCTATAGGTTTGGCAGTGGTGAATTATAATCTAATGAATTTCCATTATCATAAATAATTAAGCCACCACAAAACTGTAGCTAATTGGATTCCAAGGTCTGTTAAAAGTTATAACCACTTATACTGATATTTTCAAGACCCTCCTACCTAGAATGGGCATCTTTTTTGTTTTGGGTATGGGATACAATATCAGGATTCTGCATTTGGCCTCTCTCAATTTGCATCTGGGAAAATGCTGGAAAATATTTTAAACCAAAACCAAACCCACTACCGTTGATTTGATTCCGACTCATGTCAACTCCATATGTTGCAGAGTAGAGCTGCTCTATTGGATTTTCTCGGCTGTAATCTTTATGGAAGTAGATTCCCAGGCCTTTCTTCCATGGCACCACTGGGTAGGTTTGAACCACCAACCTTTAGGTTAATAGGTAAGCATAAGCTGTTTGTGCCACCCAGGGCTGCCTGGAAAATATTATAGTGACCTCTAAATGTGGCATTATGGATTCTATGGTTCTCTCCCTACCTTAGCACTTCTGAGCTGCTGATGGCAGAAAATAGCCAGGTCCAGAGCAGATTCTTGACAGAGCTAGCTGGATGGAGCCTGCTGTGCACATCAGGATTCTCGTAAATACCCTGGCTGCGAGCATTCCTCGAAGAGGGTTGTGCCAGATTTTCATATAGCAAAGAAGAAACCTTTACCCAAAGTAAATGTTTTACCAAAAAAGGGATGCATTTTCAGAAGAACTTTTCCGGTATGAACACGGATGTCACAGAGCAGGCATGTAAGAGGTCTGAGAACACAGCAGCTGGAGAATTCAGGATGATACTCAATCTGAAGTCTTCACTGATACGGAGAGTGACAAATTCATATTGAATAAAGAGGGGGTGAGGGATAACAAGGAGCCCTGGTGGCACAGTGGTTAAGAGCTCAGCTGCTAACCAAAAGGTCGGCAGTTCGAATCTACTAGCTGCTCCTTGGAAACCCTATGGGGCGGTTCTACTCTGTCCTATAGGGTTGCCATGAGTCGGAATTGACTTGAAGACAACAGGTTTGTGTTTTTTTTTTCCTAAAGGATAATCAGTTAAGTCAATTTGACATGAATAGGGAGAAACAGAGGAGAGTAGTACCAGGCTAGGGACCAGCGTGTCAGTGAGTTTTATGGATGGAGGTTAGTATCCTTCATGGATTCAGACAGTCCTGGATAGCAGACATGCCATTCTATGTTTTGTTCCAATAATTTCTTAGTCTATCTCTTCTTTTCTTAGTCATTCTCCAACTTTAGAAAACCACCAATTTTTTTTGCTGTGTAATCTCCACTTGGTTTTTATGAGTTATAGCACTATATTTCAAGCACATAGAGATTACATATCTAAAAGATGTAGTAGTTTTAATAGCAGAGACCTCAGCTAAGGTTTAACTCCCTCATTGGGACTTTGGTGTTCTTTCTGAGCATTCTGGCATAGCTGCCCTGAAGTGAAAATACCAGTTCTGACATACCTCAGTTTAGAATAATGTACTTCTTTATCAAGGTTGTTTGCCCTCTTGTTATGAGGCACTTGAGGGCAATTGCTAAGATCGTGAACTATCGTAGTGCATTAGTGGGAACTTCACATATGTACGAAATGAAGTCGTCTCATTAAGAATTTCTTGTTGAGTTTGAAAAGAGATAGTAGTCTGTTTATATAAAGCTAATATTATTTTTCCTTCCATATGTGTTTCTCTCTCCAAAAAATGTAACACTTGATTTAGAATGGATGAGCCTATTACAAAAAAACAAAAAAGTTGTCCTGGAGTTGATTCTGACTCATGACTGAAGATTTACTCCTCTGCATGATCTGTTCTACCTGTTACTAGATACAATCTGGTACTCAGTTGTTCATGGACTGTAACTGTCAGGGGTAAAGGGCATTCCCCTTTGTGTTGGTGTTGTACCTCATCACTTGCCAAGGCAGGCTTGGACACACTGTCTTTTCTGTCTGCCTGCCTTGTCTCTGTCACTATCAAGAAACATGAAATTTATTGAATAAACCCTTACCTACACCTTGGAATTTTTGAAAATAGACATTATTTTTTGAAGCAGATTTTAGGTTTACAGAAAAATTATACAGAAAATACAGAGTTCCCATCTATCCTCCCTTCCCTCTGTGCAGTTCTTCCTGTTATTAAAATCTGGCATTCTTGCACCACATTTGTTACTGTTGATGAGCCGATATCGATACATCGTTATTGACTAAAGTCCATAGTTTACATTAGAGTTCACTCTTTGCGTTGTGCAGTCCTGTGGGTTTTGACAAATGCATAATGTCATGTGTCTGCCATTACAGAGTCATACTGAATAGCTTCACTGCCCTAAAAATGCTCTGTGCTCTGCCTGTTCACCCCTTTCTTCTCCTCTCCCTGAACTCTTGGCAACCACTGCCTCTATAGTTTTGTCTTTTCCAGAATGTCATATAGTTGGAATCATACAGTATGTGGCTTTTTCGGGCTGGCTTCTCTCACTTACCAATATACATTTTAGGTTCCTCCATGTCTTTCATAGCTTGATAGCTCATTTCTTTTTATCCCTGAGTAGTACTCCATTGTCTGGATGTACCACAGTTTATTTATCCATTCACCTATGGAAGAACATCTTGGTTGCTTTGAAGTTTTGGCAATTATGAGTAAAGCTGCTATAAACATTCATGGGCAGCCTTTCATGAGGACATACGTTTTCATCTCATTTGGGTAAACACCTAGGAGCATGATGGCTGGATCATATGATGAGTCTGTGTTTAGCTTTGAAAGAAACTGCCAGACCGTTTTCACACACCTCAGAATTTTACATCTTGACTTTGGTGGCATTTCTGTTACCCTCTATGTCATAAACTACTCCTTGGCCACTTAGAACCCATCCTTCCACCTCTGACTGTATTGGTCCTTTCTCACTGCTGGCCTGAAGCTGCATGAGGACAGGGCTATGTCTTGGCCCTTCCTTCCCCATTATATGCTCAGGGCCTAGCACAGTGCCTGACACTTGATTCTATTTTTGTTAAGTGAGTGAACGCGACAATGAATATGTGACAAAAGGAGAGTTGGCTGGGTCGCGGCTCCTTTTTCAGGCTCTTTCTCAAGCTCTGCTTTCCATTCCATGCTTTCTGTGCGTGGCCGCCATTCAACGCCTAAGTGTCTCTTCTTCTAATGAATATTTTAATGAATAGTCCTCTTGCACCCAAGTGATTGCCGTATGCCCACAATTATGCTGGAGGCTAAAATTTATGATACTTGATGTACCCACCAGGAAGTCATAAATTAAGCTCTGAAAGCCCGAACTCCACAGGGTTTAGGTGGGCAGCCCTTAAGTACAGTGATGCCTGCTTCACCCAAAGTGCAGAGATACCTGCTTCACCTAAGTACACTGATGCCTGCTTCACCCAAAGTACAGTGATACCTCCTTCACCCTAAGTACACTGATGCCTGCTTCACCCAAAGTACAGAGATACCTGCTTCACCCTAAGTACAGAGATACCTGCTTCACCCTAAGTACACTGATGCCTGCTTCACCCAAAGTACAGAGATACCTGCTTCACCCTAAGTACAGAGATACCTGCTTCACCCTAAGTACAGAGATACCTGCTTCACCCTAAGTACACTGATGCCTGCTTCACCCAAAGTACAGAGATACCTGCTTCACCCTAAGTACACTGATGCCTGCTTCACCCAAAGTACAGTGATACCTGCTTCACCCTAAGTACACTGATACCTGCTTCACCCTAAGTACACTGATGCCTGCTTCACCTAACTACAGTGATACCTTCTTCACCCTAAGTACACTGATACCTGCTTCACCCTAAGTACACTGATGCCTCCTTCACCCAAAGTACAGTGATGCCTGCTTCACCCAAAGTACAGTGATGCCTGCTTCACCCTAAGTACACTGATGCCTGCTTCACCCAAAGTACAGTGATACCTGCTTCACTCTAAGTATAGAGATACCTGCTTCACCCTAAGTACACTGATGCCTTCTTCACCCAAAGTACAGTGATACCTGCTTCACCCTAAGTACACTGATGCCTGCTTCACCTAACTACAGTGATACCTTCTTCACCCTAAGTACACTGATACCTGCTTCACCCTAAGTACACTGATACCTGCTTCACCCTAAGTACAGAGATACCTGCTTCACCCTAAGTACACTGATGCCTCCTTCACCCAAAGTACAGTGATGCCTGCTTCACCCTAAGTACACTGATGCCTGCTTCACCCTAAGTACACTGATGCCTGCTTCACCCAAAGTACAGAGATACCTGCTTCACCCTAAGTACACTGATGCCTGCTTCACCCAAAGTACAGTGATACCTGCTTCACCCTAAGTACACTGATACCTGCTTCACCCTAAGTACACTGATGCCTGCTTCACCTAACTACAGTGATACCTTCTTCACCCTAAGTACACTGATACCTGCTTCACCCTAAGTACACTGATGCCTCCTTCACCCAAAGTACACTGATGCCTCCTTCACCCAAAGTATACTGATGCCTGCTTCACCCTAAGTACACTGATGCCTCCTTCACCCAAAGTACAGTGATGCCTGCTTCACCCAAAGTACAGTGATGCCTGCTTCACCCTAAGTACACTGATGCCTGCTTCACCCAAAGTACAGTGATACCTGCTTCACTCTAAGTATAGAGATACCTGCTTCACCCTAAGTACACTGATGCCTTCTTCACCCAAAGTACAGTGATACCTGCTTCACCCTAAGTACACTGATGCCTGCTTCACCTAACTACAGTGATACCTTCTTCACCCTAAGTACACTGATACCTGCTTCACCCTCAGTACACTGATACCTGCTTCACCCTAAGTACAGAGATACCTGCTTCACCCTAAGTACACTGATGCCTCCTTCACCCAAAGTACAGTGATGCCTGCTTCACCCTAAGTACACTGATGCCTGCTTCACCCTAAGTACACTGATGCCTGCTTCACCCAAAGTACAGAGATACCTGCTTCACCCTAAGTACAGAGATACCTCCTTCACCCTAAGTACACTGATGCCTGCTTCACCCAAAGTACAGAGATACCTGCTTCACCCTAAGTACACTGATGCCTGCTTCACCCAAAGTACAGTGATACCTGCTTCACCCTAAGTACACTGATACCTGCTTCACCCTAAGTACACTGATGCCTCCTTCACCCAAAGTACACTGATGCCTCCTTCACCCAAAGTACACTGATGCCTGCTTCACCCTAAGTACACTGATGCCTGCTTCACCCTAAGTACACTGATGCCTGCTTCACCCAAAGTACAGAGATACCTGCTTCACCCTAAGTACAGTGATACCTGCTTCACCCTAAGTAGACTGATGCCTCCTTCACCCAAAGTACAGTGATACCTCCTTCACCCTAAGTACACTGATGCCTCCTTCACCCAAAGTACAGTGATACCTTCTTCACCCTAAGTACACTGATACCTGCTTCACCCTAAGTAGACTGATGCCTCCTTCACCCAAAGTACAGTGATACCTCCTTCACCCTAAGTACACTGATGCCTGCTTCACCTAACTACAGTGATACCTGCTTCACCCTAAGTACACTGATGCCAGATTCACCCTAAGTACAGTGATGCTTGCTTCCTACAAGCTCACACGTGAAGCAGGCATTCAGTGTTCATACAGCCCACCTGCCACAACCAAAGAGTACCATCAGAGAAAGATAAATAAAGCCCTGAGGTATTTAAAGAGGAATATTACCCTTACATTCCCTTTCAAGTACAAATGTTTCTTACTTCATCCATTGTTGATAGGAACCATTCTATTACATTTACCAGAAATCTAATTTAAAAATATACAGTATTTACTTTATATCCTCACTAGAATAGTGTTTACCAAAGTCTCCACCCAGAAATCTGGAAGGAAGAAGACAGTGAGCATGTATATTGTGGTTGGGGGTAGGAAATAATTATCAGCATACCGGTTACTCTCGAGTTGTTTTGATTCTGACTCATAGTGACCCAATGTGTGTCAGAGCAGAATTGTGTTCTATAGGTCCCCCTCCACAACCACCAATGGCTGATTTTTCCCAAGTTAATCAGCAGACCTTTCTTGAGTCACCTCTGGATTGACTTGAACCTCCAACTTTTTTGTTAGCAGCTGAGCATGTTAACCATCTGTACCACCCAAGGACTGTATAGGAAGAAGTAACCATATACAAACCAAGATTTTGTTTGAGGTCTCCTGTTTTACCTTTAAAATTAACGCAAACTTTGGATTCCGCTATGATTTGTGTTTATTTTCATTTTAAAATCATGCTTTTGCTATGCGTGGAGTAAAATTGACCTCCTGGGGACATGCATCCTGGCTGTTTTTAGACTCCGTGCTGAAGCTTGTTGCTGCGACACTCTGGTTCGAGAGTCCGGAAGTAGGGTCCGTGTGTTTGGAAGATGCTTAGGTTATAGTGAGGGGGAAGAGATACATTTCATGGGGAACATAGGCTCAGTGTCCAGCATGGGCACATACAGCTGTAAGATTTTAGAGCGGAAACGTTCACATTACACGGGGAAACTTCCAGGAAGGCTTCAGCAGGAGGCAGCTTCCCAGGCAGCAGGAGCCCTTCCTTTACGTGTTGGGTGAAGATACAGTGCGGGATCTACTTTTTAATTTTTCTGTTTCTTCTTTCCACATTCAGTCTGTGATCACCTCACCTCATGGCTTCTGATAATCTCTTTCTTATACATTCTTTTATTTGCTGTCAATTAGGAAACAATATAATTAAGCATATTTACAACTGTTTTCTAAGGAAGGCTCCAAATGATTGGGGTTAGGCTTGGAGCTGTGTGGTAGCAATTAGGGGACTCAGAGGACTTAATATACAGGTATGGAGATGTGTTCCAATGTAGAAGGTTTTCTGAGGGACTGTGCTCCAGATGGATCTCTGGTGGCGCAGTGGTTAAGAGCTCAGCTGCTAACCAAAATGTTGACAGTTGGAATCCACCAGCCGCTCCTTAGAAACCCTATGGGGCAGTTCTACTCTGTCCTGTAGGGTCAGTATGAGTTGGAATCGACTTGACAGCAACAGGTTTGGTTTGGTTTACTCTCCAGATAATCAAGGTAATACTGCACTATTTGATGATGACATATACGCTGTAAAGTATTCTCTTTATCGTCTTATTTCAATCATGCATGGACTGACTCCTTCCGGGTTTTGAGTGCCTCTCCTAACCTGGCGTTTTGGCAGCAGTTAGGCGTTCCTAGGGGATTAAGCGGAGTGGAGGTGGATGGTTAGGGAAGGAGCTAGAGGGAGCGATGGGGTAGTTCACACAGGAGCCCATATGACGCCCTGCCAGGATGAGGGGCTAAGCTGTGTCTGCAAGGTGAGGGGGAGGGAGAAGGGCTTCCAACTGGGACTGACGTGATGATGAGGTTGGCATCTCAGGGTGCTTGTTGTCTCAGGTGATGAGTCCTCAGCCAAGGACCGTAGAAGCAGAGGACATGCTTCAGAGGCAACTAGGAAACAGAACCTGGAGGACTTGGTGACTGATGGGAAATGGGTCTACAGTGAGCCAGGACATAGTGTCTGGGTAGATGCCAGTGTTTTGGAGGGGCTGGAGAGACACGATAATAAAAATATAATAATACTGAAAGTAACTTATATTACTGGCTACCTACTCTGTGCCTGGTGCAACTCTGGATGTTGTACGTGAATTTTTAATTATCAAGCCTCATGCCAGCCTTTGGAATTTTGTGGAATTAAAGTCCTTATTTTATAGATGATGAAACTGAGGCTCAGAAAGGTCACTCGGCCCAAGGTCACACAGCCTGAAGGGGACAGAGCTGAACACCACAGGACCGACAAGATGGCTGACACACCTTCGCTGTCTTCAGTGAAACAGGCACCTAAAGAGTTTTCTTTTTTGGTGTCAGCGCTTCATAGTATGTCAAACCGTCATGGATATGTGAGTTTAGTTAATGTAGCAGGTGTTGTCATCGTCAGTAACAGATTTGGAGGGAGTGAGTCCATTGGCTGAAGTCACACAGCTGGTAGGTGACACCTCTGGTTAGACAAGAAATCGGAGTCCTTTGCGGAACGCTGCAGCTTCTCTTGTCCAACCACCATGGGTGAGCTGCTGCTGCTGCTTATGCTGTTCCTGTCCTGTGTCATTCGGAGTGGAGAGGCGAAGAGTTTAGATTCTGGATCCTGACTGCTTAGGCTAAGATCTCATCTCTGTTGTAGGATCTAGGACAAGTAACTCCATCTCTTTTATTCAGTTTTCTTAACTGGAAAATGGGAATAATAACTGCACCTACTTTATGGGGCTTCAGTCATACTTTAAAAAGGATAATTTGTGCAAGTGCCTGGCACCTAGTCAAACTTAATAAACTTTGTGATAATAACAGTAGTTCAAAGAAATGACACGTGGTCAGCTGCATTAGGGAAAACTAAAATGCATGAGGTCCCATCTGAGATGAACTTTGAGAGATTCTGAAGGTCTAGGAGGAGCAGTATGGGGGATAGAGGGTTAAGGGTATTTTCAATCTTGAAGAGCAGTTTTGTTTAGGTTGACAGTAGGGTTCATCAGTGTTGTTTAGGTTGACAGTAGGGTTCATCAGTGTTGTTGTTTAGGTTGACAGTAGGGTTCATCAGTGTTGTTTAGGTTGACAGTAGTGTTCATCAGTGTTGTTGTTTAGGTTGACAGTAGGGTTCATCAGTGTTGTTTAGGTTGACAGTAGGGTTCAACAGTGTTGTTGTTTAGGTTGACAGTAGGGTTCATCAGTGTTGTTTAGGTTGACAGTAGGGTTCATCAGTGTTGTTTAGGTTGACAGTAGGGTTCATCAGTGTTGTTTAGGTTGACAGTAGGGTTCATCAGTGTTGTTGTTTAGGTTGACAGTAGGGTTCATCAGTGTTGTTTAGGTTGACAGTAGTGTTTATCAGTGTTGTTGTTTAGGTTGACAGTAGGGTTCATCAGTGTTGTTTAGGTTGACAGTAGGGTTCATCAGTGTTGTTGTTTAGGTTGACAGTAGTGTTCATCAGTGTTGTTGTTTAGGTTGACAGTAGGGTTCATCAGTGTTGTTGTTTAGGTTGACAGTAGGGTTCATCAGTGTTGTTTAGGTTGACAGTAGGGTTCATCAGTGTTGTTTAGGTTGACAGTAGTGTTCATCAGTGTTGTTGTTGTTTGGTGCCATCGAGTCTCTGCTGACTAATAGAGTCCCCATGTCACAGAGTAGAACTACCCCCATTGGGTTTCCTTGGCTATAATCTTTAGGGAGCATGTTGCCAGGTCTTTTCTCCTGCAGAGCCGCTGGGTGGGTTTGAACCGCCAACCTTTCAGTTAACAGCTGAGTGCTTAACCACTGCACCACCAGGGCTCTTTGGGTTTATGAGTAGGGGAGTTAAATTATTGAACATGAACTTCAAGAAAAGCAGTTCGGCAGTTGAGTACAATCATTTTGGTGAGCGTTGACAAGGTCCTCAACAAGGGTGGTTGCGCTGGGGATGGAAAGGAGGAGATAGGCAGGTAGGAGGTGCTGCAGAGCATGGTCTTGGGTTACTCCTGTATCACTTGGTAAGTACATAAGAAACACAAACTTACTGTCCCGATGGGCTAAGTGAAAGATCTAATCTGGATGGGGTTTGCTGCACTATAAAGAAGGGCATTCTGGCATCAGGTATAAATGATTTGGGAGCTACGTGTGGTTCTGATTGCCTGTGCTTTGCCTTTGTCCTCTGGCACAGGAGGTTGATGTGTGTAGATTCGCTCATCCATATTTGCAGTTCTGTCTGCATTGTGAGAGGTCTTTACTTGCTGGCTTGAGTGCTTATTTATATTTGAGTTCTCAGCATGATGCATGGTATCTAATTTTTTTTTTAATAGATTCAGAAGTATTTAAGATGCAGAAATAGGTGCATCCTAGTGGCTCTGCTTCCGTTCTCGGTCTCAGCTGAGTTTTCGTGGTCGTCCTCCTGTCAAGCTGTGTTCACTTTGAGTAAGTGACCACTTTAAAAGTTTTATTAATAGTGCTTTCATGTCTCACATCCTGGATTTAATAGGAGTATTTAGACTTTTTGTAATGAGCTGGGTCTTCATTCTACAACGACAGCATTAGAATGTCTGTGTTCTACAACCATGAAGTGTTCTTTAGCCTGTGCAGAATCTTAGGGAAAAGACGAAACCAAAACCATATGAAACCCACGGCCGTCGAGTCGATTCCAACTCATAGCGACCCTTTAGGGCGGAGTAGAACCACCCCATTGGGTCTCCAAGGCTGTAATCTTTATGGGAGGAGACTGCCACAGCGTTCTTCCATGGAGCGGCTGGTGGGTTTGAACCGTCAACCTTTTGGTTGACAGTCATGCGCTTTAACCATTTTGCCACCACAGCTCCTCAGGGAAAGGAGAGGGGCGATATTTAAGCATGAAGAATATTTTTCAAAATAGAAATGTAACAGTGAGCTGGTTCATCCTTTCTGACAGTCCTGGATCCACGGGATTATTGGTGTGGGGTTTGCAGGTGCTTATTCTGTTTAGTGGAGTTCCTGGGTGGTGCAACCAGTTAAACACTGGGCTACTAACCGAAAAGGTCAGTGGTTCGAATCCACCCAGAGGCTCCTGGAAAGAAAGGTCTGGCGATCTACTTCTGAAAGGTCACAGCTATTGAGAACCCTGTGGATCACAGTTGTACTCTGGCACACATGGGGTCGCCGTGAGTCACAATCAACTTTATAGCAACTGGTTTTTTAATTCAGATTAGAACAAGGGGTCTGCTGGGGGGATCTGGTTGTAGGTGCACCTTTCCGGAAGTGCTGATCTACTCCAGGAGAGTCTCAGGATAAAATAATCACAGATCCAAGGTGAGCAAGGGCAGTGACTAAATAGTCATGGTTGGGTTTTCATTTGATATGTTTCCATCTGACATCTCTTCAGTTGGGTTCAAGTGTTTGACATGCTCACAGCTGGCACTCAGATGCTTTTATGTCCTGATGCCAACACAACCTGGTTGGTCCAACAAGAATAAAGAATGAGCCATCCCAGTGATTCTCACCATCCTCATACCTTATGTTTGTAAGTTGGGATATTTCTGTATGTATAAGGCAGCAAATAATAATGCCACCGTGAGTGGGAACTGACTAGATGGCCACAGGAAGGAGCATAGTGAAGTCCGGGACGCCTCGCCCAGTGATTACAGCCCTTGACAGCTCGCAGGACATTCAGAATGGTCTTGAAGTACTAGAAACAGGCGAATCTCTTCTCAGGTCTACTACCCCATATGTGCCCACGAGCCCATAACTTACCTGAATGAATCCTTTAAATGAGCTCTTGATGTCCCATTAGCCTTTTTTTTTTTTTTTCCTTCCAAAGAAATTCATGTTCAGCTGCAAGGTAACTTCCTTGTGTGAAATTTACAGGTCTGTCAGCCATAAAAAACATTAATGCATAATACATAAACAAAACCTATGCTCTTCTTGCAAAAAATGGCAAAAGAAAAAAGAAAGGACTTTAGCCTTTGCCTTCCAAAGGGAGAAAACATGAATCTTGCATTTTTATTTTTGATGCCTTTTTGCCTTCAAACATATGAGATGACTATTAATGCCCATATTCACAGCAGGGACAGGAGGGAAATGGTAGTAAATCGTAAAACACATTTACATTATAACAAGGCCCATGGAAGCATTGTAATTCACGCAGTTATTTCAACAGAGCTTTGGACTCCCTCCAATTTAATTTTCTGAAGTTGGGCTGTGCAGCTGGGTCATTCCTGGTCTAATCTGGGAAGTGTATCTCTTAAGGCTGCGGATCAGAATGCCGGCCTCCCAGCTGTCACCGAGGAGCATCGTTGACAGCCGCTGCGGTCTGAGGGCAGAGCATCGGCGTCCCTTGATGGGGACACAGCAGTCTAGCCAGCTGCATCAATGTAGGTGCAAGGAGCAATAATCAGTGTTTCACGTTTAGTGATGCAAAGCTAAAATTAGTGTAGATTTTATGTCTTCTACTTTTCCAAATTATGCAGACATTGTAACCCCTTTTTTAGTGCCCTTATTATACTTCCATTTAAAAAAGGCAGTGGGAGGGGGTTTTGGAAGCCTGGTGATGGTTAATGGAATGATTGAATAGTCAAAAGTGTCTGGTGTAATTTCGATTTTTAACTTTTGTTAAGTAGTTACCCTTAGGTTAATATGAAATTATTCCCAACGCCAAAAAAAAAAAAAAAAAAGGTGTGTAAGTGGTGCAGGTTTTGCACCCACAGCTAGGCAATGAAGTAAATTGCCGATTGAACTCACAATTTACCTTAAATGACCCGGGACGTGCCGGGAATAAAGTGGCCGGGGTGTGAGCCAGAAAGTTAAAGGGTAGCGTTTAGCACAAGTGCACTTTAGAGAAAAAAGCAATTTTGAGTGGATTTCTGATTTTAAATCTGTCAAAAGAGCATGCCCTGATTGTTTAGACAGTAGAAGTGGTAGAGACAGAAAATAAACAAGGCTGGTGTTTTATACCTGGGCAGGTCGAATGGCTGAGTAAGTGCAGCAGAGCTGAGCTTGTCTGCTATCTTAGCTATGTGTCGCTGTCTGTGACAGGAGAAGACCCTGCAGGATTAGGGTAGGAGGGGGCAACCGGACACCAGAAGAACAGAATCCAGTACCCACCATCCCGCCAATAGTTCATGCCCAAGTTCAGAACAACTCCTGTGACATTGGGAAGCATGGGCTGTGGCAAGTAGTAAATCAATTATTCATGATAACAGTATAGCCTACATTTCCTCGCCATTCATAATACAGATTTCATTTGGAGAAATGAGATTAAGGAATATAGAATGCTGTGTGTCTGGTTTGTGTTTGGATAATTCAACTTGTACTTTGCAGAGGGGCTTAGCCCAAATTTCCAAGAAGACAGATGTTAACTAGAACATGGTAGAAATTGTCCCATTATCTGGAGAATCAAAATGAGCCAGAAAGTTGGCTTCCCTTAGGTTAGGGCAGCTCTGCTTATGGGGTCAGCCATCAAAGCAGACATGCTCTTCTGTTAATTAGTATGGTTATTGATTAATTAATATGATGACTGCTTAATTAATATTATTATTAATTGATTAATATGTTTAACCTAGTTATGTTGGATTATAAAAGAGGAATCTCAGTGATAGGGCCAAAAAAAGCGAATGTAGGCGCCTTGGAACATGGCAGTCAGGTCTAGGCAGAAGACAGGCAACCCAGTTAAAAGGTGATTGAAAAGAGTTTCACAAAGTGACTGTTTACAGAGTTGTGGGTAGGGTGTAGGAAAAGCCACAAGGGATGGTGAAGCTTCTGGGTCTAGCAGTAGTTGGAAGGTGCAAAGGAAGAAAAGGAGAGGGAAGATCTTAAAGGGATGAAAGAAGGGAGAAATTACAGGAATGTGGCAAGAACTACAGACGTGAGGGAGACCCCTCGAGGGAGCTGTGGCTGTCAGAGGAGAAACTCAGTTACTGCTAACCTTCCCCAGCAAGAGAAGGGAGCAAAGAGAATAAATACTCCAACTTCTGTCTTCTTCCACCATCTTATCTCATGCCAGTGTCTCCCACTGCATAACCGTTGCCGTCAAGTCAAATTCGACTCATAAAGACCCTATAGATCAGAGTAGAACTGCTCCGTAAGGTTTCCAAGACTGTAATCTTTACAGAAACAGACTGCCACATCTTTCTCTTGCAAAGTGGATGGTGGGTTCGGACAGCTGACCTTTCGGTTAGCAGCTGAACACTTTAACCACTGCCTCACCAATGCATGAACCCTACCAAAATCCACAGAACAAAGGGCCCTGGTTAATAAAGTCCCAAATTACCAGCTTCCTAAATAAGGCACGGAGAAGAGTGGAGAAGAGTGAAGAGTACATCAGAGAGGCAGGGAATAACCGGCACAGGACATAATAAAATTTCCTGCAATCGTTTGAGCCATTAAGCTACTATGATTTCTTTTCATCTTAATCAGAACAATGCGTTCAATTCATCTATTCCACAGATATTTGTTGAATACCTCCCAGGTGCCTCCTTTTAGGAATAGGGATCTCAAGGTGAACAAATCACCAACCCTGCCCACAAGGAGCTTACGGGAGGAGGCAGATAGAGAGGTAATATGCTGTAACTGCAGTTGCTGAAGAAGCAGAGGAGGGAGGATGCATCCAACCCACCTGTAGCATTAGGGAAACCAGTATGGGGCGGGGAGAGTCGGGAAGCTTCCTGAAAGGAGAGTGGGAGTCAGCCAGAAGAACAGTTGCAAATACATTGTCTTTGGATGTCCAGGAAGACAGCATGTGAGTTCTGGGTTACGTGAAGTTCCATATGACCGGACAGAGATGGAGTGTGAGAGCTGGTAGGGGTGAATTAGCTGAGTGGGAGAGGCAAGCTGGACCCTGTCACATAGAGCTTGACTGAGGAGTTTGATATCTGTCCTGAAAACACCAGGAGCTGGTGACAGTTTTTAGTAGGAAAATGGCATTGCCAGATGTGAAATCAGAGGTTCATGGGACCAGTGGGAGGCACTAGTGATGGGTGCCTCCATTGTGTGTCTGTTTTTAACAGTAAATTAAAACTCAGAGTGAAGGCCTGTTGAGGCAGCTGACTTCCTTATCCATCTCCTAGGAAACAAGGACATGGTTTGGAACTCCCAGGCCGATGGAATTGTTTTTGTATAGTTAGCTTAAATAACCAAATGATGAAATCAGTCCTCCGGATCGCCAGCAGAGAAGCTGTTCAGAAAGCTGTTGTCAGTCGTTGACCTCATGTTTAATATGATTTCCTACAGCCTGGGTGGCTGGACTGAATAAAGTGCTGCATTAGAGCCCTCCCCACCCATCCAGCTCCCTGCAGAGAAAGAACCAAGACCAAAAGAGTGGCTGGCAGAGTGCAAAACCCCTTTCCTTCCTGTCCTCCCAGCCCCAGAGAAGGAGAAAAGAAAAAACTTTGACATGGATACATTTTAGAGAAGCAAGTGCCAGGACTACCAACAGCTCAGTCCCTTTGCTAATCCCAACACAGCAGATAAAGAACAAAGAGTTTATGACCCCGAAATTCACCTGCTCTTTCAAGAATAGCTGAGAATTCTCATTCAACCAATTTCCTTTGTATAAAAGCAGCTTTAAGCCTGACCCTTTATATGATATGACCTGGATTTACTGATTATGCCGTTGGAGGTAGATGGGATGTGATGCAGGATTAGGTGGACAGATGGGGAAAAATAGAAGAAAGATCTGGAGATTTGTTCTTAGAAAAAGGAACGAGGTCTATAGGGTTGAAGAGTAGGTTCAACCCTGAAAATACAGTGCCATATATGAGATAGAAAAGGGTGCTCTCTCCGTCTGTCTGTCTTTCTACCCGTTTGTCATGTATGCTCTGCCTCTGTGGCATTTCTCTGACTTACTGTGAAAAGCACATGTATGTAATAAAAGAATTAAAATAAAAATGCTCACACGTCGTGCAACGAAAGAGGGAGAGTAATTGTACTAGCTGTCTGGACAGAATAGCTATGGCGATTGAATAGTCAGTTTAGCTTAAGCTTCTTGGCAGCCAAGACAAAATAGACAACCTCAGTAAGATTTATGGGTTATGACTGTTGATGAAAACAAGTGTACTATTGCATCAAAAGGAACAGATATCTCCCTGGTATTAAATTCGAAAGTGAATTAATTTCCCATTTGTTCCTTTATATAAGAGAGGCCTGGTAGGAAAGTGGACAGTGTCTTCTACGGCAATTTTGCAGAAGATGCAGAAATGTTTTTCATGTGAGATTTGTTATACCAATGTTCAATATAAAACCAGTAGTCTTTAATAAAAATGCACTGACACCCATGACCTACTTTATACTAGTCTTCTGCCAGAACAAAACAAGCAAAAAAACAATGACAGCAACAAGAAAAAGCAACCGCTGTCCAGTTCTGACCTTTTATACTTCTGTGGCTTATCTAGTTAGAGTTTTTGTTCAGTAGGCCTAGGTTATGCCTTAAACTGTCACTTTTGAGTTAGAATTCTTTCAACTGTAAAAAACAAAAATTTCAACCAAAAATTATGTAAGCAAACAAGAGAATCTCCTGGTTCACAAAGCTGAAAAGTCCGGCAAGATACTGGTGTCAAGATTCGTTGTGATCTAGAAGTTCACAGCACCAACAGGCCCTAGCTCCTTGACTCTGTTTTCCTTTTGTCTTCTTCCTCTTTGGTGTGTTATCTGTTTTTTCCCAGTTACATGCTTTCACACCAACAAATATTTCTATAGCAACTCCAGGTTTCACATTGTCACATACCGAAATCCAGAGGAAGAAGCAGAAATTTCTCCAAATATTGAACTAAAGTTTAAACAGTAAACATTGATTGAACCACTGTATGTGCTGGACACTATTCTAGGTGCTGAGAATACAGTGACATCTGCATGACAAAGCCTGCTTTCACGGGGGTCACGATCTGCCAGAGGGAGACAAGTAATAACAAAAATGTAATATATTAAGAAGTGATGAAGGTCATAAAGGAATGAATGAAAATGAAGCGTGTGAGTGGATAGTGAGTAATGAGTGGCTTTTCTTCTTCATTTGTTTTAATTGTGGCAAAACTATATATAACTAAACATTTGTCAATTCAACAATTTTTACATGTATAATTCGGTGATATTGATTACATTCATCAGGTTTTACAACCATTGCCACTATCCTTTTCCAAATTATTCCCCCAGGTGGGTGACATTTTGATAGCTTGGCTTTTCTGAGAGGACAGTATCTGAGCAGAGAGCTGAATGATGTGAGGGAGCGAGCCATGGGAGCTTACGGAGAACCAGCATTCTGTGCAGAGGGAGCAGCAAAGACAAATAATCTGAAGTAAGAATAAGCATGACTGATTCTAAAATACCCTACGCCAGTATGGCTAGAGAGGAGTCAGTAGGGGACAGAAGGAGATAAGGTCAGGGAGATAGGTGGGGATTATTTTACATAGATCTCCGCAGGCTACGGTGATGAGCTTGGATTTTATTCCAAGAGTGATGGAAAACCACTGGACACATGAATAGCAATACATAAATTGTATTTGTCTAACTACAATGACGAAGCCCTAGTAGCGAAGTGGTTAAGAGCTCAGGCTGCTAACTAAAAGGTTGGCAGTTCGAAATCCTATGGGGCAGTTCTTCTCTGTCCTGTAGGGTTGCTATGAGTCAGAATTGAATTGACGGCACACAACAACAACAACTACAATGCCTCAAATAAATCAGCAGGTTGGTCTTCTTATATGGCAAAATGTTCAGATGTTGGCAGATCAGACTGGCAGCTTCACAATTCCTCAAAGTCCCAGGTCCCTTTTAACTTTCTGTTTTGCTATCCTTAGTGTGTAGTTTTCTCTTTATGGGTGCGAGATGGTATCTCATGATGTTAATCCAGGCAGGAAGAAGTGGGAAGAGCAAATATTACAAGCCACATGCCAGTTGAATCTGTACCTGTGTATCAGAAAACCAACAGCTTTTACAGAAGTCCCATTCAGTAGCTTTATGCTTACATACCCATATGGGGAAAAAGGAACCTCAACCCCTACTTCATGTCATACACAAAAATTAATTTCAGATTGATAAAGCTATAAAAGTTCTGGAAGAAAATATAGGAGATTATCTCCCTGGGAGGTATAAACAGTTAACATGCTCAGCTGCTAACTGAAATGTTGGCGACTTGAGTCCACCCAGAAGTGCCCCAGAAAAAGGCCTGATGATCTGCTTTTGAAAATTAAGCCATCAGAAACCCTATGGAGCACAGTTATACCCTGACTCGTATGGGGTAACCAGGAGTTGGAATCAACACCACGGCAACTGGATTTTATCTTTGCAGCATTGGAGTAGGCAAATGTTTCTTAGACGGGACACAGAAAACACTAAACAGCAAAAGTAAATAAAACAATAAATTGTATCTCATCAAAGGGAAAAACTTCACATTGAGTGACCTTGTTAAGAAAGTGAATAGGTGAACTACTGGCTGGGAGAAAATATTAAAAATATATCTGACAAAGTACTTGTACCCAAAAATATGTAAAGAACCCCACAACTCAATAAATAAAAGATATACAACCCAGTTTTAAAAAATGAGCAAAATATTTAAACAGACACTTAAAAAAGGAAGATAAATGAATGTCCAGTAAACATAAGAAAAGGTGCTCAACATCACTAATCATCAGAGAAATGCAAATTAAAACTTCAGCGAGATACAACACATCCACTAGAATGACTAAAACTAAAAAGACTGAAAACACCAGATGTTGGTGAGGGTGTTGAGCAGCTAGACCTCTCATACCTTACTGGTGAGAACATAAATTGTACAACTACTTCAGAAAACGGGGAGTTTCTTAGAAGATAAACATACATTTATCCTATGATCTGGCAATTCCACCCATATATTTACTGAAGAGAAATAAAAACACACATTGACAAAAAGACTTCCACAAGAATGTTCATGGGACCTTTATTCATAATAGTAAAAATCTGGAAACAGTTCAAATGGCCATCAACAAGAGAATGGATTAATAAATTGTGGTATATTTATACAGTGGAATACATTCAGCAATGAAAAAGGAATGAACTACTGATAGATGCAAGGACATTGCTGAAATGTCAAGGTACAGTGTTGAGTGAGAAAGATCAAATCCCTCTGACTGATGTGAGGAGAAGTGGCTGAAGTGGGCTAAGCGGTTAGCCTGGGGGGCAGTTAAGGAGACAGTAGGCTACCACATGCCAAGAAATTTGGAAGACACTTACCTAGTCAACTGACTGGAAGAGATCCATATTTATGCCTATTCCCAAGAAAGGTGATCCAACTGAATGCAGAAATTATCAAACAATATCATTAATATCACACGCAAGTAAAATTTTGCTGAAGATCCTTCAAAAGCGGCTGCAGCAGTATATTGACAGGGAACTGCCAGAAATTCAGGCCTGATTCAGAAGAGGATGTGAAACCAGGGATATCATTGCTGATGTTAGATGGATTCTGGCTGAAAGCAGAGAATATCAGAAAGATGTTTACCTGTGTTTTATTGACTATGCAAAGGCATTCGACTGTGTGGATCATAACAAATTATGGATAACATTGCGAAGAATGGGAATTCCAGAACACTTAGATCAAGAGGCAGTTGTTTGAACAGAACGCAGGGATACTGCGTGGTTTAAAGTCAGGAAAGGTGTGCGTCAGGGTTGTATCTTTCACCATACCTATTCAAACTGTGTGCTGAACAAATAATCCAAGAAGCTGGACTATATGAAGAAGAACAGGGCATCAGGATTGGAGAAAGAGTCATTAACAACATGCGTTATGCAGATGACACAACCTTGCTTGCTGAAAGTGAAGAGGACTTGAGGCACTTCCTGGAGAAGATAAAAAACCACAGCCTTCGGTATGGATTACCCCTCAACATAAAGAAAACAAAAATCCTCACAACTGGACCAATAAGCAACATCATGATAAACGGAGAAAAGATTGACATTGTCAAGGATTTCATTTTTACGTGGATCCACAATCAACACCCACGGAAGCAGCAGTCAAGAAATCAAAAGATGCATTGCATTGGGCAGATCTGCTGCAAAAGACCCCTTTAAAGTGTTGAAAAGCAAAGATGTCACCTTGAAGACTAAGGTGCGCCTGACCCAAGCCATGGTGTTTTCAATGGCATCACGTGCATGGGAAAGCTGGACATTGAATTAGGAAGATGAAAGAAGAACTGACGCCTTTGAATATGCCATGGACTGCCAGGAGACGGAACAAATCTGTCCTGGAAGAAGTACAACCAGAATGCTCCTTAGAAGCAAGGATGGCGAGACTATGTCTGACATAATTTGTACATGTTATCAGGAGGGATCAGTCCCTGGAGAGGCACATCATGCTTGGTAAAGTAGGGGGTCAGCTAAAAAGAGGAAGACCCTCAACAAGATGGATTGACACCATGGCTACGACAGTGGACTTAAACATAACAATGATTGTGAGGATGGAGCAGGACAAGGCACTGTTCCGTTCTGTAGTACATAGGGTCGCTATGAGCTGGAACTGACTTGACAGCACCTAACAACAACAACAAGGCTACCACAGGTGTCTTGGACTAGAATAAGCAGTGGTTATATTCCAGATATATTTTGAAAGTGGGGCCAACGAGATTAGCTGATTGATAGGAATTGTGAGAGGAGAAAATGAGTAAAGGCTGACTCCTAGGATTTAGACCAGCATAACTGGGTGAATCGTGATGTCATTTGGTAGATGAGTGGGGAAGAAGCAAGTTTCAGGGAGAGGACACAGGCAGGAAGATCAAAACTTCGGATTTGAACTTGAGATGCCTTTTAGAACTGCACATGGACCTGTGGAGTAGGCAGGTGAATGTACAAGACTGGAGTTTAGAAGAGAGGCTAGACTGGAAATACAAATTTAAAGCCGTGGGACTGGTTGGGATCTCCAGAGTGAGGATAGAGAAGAGGACAGATTCCTGGAGCACACCAGTGTTTAGCTATTGGGAAGATGAGAACAATCCAGAAGAGACTGGAGAATTCTGCAGTAACAGAGGAGGAGAATCAAGGGGAGGTAGTTCTGAAGGCCAGGTGAAGAACTTGCTCTAAGAAAGAAGAGGTGGTTGACTCTGTCTAATCCTGTTGAGGGTTTAGTAGGTGAGTTGTCACTGGATGTTTGTACGTGGTTACAAATGATTCAGGCTAGGTGGGGAAATAGATGGGTCGGGAGAAGAAGGGATGATTGCAGGGCCCACGTCTTTGTATAAGCAAGGAGGAGTGAGATTCTGTAAGTGGAGGTAGATGGATGCAGGGACAGTTTACCCATGACGACAGGAGGGAAGACCAGTATGTAGTCACAGAAGCACATGTATTTGTAAATTTAGGGGTGGAAGATAAAGTAATTCTCTTCTGATACAGCAGGAGGCAGAGTCATTGCCTGAGCACGAGAAGGGTGGAGGCAGTGTTGGAGGTTTGAAGAGACAGAAGGAATGGGAAGTAGCAGTCTCAGAGAGCATGGGAGTGAATGCGCTATAGACTATAGAAGGATTTTCCGTCACAGGTGAAAGGTAAGAAGATAGTTTATATTTATCGTCATGAATTTAGAAGGAACAAGGCAGCGTGGTTTTTTGTTTTTCTTAGGTGCAAATGCACAGTGGCAGGACATTGGTTTTAGAGTTTTTCCAGGCAAGAATAATGGCAGGGTAGGGGGCAAGGGAGTTGAGAGTTCGCAAAGATATGCATGCATAACCCATTGCGGTTGAATCGATTCCGACTCATAGTGACCCTACAGGACCACAGAGTAGAACTGCCCGATTGGATTTTCAAGGAGCAGCTGGTGGATTCGAACTGCTGATCTTTTGGTTAGCAGCCAAATGCTTAACCACTGCGCCACCAGGACTCCGTAGGAGTGGCTATAAGAAAAGATGGTAGAATCTAAGCCAAGTAGGAGAGACTCTAGGATTGAAGGGAGGCAAGTGACAGTGAAAACGTGGTCAGGTCATGGACTGGAGGCCCTAATAGGATCAGAGAATTGCTGGAGGGGTGCAGTGGATAAGAGGTGGTGGTCAGAGTGTGGTTTTGAAATCTTGGTTTGGGAGGTTGCCTAACTATTGGTAGTGGCAAGGTCTAGAGTTTGACAGTGGGAGTGGATAAGAGAATAGAGACAGAACACAAATCCTGAGAAGGAAGAAGGTCAAGGAAAGAGGCCAGGGGTTGACTGGGTCAACCACGTGAATGTTGAAATCATCAAGAATGATGGCAAAATGAGCAGAGGGCCAGGAGCAAATGCTTCTTGGATGAGGGCAAGTGATCAGGAGGAGGGTTTTACCATGGATGGTGGGTGGGGCAGGCTGCTGGCATGTTTTCAGTGGAGCTGAGGTTTTGTAGGGAGTGGGGAGGGTCTGAAAACAGCAATGAGAGGCAAGAAGGGTCTCTATCCCTCCTCCAGACTTTGTAGTGTGTAGCATGTGGGGAAGAGCTGGTCACCTCTTAAGAGGTCTGCAGTGGATGTGTGTTCAGGGACATAGCCAAGTTTGTCATCAGCAAAACCCTCTCTATATTAAACCTCTATTCTATACATTTCTTTGATATTCTTGCTCTAACAAAAATGTAGTTGTCAGGGTTCAGTTAGAACAAGATAATTAAGGGAATGTCGTCAAAGGCTGAGGAGATTGAGGGTTTTGTTGATGACAGACTGTGAATTCCAGAGGGCACAGTGGGAAGATTGGAGGGGTTGGGGAGAGGCAGCCGATTGGGTCAGCTACTGGAAGGTACAGTGCAGTATGTGATTAAGGAGACTGGGTACTAGGGGATGCTAGGAGACTCGGGCATCTGGTAGCTTATAAGCATATAGGAACAGTTTTGATGGCCTTTTGGGGTCAAATGAGCACTAATTGAGGCTTCTTCTTAGAACTGGTCCTTTCAGTAACTTGTGGTGGTGAGGCATGTGGTGTGACCTTGGTCAGTGTGGTGTCCCAGGAACTGAGTTCTGTGGCCCTTCTTTTTTTGAGAAGACTGGAGACAAGCGTTCTCATCAGGAAGCTGGACCAACGTATGTCACATGCCACCCCTGCTCTAATCACTGAGGCTGGCAGAGTGGGATTACAGATGCTGTGTGTGTGTGTGTTTGCCTGAGATTCAAGGGAAGAGTGTGTGTGTGTGTGTGTGTGCGTGCCTGAGATTCAAGGGAGGAGTGTGTGTTTGCCTGATATTCAGGGGGATGTGTGTGTGTGTGTGTGTCTGAGATTCAGGGGAGGAGTGTGTGTGTGTGCGTGTGTGTGTGTGTGTTTGGCTGAGATTCAGAGGAGGAGTGTGTGTGTGTATGTGTGCACACCTGAGATTCAGGGGAGATGTGTGTGTATGTCCCTGAGATTCAATGTGTGTGTGTGTGTGTGTGTGTGTGTGTGTGTGCCTGAGATTTAGGGGGAATGTGTGTGTGTGTGTCCCTGAAATTCAGGAGGGATGTGTGTGTGTGTGCCTGAGATTTAGGGGGAATGTGTGTGTGTGTGTCCCTGAAATTCAGGAGGGATGTGTGTGTGTGTGCCTGAGATTCAAGTGTGTGTGTATATGTGTGTGTGCATGTGCCTTAGATTAAGGGGAGATGTGTGTGTGTGTGTATGTGTGCACACCTGAGATTAAGGGGAGATGTGTGTGTCCCTGAGAGTCAGGAGGGATGTGTGTGTACACCTGAGATTCAAGGTGTGTGTGTGTGTGTGTGTGTGTCCCTGAGATTCAGGGGAGGAGTGTGTGTGTGTATATGTGTGCACACCTGAGATTAAGGGGAGATGTGTGTGTGTCCCTGAGATTCAGGAGGGATGTGTGTGTACACCTGAGATTCAAGGTGTGTGTGTGTGTGTGTGCGCGCGTGTGCCTGAGATTCAGGGGAGGAGTGTGTGTGTGTGTGTGCCTGAGATTCAGGGGAGGAATGTGTGTGTGTGCATACCTGACACTCAGGTGTGTGTGTGTGTGTGTGTGTGTGTGCGCCTGAGATTCAGGAGAGGAGTGTGTGTGTGTGTGTGTGTGCGCGCGCCTGAGATTCAAGGGAGGAATGTGTGTGTGTGCATACCTGACACTCAGAGGTGTGTGTGTGTGTGTGTGCAAGCCTGAGATTCAGGGGGGATGTGTGTGTGCGTATGTGTGCCTGAGATTCGGGGAGGGGTGTGTATGTGTGTGCGTGCAAGCATGTGGGTGCACCTGAGCGCTTGGGTACAGGGAAGGAGATGGGGACAGTTGCCAAGACATGAGAGAGAATGGTTGCTGGATCACCAGACCCGGCACTTGCTCATCAGAGTCCCCACCCGGCAACCAGCAAACATGGGATGCTATTGACAGAGTAAACTTGGGAAGAGTGTTGGTGGATCCATAGAAACATAGCCCCACTCTGGGGAAATAATAGGAAGCATTTCTTCAGTGATTACAGAAAGCACACAATCTGAGTGGCAGTATTATTTGATCAATGATCAAATTGTATTGTGTATTTAGATGCTTACCCATCACAAAGTCCAGAACTGTTGAAAGTGTGTTATCCCGATTTTGCTAACAATTGCACCCCAGTGTCGTCCACAAATGCACGGGGCCCATTTGTAAGATGCTTTTTCTTTTTCACAGGAAGAACTGAAAAGATTGCAGAACACTTTAGAACAAGTTAATGATGGAAAACATTTCCTGGAAAAGTAAGTAACAATTACTAAAGGAAGTTACACTATTTGCAAGGTCGAGGAGCTTGCGTGAAAAACCCATCTGGCAAGGCGAAAATGAATAAGTACACTTGACACTTTCTCATGATATCATTGGGGTCAGGGCACAGAAGTGTGGCTAAGTTGACATATAGTTAGATAAATTTAGAGCTAGCTGAACGATGATGCGGACTGTACGGATGAACGGAGTAATATGACCCTTTGGTGGTGTGTCTGAGGGCTGGAAACCTAATAGTGCCCTGCAGTGATGTGTAGAGAAGGCAGAGGCATTAACAGTGGCAAAAAGTGAACACTAAGCATGAACATTCAAAATAGCACTGCAGAATGGAACCAAACTGAGGAAAGGAAAGCAGGAAGGAAGTCGGGTGAGGGAGGGAGGAAACAAGCAAGGAAAAGGAAGGAGGGAAGAAAGAGATGAAACTGTTCAGAGACAAAAGTCTTGCATTTAGGTTTTTAAAAAATTGTACAGTTAGAACAGGTGAGAGGTACACAAGGATTTCTATCTGGATAAAAGCCTTTGGGGTTCTATTTGACATTAAGATGAGCCCATGATGGTATATAACTTCTAAACCTATTAGCACAATATGAGACTGATTAATAGACATGAATTGTCAAGATAAGGGAAGAAAAACTATCATTGAGCCTTTACAGTGTACTTTGTGCTATTGAATGCTTCACAGACATTGTCTCATTCAATTCTGATTACAGCCTTTTGATTTAGACATTATTTTTCCATTCTATTGATGAGGAAAGAGGCTCAGAGAGGTTTTAGTAACTTGCCCAAATACTGGCACAGTAGTTTAGAGCTCAGCTGCTAGCAAAAATATCTGCAGTTGGAATCCACCAGCCGCTCCTTGGAAACCCTGTGGGGCAGTTCTGCTCTGTCCTATATGGTTGCTATGAGTTGGAATCGATTCAACGGTAATGGGTTTGAGTGATGAGGAGGGGAATCAAATCCAGGTTTGGATGGCTCCAAAGCCCCTGCTCTTAACCAGTTGCTAAGTCCCACTAGACTCTGGACTAATGACACCTGTGTTAGTGTCATGCTCGGCTATGGGCAGCACATTTTAAAAAGTGCACTGATGTCCTGAAGAGCACCCGGGGAAGCCAGTTAGGACTGGGTGGGTTCTGGAACCATCAAAACTACTGCGAAGCACTGAGGATGCATAGCTTGGAGAGAAGACGACTCAAAGGAGACTTAATAGCTCTCCTTAAACATACGAAGGCATTTTCTTATAAAAGAGGTTAAATTGACCTTCTTGCTCCAGAAAACAGAACAAGAATAATGAGTAGGATTTATGGAGAAACAGATTTGTGTCTCAGAAAAAGGGTAACTTTTGTAAAAAATGCAGCCTGCCCAACAACAGAGTGAACTTCTTTGTTAAGTAGTGAGTTCATAGACACTGGAAGTGCTCAAGAAGGGTGTAAACAACCAACCATCTGAGATGCTGTTGAAAACGTTTCTGAAAATAGAAATCGTTGGGTTGGATTCCTCTTTCTGCTTTCTCCTACCTTTGTGAGCCTGGAAAAATTATTTAACCACCCTGAGTCCTGGTTTCCTCGTCTTTGAAATGAGGATAACTGTATAGACTTGACGGTCTTGTTGAGAGCATGAGGCAGCCCGTCTCAGCGCGGTGCCTTTGATATTGCCTCCCTTCCCTTTCTACCTGGGGGGCTGTTTGGACCAGACAACTTCTCATCTCTGTGATCCTAAGAATCTGCTGTATCACGTTGAAGGGAGCCTTCAGCCCTTTGAGCAAAACAAGGTTTTGGGTTATCTATGGATTTAATTATAGTGTTGGTGAAGAATGTTGAATATATCGTGGATTGCCGGAAGAACCAACAAATCTGTCTTGGAAGAAGTGCAGCCAGAATGCTCCTTAGAAGCGACGGCGAAACTTTGGCTCACATATTTGGACGTGTTCTCAGGAAGGACCAGTCCCTGGAGAAGGACATCATGCTTGATAAAGTAGAGGGTCAGCAAAAACGAGGAAGACCCTCAACGAGATGGAGTGACACAGTGTCTGCAACAGTGGGCTCAAACATGGCAATGATTGTGAGGATGGCGCAGGACAGCAGTGTTTCGTTCTGTTGTACATAGGGTTGCTATGTGTTGGCACCCAACGGCAACCTAACAGCATGGATTTCATTTAGCCTTGTCCTGTCTGTTCTTGTTAATATGAACCGAGAAGAATAAAGTAGTTTGATTTCCCTTCTCCTCCTCACCACCACCATCATTACCTGTATGCAGACAGTGATAAGAGAAGGGCTTTGGGTTGAAATGAGAAGGAGCATTTTTCTTCTTTGGACATGAGTGTTGTAATGACGTTAGGTCTAGATCTGTGTTCTTCACTCTGGCTGCACATGGAATCACCTGGGGAGCTTAAAAAATGCCCTGGTTTCAGCCCCACACCAAGCAAATGGAACCTGAATCTTTGGGGGTGAGGCCCTGGAGTCAGTATTTGTTAAAAAGCTTCCATTACATGATTCTGTTGTAGAGGTGGGTTGAGAACCAGTGGTCTAGATGCATTTTAGGTTCATTTCTGTTGTTCATTAATCTTCTTGTGTGGTCTAATTCTCTGAAGACACACTTTCTCCATGATGTTCAGCCCATTTATTTTTAAAACTTTGCTAGGCTGGGTTTTCATTATTGATTTTAATGTAGGAAATGAACTCCAAAGTTTTTTCCTGCTAATTGACCACAGATCTATATCAAACCTCTCACTAACACCCATGTGTATCTTTCCCAGCTCAGGAAGATATGTGAAGATCGATGGTACATATGTGAGCTTCCATGACCCCCATCCCTTCTCATTACTCAGAGGGTTGGGAAAACTAAAAGCTTTTTGCAAATGGCCAGCCTGTTTTGTGTGCTCATTTTTCCAGTCATGATGAAGAGTTCCAGGCTGGGAATCGCAGTCTCCCCTCAGAGCATATGGGCTGGTGGGGTAATCTTTCCTTTCCTGTTTGTTCAGGGCACATTTTCCTGGCACTTTGAGGCAGGGCTGTGACCGTGAAAGCTGTCAGATTTGACTGAAAAAATTGGTGTACTTTGGACGAGCACATCAGGCATTTCATCATAGCTGGTAGCTGACTTAGGTCCTGACGTAAATCATCTCAGCTACTTGAAATGATCGTAAGTGATAATGGTGTCACAGAAGTTGATCGGTTATTCCCTCTTGGAACATTGTTTATTCTGAATGCTCAGCAGGGTTTTGTGGTGGACAGTCAGTGTGCAGGGAGGGGAAACGGCAGCGCCACACCGCGTGAGACCATTTGCAGGACTAGTGGAGTGCGTCCGTGTACTGCACTCACTCACCGGGGTTTGGCGCGTGTCCATAAGCAGAGAACAGCAGTTGGTAAGGCCATTAATTAGGAGAATGCTTATGATGCTCATTGTTGATAATCATTTATTAACTTAAGTAAGACCTTAGGCTGACTGTCATTCTTTGGAAATATTGACTCACACAGAGTCTCTGGTAGGAAACGTGTGATTGCCAATCACGCGTTCTACTGGAGTATCGTCACTTTACTGCTCACAAGCAATTGTTGGTGGAATAAACAAAAGTTACCCTACTTAAACCAACAGGTATTTGTAATTTGTAGTTTATTTATTGAGGATGTGTGAGTTATCACCCAAATTAGCAAATTGATTAATATTATAACAGCATCTTCTCCTTATAAAAACTTCACTTTGTCTTTGCTTGCTGCACATTGGCAGCCCCCCACAGTCACTTATATCTCTGTTGCCCAATTTGTAATTTATGATTAAGGAGGTTAGTTAATGAAATCTTAAAATATCCTTATAATAACCAAACCAAGCCAAACACAATGCCACTGAGTCAACTCCGACTCATAGAGACCCTATGGGACAGAGTAGAACTGCCCCATAGTGTTTCCAAGGCTGTCAATCTTTACTGAAGGAGACTGCCACATCTTTCTCTCCTGGAGTGGCTGGTGGGTTCAAGCCATCAACCTTTTGTTTAGCAGCTGAGCGCTGAACCACTGTGCCACCAGGGCTGTTTCTGTAAGAGGCAGTGGTGATTCAGTGGTAGAATTTTTGCCTTCCATGTGGGAGACCCAGGTTTGATACCCAACCAATGCACCTCATGAGTAGCCACCACCCGTCTGTCAGTGGAGGCTTGCGTGTTGCTATGATGCTGATCAGGTTTCAATGAAGCTTCCAGACTAAGATGGAATAGGAAGAAAGGCCTGGCAATCTACTTCCAAAAATCAGCCAGTGAAAATCCTGTGGATCACAAGGGACCAGTCCACAACCAATCATGGGGGTGGTGCAGGGCCAGGCCGTGTTTCATTCTGTTGGGCATGGGGTCACTGTGAGTCGGGGCCAACTCCGCGACAGCTGGCAACAACAATCTCTGTAAGAACATAGAATTATAAAAACAAGACTTTTCCTGTCTACCTACCCTGGGCTAGGTCCTTCTGGGTCTCCTCCTTAATAACATCCATCACATTTTTAATAACTTGTTTACTGGGTGTATATACTTCTGAAGTGTAAGACCATGAACGCTAGAACCATGTCTAACATTTTCACCATCGTACCCCCATGCCTTGCATCATCTGACACATAGAAGACATACGTTTGTAGAACAAAGGAATAATAATGAATGAATGATAGATCCTGAAGTACCCATGGCACAGAGCAAACAAGAGTGCTTTCCTTGCCTTATCATCATTCAGGCTGGGCATCCACAAGGCTATCTTGGACTGATGGCACCATCTAGTGGTCACATAGGAATTTATCTCATCTACCATCTTTTCCCCAAAACCTACAAAACCAAACCCATTGGTTGAGTGGATTCCGACTCAGAGCAACCCATAGGACAGAGTAGAACTGCTCCATAGGGTTTCCAAGAAGCGGCTGGTGAGTTCGAACTGCCGACCTTTTGGTCAGCGAGGTTCGCTGTAGCTCTTAACCATTGTGCCACCAGGGCTTTGATCTTTTCCTTATCACCTGGATATTCCTTTCTAAAGAGAAGGAGAAAAACACAGTGTTAGCCTAATGGTATTTCCAGCACAATTAGAAAAACCATTTTAATTTTCTTTCCTATCGCGCTACAACACTAGCCCTTATTACTAGCCTCTGAACCAGTTTTCCTTCCCTCTCCTTGCTCACTCCCGTCCCCATCCATCCTGACACATTCCATTCGTCATATTTTCCTGCCTCAGAATGCTTTCTGTTTTCCTGTAGCAGTGTTTGTCACACTGCAGATCCACTGAGGGTTTTGTAAATCAGTTTGGTGGGTCACCACTAACCTTTTAAAAAATACGAAATACAAATTAAAAGAAATATCAGAGTGAATCACAGGTCGGTGGGGAAATAACGTTTTATGAAACATTTGTTTTAGTTTTATGTACACGTATACGCACACACAAACTTCTTACCACATCTGGATTGGAACACAAATGTATTAACTACTCTAGGAGATGTCAAAAAATTTAAAACTGCTGTCAGTAGGATTAAGTCTAATATTAAAAAATTTCCCGGCAGTACGTTACGTGGTTTCTCTCTTTCTACAGTGAGTTGAATAAATGACTTAATTTCTCTGAGCTTCAGGTTCCTCAGCGGTTCAATGGGGGAAAATAATGCTTAATTGATGGAGGTTACTGTGAAAATTATATGAGACAGTAAACGTGAAATGTCTATGACAGTATTTTGTACATATTATGTACAGTAACTATTAGTTTTCTGACTTGGATGATCTTATTTTCTATTATTCTCCCATTTCTATCCTTACTTTTAGCTTAACTGCTGTCCTTACTGTCTAAAATAGCCTTTGAATTTTTTCCTCTCTACTGCTTTGTTCTGCTGTCTTATATTATCTTCATATCTCTACTTAACTGATTCCTGCCCACTCTTCAGAAGTCAGCCCAAGTGCCACCTTCACCACAAAGTCTTCCCAGACCACTGCAGCACCCAGCAATGACCTTATAAGTTCATTAGAAGCAGTGACGTCATGTCTGTAGCCCTTTGTCGTCCTCCAGGACATAGATTCATAGATTCGTAGTGGGAAATCTGAAAAAGCTTGCAGAATGAAAGGAGGATGGATGCAATGGCGGTGGCACCATTGGGAATGAATAAGATCCTGTCTACAACTTACTCCCCATGCACCTGTCAGTTTGTCATGCTGTGGAGGCTTGCGTGTTGCTGTGATACTGGAAGCTATGCCACTGGTATTCAAATACCAGCAGGGTCACCCATGGTGGATAGGTTTCAGCTGAGCTTCCGGACTAAGACAGACTAAGAAGAAGGACCCAGAAGTCTACTTCTGAAAAGAATGAGCCAGTGAAAACTTCATGAACAGCAGTGGAACATTGTCTGATATAGTGCCGGAAGATGAGCCCCTCAGGTTGGAAGGCACTCAAAAGACAACTGGGGAAGAGCTGCCTCCTCAAAAGTAGAGTCGACCTTAATGACGTGGATGGAGTCAAGCTTTTAGGACCTTCATTTGCTGATGTGGCACGGCTCAAAATGAGAGCAGCTCCAAACATCCATTAATAACTGGAATGTGGCATGTACGAAATATGAATCTAGGAAAATTGGAACTCATCAAAAATGAAATGGAACACATAAACATCGATAACCTAGGTATAAGTCAGCTGAAGTGGACTAGTATTGTCCATTTTGAATCAGATGGTTATATGGTCTGCTATGCCAGAAATAACAGATTGAAGAGGAATGATGTTGCATTCATTGTCAAAAAAACACTTCAAGATCTACTGAAGTACAACACTGTCAGTGATGGGATAACATCCATACGCCTACAAGGAAGACCAGTTAATACGATTATTATTCAAATTTACGCACCAACCACTAAGGCCAAAGATGAAGAAATTGAAGATTTTTTACCAATTTCTGCAGTCTGAAACTGATCAAACATGAGATCAAGATGCACTGATAATTACTGATGATTGGAATGCAAATGTTGGAAACAAAGAACAAGGATCTGCAATTGGAAAATGTGGCCTTGGTGATAGAAATGATGCATGACGTCACATGATAGAATGTTGCAAGACCAACAACTTCTTCATTGCAAATACCTTTTTTCAGCAACATGAATGGCAGCTATACACTTGGACCTCGCCAGATGGAATACACAGGAATCAAATTGACTACATCTGTGGAAAGAGACGATCGAAAAGCTCAACATCATCAGTCAGAACAATGCCAGGGGTCGACTGCAGAACACACCATCAATTGCTCATATGCAAGTTCATGTTGAAGCTGAAAATAATTAGTACAAGTCCACGAGAGCCAAAGTACAACCTTGAGAATATCCCACCTGAATTTAGAGAACATCTCAAGAATAGATTTCACAAGTTCAACACTAATGACCAAAGACCAGACGAGTTGTGGAATGACATTGAGAACATCATACATGAAGACATTAAGAGTTCATTAAAAAGACAAGAAAGGAAGAAAAGACCAAAATGGATGTCAGGAGAGATTCTGAAACTTGCTTTTGAACGTCGAGTAGCTTAAGCAAATGGAAGAAATGATGAAGTCGAAGAGCTGAACAGAAGGTTTCAAAGGGCGACACAAGAAGACAAAGTAAAGTATTATAATGACATGTGCAAAGACCTGGAGTTAGAAAACCAAAAGGGAAGAACACACACGGTATTTCTCAAGCTGAAAGAACAGAAGAAAAAACTCAAGCCTCCTGTTACAATATTGAAGGATTCTATGGGGAAAATATTAAACGACACAGGAAGCATCAAAAGAAGATGGGAAGAATACACAGAGTCACTATACCAAAAAGAATTGGTCGACGTTCAATCATTTCATGAATAGCATATGATCAAGAACCAATGGTACTGAAGGAAGAAGTCCAAGCTGTACTAAAGGCATTGGCGAAAAACAAGGCTCCAGGAATTGATGGAATACCAACTGAGATGTTTCAGCAAACAGATACAGTGCTCAAAGTGAATGAAAAAGAATAGATTGATTTAATTACCTTATCGAAGACTGGAAGAGATTCATATTTAAGTCCATTCCAAAGAAAGGTGATCTAACTGAATGTGGAAATTATCAAACATCCTCATCAATATCACACGAAAGTAAAATTTTGTTGAAGATCATTCCAAAGAAGCTGCAGCAGTTCATTGACAGGGAACGGCCAGAAATTCAAGCCAGATTCAGAAGAGAACATGGAACAAGGGTTATCATAGCTGATGTCCTATGGATCCTGGATGAAAGCAGAGAATACCAGAAAGATTCCTACCTGTGTTTTATCAACTATGCAGAGGCATTTGACTGTATGGTTTGTAATAAATTATGGATAACATTTTGAAGAATGGGAATTCTAGAACACTTAATTGTGCTCTTGAGGAACCTGTACACAGACCAAGAGGCTGCTGTTTGAACAGAACGAGGGGATACTGAGTGGTTTAAAGTCAGGAAAGCTGTGTGTCAGGGTTGTATCCTTTCACCATACCTATTCAATCAGTATGCTGAGCAAATAATCTGAGAAGCTGGACTATATGAAGAAGAATGGGGCATCAGGATTGGAGGAAGACTCATTAACAACCTGCGATATGCGGATGACACAACCTTGCTTGCTGAAAGTGAAGAGGACTTGAAGCACTTAATGATGAAGAGCAAAGACTACAGCCTTCAGTATGGATTACACCTCAGCATAAAGCAAACAAAAATCCTGATAACTGGACCAATAAGTAACATCATGATAAATAGAGAAAAGATTGAATTTGTCAAGGATTTAATTTTTCTTGGATCCACAGTCAACACCCATGGAAGCAGCAGTCAAGAAGTCAAAGGACCTATTATTGCATTGGGCAAATCTGTTGCAAAAGACCTCTTTAAAGTGTTAAAATCAAAGATGTCACTTTAAGGACTAAGGTGCACCTGATCCTAGCCGTGGTGTTTTCGGTGTCCTATGCATGCAAAAGCTGGACAATGAATAAGGAAGACCAAAGAAGAATTGATGCCTTTGAATTATGGTGTTGGCGAAGAATATTGAATACACCATGGACTGCCAGAAGAATGAGCAAATCTGGTTTGGAAGAAGTACAGCCAGAATGTTCCTTAGAAGCAAGGATGGTGAGACTTTGTCTCACATACTTTGGACATGTTATCAGGAGGGACCAGTCCCTGCAGAAGGACATCATGCTTGGTAAAGTAGAGGATCAGTAAAAAGGAGGAAGACCCTAAATGAGATGGATTGACATGGTGACTGCAACAATGGGCTCAAGTATAACAACGATCATGAGGATGGCACAGGACCGGGCAGTGTTTCATTCTGTTGTTCATAGGGTCACTGTGAGTCAGAACCGACTGGATGGCACCTAACAACAACAACACAACATACTATTTGCTCTTGCCATGGTCTTTATAATACTCTCCTTATGCTCCCTCCCACCTCCCCCCACCCCATGTTCCAATATTCTACTTTTCTATTTTTTAATGGATACTATTTTCATTCCTTAGACATGAATGTTGAATTGAGTGGAATAAATCAAAAGGGCAGCAGATAAAAAGCAAAACATTTTCCTTCTATGGTATAGTGATTTATCCATCCTCAATCTATAGGAACTTTTAAGACTCTGTTAATAAATTAAAATGAACAAAATTGAATATGTATCTGCCGTTTAAAATGAATATCAATTAACAGGTGTTGATAATTTTCTGGATTGAACTATATTGAGACATTGTTTCTGTTTCTAGTCAGCAGCTGGCCATGGATGTGGAGAATAATATTGAAGACTCTCACCTCAATCCACAGCCCTTGGAATCAGAGGTGAAAATGTAAGTTATTCCAAAGTTTACATTGAGACATCAATTCTACAGTTCTTTTATGAACTCTGAACTTCTTTGTAATTCTGGAGTGTAAGAATTGTACATATGTTTATTTCACATTATGTGTTATACATTGTTTCCTCCCTGTTCTAGGCACTGTGGGGCCCTGGTGGCACAGTGGTTAAAGCACTCACTGCTAATCGAAAGGTCAGCAGTTCAAATCCCTCTGCTGCTCCTCAGGAGAAAGATGTGGCAGTCTGCTTCCATAAAGATTACAGCCTTGGCAACCCTATGGGGCAGTTCTGCTCTGTCCTGTAGTGTTGCTATGAGTCAGAATTGACTTGATGGCAGCGAATATTGGGATTTTTTTAGCCCTTGTGGTGAAGTGGGTAAGACCTCAGTTGCTAACCAAAAGATGGGCAGTTTGAATCTACCATCCGCTCCTTGGAAACCTTATGGGGCAGTTCTACTCTGACCTATAGGTTTGCCTTGAGTCGGAATTGACTAGGTGGCAATCAGCTTGGTTTTAGGCAGTAACAAAGCTGCTTTGGACAGACAGCGCCATCTGCTGGACAGCGTAGGGAATTATTTGTCATTTCTTCACTTACTGGTTTCTCCCTCAGGCAAACTGTGATTCTTCAAATTCCAGCAGCGTTTTCCACTGCTGTTCGTTTTAGCAGGGGTGGAGCCCTGGTGACGCCATGGTTAAGCCGTTTGGCTGCTAACCAAAAGGTCAGCAGTTGGAATCCACCAGCCACTCCTTGGAAACCCTAAGGGGTAGTTCTACTCCGTCCTGTAGGGTCACTATGAGTGAGAATCAACTCGACAGCAACAGGTTTTTTCTTTTTTTCATTTTTGCGATTTGGTTATTTCTGCCTCAGGCCATCTCCTTATTACATACACATCCTTTCTAACCCTCTTCCTTCTTCCTGTTTCCATTCCAGCTCTTGCCCACTTATCTTCTTTATCTCTTTCCATCCTTTTCTTTCTCATCCTCTCTTTATAAGACCGAAGGTGAACCCCCTTCCACAGTGTAAATGTTGGCTGAATAACAGTACTGCTGATGACACCTCAGTATTAAGAACCCTGAAACCAGTAAGACCTAAAGTGAGACAGACTATCATAGGGCACAACACCAACCCTTTAACCCCGTTTTTAGGTAGGGAATGGGCGTACGAGAATCCCCTCGGATGTAATTGCAAACTGTACGTGCCTGCTGTCTGCACTCCCTTCCTGTTCTGGAATTCCTTCCCTGCAGGGTGCACATAGGAGCTGTCAGTGAGAGTGTGTATATCACACACATGCACACACATGCACACATGTGCCTACACATGCATGCACACACACGCGCTCACACACGAGTGCACACACGTGCACACACACATGCATGCACACTCATACACATGCGTGCGTACACATACACACAGCTCAATAGTCTGAGAAGCATGTACTGGAGAATTCAGACACATCTGAGTTTGGCTAGAATCACTGATCATTTTCAAAAAAGAGCCCAATAAGGCATCTTGTAGGAGAAGTCTCCCAGAAGAAGGAGGCTGAGGTGCACAGCTTTGAAGAACGATAAGCCATTGCTGGATTTAGAAACTGAAACAGAAGTGACATGGATACATGATATTCTGCTGAATAAAAGCAAATACCAATCTACACCCCTTACATCTACGGTAACGTTGGCTATCAGTCATGGTCTCTCCTCCAAGCTGGCACAGAGGGCCGCCTCTCAAGGTAAAGTCAGCTGTGGCTTCAGAACGAGCTTGGCCCCCTGCCAGGAAGCTCTGTGTCACCCTACAAAATGAATCATGCATCAGGCTATCAAATTGCTTTGTGTAGCAAGCACCGTGCCAACTTCACCACACAAGACTGACTTTAGTTTGCAAATACAGGCTGCTTCATCCTTAGGAATTTCTCATTAAGATAAGGTCCTAGTACGTGACAAAGCACTGGGAGGGAAAGTCGATGTATGAACACTGGGCTGTGTAGTTTGAACGCTGACATTAAACCAGGAACCCTGATTTATTTCGTTTTTGTCATCTGCAGTATGTAGAGACAGAGGGACAAGAGCCAGCTGGGGGGGGGGGGGCAGGCAGAGATGTTCTCTGTGCCTGAGATGGGCCAGCATTTTATGATTTTTATGTGTAGCTGGTTTGATGAGGGAGTCTCAGCTCAGTGAGGTGCAAAGAGAATGGTTTTCTAATAACTCTGAACCCCATTTCAGCTCATTGGTGGGGGATGAGGGAGAGAAAACTTAATCTTGTCCAATAATGGAATTTGAGTTCCATCGGGAATTTAGTCCAGCTCAGTGACTTTCATCTAATCTGGTTATTAAATTCTTAACCCTGGTGATGAGTTGAGCATTGCCTCCCCACACATTAGACCTTTACTATAGCTGTGAAGCCTGCTCCCTGCACCTCCTTGTTCTTCCTGCTCTTTGGACCTGTTGTCAGGAGGGACCAGTCCCTGGAGAAGGACATCATGCTTGGTAAAGTAGAGGGTCAGCAAAAAAGAGGAAGACCCTCAATGAGATGGATTGACGCAGTGGCTGCAACAAGGGGCTCAAGCAAAACGATTGTGAGGGTGGCGCAGGAGCGGGCAGTGTCTCGTTCTGTTGTACGTGGGGTCACTGTGAGTCGGAACTGACTCGATGGCACCTAACAACAACAGCTGCGTAGCCTGCTCCCTGCACCTCCTTGTTCTTCCTGCTCCCCCTCCTCCCCCTCCTCTGTTGAGGTCACCGTGCCCTTGCCGTGTGCTATAAACCAAGGCAGCCACAAGTTTCCTGATGGTGGTGAACACTTGTGCTCCCACACAGTCGTTTAAAATGGCTCAGAGGGCTGGGAGCCTGGGGGAAGGGTCATCAGGACTCCCCTTAGCCCCCCACCAATGGTGTCGACCGACCCCCCTCCCGCTGGACTTGTGCCCCTTGCTGTGCTCTGACAGGGCTGTGCCTTGTGACCCACCCAGCAGTGCCTGCCCTGGTCACCCCTGACCTCCTCAGCAGGGAGACTTTGAAGACACTCCCACCCCTTCTCCCCCGAGGGAGATTCTTTAGGCCTGTAGACATTGGTATAACAGACAGGCTGCCGTCCCAGGTCTGGGGTCACCCTCAGCCTTCACAGGCCCTCTCTTAGTATCGTCTGACTTCTGTTGGTGGGAACCAGCTGGACACCTGTCTTCCCCCAGAGCTGGAGAGACGTGGGGGCCACGACACTGTAACCTCTGCTGTCCTGAAAACCGTCGTCTCCTGCTGGATGAGAGGAGAGGTGGCAGAGCTGTGTCATCTGCGTACTGCAGGTTGTTAATGAGTCTTTCTCCAATCCTGATGCCCTGTTCTTCTTCATATAGTCCAGCTTCTCGGAGTATTTGCTCAGCCTGCAGACTGAATAGGTATGGTGAAAGGATACAACCCTGATGCACACCTTTCCTGACTTTAAACCACGCAGTTTCCCCTTGTTCTGTTTGAACGACTGCCTCTTGGTCTATGTACACATTCCTCATGAGCACAATTAAGTGTTCTGGAATTCTCATTCTTCAACATGTTATCCATAACTTGTTATGATCCACACAGTCGAATGCCTTTGCATAGGTAAGAATCTTTCTGGTATTCTCTGCTTTCATGCAGGATCCATATGACATCAGCTATGATATCACTTGTTCCACATCCTCTTCTGAATCTGGCTTGGATTTCTGGCCATTCCCTGTCCATGAACTGCTGCAGCTGCTTTTGAATGATCTTCAGCAAAATTTTACTTTCATGTGATATTAATGATATTGCTCGATAATCTTCACATTCAGTTAGATCACCTTTCTTTGGAATGGGCATAAATATGGCTCTCTTCCAGTCTTCGATAAGGCAATTAAATCAATCTATTCTTTTTCATTCACTTCCAACACCATTTCTGTTTGTTGAAACGTCTCAGTGGGTATTCCATCAATTCCTGGAGCCTTGTTTTTCACCAATGCCTTCAGTACAGCTTGGATTTCTCCCTTCAGTACCGTCAGTTCTTGATCATATGCTAAAAACTGGTCACCTTCACATAAAAATCCAGATTTTTGGCGTTTCCTGAAAAGTGGAAAGGTCTGGAACCAGTCACCCGTGCCGAGATGGAGTCCCTCTCACGAGGGCGGTGTTGCCCAGTCTGCCCTCCGCCTGGCCCCGGGAGGCTCTGAGATCCTCTTCCTGTCTTCACAGCCTCACACCCTACCCGCTCCCCTCTGGGACCCTCCTGCCTCTCGCCCGGAGTCCTCACCTTCATGTCTTTGCCCAAAGATTTTCTTCTTCCTTTCTGTTCGTCTAAATCCCATCTGTCCTTCGAGGCTTAACCAAAGTATTGGAGCAGTTTCCACCCTTCCCCAAGCATGCCAGCTCTCAGAAAACTTGTCTGAGATACTTGGGGCCTCCCAGAAGCCTTTTAACAAGTTCTGTCACTCGAAGGCATGCACCTAAAGGTTGTAAAACTGCCCATCAAGGGCTAAAAAAAACGTGACCTCTTAAAGGCAATAAAAAAACAGAGCGTATTGACAACCCATAGAATATCTGCAAGTTTATGTAACGTTTGGCATTCTATGTGTGCAAGGACATCCATCGGGAACTCGGACTGTAAGGCTGTCCTGTGACTGTGTGCGCAAGGGACTGGGACATCAGCACAGGTGGGAAAAGATGGGGGGAGAGGGAGAGGGAGAACAGAGGCAGGAGGCTATGCCATCCCTGATGGGGGAGAAGAGAAACAGAAATTGACGGAGTCAAAAAATACTGAAAGATGTAGTGATCACTTTGGAAGTAATCCCCCATACTTCATTTATAATTGAAACCATAGGAGCACATTAAATGTGCTCTCTTACTGCAACTACCCTTTAAAGAATTAATAACCATTGCTTAATTTTGAAAATAAAAATCTTAAAGCGGTTGCTACTTAGGGTTTACTTGGCAGCCCTAGAGACCTGTAAGTAGGAACTTCACAGTAAATCTAGGATAAACCCCACTGCCATCGAGTTGATTCTGACTCATGGTGACCCCATAGGGTTTCCGAGGCTGTAATCTCTACGAAAGCAGACTGCCACATCTTTCTCCCGACGAGCCACTGGTGGTTTCAAAACACTGACCTTTCGGTTGGCAGTCGATTGCTTTAACCACTCTGCCACCAGGGCTCCTTAATCTACAGTAAGAAGGGCTGAAATAGAATTCCTCAGACCACAGGACAGAGGAGCCTCTACATCTTGTTTTAGTTCCGTTTTATAGTAACACGGCATTTGGAGATGGTATTCCCAACCCACTGCCGTCGAGTCCGTTCTGACTCCTAGCGACCCCATAGAGTTTCCAAAGCTGTAAATCTCTATGGAAGCAGCCTGTCACATCTTTCTCCCTCGGAGTTGCTGGTGGTTTCTGGCCACCGACCTTTCTGTTAGCAGTCGAGCGCCTTAACCACTGTGCCACCAGCGCTCCCAGAGAACTTAATATGGGAACAGTTTAACCTCCCAAGGTCACGCTGTCGACCTGGTCAACAGAGGGTAAACCCTGTGTGTTGTACGTGCCTGTCATACAACGGGTAATAACAGCATTTAGAAATACAGTGTAGCAACTTTGGACGATAGCCAAATACCACACGTCTGGCCTGCCATTTGCAGCCCTCACACTAGTTTAAAGACACTGTACCGATTGTTGTGCACTTGTTAAAAGTGTAATTATGAAGGCCAAGTAGAACATGGGAAACACGTATGTCGTAACATACAATATTAAGTCTGAAAAGGAATGAGACATAGTATAATATGCTTTCAACTAAGTAAAATTGATTCTATATATGTGAACAAGGACTATAAGGTAAATATTCAAAAATTAAAATGTTTCTTGTATTAAGGAAGTGAGTGGGCTAAAAGGTGATTTTGAATTTTGAAGTTAAATAATATAGTCATATTCCCTCCTCTTCCTGGAAAAAGATAAATTGTCTCAGATTTAAGGGAAACTGGTAAGTCAGTCCGTAGTGCTGGGGCGAAGAAAGGATGCTTAATTGCAAGCTCACGTTTACAAGCCTCTGACCCCTCACCCAAACTTTTGGAGCCCTGGTGTCACAGTGGTTAAGAGCTCGGCTGCTAACCAAAAGGTCGGCAGTTGGAATCCACCAGCTGCTCCTTGGAAACCCCGTGGGGCAGTTCTGATCTGTCCTACCGGGTTGACTCAATGGCATTGAGGGTTTGGGTTTTTTTTTTTCAGTTTTGGGTTGGTTCTTTAAAGGTGTCGCACCGCCCCCTAGTGTTCAACAAGCTAAAATGCAAGCCATCTAACAGCCACTACGTTTGCTTTCTGTATTTTCTGAAAAATTGAGGCGATTAAAAAAAAAAGAAAGAAAGAGAATAAAAAGGATAAGTGTAAAATACCTCAAAGTTGTATAAACTTGTGGGTATTCTGTGGGGTGTCAATATTTTCTACTGTTTTGTGTTTTGTAAGATGTCACACGGTGCTTTTAGCCCTTGCTGGGCAGGCTTACAGACTTTAGGTTCCCTCAAGTGGCAGAACTTCTTAGCAGGCTTATGAGAGACCCCACGTGCCTCCGACGGTGTGGAAATCACAAACAGTTCCGAAAGTTCGTCCCTGTCTAATAAAATGGGCCCAGGAAGAAGCAGCGGTGACGACCAAGCTCAGGACTTCTTTGAGATTCTGTTTAACATTTTTAAATAAAAAAGAAAGGAAATAAGCATGCACTTTGAGCAGCATTGCGTATTAAAACAGCAACGGGTCACAACAAAGCAGAGCCACACCCTGCTTTTGTGGTGCTTCAAGTGTATATAATTTGGAGGTTCTTTTTAAAAATAAAGCCTGAAAGATACCTTACTTTTGCAAATTTTGAACAAACCGTGAAGAGGCCTCGCGGGGCCTTGGGAGACGCTCCTGACCTCCAAGGAAAGGCCCTCAGGCTTAAGTTATAGCTTCTTGGTAAATTGGCCTTTGGCCCAAAGGTATTGTTTCACTGCAGCTTCTGGAGTTTTCCTTGAGTGTTATAATTCACCCAGCCTTAGTAAATTAGGGAAAACATACAGATTCCAAAATGTGGTGGTATTTGTGTGTTCTTTATACATGTTCTGACTGTTGAAAATTGATGGTCTCAGATCATTTTGGCCAGTTTGTTCGAACAGACACAACTTTGATGCCTACGTTGTACGTGGAAGAATTACAGAAGATTAGAAGCTTCCAGGAGTCTAGAGGAGATAATGATGGAATTAATGTGACTATTTTAAACTCTTTAAAAGGCTGAGTCCTGACACTGATCTGCAGGCCTGGCTAAACTCCAGGAGAGGTTAGATTGTATTCACTGAATCCCCTGGAAACCTAGCTGTTAATCTCCAAGGCGAGATTAGAAGCTAGTCCATGGAAAACGTCACTTAGCTTTCACAAAGAAGAGGTTTCTGTTATCCTAAGAAGAAGATGACTTTTTCTGATACAAATCACGGGAAATAAAGAGCTTCCTTGGGTAATATTTCAGGTCACCACCTACTCACGTTACTTTAATTATCTAAATAGTGTTTAACATGTTCTGATATTTTGTCTTTTCTATTCATTTCTTTATAAAACCTGTTGCCATCTAGTCGATCCCGACTCATAGCGACCCTATAGGACAAAGTAGAACTGCCCCATGGGGTTTCCAAGGAGCGGCTGGTAGATTTGAACTGCTGACCTTTTGGCTAGCAGCCAAGCTCTTAACCACTGCGCCACCAGGAGTTCATTCATTTCTTATTATATATTTCCTGTTTCCTTCCACTGTATGTGAAATCCATGACTGCTGGTCCCTTGCCTGTCTTGTCCCTCTCAGAGCAGGGCCACTGCATTTGGCCGTGCAGACTACGCACTGTGTAGCATCATGGATGCCCTTCACCTGGAGGTCAATGCCAATAGCGCCCTCCTGGAGTGGGGCATTGCAGGATCCCTGTCCAGAGCCTGGAGCTGGCCCTGGTGCAGAGCGGTTCCTCAACAACCATATACCGTGCCAATGAATAAATAACATGTCAGCCTATTTATTATTCTCATTTGAAACATAGGATGAGAAACGGGAAGATTTTTATGTCCCATAAATCAAACTGCCTTTATGTGTGCAAACTGGTTTGACTTTTACCGATGACTTTTTCTGACTAATTCGACTCTTTTAGACTGATTGAGCCTAATCAAGTCTGTGAAGGTCAAACCAGTGAAAGAGAGAGGCAGTCTCAGGGGCCAACAAGGATTTTGAGTCCAGGTCTTCCGATTACCCACACCACCTTCTATGTAGGACACTTTCTCTATCTCCAGAGTTGATCCTTTTGGACCCCTTGTGTTTCTCTGGGTCTGAGAGCTGCCCCCTGGGAGTGACTGTGTGTGTGCTGGGTCTTTTGCAGCATCCAGCGAGCCTGGCGGGAGTACCTGCAGCGGCAGGACCCGCTGGGGAAGCGGAGCCCGTCCCCACCCTCCGTGTCCTCGGAAAAGCTGAGCAGTTCGGTCAGCATGAACACCTTCTCCAACGGCAGCACACCCGTGAGTACCACATTTCCTTTGCGCAGCCGACTCGCCCTCAGCTGATAACAGGGCTTGGCTTCCGAGAGAGAAACCTCAGGTTGTGAGCGGATGTTTGTGATAATGAGGGTGTGTGCTGCTTATTTAATACATGTGAACCCAGGGTGGGAGTGTTGTCACCTCAAAACAGAGATGATTCATGAGCACAAAGTGAACTTCACTGAGTCTAGAGGAAACTGGTTGCTTTTGAAATCAACTGAAACTACTCGCTTGTGTGTTTTCTTCCATTCCTCTATTACTGAGATTTTTTTTAAAATGACAATGTGTTTCTTTTATGTGTGTCTGGTAGCATTTTGTGATGCTAATATGAGAGATTAGTTAGGTTATAAGGATGACTTATAATGAGAACTTTTAAAGGAAGATTGAAAGTGTTCACACACTCAGATGCCTATGGGGTCGGATGGGTAATCCAGGTGGTGGAGGGGGGGCTAGGTTGTGATGTGGCTGGAGAGAGAACATGTACCTCCTCTGAAGGGGCAGCCCCGCTTGGCCCCTGGAAATGTCTTGCCATGTTGGGATTCAGGACAGATGTTGCCAAATGTGATTTTCCTTTTTCAGAAGATGCCAGAAATCCAGATTTTTAAATCTTGGCAGCTAGAAAGAAAGTCTTAAGAATAGACAAAACATGCCTGCCACGTTTGGCCCATAGCCACCAGTTTAAGATCCTTGTGGTACAGAGTTAAGGAGTGGAGGAATCAGCTGGAAGCCTTGATTTTATAAAACACAAAATGTGGGAAGAAAGAAATGATTGGGCAATTGTTAAGTGGAGTTTTGCGGATTTAGGAATTGTGATCATTTTATAATCACGGGAGTGCTGAAGTTAGGAAGAGAAGGTAAGTAAGTACACAGTATATTATTTTCAAAAGTAAAAATCTTCCTTTACACTTTGTTATGTTCTTTCCTGTTGTACAAAGACTTCCCAACATCCAAAATAACGTATTTTCATTGGGATCAAGCCAATGTCACCTTACTTAACATGCTTGCATATGTGTATTTTTTAATAAACAGTTTTGTCTAGTTATGGATTCTAAAAAGAGGGCAGTAAGTTGACTTTATGGATGTGCAAATAACAGTGGCAGAAGATCCATTTTTAGCTGACAGCAGAAATTGAATGCCCAGTGAATCTGTGCTTTGTAGACTGTGTTTTGGGGGAATGGCTTCTTGTAACTGGCCTTCATGTCACTAGAGGGCGCTCGTGAACCACATTGGAAAATGTTTGGACGAAGTTTGCCTTTAATTCATCATTTGTGAGTAAAACACAATGTGTAAATCGAGTGCTTAGGATGCCTTCGCCATGAACGCCAATAGAAGGTGCAGATTAGATGACTTTGAAGACTCGATTTCAATGATGGAAACTGAGTATCAGAGATCCCTCCGCCTGTGAGTGACAAGTTTGGCCTTTGCGCCTTCTCAGATCCCGGCTCAGGACGATACCAACTGCTGCAGAGTCGACGGACGCCTTCACTGGGGCTTGGCGGTGGCCGACCTTTGGGTTTATTGAAGTCCTAGAAGGCTCTGTCTTTGTCCTTTACACGCGGCACCACCTTGATTCTGGCGTCTCCCTTGTCCTGTGCAGAAAAGCACCCTCTTCCTCCCTCGTGGGTCATCACATTTATTTGTATCTTTGCATAGCTTGGCTAACAGTTCTACCTTGTTTAATGTAGGCTAGCCTCCAGGTCCCCCGATCGTTTTAGTAGAGGAGATTCGCTCTCACCAATGTCCCAGCAATTTGGTTTTTCCCCAGATATTGCCAGACTGAATTGGGGATGGCATCCAGCTCTCCACAGGCCCATCTTGTCCCTTCCTGGGAGGAGGACAGCCCCACTCAGTGTGGCTCACTCCTGACTGCCTGGGAAAGTGAGGTCGCAACAGAGATAGAGCCTTGTTGGAAGCAGCTGTCAGAAAACCAGGAGGCCCCGCCCAGAGTTCTTGTAGAAGTTATTAATTATATTATGTAAGGCCTTTGATACTGATGACCACAGAGCTGTGAGTCTAAACGTACGAAATAGAACAGGAATGTGTAAGATGCTGGAAAGCTTCCAAGTCTCCAGTTGAACGGGTAGGTAAATACCCAGGTCATAAGCTTTAGAGACTTCGTGTCTGGTTGTTTGGAGCTGCAAGAGCTGAGGTTGTTTCATCTTGCAATCCATCACTTTGCCTAGGCCTTCCGGGGAGATCCCCCCACATCTTCCAGGGGTTGAGACCCACCGGGGACAGGCTGCCAGATTAAAGGAGGTGACACTGTCCCACCCTGAGTCCCCACTAGACCTGCCGGGCTCACACGTACTCTCAGGGAGCCCCAGATAGGAAGACCTGGACTGAACACTCTCTGATGGGTGGACTTCAGGTTTGGGGGGGATACGGATGACCGCTGGCCCACACTGGCTCAGCCTGCCATACGTCAATGAGCTTTCTCCAAAACTAGAGACTCCATGTGGGGCTTCGGGGTTAAAAGTTAAAATGCTGTCAGTAAGGTGTTTCCCCAAGGAATTCTCAGGGCTTTGACTCCTGCTTGATCCCCACTAGGTGGCTGGGCCTCGGTTTTCTCCCTTTGGCTTGATCTGTTGCTGCTGCCGAGATCACTGGAATCTTCTGGAATCTGATCAGCTGCCCATCTTGTCCAAAGTGCCTGGCCTCCCTCTGCTAACCTCTGCATGCTTCTCTTCCGATTGTTTTGGCAAGGATAGTGGTTGCTATAGTTCTTGGAATAGTTCTGCTTTGAAATATGTAATAACAGTACTGTTTCTGTATGAGCTCTCAAATTCGCCATTTTAGTAAGAGCTGAGCACTTGTGACGAGTCAGGCATTCTGTGAATGCTTTCCGAGATCGTCTCCTCCAGTCCTCTCAACGGCCACATGAAGGAGGTGCTGTTTTCAGTTCCATTTACAGGTGATGGAAATGAGACTTACAGAGATGGCTCACTTGCCCGGGGTTACACACCAGACTGGATTCCTGAGTGCTTCACTCTCCCACTGTACGGGCCACGCGGCAGCCAGCCTGCATTTAGACGTGGTCAGGTCTACAGGCTCGCTGTGAGTCGGAACCGACTCCGTGGCACCTGACAGCAAGGCTGTGGGAGAGACAATCAGTTAATTTATTTCTAAGACTGTTGTATGGTTTGGTATAAGCAGTGAATGAAATAATCGAAAAACAAAAACAAAAAAAACCCCTCCTTTGATTTTAAAAATTGCTGCGTTCCATGCTCGTTGATTAAAACCTCAAACCTCGGCTGCTCAACACCAAATAAAGAGCAACAGGAGGGGAAGATAATGTTAAGTTGTCGGCAGTTTGCATATTGAGTGCCCTTTACCACAGTGTATCATGTGGTCACAGAAAAATTTGTTTCAGAAATAGTAATTCTGAATAGCAGCTGCTACTGGGGAATGAGCTTGTGGGTGACAGAAGGAAAAAGGGTAAGGTTTTTACCTTAAAGATGTTGATTATTGATGGAGGATAGTAGTGGAAAATGCTTTCTGTGCTTTTATTCATCAAGTTCATATGATCAAATACTTTCAGTTTCCAACTCAGAAACCTGTAATTTGTCAAAAAAGAGATCGTGAAAAGAAACTTTAGAATGGCGCAGTCTAAACCGCTAGATCAATTACCTTTTCATAAACTAGTAGATCACGCTTACAGATAAATCCAGGAAGGTCTTTGCTATTTGGAGACATCCTCATCGTCCTGTGGGCTGCGTTGGCTCCATCCACCTGGACCCTCTTTGCGACCATCCCCTGCTTCCCCCACTGGTTCCCATAGTAATGTGGTCTGGCCTATAGGGGGCACTGTGGCTCATGGGGTGAGGTCTGGGCTTGGTTATCTGACCAGCTTTGCCACTAACTTTGTGAGTCCAGGACACATCACGAGAGGTGGTTCCTATCTGCAAACCAGAAAGAGCACCCACCTCAGAGACGGGTTGGTGTTGCTGTGAAGATTAAATGACATTACATATGTAAATCAGCTAGAGCTCTCAATGTAAGTTAGTGGAGTCTGATCTTCTCTTGACACCTGCTGGGCTCTACCCAAATGCTGTGGAGAACTGGGAGAGCAGAGGGGGAGTTTTCAACTGATACCTGCTTGGGGAACACCGTGCCTGTTTGTGATTCACCCCCTGAGTCTATCAGAATCAAATGAGAATCAAATTGTGTGTGTGTATGTAAGTTTACACATACCGGGGCTGGATTACCCAGTAAGCACCAGATGCACCGGCTTACAGTAAGCAAGGTATGCACGGGCTTACTTGTGCTTACTTACTAATCTGTAGGGCACAGTGCACAATTGCACATCTTTGGTGTAGTGAAAAACGGGTGAAATCATGCATTACAGATTAATAAGAAAGCACAAGTAAGCCCTTGCTTACCTTGCTTATTGGGTAATCCGTCCATTACCACACACATATATATATATTCTGAGGTTGATCTGAGATTGGAACTGTACATTATAGAAGTAATAAACAGTTATTTTAGGGCTGCTGTTATTTAAAACTAATTTTCAAGGTCCAAAGGTGGACCCAGGTGTAGGTCCTTCTGCCTCTAATGAGCAGGATTTTTCTGAGAGACCACGGCCACGTGCATGCAGTGAGAGCACGTCTGGGTGTTTTCCTCCCTCCCACACCTGAGGAGAAAGAAACAGGAGGACGCAGCACTGCCGGGGTGACGCCGCATCTCTTCAGGCAGGTCGATGTACAGAACTGCTAGCCGCCTTGCTTTGCTCTGGCCAGGAGGAACTAGGTTCTGAGAAGCTTCAAGAGCAGGGACCTGGGCAGACTAAAGACTGCCTTGCCTCAGGTGTCCTGGAGAGAAGGCCTCCAAGTCTCCTATTTATGGGGCTGCTTGAGTGGTCCTGGTGTTCAGTAAGAGTGGCTGGACCCACCAAACCTTTGAAAGCGAACTGCCAAAAGTCAGCCCCTCGCCTGCATATCAGACGCGCGTTTGCACCTGGATTCCAACCTTCCGTACCCTCCAGCTTTCTTGCCCTTGTTTTAGATTTGCAATATCTGGCTTTAAATACATTAGGAATGATCTAGTAACTCTAGGAGAAAATCTTGTTATAAAATCACACTTTTTGGCTGGGGGTGGATGGGCGGGGGAACTCAGGCCCTAAAGGAGGATTTCCTGGGACTTCTTCCAGTATAGTCTCGAGAGCTGTGAAACTGTAGACAATATAAGCCTTGTGCTACTTTACTTAATAATTTAAAACCCTAGATTTTCCAGGTTCGGGACAAGTTACAGTATTGTGGCCAGCTGCTGTGAGCTGTGTCAGCCCAGACTTTGTCGCCCAGCCTGACTCTTGGGTTCTCGAATAGCACAAATCCTTTGTCATTCTATTTGTCTCAAAATTTGGTTCAGGAAATTGAGTCACTATATGTAAAAAGAGAAGACTTCTTTGGTATTTATGTTGAAACAAATACATTTCTCATCTCTTCAAACTACTGTATTAGAGAATAAGTGTTTTCTTTTTCAAAGTTTTAGAAATTATGTAATGCATAAAGGCATTTTTCTATAAAAATATCTTTATACCACAAACATCCCCTTTTATATATCATTGAATATCAGCTGAAAATATTTATTCCTTTTTCTGAATTATCTTTTTAACTTCATGGTTTGTTTTTTTTCCCCTTGGTAGATTTAAAAATGGGGATATTGTTTTGGTTTTGGAATTTAAAGAAAACACTTCTTTAAAGACTGTTAGTATTCAACATTGCCTGTATTTAGAATGGTATGCCACCTTGACAATTCATTGATCACGGACTCATTCATCTGTAGTAACATAACTCTGCCTTTTGTCTCAAAGCTTACTGACCTATGAGTATAGATGCAAAATCCTAGGCATTAAATACCTCATTTTTGCTAAAGATAGCTGAGAAAGAACTTATTTTCTTTGCAGTTTACCTCAAGTCTGGTTCTCAGAGAGGTCCTGTCCTTATTCTCCAGCGTAGATTAGATAGGATATCTGCTCCCTAATTTAGACCTAGAGTTCACCCTCTGTTACAAAACCCAGTTTTGTTGTTACAAATCAGCATTTCACCCATTAATGAGTGTGAAAGACACTTTAGGATCCAAGGAGAAAGTGAGTGTGATGGAACTGGAGTGCCATCTACGTTTTATCTCTTTTTGTCTGGAATGCTCACTGGCTTAACCTCTTTTGGCCTTCACTTTTGTAAATAAGATATCTTTTTGTGGAGGGGGGAGGAGAGAAGTTTCAGTCATTCAACAAATATCTGCATGCCCACTGTGTGCCAGGCCTTTGCCAAGAGCTAACAGTACAGTGATGATCCAACCATGGTGACCCATACCCCTGCCCTTGAAGACCTTACAAAATCCCTCACTTAGGGTTGGCCATTCTTGTCACAGACATGCTGATAACTTGTTTCCCGTTTTTTTTCCCTTGTTGCCATTGAGTCAATTCTGACTCAGAGAGACTCTATAGGACAGAGTAGACCTGCACCATAGGGTTTCCCAGGAGTGGCTGGTGTATGTGAACTGCCAACCTTTTGGTTAGCAGCCTGAGCTCTTAAACACTATGCCACCAGGGCTCCTGATAACTTGTAGGAGAGAATGACAGCTCATTGATAAGTTGTGTAGGAAATTTGGGGACTATTATTAACACATGTCTGACTGCTGGAACATCTTCTAGAGCAGAATTTCCCAAAACGGGTTACTCAGAAGGTTAGTTTCTTAGGATAGATATTAATTGGGGGAAGGGTGAAATTAAACCAATTTTTTTACTTCATGAAGGGTTTCTTAGAACCTGAATGAGCTAATACACATTATGAATCTGCAGGGGGAGGGGTACTGTTTTTATGTTTTCCAAACTTCTTTGACTGTGGAACCCTTTTCTTCTGAGTAACATCTTACTGGACTACTGACCCGTGGAACACTCTTTGAAAACAGCATCCCAGAGTCAGTAATTGTTGAAAAATTCCGAGAGCTGGCATTTCAGTCTAAATGGCTCAATAGTATATGAGTATGAGCTAAACACAGCATTAAAAAAATTCTAATGCAGTTTTTACATGTGGCATCTTATTTTTATCAACCTCTACCATAGGGCTATTTATGCATATGGAAATTTTATTAAGCTGTTTTACGTATGAGACTTGTTAGGTTAATGGACTAATGGTTTTAGGGAGTCAGTAAATACCTTCTTTCCATGTCATGATATAGAACTTATTTTGAGAGGCAAGAGGGGAGATCAAAATCTCAGCTTTATTTCCTTAGAAGCTGGATCTGAGGGTGTAGCTCTGACTTGTGGCAATATTGGGCTTCCTACTACTCAACTCTGGAATCAAGGAAACTTATTGGACCCTGGCAGCCTCAGCCCCGGGGCAGGCCAGAGTAAATACTCTGTGGGAAGGGGGACCCCACAGAAGAAAGGAGGGAAGAGGATACTGGGCTGGCCATGTCCAGTCCTACAGCCAAATCCTCCAACCACGGTAACTCCTCCCACATTTATGGGAAGAAGTAAAGGGTGGAAAACAGGGCGGGAGTATTGAGGGAAGTGCTTCCTCATAGACCCCTGATAAGATAAAGAGAAGGGAGTCCCCCAACATCAAACACTTCATGTAGCAACAATGTGGCTTTTTATAATGAAGAATATCATACACATGTTTTACTTATTTTGATTTTTATATGATTATATGCAGTGTTTCCCAAATAAGAATTACTCTGGGAACTTAAAAAAAATACACAGATTCCAGATTCACACCAGATCTACTGTATCAGAACATCTGGGAAGAAACCTGGGAGTCTGTATTTTAAACAAATACCCAAGGAAATCTTCATCATTGCTAAAGTATGGAAAATTGAAATAAATAAATTCTCTTTGGGAAACTTTCATGACTCTATCTTCTTGGCACCAGAACATCCAGGAAATTTTTTTTTTCTAATTTGGATATGTTAGCATTGCATAAATATACCTTGAGCTGCTGAAGCAAAAATTTTCTGACTTTATGCCAAAACAGTCTCTGTAGTTTTAATATGATTTGCCCAATGGCACTGGTTCTGTAGAGGATTCTGTTATCTGTGTTTTCTCTTCCTCAGATTTATGATTCTTTCTCAAAAATATGACAGTTCTGTGCTCTTCAAGAAAGGTTTCTGTAGTTTGATCCATTTCATTTTTTTTTTAAAGACGGATACATTCAGTAAGCCCTGATTATATTGGTTTTGAGTTGTTCTTTACTTTGTCTGTGAAGATTGATTAGTTGGCATGAAAGGGGGTTAGATGGTTTAACTGTTGGCTGACAGGAATGTTAATTATGACTGAAATTTCGAATATGGTATGGAACTAGTTCAGAAAGGGAAAAGAAATATGCAGAACGGAAATGGAATTTCTCATTACACGTTCTTTAAAATAATATCTATTCATAATCTGTTACCAGTTATGTGTACAGATTAGTTCTAATATAGGTAAAATTTTAATTGTTACTTTGTTCAGAGCTGGAAAACACCTAAAAATAGTGAGTTAAAGAAAGTTGCCTATCAGCATTTGAAAACACTCAGATCCATTCAGAGATGGGGTTAGTAAGATTTGTTTTTCATATGTTTATAAAATATTTTTGCTCCCATTAAATTAAATGTTGTTAGGGGTTGAAGATAGTTGCCTTAATTTTTATTTTGCAGGCTTTGTGGATTGAATTTTTTTTTTTTCTTTTTAACTTGGTTAACATTCTGAGAGATGTTTCAGAAGTAGATTATTCGTCTGTACAGGTCTGCTATTTCCCACAGTGCTTGGGGCGGGGTAGGTAAAGCCTTTTTCACTATATTCACCATGAGTTCACTGCAATTACTCATTTCCCAAAGCAGAATCAGAAGCTGATCTTAGCTTAAAAAGACTGTTTGCTTCACATATGAGCAGTAAATTGATTTTCTCTTTGTGGCAATGTATTGATAGGGTTAAGTGTGTCGGTAGAAGACCAAGCTATTTAATGCAAGTAGATTTTCAAGAAAATCACTGTGCTAAACACGTCAGTAGAAGGACTTCATCTACATACAGCAGCAGCTGTGACCTGCTTCAGAGATGACATCACTGGGTGTCATGTGGCTCCTTAAACGTTCCAGCCTCACAGAAAGATAATCTGTGAAAGCCGGAGAGCCTGATACCTGCTGTGATAATCTTCAGCAGACGGGCTGGGCTGGAGTAGGCATACTCGTTTACGTGGCGTGTGCAGTGCCTTGTGGAATTCTGAGTTTTATTTCATTTTATTGGTTTTTTTATGAGAAAGTAGATGCAATGATAAGATAAAGTGGATTGGCTGCTCTGGACTAATGGGAGCTTGTTTTCTGCATTAAGATCAAGAACTTTTCTGGAATTCTCTATCCTCTGAGTAGCCTGGTCTTCTGTGTGTGTGTGTGTGTGTGTGTCTGTGTGTGTGTGTTTTCTTTTTTTCCCATTTTGAAGAATACTGACAAAAATCAGCAAACTTCATCTCCCAAAGAACTCTCTATCTTTTCTGTCAATACTTGAGGATTTCTACTCCAAAATCTGCTTTGAGCTGCCTGAGCCTTGGGGTTGATCACTGAAAGGCGAAAGTTCCTCCTTTGTAGTACGTGTTATAGAAACTCTTCAGATAACTTTACTTGCTAATGCAGGCGGCCTTTTATGGATTTCCTTCAAAGCCAGTTCGAATAAACAACTGTTTCCTCTCAAATGGGCAAGAGTAACTCTTCAGCACCATGGAGAGGTCTGGGCGGCGCGCGGCCGTGTGGAGCTGTCACCAGGGCAAACAGTCCGTCAGTGTAAGTTTCTCAGGTGTCTGTCATCTCTCTTAGGGGGATCGTATTTTTACGTATGGAAAGAGGAAACCCCGGAGTCTAACCGAGCCAGATCAGATTTAAGCTCTTAAAAGTGATGGCCTTCATTTCATTATAAATTCAGGGTTAACCATTTTAAGATAATATATGAGAAAATGTAAATATATTGATTTGCAAAAATCGCTTTCTTGATGCATTAGTTAGTATTGCATGTTTGTCGCTTTGAATTCTGAGAGTCTAAGTTTTATTTATTTATTTATTTTTGAAGTCTGCTACGAATCAAGTGCGTTGTAGCTGAACCAGACAATTGCTCGGGTGATAACGTTTTCATGAGCACATGTAAAGACTCCCAGATGTACAGTTTGTTGCCCTTTGTAAACGCAAGGCTCTGTTTGCATAGTAGCTTCTGATTTTGTGCTCATTTGGAAAGACAGTTTTAAACTTTTTGGTTGCAAATTATCCTTTCAGTTATGAAAAGAGAAAATGTTTAGGTATTTTGTCTGGACACATGAGGGGTATTCTTGACTTAGGAAATTTTAAATTTACTGGTAAAATATGGCAAAAGCCTGTGGTAACTGGAAAGGACAGCTCTTTTTATAAAATGATTAGAAATAGGCCACTGGAAAGGTATTTTTAGACCTTGTTAGAATTAGTTAATTAGTCTCAAAATAGTCCAACTGAACTGTTCAAACCAGAAACAAAGAATATGTTTTGTTCAAAAATATCTTCTAACCTTCCCCTTGAAACTGTCAAAGGCGTAGTTCGTATGATACTATGATATCAAGCAGCAAATGAAGAAGCAATACTTAGAATTCCTACAAAAATGACCCCCACAGATATTTTGACTAAGTATTCAAATTTGTCTAAGAGAAGATTGCATCATAAAAAAAGTAATTAAAAAATAATTATCTTTTCTCTGGCCAGTTGAGGGTAGTTTGGAAAATTTATTTATGTTGAACCATTTATTTTAAAGATATCTTTTTGTATTATTGTAACATGAAATTCATTTCCCTCAATAGCTTTCCACATTTTAAAATATCGGCCTTAAATGTAATTTAGTTGGCTAAACCCCAGATTTGAATATATATAACTTTTTCTGTTATAATTTTTAAGTGAATACCTGTTAATTCTTAACTCTTCAGTAATTCGGAATTTGATTTTCATATAAGTGGTACTCATGTTGACAGTATCTGGAGTGCATACTTTTAGAGGATGTGACTTAATTTTATATTTCAAAGAGATCTGACTACACATTTTTTGTCAGCTTTGCTTAATAGATCCACTGATGATTTCCTTGCTGATGGCAATATTTAAAAGAGCTCAGTAATATAAAGGTGTGAAAGTAGATTCATGATTTCAGTTCTCTTTGTTTCATTTTTCCAAATTTTATAATTCTGCTCTGATTTTACAGGTGAGTAGGTAGTACCTTTTGCACACAGTTGGGTACACGTCTGTGATTTTAAGGCTTAGCTTGTCCCCTTGTGATAAACTGTATCCATTCCCTGCCGGTGGCGGACTTTGCACAAATCATTCTGGTCGATTAGACTGTAGCCCTCTAATCTAGAGGATTTGAGACTCATCTCATAACACCCATCTGCTTTATGTTCTGAGATGGAGGGAAAGGTACCTGATTCAGAAATGTGCTCTCTATCAATCTTTATCTCCGTCTCTCTCTCAAGGATATGATTCACTTATGATATTGTCAGAGTGTAACATTTTATTTTTTGTTGCTTTTTTGCAAACATTTTAGTTGATACATTTGCAACCACAGCTATCTAGCCTACACATTATGTAGTTGAAATATGATTGTCCATGTGTTTATTTAACCAGAAATCTTTGCTGTGTGACAAACCACAAACACATGTCGGCTTCCGTTTTGATAGCCTTTAAATCGTTATTGAAACAGCGTAAGCCACCTGAGCAGTCGAACAATGTCCAGAGCCATTTAGACTGTGAGCTATTCACATTTCTTTTTCTTCCTTCCTTTTTATAACATTCTGGTGGTAGCAGATGTATGTGAGCAATCTTAAATTTAGTTGAGTGACATTTTGCGTTTCTTGCCAATGTTAGAATTTGCTCACAGATCTCTCTTCCATTCTCCACCCACCCTTACAAGGGTTTTGTCACCTCTGGCTACAGAGGGTCTAGAGGCTTCTTTACTTAATGAGAACCACCTAGTGAGGATGCTTTGCAGGGTGCTGAATACAGAGGGAGCTGATGGACGGTGTGGTTTCTTACTACTGATTTAAACCTCTTGGGCGCCGAGAGAGACATGTTGGTCTTACACCCCAGGTCCTCCCAGACCTGTCTCTGTCACATCAGTTCCCATCACAGCTTCCTACAGCAGCAGCTTCTTTAGCGACATTCCTGGGACCAGTCCCAACAGGGAGAGCCTGAAAGCAGGATGTCCTTGGTGGATGTCAGTATTTAAAGGCACTCAGTAATGTAAAGGCATGAAAGTAGATTCATGATTTCAGTTCTCTTTGTTTCATTTTTCCAAATTTTATAATTCTGCTTTGATTTTGCAGGTGAGTAGGTAGCACCTTTTGCACACAGTTGGGTACACGTCTGTGATTTTAAAGCTTAGCTTGTCCCCTTGTGATAAACTCTATCCATTCCCTGCCAGTGGCGGACTTTGCACAAATCATTCTGGTCGATTAGATTGTAGCCCTCTAATCTAGAGGATTTGAGACTCATTTCATAACACCCATCTGCTTTATGTTCTGAGATGGAGGGAAAGGTACCTGATTCGACTGTAGACCTCTAACCTAGAGGAAGTTTCCAAAGGGTAGTTTCTTAGAGGGAGATGGAGCTTCTTGGGATTGTCTCAGTGGGGCAGGAGCCTGATTAGTCCCAAATGGATTGTGGGTGTTGTTGTAGTATGTTTCCAATGCTATGGGTAGGGTTCAGTAGGTATCAGGGGCCGGGGCAAGTTCTCCAGCTTCCCAGGGAATCACAACGCTTCCCATTACGTGATTTTTGTCCTCAGCTACTGGTTCTTATTGTTTGTTCCTTTCCTCTCCCGGATGTATGCACAAGGTACACTCCTACCTTAGAGTTCCTGTTGGCCCCAGTTGGATACGACCTGACTGATTTGAGATACATATTCAGTATTCCTGGAAACTGTGGAGTAATGTGTGAGAGTTGAGAGAACCAAAAAGAGCTTAGAGGCTTTCCAAGGAAGATGTCCACATGGCTGAAAGATCAAAAATGTCCTCCAAAAAGAAGCCAGCCTGGAGACCACGGTTTTCTTGTTTTAACTAGTGTTTCAGATCTCACTCCTTATAAATGGATCAGGCTCCCTCACATAAGTAAACTCAAGACAGAGCATGTAAAACATGATCGCAGCCTAGCAGCTGGTCATTTGGGTGAATTCAGGCCATTTCCAGCTTGGCTGATTTGTCCCGTGCTCCTGACCCTCATCTTCCTCAAATCCTAACACCATCTCATCTGCACCTCTGCACTCGACACGTGCACTGCACAATATCTAGTCCCTTAATAAGAACCATGTTCAGGGAATACTTATTTTTAATGCAGTATTCCGCACTGATCTCAGTACCATGTTTCTCCAGGTTACTGTTTTTGTGCTGGGTCCCTGACCCCTGGACACCACAATGGCAGGAAAGAAACATCTCTCTACGTGGGATTCCGCTTTGGGTGCATTATAGAACTGATGGAACTATACTGGCAGAACATGCTGTTGGCCTAGAAACCATGTCCATTGACTATCTGTGATATAGTAAACATCTATGTGTATTTTATTAAATAGTCAAAACAGACTCAGCCTAATGATTTGAGAGAAGTTAGGAGAAAATCAGGCTTCAGTGCTTTAGAGCAAGACATTCAACTTTACCCATGTTTAATCCTTGTTGGGATTAATAGGAATATAAGTATAGGAATTGTATCTGGACCTCAGTATGACTTTTAACATTTTTTTCTGATGTCTTTGTGGACAAGATAGAGAAATACGGGTGGAATAATAATAGAAACTAACACATTTTTGGCTCACTGAGTAGCCTCACCACATCAGTGTTGACTAATGAGTCAGAGTTAGCCTGGGGATGAGTCTCTAGTGGTGTGCAGTGGGTTCCTGCTAGAAACACTGTTTTCATCAATGATCTTAAACATAATCTTTCTCATGTCTCACTTCATATTTGAGGAAACTTCATCTAGGAGAGAAGAAACAACTTGCCTCAGGTTGGACAGCTGGTCAGCTGCAAAGGTAAAGCTAGAAACCAGGTCTGCTGACTCCTAGACCAGGGAACTTCTTCTAGGATCTGTGGCTCACAAGGGATCCCAACTCAGCAATCAGTAGACGTTTTAGGGAGGTTTATTATTATTATTAACAATAAATACAACTTTTCAGCATCTGGCGGGATCTTGCAGTGGTACGGGCTTTCTCACAAAGTGGCGAACTTCTCTTCGCCAGAAACACAGAAGCATAGACTGGATGGCCCATGTCAGAGACGCTGTAGAAGGGGACTCTGTGCTCTGTGGGGAGGCAGTTGGTTGGGTGATCTCTAAGGCCTCTTCCTACTGGAACATTGAGAGGAGATGTCACTGTAATGATGTTTCATTAAAAAGAAAACAAGAATAATGTATTTATTCCACAGATATTTATTGGGTGCACACTCAAGATATTGTACTATTCTAAGAGCTGATGTGGCTAGCACAATCCTCACTGAGCCCCCTGAGAGACCACCCATCTGAGGGGGAGTGGAAAAAGGAGAGACTGGGGAATGAGTTAAAATAAACCACTACACCCATTGCTGTCGAGTCAATTCCAAGTGATAGCAACCTTATAGGACAGAGTAGAACTGCCCCATAGGGTTCCCAAGGCTGTAATCTTTATAGGAGCAGACTGCCCCATCTTTCTCCCATGGAGCAGCTGCTGGGTTTGAACCGTTGATCTTTTAGTTAGCAGCCAAGCACTTTAACCACTGTGCCACCGGGGCTCCTTATGAGTTAAAATAAAGGGTGGGGGGAAAAAAAAACCTGGGAGAGAGTAGGATGCATCATTTGGATTTATTGAAGAAGGGAAGACTAGGCTCCAGAGGGAAAAACATAGCCAGAGTTAGAATTTCTCCCTTCATCCTCTCTGGCATGGAAACACTGCAATGTATGGAAAACAAAAGCATATCTATAACGCATTGATCTGAAAGAAATCCTATGATCTTGTTCAGGATTGTCAAATCTCTAATGAGCCTTCTGGCTCTTTTTCCTGTATCCTTTCAACCCGTGTAGCTACATAATCCACACTTAGAAATTCTGTCCCAACAGTCGCCTGTCTTTTCCTCGTTGGAAGAAATTCCAGAACTGGAGACTCTCAATTTCATGGCTCAGCATCGAGTTCGCCATGTTGTTGCTCAGCATCGAGTCCCTGAGTCAGGATCTCTGTTTGCTAAACTCGGTTTTTACCACTTGTGGTGTGTTTAGGCTGTGCGGTAACAAAGAGAAGGTCCCTGGGTGGCGCAAACCGTTTGCGCTCGACTACTAATTGAAATGTTGACAGTTTGAACCCACCCAGCAGCACTGCAGAAGAAAGGTGTGGCTATCTGCTTCAGTAAAGCTTACAGCCAAGAAAACCCCATGGAGCTGGGTTCTACTCTAACACATGGGACCGCCATGGGTTGGAACGGACTTGATGACAGCGGTTTTTTGTTTCTTGTAACAAAGAGACCCCAAAAATAAAATCGCGCAAATGCAACGGAAGTTTATTTTTTGATTGGGTATCAGTACTGGATGTGTGAACACGTTCATTGGGGCGACCCTCCTTTGTACAGTCGTTCCAAGAACCCAGGATAGTCGGGCTCTGCCATCTTTGGCACCTGACTTCTAAGGCCACCCTGGAGTTGTCTCCATTCCAGCCAGCTAGAAGAGGACAAGGGAGTGGAGCAGCACACGTGGGAGGTTTTTATGGACTGGATCTGAAAGAGGCACGCGTCACTTCCAGTCACATTCTTTGGGCTGGACTCAGTCACATGGCCCGACTGTGAGGGAGCCTGGGAGAGACAGCCTGCAGGATGCATGGAAATAAAAAGATAACATGGATTTCACAGCTCTTAGTAGTTACTACTATACCTGGGCCTCCATTCCACTATGGGCAGGAATTCTTGCTTCAAACCTATGATCTCTGTTGCCACAAGCTTGGTATCAGCCACTAGAGCTACTTGCTGTTAGCTTCTCTACGGCCTGGGCCACTACCAGTTAGAGTCTTCCAGGTTGCAAACTATAGAACCTGACCGCAGTTACCGTGTTTTCATGCAAATAATGCACACATTATATGTTTTTTGCCAACCATGCAACCCTCTTGCACATTATTTTCCTAGGTGTGCCTATGTGTGGGCGCATTATTTATGTGGGTGCATTATTTGCGGGGAAATACAGTAATCTCAGCTGAAAAATAATTAGAAGTTATCCAGTAGCTCACTGAATTGACAGGAAGTCTGGAAAATCAGGCTTGGAAAACCAGGAGGAAATAAGGTAAATTGGGTGACCAGGATCCCAGGCAGAGGCACCCCAAGGGACAGCCTCATTGGAGTGCAGGTGCCCTCACTGGGTATTGAATGCAGTGGCCATTAGCAGCTCTAAAGTCCCTTGCTTCCCTGAGACACTTGCTCTGGATTCCAAGTCCTGAGCAGGGCCACCCCATTGCGTGCTTTAGATCAGGTGTTCAATGCTGGGCTGCTAGGAGTCAGGAAAGGAAAGTCACTTCTGTTGCAGGAGGTGGAATCTTGTTCCTTGCTGAGACTCCCACAATGGTGGATTCCATAATTGTGGGAAAGGGGTTCACATGCAGGGCAGCTGAAAACAATAACAGAAACCCACAGTGCTGCTGCTGTCAGATGTCCCTAATGCCACGTTAGACCTACCCATGGCCCACGCTGGTTTTCACTGGTTCTCACTGGCCACGTGCCTAGACTGTGCCTGGTTGCCTCTGTGGGGATGTGCTTGATCACATCCCCATCCAACCTCACGCCCTGTGTGAGTCTTGCTCCAGCCCATTGTGATGCTAGCTGAGCTTCTCAGGTCCTTTCCCACAGCACTAAATCCAGACCTGACCTGTGTGACAGGTCTTCGTGCCATCTCCAGGCATTTGACCTGTCTGCTGCGTGGTTTTCTTATCTGTAAAATGGATGAACCAGCTGAATTCCCGTTAGTCTCAAAGGGACACCAAGAGGCTTAACAAGGAGGTGGTTCGAGCTGTTTGGAATACAGAGTGGCATTATCACATTATCATTTCCACAAGCTGTTAACCTGAAGGGGAAAATAAAGAGTGGAAATTTAATACCAGAGATTTTTGGCACTTTGTCAACTCAGCATTAGCTCTGAGGGCTTTTGGAATTTTGCCTGAGATTTTTCAGCACCAAGCAGCTAAAAGCTGTGTTTTTCTGGGCTCGTGATATTCCTGTCCCCAGGGATGGCACGAAGCATTTGTGAGGGGTGAACGGTGCCGGGCCTGTCTTCCGACATCCCACCAGCAGACATGGAAAGGCAACACACACTCTGTAAATTGCTGCATGTGCCCCCGTTTCACACTTGGAGTGGTGCCTCTGGCAATAGAGCAGAGATGGGAAAGGAGCAATCCCAGCGTGTGGCCCTCTCCCCGTATGGCTGGGCAGCTTCTGTTTGAGGGCCAGATGGACCCCACTGATGGTCACAGAGCCTTCTTTACACCACTTCAGACCACCCGCATCACAGCCCTCTTTGAAGGAGAGCTGTTGGTTATGCAAACACCACGTTTGCCAATGAAACCAAAGAGTGCGGCAATTAGACAACAGGCAAGAGAATCGGAACCTGTTTGGACTTTATTTGAATGATTTTGGAAGGCAAAGCGGGTCAGGTGGACCCGATGGCATCCATGGAAGCACATATTCATTCCCGGTGATAGAAGTTCAAGCTACGTGATCATAATTACTTGGGAGGATTCTCAGTGATTCTCTTTATTTGGACAAGAATTATTTTCAAATAGATAGGTTTCTACATATGTGCTTAAAATACATATGCAGTCTGTACGTTAGAGTAAATGGTGTTAATAAGAATTGTTCAGTGTCAAGAGCTAAGAAATACAGCTTGGAACCTTCTCTGTTGCTATTGTTAGTGAATCTGGTTACACTTAGGTTCATATGTTTTACATCTTCATAAAGGCCAACATGTTTGAGCTTTGTCAGAAGAAGAAGGGAACGGTGTAAATTTTACAGTAAAGTGCAGAGGCCACTCATTCATTTAAAATTGCCAGGACATGAAGCTTCTGCATAAATGAAATCCACCAATAATGGCAGGTTACCATTTTACAGTCAAAACATTTTGAATGACAATGTTCTGAGCTATATTATGCAATTCATTCCCTGCCTCATTTTAAAGTAACGCTTATTTGTTTCTAATTATGTATGCTTATTTCAGAAATTATAGACAGTTTAAGAAATATATCACACCCTTAATCCAACCAGGCAGAGATCACCATTGTTAATGTTTTGGTGAATTTCCTTGGATTATTTTGTTAAGGTCAGAAAATACAGCCTTTACAGTTTATCCTTTGGGAATTTATTGAGGGACAGCTTTTTGGTTTTCCATACAGATATGATTAACCTGTGTCAACATTCTATGGATGCTTGAAAAGAAGTTGAGATCTTTATGGTACAAAGAGTTACTGTAGTAACTAAGTAATTAATTATTCATATTCTTTATTTCCAATTTATTTTTCTGTTTCCCTGATAGATAGCATTGACATAATTTACTCTCAACATTTTTGAGTCATTTTGCTTTAAGTGAGCATTTTATAAGCAGAATGTAGTTGAAATTTGTTTTAAACAGAAACACAAGTCTTTTTATCAAGGGCTCATTATAATAACCATGATTATGTTTAACTGTTATTAACTATGGAAACCTGGTGGCACAGTGGTTAAGAGCTACAGCTACTAACCAAAAGGTCGACAGTTTGAATCCACCAAGCGTACCTTGGAAACCCTATGGGGCAGTTCTACCCTGTCCTATAGGGTTGCTATGAGTCGGAATCGACTTGATGGCAACGAATTTGGTTTTTGGTTTATTATTAACTGTTATTAAGCTTGATCTTGTCTTGTTTTTTGTTTTGTGTTCCTCATATTTCATTGTGGTTTCTTTTATTTCCACTCTCTTATGTTAGTGAATTATGTTCTATTTTAACTTCTCAAATGAATTGGATGTACACATTTAATTTTTATTCTGTCAGTAGTTAATTATATTTATCTGATTATAAAAAGAAAAACTGAAATTGTATCTTTGATTTACCTCTGCAGTATTGAATGAATGTTCACTCATTCAGTAAATATTTATTGGGGGCCTGCTACCTGCTGAACAGTGATCTAGCTTAGACATACAGTAGAAGCTGGAATAGATGCAGCTCCTGTTCACTTTAACTTTCCCCTATCCCCTTACCCCTCTCTCACATCTCAGATTTTGCTGATCTCGGCCATGAAACCCAGATTAGTGTTTCTGTCTTTTCTTTACATTCAAAAACTCATCTTTTTTCAAGAACTATTTTTTGACATTTATGTTTAGTTTTGTGACATTTTAACAAGTTAGACTTAATATATATTTTATTGGTTTCATTTAGTTTTACCATTATTTATACTTAATTTCCCTTCTTACTTTTATTTGTATTCTCTTATAAATTTTTGAGACAGGCAAAAGATCTTTTATTTACGTGAATATCTGAGAATGTATTTTTATAGTTTTTGTGCATGAATTCCTACTGGACTGGCTATGAAACGCCTGAGCCCTAAGGATTTATCATGATGTTCCATAGATATTGCTTCATTGTCTTTTGGTATTTTGTGTTGTGGAGGAAAATCTTAAGGGTAATACGTTTTCTTGTTTTTTATTGGGTGGTACACTGCATTCTATTTTAAACTGCATGTTATTTTAAATAACTATCTGACGTGTAATAATAACAATTTTAATATCTAAAACAGAATCGCTACATGCGTTTCTAAGTGTTTTATGTACAGTAACTCATTTAATCTTTGTAGCAATCCTGCAGAGTAGGAACTGTAAATACTTCAACCCTATAGATGGAGAAGCTGAGTCACAGAAAGGTCACGTTACATGCTCTGGTCACGTAGCTGGTAAGAGTGGAATCAAAAGGCAGCCTGGCACCGAGAACTGGCTCTCAACCTCCATGCTACCATGTCTGTCCACTTAATAAACAAATATTTCCTAATTTAAAATTGGAAAGCAAGAAATGAAAATACTAAATATCTTTCAGGAGAGTTGAAAACAGAGCACTGCCTTTCGTGTATGAAATCAACTTCTAAGGGGCTGTCAAAAGATCATATACCTGATAAAAGCAGAGTATCATGAGCGAAAGGGGGCAAAAACCCTAGAAAGTTAATAGAGGAGAAAAGTATTTATGAAACGTCTGCTGTATACTAGGTGATACACAGTGTCTGATTTAATTTTCTCAATACCATTTGAAGGCATATTCCAGCAAATGAAGCCGTTTCAGAATGAGGCCATGTGAGTTACAGTCCAGCGGTGTTCACTGCGTTCTGTGAGTCTGCAGGAAAATCTGCATGAAGGAAAGTCTGACACTCCCAGCTGCACTCTTGAACTCTGGTGAAGCCACCTTTAGCAATATCCTTTATAAAAATGAAATAATAGACTTCTAGTTTAAAACAATGCCTAGCTGGCATCCACCCTGCAACTGCGCCTAATTTCTTCTTAAAATACGCGTGAAGTCACACAGTAAGAGATGAAAAATGCACATCAGCATTGAAAACCCGGACGGGTTGACAGTCCATTACCGGATCACGGACGAATCTGTACTGACAAGAGAGTCAATCAGGGTTGACAGCGTTGCGGGCTGACGCGTGCTTCAGCTCCCAGAGCAAATCTGCCCTGAAGTCAGAACCGGCCAGGGAAGGAAGGGAGTGGTCTGTCTGTACGGAGGGTCTGTTTGGTGATCAGATACTGCTGCACTCTCTCCTGCTCACATGCCATACCATCTTTCTGCAATCACACCCGTCACCTGTTTCTCCCTCAGCCTTCCCTGTGTCGGCAAAGCTCACTGCAGTCCACGGAGACGTCAGGAGGACTCTGGAAGTCATTCTTGAGCCCTTCCTTTCTTCATTGCCACCCATCTTTCCCACCCACGTCGAATCCACCCCCAAGTCTTGTTGAGTCTGCCTTCAAAACTGCGTCTCCAGTTGTAACTTTTCTTCCTCACTTTGGCTAAGACTCTGACCTAAGCCGCTGTCATCTTTCACCCAGACCACTACCACAGCTTCCACCCTGAGTCCTCTGCCTATTCTCACCCACTCTCCACCAGACATCCAGTATGAACTTATTAAGACCTGAATTTCATCACACTGTTCCCCTTACTCAGTGTCATCTTGTTGAACCTTAGGTAAAATCCAAGCTCCTTACCGTGGCTTACAAAGTCCTCCGTGATCTGGCTATTGCCTGCCTCTTCATATTTCAATCACACCAGCTTTCTCTCAGTTCCCTGAACAAGTAGAGCTCTTTTCTGCTTGTTTGTTTTTGTCTTCGGGACTTCACAGATCCTATTTCTTCTGTCTAGAATGTTCTTCCTTCTCTTCTTTGCCTGGAAGGTACCCCTTCATCATTTGGGTATTAGTTTAAGTGGCAGCTCCTTATAGGAATCCTCATCAGCTACCCTTGCTTTCTCAGACTACACCCTATTCTTTTTCCTTCATCTGCTTTATCACAATTTGTTATTAATTAATTAATTAGTTTATATTATTTGCCTCCCCCGTTAAATCTGTAAGAGGGCAGGGACCGCGACTAGTCTCATTTCTCTGTATACCCAGATCCTACCAAAGAGTTGATGCTCAATAAACATTTGTGTAATGAATAAGAAAACCAAAACATAAAATCAGTTGGCATTGAGTTGACTCTGACTCATGGTAGAGCTGTGCTCCATAGGATTTTCAATGGGTGATTTTTTTGGAAGGCACCTCTGGGTGGACTTGAACCTCTGGCCTTTCAGTGAGCAGCCAGTCATGTTAACAGTTTGCACCACCCAGGGACTCTGAATGAATGACATAATCCATCAAATGCTGTAATTCTCAAGAAAACAACAGGCGAGGAAGTAAATGATGGTGGCTTATTTCAGTTTGGAAATGTTTCTCACAAGTAAAGGGTAAGAGACAGGGAGAGTCTTGGCAGCATTCACACACAGGACTGAGGTCTTTCTTATACTGCAGTGGAGTACATGCCAAAGGACCAGGCAGTGGGGTAGGGAAAGATCTTGCCACCATCCAGCAAAGCCACACAAACAGTTGCCCCCCAACATCAAATATGGTGAACGAGTCGTGCTGTCAAACTAACTTTTCCCTACTGGTCGAAGATGACAGTTGATTTTGGCAAGGCGGAACTAGGTAATTTGGAATACTTTTCCCACGGAAGAAGCTAAAAAAGTTGGATAACACGTAATGCAATACTATGCATCTATAAAAAGTAATGAGGAAGATCTTAATGCGCTAATATGGAGTGATGTGCAGAGTCTTTTGTTGAGTATACTGTAGAGAGAACAACAGAAAGGTGCAGAAATGTGCATCCAGTGTGCTGCTTTCTGAAGCTGCCACCTGTCCATCAGTGGTGGCTCATGTGTTGCTGTGATGCTGAATAGGCTTCAGTGGCGCTTCCAGACTAAGACAGGCCTGGTTGTATGGCCTTCTTTCTGAAGATCAGCTAATGAAAACTATGGATCCCAATGGAACAGTGTTGATCCACAACTGGTCATGTGGATAGCTCAGGGCCGGGCAGTGTTTTGTTCCGTTGCGTGTGGGGTCAGCATGAGACAGAGCTGACTCAGCAGCAGCTAACAACAACAACCTTTTGTGTAAGAACAACAGAAAGGGATGTAATAACTAAATTTCTGTCCTTGGGTACGTTCACTTGCCAAAAAGAAACAAGCAAAGGATAAACCTAATAAACCAACAAAGCTAACAAAAATGGTGCATGGAGGCAACACGGTGGGGTGGACAGTAATGAAAGTGAAACGGTGGGGTGGACAGTAATGAAAGTGAAACGGTGGGGTGGACAGTAATGAAAGTGAAACGGGGGGGTGGACAGTAATGAAAGTGAAACGGTGGGGTGGACAGTAATGAAAGTGAAACGGGGGGGTGGACAGTAATGAAAGTGAAACGGGGGGGTGGACAGTAATGAAAGTGAAAACTCTTTGAATTGCTTTAAAGTTTTGCCCTTGGAATAATGTAAATATATTCATAGAATAAAACCAAATCAAAAGAAACAAAAAAAACCCCACAATCCATAAAAAACGAAAATGAATGGAAACAAATGAGTCTAACTATTTAACATAATCACAGAGAGAAAATAATTATTTCAGGTAACTCCAGGACATGGTATTTTGATTATTTATCTTTAAAGGAATATGATCTTCAAATATATAGAGTTGCAAAGAAGTCTTAAACTTCATTTGCTAGCATTATTTTTAGTGATATTGATATTATTATATTGGAACTATTTTATAGTTTTAAAATTTATAGTCATTTGCATAATGAAAGTAAGTAATTATTTTGCTATTGCAAGGAATCAAGATTTTCAGATATGAGAAAAGAGGTTTGGTAAAATGCCAACTAAGTTAAGTAAAACCCTGCACTATTGAATGTTAATTGGAAATGACAGTGTAAATTGGAAATGACAATATAAACTTAAAATTCTATTTTTTTCTTTTAAAAATATGTATTTCCTAGCTGTGTTCAGTGAAAAAGCATAGAAGCAATAGTAACTCAATAGAAACAAGCGTACGTAGGACCCAGATTGTGGTCTCTAAATACCACTCCACTCTGAAAGGAGCCAGGGTTACTTAGAGGAATGGCTGATTTCAGGCCTGAGGCAGAAAATATACAAACTTCACAAGGAAGATACCAAAGAGCAACATGGTTGTGTCAAAGGATATAGAGGCTCCCACTGGCCAAAGATGAGACAATTTGGGCGTAAAAGTATAATGAATACAATGATAGGAACCAGAATAAATGCATAAAAACCTATGAGTTCATAATAAAACCACTGTTCATAATACAGCACCGCAATGCCTAGAGAAACAATTCGTTACTCTAAAAACAGACCATTAAAATGAAAGATTTAAGCATATGTCTTATTTTTCCAATATGAGCTATATTTTTTAGGCAAGCAAATAAACCTAGTTAATAAGAGAAATTTCCTCTTTGCAAAATTCCAAATGATAAATGTGGAAAGAGTGATATAATTAGAAAATCACAATTTTGAAATCCCAGTTAATTAATAGATTTGGGCTGACAGGTGAAAGGTTGCTGGGAAACCATACAGCGGAGGCATCGGGGTGTCGTCACCTGAACAACACTGACCTGCTCCAGCATTGTGTCCTCTTAAAGTAATTTAATCCACAGTACACCACACCACCTATGACATATCCTTGTGAAAATGGTAAAATCCAAGTCCAATCAGGTCTTTGCGGCTAACTTACATTAGTGGGAAATATGGAAAACGAAGGAACAAGTTAAATGACCCTATAAGGAAGCCAACAGAAAAACTGTGAATGTGTGACAGTGCGCCCAAGTTCTTCAATAATCAATGGAGTGGAAGAGAAATTATTAAAGAAGAAGAAAGAGAGATCCACTCTAGATTAAATGAGACTTCAAGAACGTGACAGTCAGGTGCAGTGCATGGGCCTGACTCAAACAGGTCAACTGAGATAATCAGGAAAATTTCAGGATGGATAGGTAGAGATTACACCAAAGTATTCTTTATTTTCTTAGTTGTAATGATGCCTTTGGTTATGCCATAATTATTTAAGAAAAACTCCGTATTATTTTAGAGACGCATATTGAAATCTGAAAAGGTGAAATGACCTGATGTCTGGTGTTCACTTTAAAATATTCAGACACAGAGAGAGAGGCACGTGGGAGGGAGAGAGAGTTAGGAAGTATAGCAAAATCTTGATAATAGTTAGAGCTGGGAGATGAATACACGGGCGTTCATTACTTTATCTTTTCTATGTTTGTGTTTAAAATTTTTCATAAAAACAAGAACAATGAATTTATAACCTGGTAAAGTAAGCAGAGTCTTGGCCAGTTGGCTAGTCAACTGAGACAAATGTCTTATTCCTCTTGTAAGTGATGTTTGTCTCCTTTGTGGTTGCCGGCCATTCAAAATAAAGACCTTAGGACTATCGTGCTTTACAAAGGCATCAGATAACTGCTTTGCTGGGATCTAGAAGAGGATGGGAACCCAGAAAGTAGGACTCAGCACCCAAGGTAGCACACGCATCTTAGGAGTGTCGCAAGGACTGATGGATTAGTGTTTGTGAAATGCTTTCAGTAACGCCTGGCACAAGGACAAGTGCTAGTTAGGTGAGACAGTATTTTAAGATGTTACTTGTTACTCTGCAACATTATACATATTTTCAGTTTTATTTTCCATGTATTTGTTCATTGCCGTACCATCCTACAGTGCACAGGGATTCCGGGGCGTCAGATCACGGGATGTATGCACCGGCCTTGCTTGGGGCTGCCCACATTTCCTTATCCTGCCGATATTCACCCCCCCCCCCCACATTCTTTCTATAGTGGATTGTCAGTGAGGGACATCTTCTCAACGACCATCTCAGGCACACTCGATGATGACCATAATTAGTGTCCCTTTGTACCGGTGGAAAATAATAGCTGTTAAGCAACCTTTCACTAGGGCCACATGATAACCAATGAATAAATTACCTCTTTACTTTTTTGGCTGGTTGTTTTGGTATTTTATAGACTAGTCTATGTTGAGTGGAGGCATTTCCAGATAAGCTAATCTTAGCATCACCTTGCAGTTCCTTGTGGGATCATTTGCTGTTACCTCCTTAGTCGGAGCCATTGCCCGGTTACGCTCCCCCAGTGGAAATCGTTACTGGATCAGAAGCCCATACAAGAGGGTACTTGAGGCCTTTGTGAACTTATCTGGCAGCCAAACCAGCCCCATCCATTCATCCTGGTGAGCGCCGATGTTCGCATAAAGACAAGAAGGTGGTGCAGAAATTACAATTTTGTTTCCTGCTCTGGCCTTTGTAACCTGTGGCCTGAAATGACACTGAGCTTCTGGTAGGCCGTTGTTGCCAATGCTGAGTAGACATCTGCTTGGAAGAATTCTAAATGAGGCAAAGAGTGGGTGGCTAATGCAAAAGGGATCTCAGACAAACAGAAGGCATGTGTCTTCTCTCTTCTCTGTACCCCCTTTCCTCTGTTTATTGTCCTGGATATCAAATTAGCTGCTGAAACATGAGAGACTATTATTATTGGGATGCCTTTCAGGTTATTTGACTCAGTAGTTATAGGACAGAAAAGAATTCTCTCTCTCTACTTCTCCCTCTCTTTCTCAGTTGGAGGGTAGAAGGGACAGAGAGTGTGAGAGAGTGAGCATGTATGAGAGAGCAGCGTCCTCCAGATAATTGTTTTTTTTTAGAGGAAAATGAAAGTAACACAGGGGACCTCCAAGAACCAAAGGACACCAAGATTTCAGTTGGAGTCATGCTTAGAAGTCAGGGTCGGAAACTAAAGGGCCAGAGATGATGGATCCATCATCTTAATTCCTGAGACAGTCCCCTGCAAGGTTTCATGTCTTCGGAGCAGCGTGGTGATGGCCCCGTGTACTGGGGCAAGTAGCATGCTGCTAAACCCACAGACATTTGTTCTTGCAGCGTAAGAAAGATGTGGATCACTTGCATCTCCTTAATAGCAGAATGTCTGTGTAGTTCCGTCTGTATATCAACAGTCAATGACAAAGACTGAGTCTCCAGTTTCACTTGGGGTTTGCAGTGAGCTCTGAGAAGCTGGAACTGCTAATGAGATGCTTTAAAAATACCCCCTTTGTATGGCAAAACAACTGTGGAAATTGCAACTTGAGAATATCTAGGTGTTTATTTATAGCCTACCTTTTGGCTGAGATTTGAGATGACATTTTTCTTTCAACAGAACTCTCAAGTGGCACACTGTGATTTATCGTTTTATTTGGCTATTGTCTGCATGTGCTGCAGAAAGTTGAAAAATTATTCAAATCCTGCCAAATGTATTTACAGTTTTTCTTCTGCTACTACATTCAAAACATTTTAAAGTCTTCATATGGAATCAGCATTGAATTTTCCAGAGAAGGAAAAAAGAAAAAGGCCAAGTTGTTCTCTTTATGCAGAGAAGCCTGAAGTAGGTCTTAGAGTCGCAAACCACATGGAAAGACTGGGGTGGCAACAAATTCCTATTTAGCAAGTTGAACTGCCCAGTCTCCATAGGTGGTATTTCCACACCTCTGCCTGGCTGGTCCATCAGAATTTCAGACTCTTACTAAGCATCTCATAATGTATCAGAACTGGACCATTCATTGAGAGAGAAAGACCCAGTTTTCTCACAAGTCTTTACTTTATGGTAATGTCCTTTGGCCAACTGACCAGAACCCAGGCTTCGGAGAAAGAAATAGCAAGTAGCCTGTACCATATTTTTATTACCCTGAGTGGTTCAAAGTAAAATTCACTCCCCAGCTTAAAGGAGAGTCCAACAGGGGAATTTAGAGCTATTTCCAGAATTGTTCCTCTCATTTACTTTAGTTCTTGATTTGACAGTGACTAACAAGGTTATATGTTTTTAAATATTATCAGGACTCTCTACTTTCTTGCCAGCCTTGTGCCCTCCCTGTTTGGCACCTACCTCCAGGGATCCTCACCTATCCCTGTTGACATATCCACCTATGGAATCCTTCCTCCCATCAGACAAGGCCCACTTCCAGTTTGCACCTCTCTGCCCTCGTGGCATTTCCTTTATATATCTCTACTGCCTCATTGACACTGCTCTGTATTAGAACTGTACACACATATGTTTTTCTTTAGGAGTCAGTGGGTGGTGCAAAGGGTTCAGCCCTCTGCTCCTAACCCAAAGGTTGGCAGTTTGAATCTACCCAGGTGTTCCTCAGAAGAAAGGCCTGGTGATATACTTCTGAAAGATCACAGCCATTGAGAATTCTTTGGAGCACAGTTCTACTCTGAAACACACACGGGGTGTTTGGAATGAGTTGCTATGAGTTGGAATCCTTGGTTTTTTGTTTTTCTGTTTTTCTTTATAGACTGTAGACTTCCAGTAGGCAAATGTGCTTGGTGTTGACCTTTATATTTCTCTCAAGATATTTATGCATAATAGATAATCCATAAAATTAAATGAATTCACTGGTATTTAGTTTTTCTTAAAATATAGCTAATAATGTCCCTATACGTGTAGTACATGATTAGCATTTCTCAAGCTGAAAGAACTGAAGAAAAAATTTAAGTCCTGAGTGCAGTATTGAAGGATTCTGTGGGGAAAATATTAAACAATGCAGGAAGGATTAAAAGAAGATGGAAGGAATACACAGAGTCACTCTACCAAAAAGAATTGGTCAACATTCAACCATTTTAGGAGATAGTGTATGAGCAGGAATCGATGGTACTGAGGGAAGAAGTCCAAGCTGCACTGAAGGCATTGGCGAAAACCAAGCTCCAGGAATTGATGGGATACACGGCTGAGGTGTTTCAGCGAACGGAAGCGAACGGATGCAGTACGGAAAGTGCTTATTCGTCTATGCCAAGAAGTTTGAAAGACAGCTACCTGGCTAACCAGCTGGAAGAGATGCATATTTATGCCTGTTCCAAAGAAAGGTGATCCAACTGAATGCAGAAATTATCCAATAATATCATTAACATCCCACACAAGTAAAATTTTGCTGAAGATTACTCAAAAGTGGCTGTAGCAGTATATTGGCAGAGAACTGCCAGAAGTTCAAGCAGGATTCAGAAGAGGACCTGGAACCAGGGATATCTTTGCTGATGTCAGATGAATCCTGGCTGAACGCAGAGAATACCAGAAAGATGCTTACCTGTGTTTTATTGACTGTGCAAAGGCATTAGACTGTGTGGATCATGAGAAATTTTGGATAACATTAGGAATAATGGAAATTTCAGAACACTTAATTGTGCTCATGCAGAACCTGTATAGAGATCAAGAGGCAGTCGTTCAAATAGAACAAGGGGATACGGTGTGGTTTAAAGTCAGGAAAGGTGTGCGTTAGGGTTGTATCCTTTCACCACACTTATTCAGTCTGTATGCTGAGCAAATAATCTGAGAAGCTGGACTATCTGAAGAAAAACAGGGCATCGGGATTGGAGGAAGACTCATTAACAACCTGCGATATGCAGATGACACAACCTTGCTTGCTGAAAGTGAAGAGGACTTGAAGCACTTACTGATGAAGATCAAAGACTACAGCCTTCAGTATGGATTACACCTCAGCATAAAGAAAACAAAAATCCTCACAACTGGACCAATAAGCAACATCATGATAAACGGGGAAAAGAATGAAATTGTCAAGGATTTCATTTTACTTGGAACCACAATCAACACCCGTGGAAGCAGCAGTCAGGAAAACAAAAGACGCATTACACTGGGCAAATCTGCTGCAAAAGACCTCTTTAAAGTGTTAAAAAGCAAAGATGTCATCTTGAAGACTAAGGTGCATCTGACCCAAGCCATGGTGTTTTCAATCGCTTCATATGCATGCGAAAGCTGGATGATGAATAAGGAAGACTGAAGAATTGATGCCTTTGAATTGTGGTGTTGGGGAAGAATATTGAATATACCGTGGACTGCCAGCAGAATGAACGTTATCTGTCTTGAAAGAAGTACAACCAGAATACTCCTTAGAAGCAAGGACGGCGAGATTACGTCTCACATACTTTGGATATATTGTCAGGAGGGATCAGTCCCTGGAGAAGGACATCATGCTTGGTAAAGTAGAGGGTCAGTGAAAAAGAGGAAGACCCTCAATGAGATCGATTGACACAGTGGCTGCAACAGGGGGCTCAAGTATAACAACAGTTGTGAGGATGGTGCTGGACTGGGCAGTGGTTTGCTCTGTTGTACACAGGGTCACTATGAGTAAGAACTGATTCAACGGCATCTAACAACAGAAACAACATGTCAGTGATAGAAAAATCAACACTAAGTAAAATGAAGATTAAATGTGAGGAGGAAACAGTAAAGGCAGAGGACTCAGAGATTATCAAAGCTTGTTTTTGGTACCAGGTCACCCAGTTAAGTCCCATTGCTTCACACCTCAATTCCCAGTAATAATACATAATGTGTTTCCTAAAAGAGGAGGAAAGGGGCAAACCCCTCCAACATTTTGGGGGTCAGGGGCTGTGTATTCTTCCATTTAAAATGCAGAATCACCCTTTAAGGCAGACATTACCATTCTCACTGTCTGGAGAGGTTAAATCATTCACTCAGCCCACCAAGGTCAGAGAGGGCTAGAACCAGGTTCTGAACCTAGGGCTGCCCAGCGCCAAGGCCCTAGCTCTTCCCCAATGCTGCACTGTCTTCCGGCAGCAGTGACTTTAAATGTTAAGGAAGAAAAATGTGCAGCCATGCCACTGTCAGAGAAAGACCGGCTTTCTTTTATAAGTTGGCTTCCATTCTGAGGTCACAAAGTCACTGTAAATTTTGAGAAGGCAGGATTCATCATTTCCAGTCAGCTTCCTCTCACCTAAGACCTTCATCTTTCCTTACTCAGATTTATCTTTCCCCAAGTAGCTGGCTCCCTCCCTCCTCCCTCCTCTGGGGCTCTGCTCACATGTCCCCTCCTCAGAAAGACCTTCCCTGACCATCCTTCCTAAACTAGCACCCCCTCCGCACACACCAAGGTCTGTGTGCTGCCATGCTTTATTTCCCTCAGAGAGGGCATTCCCATCTGACGCGTTGTCCTACATTTGTTTGCTTGTGTGCTGCCTGTCTGCTTGCTAGACAGTAAGCTCCATGAGGGCAGGGAATTTTTCGGGTTGGTTCACTGAGGTCCCCCAGCACCCAGGAGAGTGCCTGGTACGTGCTGACCCCCAGCACATCTTAGTTGAATAATAGACAAACGTGGAGAGACAATTGTACAGTTCACGTAGCTGATTCAAAGTTACTGCTCCTGACATTTCCTCAGTGACTGGAAACTCTGTAGCCTTTTCTTCCAGTTTGCTTTCCTGCAGTCCAGAGGTGCTTGCCTCTGCTCACCCCACTGCTTCCCTAAATACTTCCCACAAAGACTTCTCTCTTGGTTTTGCTACAGGCGACTTTTTTCACAAGTCACCCACGTAGACCCAGAGGTGTTACTCTTTGTTGCAAAATTTCTTGCAGCAAATCTCACGTGTCACCCACGAGTGCCCCAGTGTCTTTATGATCCTACTGCATACCACCCAGCACACAATTTAGAGATTTGAGTTTTCGTTGTTGTTGCTAAGATTTCTCCACTTTTTGCATACCTTTGCTATTCCAATAGCTTACTCTGGGAGTATTTATTAAGGGCCCCTTAAGTTAGAGATGTGTGTCCCTGGGTGGTGCAAATAGCACACTCAGCTGCTAACTGGAAGGTTGGAGGTTCAAGTCCACCCAGAGACACCTCAGAAGAAAAGCCTTGGCAATCTATTTCTGAGAAATCAGCCATTGAAAATGCTATAGAACACACTCTACTCTGACATACATGGGGTAGCCATGAGCCAGAATCAACTCCACTGCAACTGGTTTTCTAAGCTAGATACAGGTTTGTAGAGCCCCCACTCCTAGTCCTGTGGGCCAGGTCTGTGCCTGAAGCTACCCCAACACGTGACCTGGAAAGCTGAGGGCTGCAGAAGCCTCCAGGAGGAGCACTATACAACCGTGTATAAAGGGCCACTCACATGAGAGGCAAGTACCAGAAACAGTGAGCAAGACTAAAAGCATCGGAAATAAAACCTAAAAAATAAATTCCAGTCTTTTAAACCAAACATTGCTGTCCCATGCCACGTCTTTTCTAGAATCCATCTGAATGTGCATTTTTGTTGGAGTTCATTTTGGAGATGCTTTGTGTTTACCCACAGATTACCGATTCGAGTCCTTACTGCATCTCGGTGAATGCTGTCACCGTCTACCGTTGTCAACCTGAGCATCTCTCCTTCTCCGCACTTCAACCAATCAGCACGTTTGATAACGTTTTCTTTTTTTTGGCTTCTGTCTCTTTGGCCAGAACCCTAGGTAAAAACCTGAACTACTGACTCTGCCGTAGCTTCTAATTTGGTCTTCTCTCATCGTCTGTTATCTCAATTTCTTCTAAAATTTTAAAGATTTAAAAAAAAAACAAAACACACTTTTTAAAAAAAAAAAAATCATTCTTTGTCATGAGACCAGAAGAACTGGTTGGTGCCTGGCTACCATTACTGAACATTTTGATCAGAGATTCTATAGAAGGATCCAAATCAAAAGGGGTAAAAATGTAGAACAGAATTTCAAATTCTCATGGAAATCAGACCTTCTGGAGTCACTGAGGCGAGATGAACCTCTGAAACTACTGCCCTGAGATAATTTTTAAACCAGAAATATTCCTGAAATCTTCTTTAAACCAAAAAGTAGTTTAACTCAATTAGTAAAGAGTATCTTCCTTGATCATTGTGGTCTTTTAAAGAACTCTCTATATGGAATCAAATTGACAACAGCAACTCAGAAGGTTAGATAGGAAGCTTGGGGGCAGTGAGTTTGTGTCAATGGCAGAGAACAAGTCAGAAAAGGAAGATGAGCATGGTTGCACAAGCTGAAGAATGTAATCAGTGTCACTGAATTGTACATACAGAAATTGTTGAATTGGTGTATGTTTTGCTGTATATGTTTGCAGCAACAATAAAAAAGTAAGAGAAATAAAATTGAATATTAAAAAAAAACTATTCAAAAAAAATTACATGAACAGTACATTCTCCTTATAAAAACTGAAACAGTTAAGTACGATAGCCACCATTTATAGAAAGCTTCTTTTCATGTGCCGGACAATGTTAAGCTTTCACATGTTATGATTTCATCTAGTCCTTAAGCCAAGATATGACCTGTACCATGTAACCCCTTCCTGGCTCCCAAAGTCGGCTGCCCCCTCCTTGAGGGGTGAGAGGTTCCCACAATACTCTCTCACTGTTTGCAGGCCGTGTCTGATCCACCACTGTACATTTCTGATGCCCACCAGTGACCATGCATGGTTCCCTCCCCAGCTCCTGGGTGGCTTAGGTGGTTCAGTGCTTAACTACTAACCAAAAGGTGCCTCGGAAGAAAGGCCTGGTGATCTGCTTCCAAAAGCCTTGAAAACCCTATGGAGCACAGTTCTGCTCTGACACATGTGGGGTCTCCATTGAGTCCAAATGAGTTGGAATGGAGGTGATAACTGCAAACCTGAGGGGGAGAGCAGGGAGTTATAAACTGCCCCCGTCCAACTGCCTCGTCCGCTTGTACCTTACAGAGATGGGAGACCTGGGAGAGGTGAGGGTCAGGAGATGGGGCTCCAGAAGGTGGCTCCAGGGCATTCTCTCCTTTTGCCTCCTCTTTACGCAGCCCTCTCTCTGTAATCCCAATACCCTGCCCCCACCCAGGAAGTCTGCACCTGTCACGAGCACCGCAGTTGACCCTAAGACAGGGACACTGCAGGAGCCCCACTCCAGCGTCCGTGGACTCCCAGCCTCTGCCCGCCTTCCCTTGCTTTCTTTCTCACTGTTCTCTTCCCCTCCTCTGCACCCTTTCCTGGCCTCCAGCCCTGGAGACTGTCACTTAGGCAGAACTGAACTCTTAATATTTTCCAAACACGTGGAGTTACATCAAAATTCAGAGTTTTGCACTGACTGCAGTGGACTTTTGTCATCTCAGGCCTTGCAAACTTCTCATCCTGAAAGCCAGCAAGGAGCCACTTTCTCTGAGTGTGCCCCCTCTCTGCCCTCTTACGCCCCTTGGTTTCCCCCTCAAGCTGTCATTTCTCATCTCTCCTTCTGCTGCGTTACTTCTGTACTTTGCTTACCAAAAAAACCAAACCAGTTGCCATCGAGTCAATTCTGGCTCACAGCAACTCTATAGGACAGAGCAGAACTGCCCCATAGGGTTTCCTAGGAGCACCTGATGGATTCAGACTGCTGACCTTTTGATTAGCAGCCGTAGCTCTTAACCACTGTGCCACCAGGGACTTTGCTTAGGCTTCTTTTATCGTCCTTACCATATTCTACAGAAAACCCGACATGCTGCCTCTGTGAAGATTTTCCTGCTTCCCCCGAGAGCTGCCCTTTCTTTCTTGAACGTCTGTTGCATATCTTCTTTACCTGCCTTATGCCACCTGCCACGTTCTACCTTAAAATTAATAGTAGCTCACACTTAAATAGCACTTGCTATGTATTAGGCTCTATTCTAAGCACTTTACGTAAATTAACTCACGTAACCTCACAACAAGGCTACCTGGAAGTTGTTGTTAGGTGCTGTTGAAATGGTTCTGACTCACAGCGACCCCATGTACAACAGAAAGAAACGCTGCCTGGTCCTGCGCCATCCTCACCACGGTTGCTGTGCTTGAGCCCGTGTACTACTATTACCCTATTTCACAGACGAGAAAATGAAGGGAACACAGAGAGGCTGAGTGATTTGTCAAGCCACACTGCTACTCAGTGGCTAAGTCTGGTTAGTCTGGCTCCAGAGACCAAGCTCCTAAGCACTACGCCATAGAGCTTCTCCCGTACCTTATATCGTTGTCGACATTTGAGCCCTTGTCTTTCTGTCTTCTTTCCTCTGCGCCCCTGTGGCCTCTAGCGTGTGGTAGACACCCTTGACGTCCTTTTGGAATGGAATTATATGACGATGACTTTTGTTTTAGGAGGTCACAGAATTCTAAATTTTAGGAACCCCTAGGACAGAATTTCCAATATATCTGAGAGTGGAATTTCAAGTAGTGGTCAAGGGCAAAGCTTAAATCCCTTTTGGCAGTTCGCGTTTTCTTACGGTTTTTCTTTCCCTGAATACCTTTCCAAGTAGTTTTCAGTCTCATTTGTTTTGCATTTTTCTGAGATATGTTCACACTTATATTTTAAATGATGGAAAGGAAAAGATCATTGCAAATGCCAACTGGGAAGAGTGTTTATTTTAGACAATGCTGTTCCGGTGCGCTAGCTGCTGTTGCTATGCTCACATATTGGTTGCTATGGGTGGTGAGGGGAACTAGGCTTGGGATGGCAATATGACAGGTTGCTGCAACCCCGCATTCCATTGGCCAGGACTTTTCTAGGGGGAGGAATCTGCAGCCCCAAGCAATTAGAATGGCACTTGGTTTCCTCCTGCAGAAGTAACTCATACTACAGAGAGAAGTAATTATAATAGTTTTCTGAGGGTAGAAGGAAATCTGGCAGTTAATGTGGTGTCTGCCATTTTAGAATTCAGAATTTAGACAAGAGTTTTTCAAAGTGTACATCTCTCCAAAGATGATACAAACCATCACAGAAGGTTAATATCAGTGTGGTGAAATAAAAAAGGAGAAACCACCTTTAATGTCAGGATATGTTATCTGTCCAAAAAAGGGATTTGTTTAAATATATCAGTTGCCATATCTGCACAGGAAAGGAGACCTTACTATTTTAGAAGTTGTCCCATTGTGAAAGCAGATTTGTAGGTTCCTGTTTATACAGGACATATTTGTGAGCCCTGTGGTGCAGTGGTTAAGAGCTCGGCTGCTATCCAAAAGGTTGGCAGATCGGATCCACCAGCCACTCCTTGGAAACCCCATAGGGCAGTTCTACTCTGTCCTGTAGGGTCAGTATGAGTCAGAATTGACTCAAAGGCAATGGGTTTTTCAGGTCATGATTTAACTGTTAGTTTATAGGCAAACTCAATAAGAATCCCTTAAGCACCTATTGTACGTAAAACACTGTCTCAGGCGTAAAGGATAAATATGACCATTGTGTTTCCCTAGACTCTCGGTTTTTGCATTGAAATCTCACGCCCTGGGAGACACCTTAGTCCCAGGCAAACGGAGACAGTTGTCACCCTACAAGAGGAAAACACAGGAAGACAATCCCCAGAAACCTTCATCATGGCTAGGAAAACAAGGTGTACGCCCAGATAACCAAGGAATGCAAATAATAAAAGCTTGCGTTCATTGAGTGCTTATGAGATAAGTACTATTATTATCCCCATTTCAAAATAAGAAAACTGAGATGCAGCACAGTTAAATAACCTAGTTAGTGGAGGCACCGGGATTGGAAGCGAGGCACTGGCTTTAGAGCACATACTCAGTAAGTACTGCGTGGGAGAGGTGACCCAGGGGAGAGATGGCAGAGGCGGGAGCACAGGACAAAGCATCCCAGAGGAGTTGTATGACTATGTGTTGGTTCTAAAAAAGTGAGCAGGATTCAGAGATCTAAGAGGAAGAGAGAAAAGCCTCATAAAAGGGGAAATCCTGCAAGCGTGTTCTGGAGTGAAGAATGAGCACCTCTCTCGCTTTCTCTGCAGAGAGGGAGTCAGCCCTGGGGGGGAGGACGGAGCCCTGTCTCTGATCCTGGAGACAACTGAATGCAGAGGCAGAGAGGGTGACCTAAAGAGAGTATCTTTCCCTGGAGAGTTTCAATCTGGAAGGTCAAAGATGAGGTTACCTACTGAGCAAGGAGAGGGAATTGTGGGCTGGAGGAAGGGGTGCCTTTCTAGATTTGTTTTAGGAACTTCACAGGTATACAGCAGGAGGATTCTTGAGCAGTAGCAAGGAGTTAAAATCAGAATTAGTAATCTCGAGTATAAAAACAACAACAATAATAATAAATACAACAATAAAAATAAAAATAAATTATTAAAAATTCTGGAAAATATAAAAAGAAGATAAATCCCTCATAACATCCACTATACTTTTAGGTCTTTTTCTTATGTTTGTTTCTTACACACTTAGAATCATGGTCTACCTGTAAGTCTGAATCCTGCTTAATTTAGTCCGTAAACATCATTTTAATAACCAGATAATATTCTATCATGGGCATATGCAACAATTCTCTTAACCATTATACTTTGCTGGCATTTAAATTCCCAATGTTTTCCCTTCACAAATGAAACTGGAATGACATCTTCCTGCTTGTAATTTTTTCCACAGTCCAACTTGTTCTCGTATGGGTTCTGTGTCTTGACTCTCTTTAGCTGCCTGTGGCTTGTGGCTGGGAGGCAACAAAACTCAGTTTTTACGCAAACATACTCAGACGGACATGGCCACGTGCCTGTTGCCTCCTGAAAGGGAGCAACAAGTGCCCTCTTGGAGAAGTGTTTACTTATTTCACTGGTGTACTTACTTACTTTGAACTTTTGATCTATTTCCTTCTTTGTGGTTCCCTCGGGTAAAGCTTGAGCCACCTGGAAAAATCAGTTCTGTACCTTGTCTATATTCTAAAATTTTATTATTTAGCCAAGTCACTCCTCCCGCGTTAGAAGACTTGGCTCTGAGTCCCTCTGGGCTGCACCCAAACCCTGGCCCTTGTTACTACCCAGAGGGTTTAACCTCAGAAATTCCCACCTTTGCCCGCAGCCGCGACACAGCCCCATGCCCTGGGGTCGCTCTCACCCCGTTGTCCCTCCCTGTCTGTTGCTCTCGGAGCTCACTGGGGTCTCTGGTTCCTGACTTATCCCATTTCTTCAAGTCTTTAAACCAACTCTTGACTTGACTGATCTCTCTTGCACCCATGACTTCATCCCCTCTTGCAGCAGCTCCCTCTGCTGCCTGCTTTTTCTACGGCGCCTGCTCTGCTGATTCTGATATCTGGATCAGTACAGCCCTGCTGGAGTCAGGAGCAGGAGTGCCTTACAGATGTGGTCTCACATCCAAGCTGTGCTCTCAAGGCTGCTTTCAGTCCTTCTCTCCCAGAGTCTTCCCCACTTTTCTGTGTTCCCTGCCTGCCTTCCTCCTTCAGCTCCTGGCTCTTAAACAGCAACCTATTTTTTAACTTTCCAGAGAAAAACAGGATGTAAGGCACAAACTCCTTCACCTGCAAATTTGTCTTTACCTAAATCTTGCCTTACCTCCTTCTTTCCATTCTCAGAGGAAGCATTGTTCTTCTTCCTGTCTAAAGCTAATCTTTCCACTTCTGCTGCTGCCATACCTTCCAGATTCCTCTTAGACAATGTTACATCAATAATAAGTTCTCTTTCCTTTCTACTAGCTCCTGTCTTCAACATGGAATACCCTTAGGACTCTCCCATCTTAAGGGAGAAAGGAAGACAGATTTACATTAAGTGCCTATAGGGTCGCTATGAGTCGGAATCAGCTCGACGGCAATGGGTGTATGTTGGTGCAAACAGTTAACCTGTTTGACTGCTGACAGAAAAGTTGGAGGTTCAAGTCCACCTAGAAGTGCTCTAAAGAAAGGCCTGGCAATCTACTTCCAAAAAAATTGGCATTGAAAACCCTATGGAGCATAGCTCTACTCTGACATACGTGGGGTCGCCCTGAGTGAGAACTGACTCCGTGGCAACTGGTTTGTTTTCCTGTTTTATATGTTGGTCACTTGAGAACATATTTAGTCATATTAACTCCTATCAATTTTATGAATTAGGTATTTTTCAGGTAAGAATATCAAGGCTTAAAGAGATTGAGTTGACTAAAGTTTAAGTTAGTAAGTGGCAGACCCAGAAAACTGGTTTGGTCTAATGATGAAACCATGCATGCTGGTTCTGTTATGCCCCCTCTTTCCCCTCACAACCATATTTCTTAATCGAGTAACAAATTGCTCACTTAAATCTACTTCAACATAGTTTTCTAGTAAATCGTTTGTGTGGGAATTGTTTAAAGTGTATCTACACAGCGAATATGCAATTAGTAGCTTTTTATCCAATCCTGGTCAGCCTTAACTAACTGGTCAGCAATACAGAAAGAGGCCCTGTTGATCACTTGTTTTTTTCAGACATCTGCTTAGCAGGTGTTCATCATCCTCTGAAGAAGCCTTTTTCAATAGGAAGAGCAACAATAATATAAATGTGAATAATAATAGTGGTGTGCCAGTGAATGTTTAGCAACTGCTCTCTGAATAAAAAATCTTGATTTATAATGTTTGCCAATTTCCACGGTGTAAATATTCTCACTGTGGGGCATTTAATAATGACCGTCCTTAACAGCTGTCTTGCAAAATTCTCAAAAATTTAACAATCGTGGGACTATCTGAGCTAGCTTCAGCACGTCATTGAATTAGCTGGCAGTCATTGAGAGTTTACTAAGTGTTGTGCACTGTTGTGAGTGCTAAGAAGTATTGTCTCACTTAGCCCTTACAAGAAACCTGTAACAGAGTATGTCCATTTTGTAGATGCGGAATCTGAGAGATTAATTGGCTGAGGACATGCTATCGGTGGGGGAGCTGGGATTGTACCAGGTACCTGAAGGTGCTATCTTCTTCTACGAAAAAATACACAAATGCCACACTACTTTGTTGTTGGGTGCCATCAAGTCAGTTCCAGCTCCTAGCGACCCCATGTAACAGAGTGGAATTGCCCCCGTGGGGTTTTATTGGCTGTAATCTTTATGGAAGCAGATCGCCAGGTGTCTCTCCCACAGAGCCGCCGGGTGGGTTTGAGCCACCAACATTTTGGTTAGCAACTGAGTGCTTAACCGTTGCTCCACCACCTCCTTTATTTCTAATAATTTATAAGAATCAGGTTTGAATTTTGTCATCATATGATTTAAAAAGAAGTCATGTATTATAAATAAATTTGAGATATTCTTCGTTAGTAGAATTATGAACCAGGAAGGCAGGGGTCTGATCTGGTGGTTTTGTAATTAATGTTTAGTTCAGTTCCCAGTAGAGAATGTAGCAAGAACTCGTAAGAAATGTTGAAAGAATACAATATAATAATTCTTATCCCTTCATTAAAAGTCCTCTTAGTCCAGTACAGCTAGATGGTGCCCGGCTACCACCACTGACTGCTCTGACCAGGATCACAACAGAGGGTTCTGGGCAGAGCTGGAGAAGGATGTAGAGCATAATTTTAACTCCCAAAAAAAAAAAAAAAAAAAAAAGACCAGATTTACTGGCCTAAAGAATACTAGAGAAACCTCAAGAGTGTGGCCCCCAGACACCCTTTCAGCTCAGAGGTGAAGTTACCTTCGAGGTTCGATGTTAAGCCTGGGAATGGACAGCCCAGTAAAACTAAATGGGACTAACGAGGTACAGGAGTCCGGTGACAAGGGCCAGAAGGCAGAGGGGGAGTAGGAAACTGATGATAAGGAACACAAGTTGAATAAGGACACTGTCGATGTATTGTGAGATTGTTGACCACTGCTATAGGGCAACATTTGTAGTAACTATTAAATGGGAGGCTGTTTTGTCCTGTAAGCCTTCATCTTGGGCGAGAATGGCAGCACAATTGGAAGAGCATAGTCAATATCACTTAAATGTGTAAGTAAAAAGTTTTGAAATGGTGTTTAAATAAAATAAAAAAAAAATGAGACTAAAGAGGTACAATAGTCCAGTGACAAGGTCCAGAAGACAGAAGGGGACAAGGAAGTCCCCTGGTGATAGGGAACACAAGGTGGAGTAAGGATATTCTTGATGTGTTGTGAGATTGTTAACCATTGTCATAGGGCAACATGTGTAGTAACTGTTAAATGAGAAACTATTTTGTTCTGTAAGCCTTCATCTTAAGTGAGAATAACAGCACAGTTGGAAGAGCGTAGTCAATGTCACTGAACTGTGAATGTAGAAATTCTTGAAACGGTGTATCTTTGGCCATCTGTAATTTTCATCAAAAAAAAAAAAAAAGGTTGAGAATTTAGAGGCTTAATACGTTGTGGGGTTGTTAACCAATGTCATAGAACAACATGTGTACTACTATTTCATGAGAAACTATTTGCTCTGTAAGCTTTCACCTGAAGTACAATAAAATAAAATTAAAAAAAAAAAAGTCCTCTTAGACCTCAGTAAGGTATGTACATGTACTTAATGAAACATTTTATGTTTGTACCCCTTGGCAAAATAATGCCACTCTTGGGAATTTATCCTTAGGAATTAATTCAAGAGAAGGGGAAAACAGGCATCACGCAAGAAAATGTCCATTGCAGTGTTAGCTACACAAGTAAAGAAATGAGAAGTACATCAATATTCAAGAACAACGAAATGGCTAAATTACAGTGTATCTCCCCAAATGAATTTTATGCAGCCAATAAAAAAGACAAAAGGTTGTTCGTTTAGCAAGATGGAAAAATGAAAAGCAGAATCCATGACTTGATCACATATCATAAGGGTCCTTGCTACAGTGTGGCTAAGAGTATAGGCTTTAGATTTGGACAGACCAGAGGTCAATTCTGAGATTGTTCAAATTTCCATGCTACGTAGGGCAAAGTTGCTTCACTTTCCTAAGCCTCCATGTCCCCTTGGAATGGCTCTGACAGTCTCGGAGTCTGTACAGGGGATTAAAATGATCAAGTGTGGGTGGTGCCCAGGACAGCACCTGTACACAGTAAATGCTCCCCAGAGATTTATTACATATACGTATGGGCAAGGGCTGGCGGGAATACGGAAAAGGAAAAAATAATGGATGCTTTTGGGTAGGAGGATTGTGGGCTAATTTATTTTGGTTATTATATGATATATATGCGGTAAATAACAACTAATGGAAGAAGAAAATCAGTTTTACCTATCTTAAATAACAACTAAATGGGTAAAGGAAATCAGTTTTACATCTTTTACAAATGAGAGATTTACATCTCATGTAGACTCCCATCAATCCAGATAAGTGGGGTCGTCCAGTTGGAGCACCCGGGTTCCGCTCAGGACCTTGCAAACAGGACTGATGCTTCTGTGTCCCCGCTGGTCTGCTGAGACTCTGTACTCTTCACTGTCTCACCTGGTCCCTAGCAAACAGGCGGGGCATTAGACTCGTTTTCCTGCTCCAGGGATGCACACAGAGCCATGCTCATCTGATAATGGTGGTGGTGATACCTGGTCCTTTGGATTCCAGCTCACACGTGGAAAGTATCTTGTAACCTTCTGGATTATCAGATCGCATCACGACCCTTCCCCGTCTCCCTCCTTGTTCATCTTCTTCTTATCTGACTGAAATTTGTAAAGATGAATTAAAGATGCTAGCATTATCCCTTGCCTGAAAAACAAATAATAACTCCCTTTAATGTTTCAACACCTAAATCATAGTTGCCACAAATATTATTTAGGTGAACACCTTGCTGAATCCACAATATTTGGATCACAACTTTACTCAAAGCCAAATGGTTGGACATATGATACACTTGAACTTACCGTAATAGAGTTCCAAGTAGCAAGACTCAATAATAATTATCTTAGTGTAAATTATTTTCATTCTTTAGGGTCTCAGGACTAGGAGAGATACTTTGAGAGAACAGTCTTCTTGTTGAACTCACACGGACTTGAAATCCAGAGTTCAATTGAAGCATAAGGCTTGCCACCACCTGCTTGAATGTGAGAGCTGGCACTTGAGGCGTGCCCAAGTCTGCTTAGCTTCCTCTTATTAGTGGGGGCATTTAATTAAGCAGAGACAGTCCTTCTGTCTGACCAGGGCAACTACTGATGAGAACAAAATTGGTAGGAGATGACCAGTTAACAGCAGGAGATACATGGGAACAAGACATAAAAGCGCCATAGTCAAACGGAAGAATATTGCTGTACTGTATTATGTTTGACACTGACTGCTGTGTCTAATAATGCATCCTTTACCTCTCTCCAGCAGCCATGTGACTTCATTATTTTAAATTTCGGAAGCTTTTGTTTTTGAGAAATGACAAAAATCTCAGTTCTCCATTCCTCGTTAGGGTGCATATTTAATTATGTTCCTCTGTTCATTATATTTGAATGCTGCCATTCAACCAGAAGTGTGCTGGCAAAAATCATGTACATGGCTATGCGTGGCTCTTCCAAGGTATTTAAAATTCTATCGTTGTTTCCATAAGCCGCAGACAGTGGGTTATTTTTCATGGACAGAGAGTACATTCTTTTCTTGGGATTTTTATGGACAGACTGTATAAAATGATAACACAATGAATGGGGTGCCGGCTATACTATATCAAGGGCTTAAATCAGCTATTTCAGACAGAAACTCAATGTGGTAGAGCACATTTCAGATAGGTTTGCAGGTACAGGCTATAACACAAAAGTCCAGCATCTTTTGTGATTAATTCCCATGAATGTTTAATGACTTTTTTTTTTTACAATAAATTAGAGCTAAGGTGAGGGAGATTTTGGTAATGTAGGTTCAGGTGGAGACCTGAATAAAATCGATAAGATTTGCGTGCCAGAATTAAAATAGAGATGTCATCCATCTTCAGAATGGCAGGGGTTTGGGTTATTGTAGAAGACACAGTGAAGGTGAATCTTCTGCTTACCTATTCATGTCCTTTCCACACCACGTGAGAGTCTTTACCTGTTTATGATACCGTATTCACTGAAGCTTGCTTCTCCGCTTTTACGTGCTCTCTTCGTGAAAGGGAAGTTTCTTTACTGTATCTGTTTAAAAAGAAGTTGTTTTAAGGTTAATTTCTAATTAACTCCAACCTAATCATAGTCATTAGAGCTTCCATTTTGTAGTTTCTTTTTCAAACCTGTTGTGGAAAAATGGTCTAAACCAAAGTAATTTCTTAAAACTGTCTCTAGGGAGTGTGAAGAAATGACTATTTGTAGTTAATGATCCAGAAAACCAAGAATTACCCTCAGTTTGCCAATGGAGAATATTTTTTAATCAGTTTGAAACTCTTTTTAATGGAAAAAATTCACATGGACTTAATTTTTATGCTTAGCCTTTGATGAAAACTTAGATTCCTAGCTTAAAAAAAAAAAAAAAAAAAAAAACCATTGCCATCAAGTCTATTCGGACTCATAGTGACCCTGTGGGACAGAGTAGAACTGCCTCGTAGAGTTAGCAAGGCTATGAATCTTTATGGAAGCAGACTGCCCCGTCTTTCTCCCAAGGAGCGGCTGGTGGGTTCGAAGCACTGACCTTTTGGTTAACAGCTGAGCACTTTAACCACTGTGCCACCAGGGCTAGCTACCCAGCTATAATACTTGGCCAGATCTCTTTTCTAGTTGTATTTCTTATGAGAATCCTAAATTCATATGTAGGTTCTCTTTATCCAAGACTTTTAGGGCTATATTTTTATAATTGTTAGTATTTAATAACCAGACTTATTACTCAGTAAATTGTAATAATATGTAACAAACACCAAAACCATTTAGTCGAAACCACTGAGAGAATTTCAGCATTATATTCTACAGGCCTCCCACTTAATATTTTCTATCATTGTGATTGATACCTTTGTAAAGAAATGATATTGTGTAATACACTGGAGAGAAAGTACCATATTTTTTGGCTAGCTAAAAAATAATAGAGAAAAAGTACAACTTCAGATGCTTATAAAGTAGAATACTCTTCATGATCAATCTGTTTTATTCATTCCTTTATTTATGTCCCATCAACTACCAAGGAGATAAGGTGGCTTATCATTAGGATGACCATATAATTTATCAGCCAATCTTTTGAGAGTGAAAGTTAATATTAATAATTACAGTGGGCCAAGAGGCATAAATCGTACTTTTTCAGGAAAACTGGGACATGTAGTCACCCCACTCACCGAAAAAGCTCAGGAAGAATAAAACTGTGGTCTGGATAACATAAGGCAAAGGGAAGACAGGAAGAAGAAGGAGGAGTTAGTGAAAAACCGTCCGTGAATGCCTGTTGGACTTGGATCTGTTTGGACAGAATGCATATCCCTTAGCAGGTTGAAAGTTGGGAGTCTCCTATATCACTGTTTCCAACGCATACGGCATCTCAGTGGTGTAAGGCAGTAAATGTTTATTTCTTACTTATATCACAGCCTAGTGCTGAGTGGTTTGGACATGGTGATCAGTGGGCCAGGGCCAAGCAGCCTAGGCAGACAGAGGCTCCTTTCTCTTGAACTTGAGGTGAGCAACATAGCCTTGGTTGTAAACATATGGCTAGAAGACAGGAAAAGAGAGGAAGTATGAGGATCACGTGGAGCATGGTCCTGAGCCAGTTCTGAAGGTGACATGCATCACTTGCTGCCACGTTCCACGGCCAGAACTCAGCTGTGTGACCCCACCTAACTTCCAGGGAGACTGGAGAATGTGCTGTGGCTGTTCACCTAGGAGGAAGTGGAAATGGGGTTTGGTGAACACACAGTAATCTCTGTCGTTGTCTGCCATTTTGGTTACCATATACTTGTTTCACACATAGAATAGACGTCTCATGTGGTCTCTGCTGAAACTCAAAGTCTCACGTCTCTGGGAGGTGCCCAGTCCCTTTTATAGGTTCAGACGTGGCTCCTTATGATCTGCTGTCTTATGAATTAGAAAGGCAAGTTATCACTCCCCACCTTCCCTTCCCACACATTCCGTAAACCATGGTAAAGCAGGGATAAACACCACGGTCAGCACTTACTGAAGGGAAAAACAGATAATCAGTAGTCAGCTATGAAGCATTTTTCTTACTTTTGCTTTTGGCAGAACCTTGAATTATTCTTTAGTTTCAATCACAAATATGTCATCTCCTTTGATTTTTAGTTATTCCTCTTAAACTGAAAACGTGTTTGAATCATATTGAGAACATGTTGAATTTGTTTGCTCTCTTGTAGCTTAGGTTAGTGACTGTGAAGCTGCTTAGTAAGACCCTCTACAGCCCTCTTTATTTAAAGTGTAGAATGGAGTTAACAAAAAAGAGCTTCTTTATCAGTGATTATAAGGATTATGGAAGATTTATGAGCTCTGAAAGAGTTGAGAAAATTACTTCCCAACAAAGATTTACAGAAAAGGAGGAAATAGTATAAGAGCAAAGCTATTTGGTTTCCTGACATTCAAATTACTGTTAACTGGTTTATAACTTCCTATGTCTCCCCAAACTTCTCGGGTACTTTCTGTGTTTTTTTGTTTAATGCCTAAGAACCATAATGATTTTCATTTTGCTTTGTTGGCAAAAATACCACTGCTGTAGAGAACAGGGAAAATATGTGAAAGTCTGGCAGTATTTACTGAGGGTTTCCAGTGCTGAGACACTAATAGAAAAACAGCAAAGAAGTAAATGTACTTTCTGTTTCCTTTTCATTTCACAGTAATTGCAGACTTACAGAAGAGCTGTGAGAATAGTGCAGAGGGTTCCTGAGCATCCTGCATGTGGCTTCCCCCGAGGTTAACACCTAACGTAACCAGGGCACAGTTATCAGAAGTGAGAAGGTAGCCATGGTATGCTAGTGTTGAGGCATTAGTGGTTCTGTGGTAGAATTCTCGCCTTCCATGTGACAGACCCGCTTTAACTCCCAGCCAGTACACCTCATGCACAGCCACTACCCATCCATGGTGTTGCTCTGATGCTGAACAGGTTTGCAGCCCTTCCAGACAAACTAGAAAGAAAGGCCTGGAAACCTACTTCTGAAAATCAACCAGTGAAAACCCGGTGAATCACAACGGGCGGAGCTGCAACTGATCATGGGGATGGCGTGGGACTGGGCAGTGTTTTGTTCCGTTCTGCATGGGGTCATCATGAATAAGGGACCGTCTCTGCAGCAGCTAACAACAGCAACAACATAATGATACAGAGTAACAAACTGCAGACTTTATTCAGATTCCACCGGCGTTTCCACAATGTCCTCCACCTGTCGCAGCATCTAATCCAGGATCTCATATTGCATCTGGTTGTCCTGTCTCCGTAGCCCCCTGTACCCCGTGACTTCTGTCTCTTATCACCTTCAGTCTTTTGAAGAGTACCATCAGGTAATTTTTAGAACGACTTACAATGTTGGTTTGTGTGATGTTTTCTCGGTTAGATTGAGGTTATGGATTCTGGGGGAGAAAACCACAGAGGTGAGGTATCTGCACCACTGTGTCATGAGGGGCCACATGATTTCAACCTGTCTTACCACTAGTGACGTTTATGTATTTGTTTGTATTTATTGTCACATCCATTTTGCATCAGTTTCTATATGTTTTATCACTTAAAATCATAGCCTGAGTGTAAATTGTTGGGAACCCACCAAAAGATGATGAATATTTATACAAACCGAAGGTCTTTATGCTGTACTTAAAAATGATAAGCTGGTAAAAGGGAGAGACAACTAAACTTAAATGTATATTGCTCAGTGAATAAGTTTTAGTCCATTTCTAAGGGCCAAGCTGTTTGTAAAGTAGAACAGCAAGATAAAACAAATTATGTGAAAAATGAAATATACTTACCAACAAGAGAGAATAAAAAGAAAGAAGGATTTTCATTAGGTCACTCATTCTTTTTGGACTCATCTGTGAAGTGACGGATGGTGTTAGATGATTTCCATATTCTTTTTTCTCCCCGGTCTGTAACATTCTATGGCTATTTATTTTCTCCTCAAGAATTTTCCTTGCGTTCTTTTAATCTAGATCAAGTTTGTCATCCACACTAGATCCTGAGACCAAGCGTGGGGTCAGGAGGCCTTCCTGAGGCTCTAGTCATTGCCTGTGGCCCTGGAGAGCAGGTGCCTCCGTGGAAGGTGTTTTGTTCACATCTGAATGTGGGCAGTAGTGGTATGAGACGTGGGCACTTCTCTGAGAGAACGGCTCGTTTTCTCCATATGCTGAAACTCATACTTGTGAGCAGCAACTGAGGTCGATGTTATAAAGGTAACATGATAAGCCCTAGTTGTTTGTGCTGAGAGGCGGGAGCTAATCAAACTATGGTCTTGAAATTCCTGACGAAAACGTATCTGTTGATGTTGTTAGGTGCCGTCGAGTGGCTTCCGACTCATGGCAACCCTGTGTACTACAGAATGAAACACTGCCAGGTCCAGTGCCATCCTCACAATCGTCGTTATGCTTGAGCCCATTGTTGCAGCCACTGTGTGTGTCAATCCATCTTGTTACCAAGCATGAGGTCCTTCTCCAGGGACTAGTCCTCCTGATAACATGTGCAAACCCAAATCCTCTTATGAATGTCTATGCAAGTCTGCATGCTTATTTAGGGTGTACCTTTGTTTACAGCTATATACACATAACAAAACATACAACATTTTATCGATTTCTGAGTGTACACTTCAGTGACATCGATTACGTTCTTCAAGTTGTGCAATCATTCCCACTATCTTTTCCCAAATTGTCCCACCACCATTAACATACATTCAATACATTCTATGCAAAAAAAAAAAAAAAACTCCCCGCCTTCCCCCCCGCCCCCTCCGCTGGCCCCTGATAACCACTAATTATGTATAGTTCCTATGTATTTGCCTGTTTCGTATAAGCGATACGTGCGGTGTTTGTCCTTTTGTGTCTGATTTCACTCAGTGTGATGTTCTCTGGGTTCGTCCGTGTTGTAGCACGCATCGAGACTTCACTCCTCTTTATGGCTGAGTAGTGTTCCACGTACACGTATTCCACGTTTTGTTTATCCGTTCACCAGATGATGGACATTTCAGCTGTTTCCACTTCTTGGCTATTGTGAATAGTGCTGCAGTGAACGTTGTATACATGTCTGTTTGTATCACTGCTTCCAGGTCTTTTGGGTATATGCCTAAGAGTGGAATTGTTGGGTTAGATGGTAGTTCCATGTTCAGCTTCTTGAGGAACCAACAAACTATTTTCCACAATGGCTGTACTGGGGTATATTTTTAAGATCATGAATTGTGGCGGAGAATGGCACCTGATCGTTTGTCTAGTAGATACGTTATCTAGTGCTGCTATAACAGAAATAGCACAAGTGGGTGGCTTTGACAAACAAATTTATTTTCTCACAGTTTAGGAGGCCAAAAGTCTGAATTCAGGGTACCAGCACTAGGGGAAGGCTCTCTCTGTATGGGCTGTGGGAGAAGATCCCTGTCTCTTTTCAGCTTCTCTTCCTGGGTTCCTTGATGACCATATAGCGTGTACCTTCCCTTCCGTTTGTGCTTGTTTGCTTGCTTGCTGAATCTGCTCTTTTACATCTCAAAAGAGATTGATTTAAGAGCCCTGGTGGCTCACTGGTTAAGAGCTATGGCTGTTAACAAACAGGTTGGCAGTTCAAATCCACCAGCCACTCCTTGGAAACCTTATGGGGCAGTTTGACTCTGTCCTGTAGGGTCGCTATGAAGTTGGAATTGACTTGACGGCATCAGGTTTTGGGCTACACTAATAGTGCCTCGTTAACATAACAAAGAAAATCCATTCCTGAATGGGATTATAATGCTAGGTATAGGTTATACAACACGTATTTTGGGAGAACACGATGCAATCTATTACCAAAAACAAAAACAAAAACAAAAAATAACCATTGCTGTTGAGTTGATTCCAACTCATAACAACCCTACAGGACAGAGTAGAACCGCCCCATAGAGTTTCCAAGGAGCACCTGGTGGATTCGAACTGCCAACCTTTTGGTAAGCAGCCATAGCTCTTAACCACTGTGCCACCAGGGTTTCCATAACAGTATGTTTAAATTCTATTAAAATGTCAGTGGAAACAACTTTTTCTCTGTTTATTGGGCCGTGATGTTAATATTTAAAGCCTGGTTGTATAAGCAGATATTTTCTCTGACACTATAACTCGTTTTCCATTTGCTCTGAAATTTGTTGCTCTGTAGGATTGTGTGTTCTTTTGAAAACATCTATCCACATGTTGGTTTCTAGTTTTCAAGTACAATTAATGATAAAAACATTTTTGAGGTTATTCTTCATTTGAATCTGACAGGCAGTAATAATTTTGGCCGATGAAGTGTTTTAGCATTTCATAGGTTAGCTCTGTCGATGCTTTAACAGACACCACTTCGTGGTACAGATGATGGTACATGGATTTGCTTGGCAGCCTGGTTCTGACGGTTCATTACTGGCTGTCAGTCTAACGCAGGCTGGGATCCCCTTGGCATTTTGTATTCAAAGGCCAGTTACTTTGGTCATATGGTGGTGAGTCCTGGTTTTCCTGTTAGAAACTGTGTTATCTTGGCTGGTTGAACCATGGCCATTTCTATTTGTGAAGTGCATTTTTGTTTATAGGAAACTGCCTTAACTTTTATAATTTTCAAAAATGCACAAAGGGTGGTGTGGACCGAGTGTTCAGTTTGGAGTATCATAGATGTGCTTCCAGTGCCAGCCCCCTTATTTGCCAGCCATGTGGCCTTTGGCAGTTCATTTAATCTCCCTGTCCAACTTCAAAATGAAGCCAGTGGCATCCACCTGGGAGGGTTTTGAAGATTTAGATATAGAGGTAATCCCCAACTTACAACAGGGTTCACTTCCGATGACTCCATTGTAAGTTGGTTCTTGACTCCATTGTAAGTTGGTTCTGCATAAGTCAAATACCTCATTTTTTTTTAAGTTTTCATTGTTATTGCCTTTATTATTAGTATCTTTATAAATCCAATCTTTATTTGTCTTTGTGAGTTGGAAACATTACATATAAACATACAGATATGATGATATCAGCAAATTACTCACTGTAACATTGTATGTACCACAGAGTACCAATGATAAATGTACAAAAAACAAAGGATGGTCATAAGCACAGTTTGTTACAACTTGAATACATCGTAAATTGGGGACTACTTGTCATAAATTGGAAATACCTAGCATATAATAAGGACCCCTGGTGGCATAACAGTTAAGCACTTGGCTGCTAACCAAAAGGTTGGCAATTCGAACCAAGCCAGCAGCTCCATGGGAGAAAGACCTGGCAATCTTCTGTAAAGATTACAGCCAAGAAAACCCTATGGGGTAACTATGAATTGGAACTGACCAGATGGCACCCAACAACAGCCCATGGTAAGCACTCAATTCATAGCAGTGATCTTAATTACAAGAAACATTCCCTTCCCTCATGCAGGCATTGTGGCCTTAGTGACAAGACCCTGCACCTTTCCTCAGTGACTTCAAGATCTCTTTACTTCAGTTTGGAAAAATAACCAGGAAGCTGAGCAGTAAAGATGTCTGGTATACCAGAGATGGTTGACATGGTATGTTTTCCTTTGTTTATGAAGCAGAATCTGTTAAGTTCTTAAACACAAAGAAATTATGCCAGCGATTTATTCTTTCAAGGAAAAATTGAAGTAGAAGAAAGTACATTTTTTTTTTTTTTATATTTTATTGTACTTCAGGTGAAGGCTTACAGAACAAATAGTTTCTCATGAAACAGTAGTACACATGTTGTTTTATGACATTGGTTAACAACCCCACAACATATTAAGCCTCTAAATTCTCAACCTTTTTTTTTTTTGATGAAAATACAGATAGCCAAAGATACACCATTTCAAAAATTTCTACATACACAGTTCAGTGACATTGACTACGCTCTTCCAACTGTGCTGTTATTCTCACTTAAGATGAAGGCTTACAGAACAAAATAGTTTCTCATTTAACAGTTACTACACATGTTGCCCTATGACAATGGTTAACAATCTCACAACACATCAAGAATATCCTTACTCCACCTTGTGTTCCCTATCACCAGGGGACTTCCTTGTCTCCTTCTGTCTTCTGGCCCTTGTCACCGGACTCCTGTACCTCGTTAGTCCCATTTAGTTTTACTGGGCTATCCACTCCCAGGCTTAACACTGAACCTCGAAGGTAACTTCACCTCTGAGCTGAAAGGGTGTCTGGGGGCCACACTCTTGAGGTTTCTCCAGTATTCTTTAGGCCAGTAAATCTGGTCTTTTTTTTTTTTTTTTTTTTTGGGGGGAGTTAAAATTATGCTCTACATCCTTCTCCAGCTCTGCCCAGAACCCTCTGTTGTGATCCTGGTCAGAGCAGTCAGTGGTGGTAGCCGGGCACCATCTAGCTGTACTGGACTCAGTCCGGTGGAGGCCTTGGTAGCTGTGGACAATTAGTCCTTTGGACTAATCTTTTTGTTGTATCCTGTTCTCTTCATTCTCCCTTGCTCCCGAAGGGATGAGACCAGTGGAGTATCTTAGATGGCCACTCATAGGCTTTTAAGACCCCAAACACTACTCACCAAGGTAGAATGTAGAGCATTATCTTTATAAGTAGTGTCATGCCAATTGAGCTAGATGTTCCCCGAGACCATGGTCCCGAGCGCCCTCCGTCCAACAACTCAGTCCCTCGGGGGGTTTGGATGTGTCTATAGGGCCTCCATGACCTTTCCTTGTGCAGGTTGTGTTAGTTTCCCCTGTACTGTGTACTATCTCACCTCTCACCCAAGGTACCACTTATCTATTGCCTGTTTAGTATTTCCCCCCCCTCCCCTCCCATCCCTGGTAACCAACAAAGATTGTTCCATTTTGTATCTGAACTTTTTCATGGGTGTTTACAATAGAGGTCTCATACAATATTTGTCCTTCTGTGATTGACTTATTTCACTCAGCATAATGTCCTCCAGTTTCATCCATGTTACGAGATGCTTCACAGACTCATCATTGTTCTTTCTCGTTGCATAGTACTCCATTGTGTGTATGTACCATAGTTTGTGTATCCATTCATCTGTTGATGGACATCAAGGTTGTTTCCATCGTTTTGCTATTGTGAACAATGCTGCCATGAACATAGGTGTGCATATGTCTATTCGAGTGATGACTCTTATTTCTCTAGGATATATTCCTAGGAGTGGGATTGCTGGATCGAATGGTATGTCTATTTCTAGCTTTCTGAGGAAACGCCATATCATTTTCCAAAATGGTTGTATCATTTTGCATTCCCACCAGCAGTGTATAAGAGTTCCCATCTCCCTGCAGACCCTCCAACATTTGTTATTTCCAGTATTTTTGATTCCTGCCAGTAATGCCGGGGTGAGATGGTATCTCATTGTGGTTTTAATTTGCATTTCTCTAATGGCTAGTGATCACGAGCATTTCCTCACGTGTCTGTTGGCCATTTGAATGTCTTCCTTGGTGAAGTGTCTGTTCATTTCCTTTGCCCATTTTTTGATAAGATTGTTTGTCTTTTGGTTGTAGAGGTGTTGGATTTTCTTGTAGATTATGGAGATTAGACCTTTGTCTGACTTACACTGTCCAAAATTTTTTTCCCAGTCTGTAGGTTCTCTTTTGACTCTTTTGGTGAAGTCTTTTGAAGAGCATAGATGTTTGATTTTTAGAAGATCCCAGTTATCTAGTTTATCTGTTGGGTTTTTTGTGTTGATGTTTATGGTTTGTATCCTGTTAATGCCATGTATTAAGGCCTGAAGTGTTGGTCCTATTTTTTCTTCTATGAATTTTATAGTTTGAGGCTTTATATTCAGGTCTTTGATCCATTTTGAAGTAGTTTTTGTATATGGTGTGAGGTATGGGTCCTGTTTCATTTTTCTACAAATGGATATCCAGTTTTGCCAGCACCATTTGTTAAAAAGACTGTCTTTTCCCCATTTGATGGACTTTGGGCCCTTGTCGAGAATCAGGTGACTGTAGGTGGATGGGTTTACATCTGGGTTCTCAATTCTGTTCCATTGGTCAATGTCTCTGTTGTTGTACCAGTACCAGGCTATTTTGAGTACTGTAGCTGTATAGTAGGTTCTCAAGTCAGGTAGTGTGAGTCCTCCAACTTTATTCTTCTTCTTCAGTAGTGCTTTACTTATTCGGGGCCTCTTCCCTTTCCATATAAAGTTAATAATTAGTTTTTCCATCTCGTTGAAGAATGTTGTTGGTATTTGTATCGGGATTGCATTGTATTTGTAAATTGCTTTAGGTAGAATTGCCATTTTCACAATGTTGAGTCTGCCTATCCATGAGCATGGTATGTTTTTCCATTTATGTAGATCCCTTTGGGTTTCATGCAGCAGTGTTTTGTAGTTTTCTTTGTATAGGTCTTTTACATTCCTGGTCAGATTTATTCCTAAGTATTTTATCTTTTTAGGGGCTATTGAAAATGGTATTGATTTCCTGATCTCCTTTTCATCGTTCTCTTTACTGGTGTATAGGAATCCAACTGGTTTTTGAATGTTTATCTTGTATCCTGCTACTCTGCTGAATCTTTCTAGTAGTTCCAGTAGATTTCTCGTGGAGTCTTTAGGGTTTTCTATGTATAGTATCATATCATCTGCAACCAGGGAGAGTTTAACTTCTTCATTACCAATTTGGATGCCCTTTATTTCTTTCTCTTGCCTTATTGCTCTAGCTAGAACTTCCAGCACAATGTTAAATCGGAGTGGTGATAAAGGGCATCCTTGTCTTGTTCCTGTTTTCAAGGGGAATGTTTTCAGCCTCTCTCCATTAAGAATGATGTTGGCTGTTGGTTTTGCATAGATGCCGTTTATTATGTTGACAAATTTCCCTTCTATACCTATTTTATTGAGAGCTTTTATCAGGAATGGGTGTTGGACTTTGTCAAATGCCTTTTCTGCATCAATTGAGATGATCATGTGATTTTTTTCTTTCCTTTTATTTATGTGGTGGATTACGTTGATGGATTTTCTAATGTTAAACCATCCTTGCATACCTGGTATGAATCCTACTTGGTCGTGGTGTATTATTTTTTTGGATATGATACTGAATTCTATTGGCTAGAATTTTGTTCAGAATTTTTGCATCTATATTCATGAGAGATATTGGTGGTTTTGTGATGTTTTTGCCTGGTTTTGGTATCAGCGTTATGCTGGCTTCATAGAATGAATTTGGAAGTGTTGCTTCCTCTTCTATGCTCTGAAATAGCTTGACTAGAACTGGTACAAGCTCTTCTGTAAATGTTTTGTAGAATTCTCCAGTGAAGCCATCTGGGCCAGGGCTTTTTTTGGTTGGGAGTTTTTTTATTACCTTTTCAATCTCTTCTCCTGTTATGGGTCTGTTCAGATTTTCAATATCACTTTGTTGTAGTTTGGGTAGGCCATATGTTTCTAGAAATTTATCCATTTCCTCTAGGTTTTCAAATTTGTTGGAATATAGTTTTTCATAATATTCTGTTATAATCCTTTTTATTTCGGTTGGGTCTGTTGTAATGTCCCCCATTTCATTTCTTATTTGGGTTATTTGTGCCCTCTGCTGTTTTTCTTTTGTCAGTCTGGCCAGTGGTTTGTCGATTTTGTTGATTCTTTCAAAGAACCAACTTTTGGTTTTGTTGATTCTTTCTATTGTTTTTCTGTTCTCTATTTCATTTATTTCTGCTCTGATCTTTACTATTTCCTTTCTTCCGGTGGTTGTAGGCTTTTTTTGTTTTCCTTCTATTTGTTTGAGTTCTGTAGTTAATGTTTTGATTTTGTCCCTTTCTTCTTTTTTGATATGTGCATCTATTGCTATAAATTGTCCTCTGAGGACTGCCTTTGCTGTGTCCCAAAGGTTTTGGTATGATGTGTTTTCATTTTCATTTGATTCTAGGAATTTTTTAATTCCATCTCTGATTTCTTCTATTACCCATTGATGTGTAAGCAGATTATTATTCAGTTTCCATGTGTTTGATTTTTTTTCCTTGCTCTTTCTAGTGTTAATTTCTACCTTGATGGCATTGTGGTCAGAGAAGATACTGTGAATTATCTCAGCATTTTGGATCTTGTTGAGGATTGCTCTGTGGCCTAAGATGTGGTCTATTCTGGAGAACGTTCCATGTGCATTGGAAAAGAATGTGTACTTTGCAGCGGTTGGATGGAGTGTTCTATATATGTCTATGAGGTCCAGTTGGCTGATTGTGTCCTTTAGGTCTTCTGTATCTTTGCTGAGTTTCTTTTTAGTTGTTCTGTCCTTTACTGAGAGTGGTGTGTTGAAGTCTCCTACTATTATTGTGGAACTGTCAATTTCTCTTTTCAGTGCTGTTAGAGTTTTTTTTATGTATTTTGGAGCCCTGTCATTGGGTGCATAGATATTTATTATTGTTATGTCTTCGTGATGGAGCATCCCCTTAATCATTATATAGTGTCCTTCTTTGTCTTTTATGGTAGATTTTGTTTTAAAGTCTATTTTATCTGAGATTAGAATTGCCACTCCTGCTCTTTTTTGATAGTTGTTAGCTTGATATATTTTTTTCCAACCTTTGATTTTTAATAAATTCACATCTTTGTTTCTAAGGTGTGTCTCTTGTAGACAGCAAATTGATGGATCCTGTTTTCTTATCCATTCTGCCACTCTCCATCTCTTTATAGGTGCATTGAGTCCATTTACGTTCAGTGTAATTATTGATAGATGTGAGTTTGTTGTTGTCATTTTGTAGTGCTTTTTTTTGTGGTGCTGAAGTTTTCTTTGTTCTTCTTACTCTCTTGTGCTGAGTTACTTTTGTTTGTGGATTTTGTGTTCATTTCTTTTGTTTTTGTTGAGACTTTATGTTTTTCGTCTTTATTTTTATGAGTTGGTTTGTTAACTTTCTTTGTGGTTACCATGAATTTTACCCTTATCTTTATAATTTTGAAGCAGTCTACCCTTACTTGGTATCGCCTTGCCTTCCTCTCCTTTAGAAGGTTCTATACCTATGCCGTTTGTTCCTTCTTTCATTGTTTTGATGTTGTTGTCATCCTTTGATTGATTTCTCTAATTCCCTGTTGTATTTCTTTTGTTTTTGGAAAGTCCTCTGTAGTTCAGTTCCTAGAACGGTATCTGGTTCATATGAACCTGCGTCGTAGGTCCTAGGTCCTGCCTGAGGGCTGAAGCTGTTTGTCCTCAGATCGAAGAACTCCCTTTAATAATTCTTGTAAGTTTGGTTTGACTTTTGCATATTCCTTTAGTTTCTGTTTATCTGGAAATGACCTAATTTCACCATCAAATTTGAACGAGAGTTTTGCAGGATATATTATTCTTGGCTGACAGTTTTTTTCTTTCAAGATTTTATATATGTCATCCCATTGCCTTCTTGCCTGCATGGTTTCTGCCGAATAATCTGAGCTTAGTCTTATTGTTTCTCCTCTGTATGTGACTTCTTGTTTTTCACGAGCTGCTCTCAGGATTCTTTGTTTGTCTTTAGTTTTAGCGAGTGTGACTATGATATGTCTTGGTGATTTTCTTTTGGGGTCTCTTCCATATGGGGTTCTTTGAGCTTCTTGGATGGCCAGCTTTTCATTTTTCATGATATTGGGAAAGTTTTCTGTCAGCAGTTCGTCAATGATCCTCTCTGTGTTTTCTGTTTTCTCCCCCTGTTCTGGTATGCCAATCACTAGTAAGTTTTTGCTTTTAATTGTGTCCCACATAACTCTCAGGGTCTTTTCATTTTTCTTTGTTATTTTTTCTGAGTTTTCCTGAAACAGAGTTGTATCCAAGTGTTTGTCTTCAGTTCCACTGATCCTGTCTTCCATGGTTTCAAATCTACTTCTCAGGCCTTCTATGACACTGTCCATTTCTGAAATCTTGTTGTTTATCTTTTGGATTTCTAATTGTTGTTTTTGTATAATTTCGAGTTGTGAATTTATTTTGGCATTTTTTTCCTGCATCATCTTCCTGAATTCTTCCAATTTTTTGTCTGTATTTTCCATAAATTTGTCTATTTTTTCCTCATGTTTGTCAGCTTTTTGCCTCAGTTCTTGGAAAATTCCGAGTATTATTGATTTGAGTTCCCTATCAGGTACTTCTAGTGCATTTTCTTCCACAGGAGAGTTATCTGGTGTTTTAATTTGGATGCCTATTGGAGCCATCTTGTCTTGTTTTTGTAAATGTTTTGATATTGTTTGCTGTTTTCGGGGCATTCAGTAGATATTTCTCTCGTTTATTGATTGTAGATTTTTTTTTGTTTGTTTCGTCCTTGTGGTACAGCTGGGTAGATCTAGCTGAAGAGGAGCCACTGGGACGGGTTGTTTGTGGCATTCACCACAGCCACCAGGACGGTCGGTAGTCAGTGCTGGGCAGGTTCCAATAGGGCGTGCCTGCACAGCTTGGTGGTGTGATGTCAAGTGCATGGTGCAGGTAGGTAGGGTGCAGCGGGAAGATGGTTATGTGTGAAACTAAGCTGGATATGGGAGAGAGGAGAGAGGAGCAGGAGCAAAAAGCATACAAACATAAAAGAATGCTAGGGGAGCTTGTCGTTGGAATGTACAGATGAGAGACTATGGGATGGAGGAAACCAGAAGGGGGAAGAGAAAAAAAAGAACAGAATGAACAAATAAAAATCAGAAAAGTTAAAGAACTGCAAAGTTCCCAGGGATCCCACCGATTTAGCTATGAGGTCTGGGGGAGTCGGTCTCAGTTTTCACAGCACAGCCTGGCCAGAAGGTATAGAGGCATACATCGCCTGGTATTTAGGGATCAGTAAGAGATGGAAGAGATAGAGAGACGAGAAATTAAGCAATGAAGAAAGACAGAAGGGAAAAAGAGGGAAAAGATGACAAAACTAATCAAAAAAGAAGAAAAATAAAATTAAAAAAAAAAAAAAAAGCAACACCAGCAGTCAGTGCCAACAAATGGGACCCAGAGAGCCCCCACTCAGGGACGCGAATTCCAAGCAGCCGGCAGTCTCAGGGTTAAGAGACCGTGGCCACGGGAAGTAGATGGGCGAACGAACAAAGCCCCGGGATCTCACCAGCGCGGCAGCCCAGACCTGGAATCGGCCCCATGCCTGAACGCAGCCCCACAGCCCCGCCGGAGAGAGCAAAGACGGCGCTCGGAACCAGGCACCCGAGCAAAAGGAGGGGGAGGCAGCGAGAGGCAAGCAAGAAACCAGAAGAAGCAGAAAATGCCGCACCAACAGCCAACAAATGGGACCCAGAGAGCCCCCACTCAGGGGCGCAAATTCCAAGCAGCCGGCAGTCTCGGGGTTAAGAGACCGTGGCCATGGGAAGTAGATGGGCGAACGAACAAAGGCCCCGGGATCTCACCAGCGCGGCAGCCCAGACCTGGAAGCAGCCACACACCCGAACGCAGCCCCACAGCCCCGCAGGAGAGAGCAAAGACGGTGCTCGGAACCAGGCACCCGAGCAAAAGGAGGGGGAGACAGCGAGAGGCAAGCGAGAAACCAGAAGAAGCAGAAAATGCCACACCAACAGCCAACAAATGGGACCCAGAGAGCCCCCACTCAGGGGCACGAATTCCAAGCAGCCGGCAGTCTCGGGGTTAAGAGACCGTGGCCACGGGAAGCAGAGGGGCGAACGAACAAGGGCCCTGGGATCTCAGCAGCGCGGCAGCCCAGACCTGGAAGCAGCCACACGCCCGAACGCAGCCCCACAGCCCCGCAGGAGAGAGCAAAGATGGCGCTCGGAACCAGGCACCCAGGCAAAAGGAGGGGTAGGCGGCAGAAAAAGCTTCGCCAGCAGCCAGCAAATGGCTCTCAGAAAGCTGCCAGCCCAGGTGCGCAGAATCCAAGCACCGGCGCCCCCCAGCCCAGGGACCCTGGCCACGGAAAGCAGGGGAGCCCCAGCCGAGGTGGAGGGGGTGGGGGGTGGGAAAGTGTGCACCGCAGTTTACCAGTCGTTCTGTCTCCCACTGGATGCTCTGCGAGGCTGCTCACCCGTTCGCTGGTCTCCGATAGGAATCCAAGATGGTGGATCCGCGCTGCATTAGCTGGTAAGGAATCTCTGCATGAGTCTCTCCTCGCTCTCCGTTCTCTTTTAGTATTCTCACTCCGTTTGGTGTTTGGCTGAGTTCTTTATCTCTTCATTTGGTGTTCTAGGGTTTCAGGATTGTTGATTCTCTGTTAGGCTTAGTTTTTCGGATCTTTGCTGTGGAGGGACGGCGTGGTGCTTCTGCCTAGAGCGCCATCTTGCCCCACCTCCAGTACATTTTGTTTTTAAAAAACTATTCTTTTTTATTGGTTTTTAATTTCTTTTCTCTCTCTCTCTCTCTCTCTCTCTTTTTTTTTTTTTTTTTGATTTGTTCTATTTGGGGAAGATAAAGGCATCATCTACTCAGATAAAATAAAAAGGACACCTTTCAGGTTTTCTAGATAATGGTGTGCATCCTAAATATTATCAAATAATAAAGATTTTGGAATTTCTTTTACTTATTCTCTCAGTATGACTTCAACATTATAGTTACTAGCTGGTTTTTACTCTAGGGAAATATATTTAGTAACTTGCTTTTTCTAAGCAGTATTTTAGTCAGAGAATAATACATCAGTATCTTTTGCATTCAGTCCATTTTATCTGTGTGGATACCATCACCTGGGCTACACCTTTGCCAATGGTTCATCTCACTTTCTCCAAGCAGAAGACGCCAAGTTCTGTTGCATTTGGGGTGGAATTAGAGGACTAGACTTGAGCGATTAGCTAATAGAACTTAAGACCAGCTTCCTACCCTGGAGTCTGAGACAGTGCTGTTGTTAGTTGCCACTGAGTCACGCCGACTCCTGGCGACCTTGTGGACAACAGAACGAAATGTTGCCTGGTCGTCCTGTGCCGTCTTCGTGATCACTGGTATGTGTTCCCCTGTTCTGGAGCTCCATCCTTACAGTGATTGTGGAGAGGTTTACAAAACATGAAACTTGAAGAAAAATGGAAGGAACAGGGATCATTTAATCTGAGGACAGAGTCTAAGGGATAGCTTAAAAAACATGATTCATGATGATGAAGGTTTTATGTGGAGGGAAAAAAGACGATTACACTTAAAATTTTGGGAGGACAATGAAAAAGAAACTTAGAAGATTAAAGTCGGATATAAAGAAAACATTCTTCTCTAGAGACAGTTAACTGCTAGACTGCTCAGAAGAAAGGCTTGAAATCTCTGAGGGGCAGGGAGGTGGTGTGGGAAGGACATGGGCTTTGGAGTTGGACAGTATTCCCAGCTGACTTGCTGGCAATAGTAGGGAAGTAGTAACTTTCCAGCCTCATCTTCCTCATCTGCCAAATGGAAATATTAATATCTACTCATGAAGTTTTTTTGGGAGGGGAAATGGGATTTTTAGCACAGTACATGGCACGTTGTAAGTGCCCACTAACTACTGCTCAGCTTCTCCTTTTAGGTATCTGGAGGACTTTATAGCCACCTGGAAGTCTAGGCAATACTTAAAATATTAGCAAAGATTTCAGGTCAAGGCCTCAAAAGCACGAGTCACAGACCCCAAAGCTTTCTAAGCTGGCAGGATTTCTTCAACTAAAGAGTTCTAGTAATATGGTGGAGTGAGGTTGGGAGCAGTGGCAGATGAAAACCAGTGGCGGAATTTTGTTGCAAATGCAAATTAGTTTTCCTGTCACTTGCTAGCAAGCTCACTGTTTACACTAACTGTTCATAATGAATCAGACTGCTATCTTGGCTTTAATAACTCTGCTTCTATGTTTTATGGTTACACGTTGTAGAATGAGACTTTGGTGGAAATACAACCCTATTTTATAGCCTCCATAGAAATCGGAGACAGGAAATACAGCAAAGGAAGCAAATTAGTGGTCAGCAAGGATTTCAGGAGAGAGGAATTCCTCCAGCCAGTCCTGGAGGGTATATGAGGAAGATGATGATGGTCAAGAAAGTCTCTATCAGTGAAGTGATTGTGTGGGATTGAAGATGCTTCAAGACTCTTAGGCTTGATTAGGAAAAACCACTGGTAATTAGCTGAATAAGATCTGCCCAATTCATCAAATACTGATGCCTACTTTGTCTCAGACACTTTATAAGCCCTAGACCTGCACTAACTAATATGGTAGCCGTTGGCCACATTTGCGTATTTAAGCTTACATTACTTAATATTAAAATTAAATTAAAATTCAATTCCTCAGTTGCACTAATCACATTTCAAGTGCTCAGTAGTCACACATGGATAGTGGCTACTGTATTGGACAGCGTAGAAGAACATTTCCTTCATTGTAAGAAGGCATTTTGGATTGTAATCAATTAGAAGTACATGGATGCCAAGACATGACTCCTACACTTGAGGAATTTATAGTCTAGGAAGGGAGTTGGACATACAAAGAAATAAGTTAGTTACTAGGGTGGCGACAGAAGTATGTCAACATACTGTAATGGGATTTGGGGACAGTGTGAAGGGGGGTTAAGACAGTTGTTGGTCAAATATAGTAGGACAAAGAAAGAGTAGCTGTTCAGGAAAGACTTCACAGAGGAAGAAAACATAAGGTAAATATTAAAAGGTGAGTAGTTTTTCCTCAGGTGGACAGGGATGGATAAGAACATTATAGGCAGAAAAAGTAGAATATCAAATCAAGGGGAGGTAAAACAGCATGGAGTGATCAGGGAAATGCCCCTAGTTTGGTGTGGCAATCAACTTCCAAAATTCAGCCACGGTCAGAACTGCAGCCGATCATGGGGATGGCACAGGACCGAGCAGCGTTTAGTTCTATTGTGCACAGGGTCGCCATGAATCGGGGCTAGCTCCACAGCAGCTAAAAACAACAGCAAGTCTTCAGTGGGGGAGTAGGCATACTTCAGAGCAGAGGGAACCAAGGAAAAGGTTATGCTGCCATAGAAGAGAAAAAAAAGGTGGTCTTCAGTGAGGGTTGAGGTGGAAAGATGTGGAACCTACAGTGAAATACCTTCCAACCTTCCACCTCTCCTGGCGGCTCACCGTCTGGGAGAGAGCCTGAAGGAAGGGCACATGGGGCTCTGAGTGAGGGTGGTGGGTCTGAGATGTGGAGCTGTGCATTTAGTTTGATTTCCTCCTTACACCTTTTACTCACGTATCAACTGTCTTATCCAAAATTTCGCATTTATGACAATAGCAAAAAATCTACTATCTGACTATTTTGTGCATTAACGACACACTTCTGGCAGTAACAAACACTGAGGTGCAAGGCAAGAGTAACGCTGGCTGAGATGGTTAAGGTTATTAATTTGGCTGGGCCATGATTCTCAGTGGTTTGGCAGTTATGTAATGATGTAACTTGGCAGTTATGTAATGATGTAGTCATCCTCTATTTTGTGATCTGTTGTAGCCATCCTCCTTTTTGCATCACACCAATTCCACGTAACGACGTGGTCTTTGGAACCTAACTGTGTTGATAAGTGAGAAGAGAGTGCATTTTTATGAAAACATCTGTCTTCAGATTTTATATTAAACCCTGCTTCTTTTCTGTGGCCATCATCTCACTCCCATTTGTTCTTTGCTTCCTTTCCTGTTTTCTCTCAACAATTAAAAATTGTATTTAGATAGTGCTTCAGGACTGTAGCTCTGGGTGTACATCTACAGTAGTGGTTCCCAGCTGAAGACCTTCAACCTCCACATGCTGATGGAAATAAAAAAGGGGCACAACACCCCCAGTATTTAAAAAAAAAAAAAAAAAACTTTGGTCAGAATTCTATCAAATCTGGGTAGTAAAAATAGTTATTTCCTGTCAGTCTAAAGCTCTGAGTAGTATTCATTGACATCTCTGATTAATAAAACATTGGAAAAGTAACTGTCAATATATGTAGTTTGATACATAAGATCTTTAATAATGCCTGGTCCATGGAAAAAACCAAACCCGTTGCCGTTGAGTCAATTCAGACACATAGCAACCCTAAAGGACAGAGTAGAACTGCCCCATAGGGTTTCCAAGGAGTGGCTGGTGGATTTGAACTGCTGACCTTTTGGTTAGCAGCTGAGCTCTTAACCACTGCACCATCTGGTCCATGGAGGGGGTAATGAAAGAGACATTAAGGGGTGAACAGACTGTGAGACTCTGGTGTACAGCAGGACTATTGTGATATGAGGAAGGGTGAATCAGCCACATCATCTTTAATATTGTCAAAAGACAATCACAATTTTATATATTTTTCCTGATTTGTGGAGTAGACTATTATCAAAGCATGCATAGATCAGGAATTTCTTTCTTTTTCCTATGTGTTACTTAGAAATGTAATTGGCAATATGGCATCCCGTAAGACTGCATGCTAGTCTAGAAGTAATTTGTCGTGAGAAATGTACTGAGAATGGCAGATAAATTTAAGGTTCGTGGAAGATATGAGACCTGTTGTATATGAGACCTGGCATCCAAGAGCTGAATTGTCTCAAAGTCAAGTTCGTAATTTGTTTGTTTCCTCTTGTGGTGCAGTTGAGGTATTTTAATAAATATTCAACTTAGCACATTCAATTTAAAAATTTAATCTTTGTAGATCTATAGTACTGCAATTCCACTGTCAAAATGACAGATTTGGGTATGCATTTTAAGGTAATCGTATATGATTATTTTTCAGCGTACCATATCAATCAATGTCCTGACAGGCCATAAAATGTTACAGCTCATGATGAACCAGTAAATACTCAATTTTCAAGGTACAGCAGAAGAACTATAAATTAAATTGATTACATAACTATAAAAAAATAATTAGTCAGGTATTTCCAGACAACTTTGGTTGAGAACTTCACTGGCATAGATCACTATTTGCAAAGGGACAGGTGCTTGATAAGTCCATCTGGTTGCACACACTGGCCTTGAGCTTTTTTTCCTTCACTTTGGGTCCCAATATCTCCCCTCTACTCCCTTCTTCAAGATGAGTTCATCCTCTCCTCTGGCTTCAACTCCTACCTAGATGCTGAATTTATATCTGAATTTCTAAGTTTATGTCTCCTCTCCAGACATCTCTTCCAGTACACAGATCCATATGCCTAGATGTCTATAGGCATGTCTTGGGTGGGATTTCCAGATAAGCGGACCCTGAGACAAGGATTTGAGTGTAAGTAGTTAATTTGAGAGTGTATCTTAGGGAGCTCCAGTAGGGGAATGAGGAATTGATACAGGAATCAAGAGTGCATCATGAAGCAGATCACCACTGGGGCGAGGGAGGTTCAGTCCTGCTGGGGAAGTCTGCAAGACAGTATAGAACATGGCTTAGATTAATCCTCCCCAGAAGAACGGGGGAGCTGGGTTATTTATTCTTCAGCTCCCTCTGTCTTTAGCTGAAGGCTGCTTCTGAGAGTGTTGACTCCCTGTTACATTTGTTTGGGTGCCCGATGAGCAAGTGAGGGAGAGAGAGAGTAAGCCCGCAGTTGGAAAGTCACAGGTGCACGCAAGGACAGGTGACAGCTAAGGGCACAGGAGGAGGGCACCAGCAGTGTCTGGGACTGACATTTCTCCTTAAATGTCATATGGATTCTTCAAACTCTCAGTACCCAAAACTTGCCCCCCAAACCCATTTTTTCTCCGTTGTTCCCCATCCTGGTGAATGTGGTATATATAATTCACTCCCTGCCCCAGGAGGAACCTCCCCATCACCGACTTCCTCTCAGGGACCAAGTCTTGTCAATTTCACCTCCTCGATAGATCCTGACTCTCCTCTTTTTTTCTTACCGCTGCCACTACTTCACTTCAGATCCTCATTATTTTTTACACACTTCACTGCATTAGACGCCTACAATCCTTCCTTCATCCTATAGCCAGAGTGAACTTTCCCAAATGCAGCTCTTACCATGTCCCCTCTCTGCTTAAAAATCTGTTAATAATGACCCAGGATAAAGTTTAAACTCCTTGGGGCTGCATATAAGGCCTTCATGATATGTCTCCATTCTCATCCCATGTCACTTTTCCCGCCTCCCCCTGCTCCCAGCCACACTGAGCCTCTGCAGCTTTGGGTTCTACCCTGTCCCTGCTCATCCTGGAGGCCCTAGCGCAGGGGTCACCTCCCATCCCGACGGCACACCTCTCCCCTCCCAGTACTCCGTGGCTGCCCTGCCTTGGCAGTACTTGCCTGCATCACTTAACACACTCCCCTCAACTTGGCTGCAGGTTCCCTGAAGGCACCAACCATCATAAACAGCTGTGGAATTAATTAATTTGCCTGAATTGTCTTCTTTCCTCCTCAGAGCAGTCCTATAAGATAGATGTTATATTCACTTTACAGATAAAAATGTTGAGGTTGGGTAGATTAAACAGCTTGCTCAAGATCACATAGATAATAAACAATCCAATTAGGATTTAAATCCAAATCTGTCTCCAACATCCATATTCTTGCCATTAAATTATGTTAATTGTACCATTGTAAAGCACTAAACCTTCCCTCTGTTCCACTCTTCATGAATTTTTAAATTATAACCTGAATCTTTTTATTTTATTTCTAAAGAAATGAATGCATCCACAGGTGGCTTCTTCTAGAAATGAAATATTCAGCCACCAGGAATAAGAGACTTGCAAGAGGCACTGTAGAGCTTGCTGAAAGTAGCCTGTGACTTTGTAGCAAAACTTCTATGCAGTGGGGCTGGATCATGGAGATGAGTATCCGGGCTAGATTGCCATGCTTCTGAGCTTGTGGAATTTAAGTAAGCATCAGCCAGTCTGACAGCCAAAAGGATATATGTGAGGGTCTGAGGGGTGGGCAGGGTGAGGACTTCTGGAAATACAAGCAGTAAATTTTCATATATCACTGATGGTAGAAGTGAAATCATTACCCGTCAGTTACACTGTGGTAAAGTGTGGTATATTGTGGGTTTTCACTGCACTATTTATATATCCAAGTCTCCTGGAACAGCTACTTATGTAACACACTCCAAGGTTGACAGAGTCAGCGTCAGTTGCAACATATGTTGGAAATACAGAGCAGTCACTGGATTTAGAAACAAATAAACAAGAGCAACAAAAAAGGGATGGCGTTAAAAGAAAATATATTACTTTGAAAATAAAACAGGTAGCTTGGCAATTTTACAAGGAAATGATTTCCCAAGGTAAAATTATGTCAGCCTCACAGGGGATTTTCATGCAGAGGAACTGGAAACACCAACTTACTTACTTACAAAAGTTATTAATTTTTCTATAAATCTAAAGATATAAAAGTATGTTTTCTTTACATCCACTTAAACTCTAGGTCAGTTGGGTCCCTGAGGAGAAATATAAGTCTTAGAAAATTCAAGCATTATGTGAAAATGAGGGAGATGAATAGATGAGAAAATGAATGTGAAACACTTAATATAGTACCTGGCATAGAGTAAAGAATCAATAAATGTTTGCTGCAAATATTACTATTATTATAAAAAAGCCAGTGATGAGATCTTGTTCTCCTGTGATGCTGATATTAGTCAATGTTCAGCTATTAGCAATCCCACAGACACAGACACAGACACACACACACACACACACACACACACCCCATTGATTCTTCCCATGAGACTGAAATTAAATTCATTTCCATGCTCAAAGAACACAGCAGACACAAATGACAAATAGAAGATATCAAAGACTCTTGCTACACGTATGAACCTTCTTACAATACCTGCTATAAAACCAAACAAAACCAAACCCGTTGCCGTCGAGTCAATTGAGACACATAGCAACCCTACAGGACAGAGGAGAACTGCCGCACGGGATTTCCAAGGAGTGCCTGGTGGGTTCCAACTGCTGACCTTTTGGTTAGCAGCTGAACTCTTAACCACTATGCCACCTATAAAGGAGCTTATTTCAATTTAACCTTTAGAAATAAAATCTTTGCATTAGACTGATATTACCAAAATCCTTTTCCACACCAACTCTGTCCGTGTAAAAATATTTCATCTTAAATTGGAGAAGAGAAATACTAATATTCATGAGATTTCTCAAGTAAACATTGAAATTTGTTAGATAGTTGATTGGTCTTTAGTATTGATGGATGGTATCTTCCAAGTTAGCCAGAGAAGATGTCTAATAGAAAGAGAACGAGCAGTAAACACATACCTATCAGTTCTGAAACATGCAGTCTAATAGCTTAGCCAAATACATTGCAGAAGATTATGGAGGGGGAGAAAAAGAATATGTACATGTATATATATATATATTACATTACATAAGGGTTGTCTCTAAATTTGTAAAGACACAAGAAGAATATAGCATTAAGGAAAAAAAATGTCATCATGTGGGACTATTGCTCGGAAGCCTGATAATATCTGCTCACCCTAAGCTGGTCAGAGGTTGTGGGTGAGAGTGCCTCACCGACTGATTTTGCATATGGTGCAGGGGAGAAGCAAGTGAAGATGATTTATAAGGATTATTGATCTAAAAGGAACAATTGTATATTGGATTTGATATGGACATTTCCTGGAATGTCTGCCTTGCCCCAGAACCGGTGCTGGCAAATTCTGCCCTATCTTTTAATGATCAGGTTTCTATTCCCCATACTATCAGGAACCACCAGTGGCAGCTTTCAGCCCAAATCCTTCTGTCAAGAAATCTTGGGACACATTCTCTAATTTATAATATTGTACGTATTTTAATCCAAAAAGTCTAGGAAGGCATGAGAATGTTCTAAACAGTACCAGGCGTTATAAAACCATTATCATCCCCATGCTATGACAACTGGAATACTTTCTCGTCGTCAGTAAGTAGATGTGCCCTGCCATTGTGAAGATGAACATTCACGTTTACATTGGATCTAGCTTAAATGCGTAAATTGAAAATGTCAAAGAAAATTCAATAAAACCTTACATATCCTTTGGTTTTATCCTCATTACCCCTTGTGATGAAGCAGGCACATCGTTGCTTCCTCTCTAACAACCTTGCTTTCAACAAATACTTGTGGGGTTCCCTTTTGTGCCAGGAACTTTTTTTAGATGCTGGGGATACATGAGCGAACAAAACAGATACAAACCCTTGCCGTCACAGAGCTAAAATTTTTAGAGTTGGTCAGACAATAGAAAATAAACAATTGAAATAGGTAGTATTTTAAATGCAAAGTGCTACAAAAATAAAGTGGAGGAAAAGCTTTCAATTTTAAATAGGAAGTATCTGGAAAGCCTCAGTGAGGTGATGTTTGAGTAAAAACTTAAGCGAGATGAAGGTGGATGATGAAGATACCTCCGGTAACAGCCTTACAGGCAGAGGGAACGAGTGCATTGATTTCAAGGCAGGAGCATGTATGCATATTCAAAGAGCAGCCAAGAGCCAGGTTGCTGGTGGAGGGAGTGAGCAGGAAGGCAGTACAAGATGAAGGTAGTACAAAACAGATAATGGAGGACCATATTGTGTAGGACCTTGTATGCCACTATAATGATTTTGGCTTTTACTCTAGATGGGAAACCATTGGAGGGTTTAGAGCAGAGAAATTATGTGATGGGACTTACTCTGTCTTCTATGTGGAGCATAGATTTGGGGCCAAGAATGGATGCAGCAAGACTAATTAGAGGTCACTGTAGAAGTCCAGGCAAGAGATGATGATGGCTTGGACCAGGAGGGCACTCAGTGGAAACATGAATCCAACCAAGCCAAAGGAACACCTTCTGTCTGAGCATCCTGATAACATTGGATGCTATGGCTATATTTAAGGGAAAGAAGACTCATTTTGAAGATGCTGAAATATTACTAATGTTTGGATTTCACCAAACACAAAAGCCTGTGCATGAAGAATCTACATGGTGCATATTACAATTTCATACAAAAGGAGCTACAGCTGAACTAGAGTACTCTGGAAAATGCTGCATTTACAGCTTATAGCTGAGGAGTGCAGTGCCTCAGTCAAATGGTATAATCCATCCCCAGTACAAGGCTGCCGGTCTAGGGAAAGTGTCCATATCAAACCTAATATGCAACATTTTGTAGCAGATATTGGCAGGTACCGTGTCCATACACAAGCAGATAGATGAAGTAATCAAGTGAAGGTTTTCATCTGTTCTATGCATCCCTAACTCCAGGTCTTAGAAAACCAAAAGGGAAGAACATGCTCAGCATTCCTCAAGCTGAAAGAACTGAAGAAAAAAAATCAAGCTGCAATTTGCAATACTGAAGGATTCTATAGGCAAAAATTGAACGACACAGGAAGCATCAAAAGAAGATGGAAGAAGTACACAGTCACTGTACAAAAAAGAATTGGTTGATATTCAACCATTTCAGGAGGTAACCTATGATCAAGAACCTATGGTACTGAAGGAAAAAGTCCAAGCTGTACTGAAGGCATTGGTAAAAAACAAGCCTCCAGGAATTGACAGAATACTAATTGAGATGCTTTATCAAACAATGCTGAAAGCACTCCTCGTCTGTGCAGAGAAATTTGGAAGACAGCTGTCTGGCCAACTGACTGAATAGATCTATGTATGTGCCCATTCCAAAGAATGGTGATCCGATGGAACGCAGCAATTATTGAACAATATCATTGCTATCACACACAAGTGCAATTTCACTGAAGATAACTCAAAACTGTTTGCAGCAGTACATCGACAGGGAACTGCTAAAAATTCAAGCCATATTCAGAGGAGGACATGGAATGAGAGATAACATTGTGAAGAATGGGAATTCCAGAACACTTAATTATGCTCATGCAGAACCTGTACATAGACCAAGAGGCAGTCATTCAAACAGAACAAGGGGATACGTGGTTAAAAATCAGAAAATGTATATGTCAGGGTTGTATCCTTTCACCATACTTATTCAATCTGTATGCTGGACTATATGAAGAAGAATGGGGCATCAGGATTGGAGGAAGACTAACAACTTGTGATACGCAGATGACACAACCTTGCTTGCTGAAAGTGAAGAAGACTTGAAGCACTTAGTAATGAAGATCAAAGACCTTCAGTATGGATTACACCTCAACATAAAGAAAACAAAAATCCTCACAAGTGGACCAATAAGTAACATCATGATAAATGGAGAAAAGATTGAAGTTGTCAAGGATTTCATTTTCCTTAGATCCACAATCAGCACCCATGGAAGCAGGAGTGAAGAAAACAAACGACGTACTGCTTTGGGTAATTCTGCCGTAAAAGACCTCTTTAAAGTGTTTAAAAAAAAAAAAAAAAAAGCGAAGATGTTACTTTGAGGACTAAAATGGGCCTGACCCAAGCCATGGTATTTTCAATTACCTCCTATGCATAGGGAAGCTGGACAATGAATAAGGGAGACTGAAGAATTGGTACATTTGAATTACGCTGTTGATGAAGACTGTTGAATACACCATGGACTGCCAGAAGAGCAAACAAATCTGTCTTGGAAGAAGTACAGCCAGAATGCTCCTTAGAAGCGAGGGTGGTGTGACTTCATCTCACATACTTTGGACATATTGTCAGGAGGGACCAGTCCCTGGAGAAGGACATTATGTGTGGTAGAGGAGAGGGTCAGCGGGTCAGTGAAAAAGAGGAAGACCATCAAAAAGTTGGATTAACACAGTGGCTGCAACAATGGGCTCAAACGTAGCAATGATGGTGAGGATGGCACAGGGCCAGGCAACATTTTGTTCTGTTGTACGCAAGGTCACTATGAGTTGAAACTGACTCTATGGTATCTAACAACAACAACATGCATACCTATTGCATCAAAGAATTATTCTATTATGTGCCCCTCTCAGAAACTACAAAGGCCTCTGACTTATTCAAAATGATGAAAACTGTCTTTGCAAAGCCAAGCATGATTAGAAGAAAAATCTTGGTTCTCTTTTCTCAGATGGCAGCCCTGTGATGCTTGATCGTGCATCTGATTTTTGCTGTTTTGGTGAAGAGAGAAACTCCTTGTTTCCAACATCAGCAAGCGCTGATGTTAGTCTCTGCCAATTGTCTTGAAAGAAATCCTGTCCAAGTACAAGCATCACCTCCTGAGAGCTACTTTTCAAGAAGTTTCATCAGGACACGGGATCAGAATATAAAGTTTTTCTCTATACATAGAAGCTCTCTGCGTTCCTACCAAACATTTGTCAACATGAAACCACACGTCTGGTAGCAGTTTCATTTATCTGAGATAAGAACAAAGCTCTTTTTTGGGAACAGTCTGATGGATGTTCATTCATGGCTTGGCTTACTTAACAGATATTTTAAGATCATGATGTTGAAACTGGGGATATACAAAGGTTTTTACAAGGGGTATGAGATCATACCACCACCTGTCTGTCAGGTTGCTGTACTGTGGTGGCTTGTGTGTTGTTATGATGCTTGAAGCTATGCCACTGGTATTTCAAATACCAGCAGAGTCACCTATGGTAGACAGGTTTTAGCAGAACTTCCAAACTAACACTAGAAAGAAAGAACTAGTGATCTACTTCCAAAAATCTACTAATGAAAACCTTATGGATTACCATAGAGTATCGTCCAATAAGTGCTGGAAGATGAGCCCCCCAGGTTGGAAGGCACTATACAGTATCTGCAACAGTGGACTTAAACATACCAACAATCGTGAAGATGGCACAGGACCGGGCGACATTTTGTTCTGTTGTACGTTAGGTCGTCGTGAGTCAGAGCCAACTTAACAGCAACTAACAACACCATGAGAGCATAAATGGATTTTAGTGAAAACAATTTCCAGATTCTCAGCTTTGTAAAACTTTTCTCTAGAACTGATCTGCCTGAGAACATACTTCAGACTATTTCTCCTTTCCCACTTCCCCTTCCATAACTCTTCTATACTTCCCTTTTAAAGAAGAAGGTATATCTCTCATCCACCCAAAATGCAATATGCCGCATTGCCCAAGGGTATAAAAAGCTCCATGGGATCAAGTGAAGAGAAGCTTTAAAATACTGATGTTGGTTTTGAGAAAGGGACTGATTCTAATGACTAGGTAACAAATAATTTTGTAAGCCAGGTAGTTTCCAATTCTTTGTTTTCAATGAAATTGAAGAAGGGCCTAATCCAATTGTCAACTGATAGAACATTAAATATAATGTTTGATGATAGACATTGTGATTTTAGGTATAAAACTTGGAAGGAGTTCAGAGATTTAAGCAGCATTTCTGCAATCAAATTCCATCCATTCAACCTACTTCCTTATATAAATAAGATTCCTTAGGCTGACATCTGTGGAAATGATAAAGAGGATATAGAACTGACGTAAAGTCCTTCCTCGTTCTACTGAAAGGTAGGCCACTCAAAGAGAGATGAACGACAAATTGTTGAATTCATCTAATTATTCAATTCCAATAACAATAATTTTTAACCTTTATAATTATCAAATGTTTAGTATACTTATAGTTTAATCAACTATGTGCTACTAACAGTTATAAATATAATAGAAACTAGAAGAAAATTTAAATACATAAAGCCTTAGTGTTATAGGAACTAATTTAAAAAATGCATTCATACTTTGTGCAGAGAAATAAAACTGGGTGATCAATAAAAAAATTCCAAGCATAAAATTTGCACTATATGCAGATAAAATTCTGTAGGTGAAGCAGAATGTTAAATCCCTCATCTGTTCATTCATGTCCATCCTTTATCCTAGTTCTTTTAGCATTTTAATTATACTTATTTTCACTTCTCTCTCTGACAATTCCAATGCCTGGTCCATCTCTGAATCTATTTTGTTGATTATTTACTCACTTGACCATGAGTCATGTTTTTTTGCTCTGATTGTACGTATTATAATTTTTTATGATAGACATTTTGTGTAAGAGATCAAGAGATTGAAAAAGTGGTATTCACCTCCACAGAGGGCATGGATGCCCTTTTTCTCTCATGTGGGAACTCAGTCAATCTGAATGGTATTTGAGCAGACTTTGGGTTTGTTGTTGTTGTTGTTTATTTTTGCCCCCTAAGTTTGAGTTGGTTCACTATTGGTGCCTTAGGCTGGGTTCTCTAGAGAAGCAAAACCATTAAAGCATATAAATATATATATAGAGAGATTTATATCAAGGGAACGGCTCATGCGATCGTAGAGGCTGGAACATCCCAAGTCTGTGGATCAGGATAGAGGCTTTTCTTGATTCATGTAGCCTCAGGGGCTGGTGAACCCAAGATCAGCAGGTTGGAGAGCAGGGCTCCTGCTCACAGGCTGTGAAGATTGACAGATCCCAAGATTGGCAGATAAGCTGTTAGCTCAAGTCCCAAGAACCGGAGGTCGGATGAACAGGAGGCAGCTGCAGGATCCAGAGAGAGTCAAAAACCCAGAATGTCGCTTATATTCCAATGCAGGCCACACCCCCAAGGAAACTCCCTTTCATCTGATTGGCTACTCACAGCAAATTCCATCATGGGAGTGATCACATATAAACGCTGAGACTCATGGCCCAGCCAAGCTGACACACAATCTTAACCATCACAGTCGGCTTCAAAAGTTTTGAGGGCATAGTCCAGACTGCCCTTTCCGTAGGTTCTGATATCCAAGCCCTGGAATGTTCTAGAAATCTTCCTGTGTTTCTGGATTGAGTGGTCAGTTTTGGAACTGTAGTTGATACCTCCCTCCTTACAGACCAGGTGGCACGGTGTTGGGTCACTCGGGAGTTTTCTTTGCTATCTAGTCTAGTCCCCCGCTTTTTGCACCTGGGGAGATATCTCTCAGCCATATTGCCTGTTCTCTGGCTTTTGAATGTTGTTGCCCTATGGTCTGAAGACTGGAACGCCTGGGAAGGATTTCTGATAGCTCTCCTACCCTGTTATTAATCTTTGGTTGTCGAAAGCTTGGAGTGCCTCTGACGTACTGCTCTCAGCTCCCCTGCTGTGTCCCCCAACAGTCCACATCTTTTAAAGAGGGCTTGCCCTTGAGGGTCTCCATGTGCCTCAAGGGGAAATCTTTCTCAGCTTCCTTCTTTGAACCCCTTCCTTTGGCATATTACCCTCCTTACGCAGTGAAGACTTGTGAGAACAAGTCGGTAGGTGGGTGCATACTCACAGAGTTGGTAGGGTTCGTGGGGATTTAATTCATCATGCCAGCATGCACACCACTGTTTAATATTTGTAGAATGTTTGGCTGGTTTCTCCTTACCCTTCTGTATAGAAACAGCCACGGATCTCTCCTCCCCTGTGAGTGGCTTCTCACTTTCTGGAATTTCAAGTGCTTGACTGTTAACCAAAAGGTTGGCAGTTCAGATTCATCCAGTGGCTCTGCGGGAGAAAAGACCTGGTGATCTGCTCCTGTAAAGATTACAGCCTGGAAAACCCTATGGCGCAGTTCTACTCTGTCCTATAGGGTTGCTGTGAGTCGGAATTGACTCAATAGCACCTAACAACAACAAAAACAAACAAACAATAAAACCTACTGCTGTTATCTTATATCCTGTGGGGCTTTTTTGGTAGCTTATTTGGTGGGGGTGATAGTCCTTAGTGACTTTTTGCATCCAGACCAGAAGTCCTGCTCAAATGTGTGCTAAAACTGATGGTTGTAGCATAGCAAATCATTTTGGTATTTAGATTTCATTAGTGCTACTTGAAAGCAATGTTTCAACTTTATTTTAAATATTAATATATACAATACGCCCAAAATTATATCCTTTGGCATTATTTAAATTTATGATGAAAATTTTAGGAGCAAATTTTAAAATATGCAAGGGGGTATATAGTTTTTCCATATTCTTATGGGAGTACATGGCTGGTCTAAGTCATAATAATAAAAGTGTCTCAGTTATCATATAATTTTTTAAGTAGCTCTGATTTAGATAAAATGAAGTTTCAGTTTTCAATCCAAATGTACTACATTTTAGAATTCAGAATTGCTTCTGGGGGAAAAAAAAGAATTATTACAGAAAATTTTGCTTTGCCAAGTCAGCAATTTGAAATAGTCTACTTCAAAATAAATGCTATACAATATATAGTGTAGAAAACATCTTTACTTATCAGTAACTTTCTACTACATTACTTGTAATAAATCATTTTCTCAATTTCTCTTTTTTTTAAACCTAAATTTTTTTTCTACATAACATTCTCTTTGGCATTGCATTTAACCAGAGGTTTCCTTTAAAAGGTTATGAAAATGTTTTTCATTACTCAAATTAAAAAAAAAAAAAGTAACCACTTTTGGAGAGGTGATGAAACTTGCCCTTTGCTCTCTGAGTGATTTAGCAGAATTATCTGGATGTAAATCCTGGCTTCACTGTTTACCAGAATGCTGCCTGCCGCTTGTGTTAAATGACTAGATGGTTACTGTGCCGATGGTCGTTTTTTTCAGTCTCTGTCAATTCAGGATTTATAATTATTTGGACAGAAAATAGATTTGAGTTTATCTTGGTTTAATACCAGTTCCTTACACTTTAAATTAACTATGTAAACATAATGATTGGAGAAGTAAAAAATGAACTTAAGTGAAATAGTTTTAAATGATCAAATACTTCAGAGATAACCGGACAGTTAAAATACTATGAATCAGTCTTATATTTTTACCAAGCAAGTTCCCAAAAAGCAGGTCCCCTCGTTATCCTGAATTATTTTATGTGTCTGCCCAAATTGAATATAAAAACATCCTAAAATATTACACTTTCGCTAATTTAGGCTGACCGTGCTCCATAATTAACAGTATCTTACTGTAGTCTATAAAGTTCTGAATATGGTAAATCTTAATTATTTTGTGACTTTCACTGGACAACTGATAATAGCAGCTGGCATTTGATGAGCAGTTACTCTGTGCTGACCCACCACCACCCGTCTGTCAGTTTGTCGTCTGTCAGTTTGTCGTACTGTGGTGGCTTGAGTGTTGCTGTGCTACTGGAAGCTATGCCATTGGTATTGCCAGTACAAGCAGGATTATCCATGGCGGAAAACCTTATGGATTACAACAGAATATGGTCTAATGTAGTTCTAGGAGGTAAATCCCTTAGGTTGGAAGAGACTCAAAATACACAGTGCCCAAAACAATGGACTTAGCCTGCCAACCATTGTGAAGATGTGCAGGACCAGGCAGTGTTCCATTCCGTTCTACCTGAGGTCGCCATGAATTGGCACTGACTCAACGGCAACCAACAACAACAAACGTGCGCCAGGCCTTTTACGAAAAGTTTCCATCTCATTTGATCCTCAACGCTGCACAAAATAGGCTTTATTTTTATTATTCCATTCTGGAAGTGGGAAGAATGAGTTTAGAGAGGTCAGGCAACTTGTCAAAGACAACATCAGTAAGTGACATCATGAGGACGGGAACCCGGACTTGTCTGACTCCACCATACACTGTACTCCGCTCCTTCCCAAGTATTGAGCAGGCATACTCTAGGATTCCTAGAATCAAATGTTGCCCTTAAGATAGACCAAAACCAAACCAAGCCTGTTGCCACTGAGTTGGTTCCAGATACATGTTTTATGTTAGTTAGCTATTTCTGCAATAATGCCAGGTGAAAAAACACTCCAAAGCAAAATGCTTCCAACAACCAGTATCTATTTTTCTTGATCACAGGGGTGTGGGTCACCACAAAGGCCCTGTTTTAAGCTATCTGTTAGATGGGCTTGGTTCCACACTTAGACTTGGGTCCAGGTCTGTCTACATGCCACCATGTTCTTCTTGGACTAGAGTCTCCCTAGGCCATGTTCCTGTCCCAGATCATAGGATCACAAGAGGATAATCAACCTATGCAAATGTGCTTAAAGCTTCTCCTGGCATCATATCTGCTCACATTCCATTGACACAGCAGATCACAGGGCCACGTCCCAAGTCAGGGAGGCAGAGAAATATACTCCACCCTAGGTGGGGAGGGAGAGGGGAGAGAATGTTTCTAATACTAGTTCAGTCTATCATGTATTTCTTGTGCAGTGCTATGAGTAAAGTGTTTTCCTTTGTTATTATCAACCCGTGTATGCTAAACGTGTGCAATAAAGGCGTGTGTATATCACAGATTCTATGTAAAATAGAAACAGAAGTATATTATAAATTATCAAGTGGGGTTTCTGTTTTTGTAGGTAAAATTTAAATGTTTGTACTAATCCTTTAATTTAAGAAAATATTTGCAGCTATTTGGAGAAATAACTCTAATTAGGCTTAAAACTATTTTAGAACAAGGTAGGCTATTTAAAAAGCACACATACACATAAAAAAAAGATAAATTGCATCTTATTTTCTAATACCATTCCCCCAGTAAAAGGCAGTGGGGGATGCTGCTCCTAGAGCCAGGGCAAGAACATAGAAGACAAGGCTGGAGCATGTGGTGGCACCAGAAAGCAGGGATGTGCTCCAGGAAAGAAGAGAAGATGACAGCAGAGCCCCACAAAGATGGGATCTGTGGAGGGACACAGGAACCAACCAGAAGAGCTCTCGGTGGCCAGAGCTGGAGCTCTTCTGAAGAGTAAAGTGTGGAGAAGGGGAAAAAAGAGCAACTGGACTGGCAAAGAGAGGCCTGGCAAAAACACTCCTTCACTGGAGGTCAAGGTTAACATCAGTGATGGGTCATCTTGATACTCTGTGCTGTTGATGTGATGTGACGAGAATAGCCCTTTACCTCTGTGGTCTTCCTCCCCAAAACACATAACCCCAGTCTAATTACGAGACAAATTCCAGTAGAGGGACATTCTACCAGATACCTGATCAGTACGCCTCAGAACTGTCAAGGTTATGAAAAACAAGGGAAGTCTGAGAAACTGTCGCATTCAAGAGTAGACTGAACAGACGTGACTGCTAAATGTCCCGTGGTAGTCTGGATAGCCCTCACACAGAAAAAGTATGCTAGATAAAAACTATTAAAATCTGAATAAAGTATGCCAGTGGCTGTTGAGTTGATTCTGACTCAGGATGACCCCACCTGTGTCTGAGTAGAACTGTACTCCACAGGGTTTTCAATGGCTGATTTTTTCAGAAGTAGATTACTAGACTGTTCTTCCAAGGCATCTTTGGGTGAAATCAAACCTCCAGCCTTTCAGTTACCAGCCAAACGCGTTAACCGTTTACACCACCCAGGGATGCCAAATAAAGTATAGACTCTAACTGGTAATAATGTATCGGTATCAGTTCCTTAGCTGTGACAAATGCACCACACTAACGTAAGACGTTGATAATAGGAGCAACTGAGTGTGGAGCATATGAGAACTCTGTCCATCTTCACAATTTTTCTGTAGATACAAAACTATTCTAAAATTAAAAATTTAAGAAAAAATTAAATTACAGTGATATAAAGAAAGTTAACTAAAAAAGCTATAAGAGTAAACAAAATACTAGAAAAAAATTTTAAAATGAAGAATATTGCAGTGATACTGAATAATTGTGGCAGTTGGGAAAACCAATAAAAGCAAAAAACTATTGGACTATTGCTGAACATGTCTGCACGGTGATCGTTCACATCTGACCTTTAAATACTTAGAGCGGGATGTCCTGAGGGATTTGCGTGGGTGCTGCTAAGACAGTGCTAAAAAAAAAAAGCCAGTTGCCATCGAGTCAATTCCAATTTATGGCAACCCCTTGTGTGTCAGAGTAGACTGTGCCACATAGGGTTTTCAATGGCTGATTTTTGGAAGTAGATTGTCAGGCCTTTCTTCCATGGTACCTCTGGGTGGTCTTTAACCTCTAACCTTTTGGTGAGCAGCCAAGCACATCAGTCATTTGCAACACCCAGGGGCTCCTAAGACAGTGTGGCTGCTTTTGTTGTGAGGTGCCATTGAGTCAATTCCAACTCATAGTGACCCTATATGACAGGGTAGAACTGCCCCACAGGGATTTTTAGGCTGTAATCTTTATGGAAGCAGATCACCAGGTCTTTTCTCCCTTAGAGCCACTGGGTGGGTTCCAACCTGCAACCTTTAGATTAGCAGCTGAGTGTTTAACCATTGCACCACCAGGAAGTTTCAAATGCTGGACTTACGGAGTGGAATCCAGTTTATTTTACAGCATTCTCTCTCTCTCTCTCTCTCTCTCTCTGTCACACACACACACACACACACACACACACACACAGACGCAAACCGTGTGTGAGGTGTCATTCATGCTCGTGGTGGTCTCTCGTTCTCTCCCCCTGTTGCTTTTGGGCCCCAGTCTGTCACCCTCATCCTGCCCCATTCTCCCTATTGGCACTTTGGGCTAGACAAATAAATCTGACGATATTACTTTGCTTTTCTCAGACTGGAATGTGGACAGGAAGGGGCTAAAGGGAAGGCCTGAGCAGTGAGTGTGGGTTCTGGAACATCCCAGAGTCACTCAGAGGAGGCTGGCTGAGAACGTCTGAGAGCCTTCCACAACCACTGACAGTATGGAATGAAGAAAAACTTCTCCTTAAGTTGCATAAAAAAATCAGAGTGAGCACCCTTTCAGATGTTTTAAGAACAACAACAGTAAACATTCAGGAAGAGATTTGGTTGGTTTATGATTAAGTTGAAATGACTTCCAGTAGGAGCACACTCTCTCTGTTCTGCATTTCACTGCTTCTCTCCAGAGAAACCATGACATCCCATCCCTGGTTCATGCGTTTTAGAAAAAAAGATGAAAGCATATTGTCAGTCATGTAATTGATATACAGTGCTTCCTGACATGTCTATTTTTAATTAAAACACATTTTAATTAAAAAAGGAGAGAGCGGTTTTAAGAAGAGATGCTCACTGCCAGATGGTGGTTCCTAATTTACCTCACAGTGTGTTGGGAGCCACATGATTCATTTTTGATTAGCTTGGGTTTGTGCACTATAAAGAACAGTAATTTTGTTATGAAAAATAACCACCCAGAGCACCCCTTCTAAGAGGGGTAAGTAGGTGTGTGGGTGTGGTTGTCAGCCTTGGTGGGTGTGTCTTGCAGATATTTCCTCAGGAATTTTAGTGATGTGAACAAGATTTTCGTGTTAAAATTTGATGCACGTATTCTCCAAAAGGAAATTGACTAGTTTTTTTTGCTAATAAGTAAAACCCCTGGGATATCAGCTGTGGGTTTGCAAATACAGGATGGCATTTGAGTGCTTCAGAGGCAAGAGGTACCGCTGGACAGACAGGGCTGCACTCACAGTGGTGATCAGAGATTCAATGGAATGGGAGGGAGAGAGTAACATTGTTCCTATTTGAATTTTTTCTGCAGCTTGACACCTCACTCACTTCCTGACCAAATCTGAATTCCTCACAAACCCTGTCCTCCACAAATAAATATACCTTACACATTCCACATCTATAGTAATAAAAGAAAAGATGGACCGGAGGGTAGTAATTGTTCTGAAAGAATTTCTGCCTTGCTGGAAGGAGCAGAAGGAAACTGATGTGGATGGAGTCTAAGTCACGAATACTCTGCCTGTAGTTGAGCCAAGCCTTAGTTATCGAAGTCTAAGTGTAACGGAGGAAACCAGCAGTGAGATTTCCTGGGTAGGTGACTGGGACGAGCCACGTAACCACTGTGAGTCTACTTCCCACACTGCAAACAGACATAACACCTGCCTGCTACATTAGTTACAAGGAAGGAAGGGGATAATGACTCTTGAAGCATTTTGAAATGGTCAAATGCTTTATTAATGGTGAATTCAGTGATGTTGTTTTTCTTGGATTTGAGTATTTTCTGTAAAAGAGACCAGTGGCATTGATGCTATTTATTGTTCCTGTTTTTTTGTTTATTTGGTTTTTAACGTCTTCTCTGAGGCTAAGGAGGAATGAAGCAAAAGAAAAAATTTTCCACATTTTTAGGACCTTAAATGCACCAAAATAATTGTTTTTAATCAAGCTTTGTGGTTTATCATTTTAATCATTCACAAGAAGCTCACACTTTCCTTTTTCCTGCCCAGATTCAATCCCTGAGTCACAATTGGTATTAAAATAGCCCTGAAAATGAGAATATAAATTGAAGGTGCTGTCAAGAACAGCCATGCCTTTCAAAACCATGTACCACGTCAGTCAAAATCCTGGAATCAGATGCAGTAAATTCCAATTTGCAAAGAGGGAGTTGTTCCACGGACTCAGTGAGAAGATTGTGCTTTCTAGTGCCTTTTAAAGAATATTTTAGTGTTTAAACTCCAAACTTCTGACCACAACTTTAAGAAATGACAGTGTTAAGACATGGTATTGATTCTTACACATTATTATAATGTTGTAAAATAAAATTGATTAGAGAAGTTGTAGAAACGTAACAAATTTCAGACTTGGTGATCTTTAATAACAATAAAACTTCAATCCTGTTGTTACTCAAACTCACTTTGACACACACACCTCAGTTTTACCATTTAGTTCTGGACCCTACATCATGGAATTTATCAGTGATGAAAATTAGGGTGAGAAAGGGAATAAGAAAGTTAAGTGTCCTTGAGTGTACCTCTTAGCAGAAAGATACTTGACAGATGTCATATATGTCTTGAAGTTAGTTAACATTAATCTCACCAAAACACAGATTTACTTCTAGATACTAAAGTGTATTTACACAAAGGCTATAAAGACATGGCCCATTACTTTTACAAAATGCAGTTGATGTGACACCGCTGGAATTTATCTAACTCCTACTTTTTATATTAGTTTACTTTGCGTTGGCGTACTTTCTAAAGTGTTCAGATCTTTTAAATTTGCATTTTAAAGTAGCTATAAAATATGTATTCCATTGCAAAACATTAGCATAAAGCGCTTCGGTATTCTATATTCTGTCGGAAATGCCAGGAAGAATTTCACAACTATTGCATTTCCATCTGGCGGCGTCTTCCTACACGGAATATTTGCATAAATATTTCAGCAATAAAGTAAAATTATGAAACATAAACTCTTTAGATTATATTCCAAATTGATAACCTTTTCAAAATTTAATAAGCAAAGGAACAATGCAATTGGAAGGAAATTGTTATAGTGCTTTCTACCTATTATGAACTGTCCTGGGGAAATAGTTCCCTCTTTCAATACATATTTCACTCATTTCTTACCTTTTCTATTCATAAGGAGTGATTGTTCAGTGGCTGAAAAAAATGGATTCCTACCCAGTAGAGGTATGAATGTTTAAGTAGTCTAGCTGCCTTTTCCGGAACGTTATTCAGCCTGAGTGAAAGAGTAATGTGCTGAGTTAATGACAGATGACTGTCGTGGATTGGGATATTGTAGAGCAAGAATTTTCTCTCTTATTTAAATGAATGCCACTTTTTTTTGGTGCAAAGATAACATTCATCCTCAGAGCTACATTTTCCAAGATTCGTGATGATTGGTGTGCTAACCAAATTTTTAGAAGTGCATTTATTTTTCACCAGGATTAACAGGCAGCACCTGTATTTTCACCATATTGAGCAGGGGACATCGATGTTTTCAGGTGTAAGTGAGGCTAGAGATAGTAAAGGTGCTTTATATGCTACTTTATTTAATAATTGTCAAAATTCTTCAAGTGTTACTATAGATTAGGAGGTAGCTAGGATCCCTGGGCTGGAGTCAGACAGAACTGGATTTGAGTTTGGTTCTGTGTCATTAATTGTTTGCCTTGGGTAAGTTCCTTAACCCTTATAATTCTCTTTGCTCGTCTGTGAAAGAGCAGTAGCAGTAATGCCAATTATTGGGGTTGTTCTGCGAATTAAAGGAGATGATACATATGAAGTGCTCACCCCAGTTCCTGGCATGGGTAAAGTTCAGAAAATGTAAGGTATTACTACCAAAACTGTTCTGGTTTTTATTATCATTACTATTGCTGCTACCCATCCACCCACATTTTAAAAAAATAATTTATTTTATTATTTTTGTTTTTCTTGAAACTATACACAGCAGAACATATACCAATTCAACAGTTTCTACATGTACAGTTCAGTGACATTGATTACATTCTTCAAGTTGTGCAACCATTCTCAACCTCCTTTTCCAAATTGTTCGTCCCCCATTAACATAAACTCACTATGCCCTAAGCTTCCTGTCTAACTTTTCGAGTTGCTGTTGTCATTTTGATCCCATATAGATAGTTCTTTAAAAGAGCACAGCGCTCAAGGCAGACATTCTTTACTAATTGAGCTAAACTATTGTTTGGTTTGGCCCTTTCAAGACCCAATTACTTTCTTCTTTGCATTTTTTGTTGGTACCATGTGTTTTCAGTAGTGGAATGCATGCTGAGTCATTGAATGTGTTTAAATTTTGGGTTGGTAATATAGATTTTGAGAAATATGTGAAAATACATGATTTGTGGGAGCCCATCTGGCCCAATGGTCTTGGGTAGCAGGCTTTATTGCAGGGCACCTTCCATTTGGGTGTATGGGTACCTCTGATATTGCCTAATACCCCAGCTATTTTACTTCATTGAATGTTTCTTTTGCCTTTCATATTTACACAAGTCCCCACTGGAGGGAAGGAGATACTGCCAAAGAATTCCAGAGGCATAAAAAGTGGGTGGGATACCGTATATTCCACTAGTCCCAAAAGAGTAGAAGACTTCAGGGAATGTGACCTATATCATGTACAGTTATTGTATGTGATCTAATAGACAAAGTAACAGCCTGGGAGTCAGGGCACTTGAGTTGCAGACCCAGTTCCATTACCTGTTGAGGGCTTGGGTCAGTAATTACATCTCTGAACCTCATGCTCCTTGTTTTTAAACTGAAAGTTAGGCTTAAAGACGATAGACAAGATCCCTTCCAGTTCTAACTTTCTAGAAGACTGTCTTCCCAGACTAAGGAGTAGTACTGGAAATTTAACTTTTTCAAGCTTTACCAAAGCATCTCAGCCACTTTCCTCTTTGACTGTGTGAGGCGGTAAGTATTTGGCCATTCTACTTCTGTCTGTGTGTAAGTTACTCCCGTGGAATGGTGCTTAGCTCTCAACGTGCGGTGAGGTTTTCAGATTGTCAACAGAGTGTAGGAATGACACGTAAGGATGCCTGTACATGCAGCGCTGGTTCTGTTGTTGTTGTTGTTAGGTGCCAGCGAGTCAGTTCCAACTCATAGTGACCCTTCGTACAACAGAAGGAAATGCTACCCAGTCCTGCGCCATCCTCACGATCGTTGCTATGCTTGAGCCTATTGTTGCAGCACTGGGTTTACTAAAGTGTTTTTGCTTTTTCCAGTATAAAAGCTATCAGCAGAACAGTAGAATCTGTTGGTAGAGTGCTGACCAGCCAGTTTGCCTGCAGTATCTTTGCTTTTGTTTGTGTGATTTTGGAGGATGCTTTAGAGACCCAAGTATATATACTGATAGAGGTGAATGGCTTAAGCTTCTGTTGCCAGCATTTAATTGTCAGAGCTATTCAGAGTGGATGGGTTCTGGGAGCTCCTTGTCAGACACACCAGGACTTAACACCAGTCACTGTTGGACAAGGGCCCACTGCAGTCTGAGGCTCCCATGAGAGCAGCTGCGTGTCCCCCAAGAGGGATCCTTCCGTGTTCTGGTATGAGAGGTTTGAGCACGTGAAGGGGAGTCCTATATTTCTATTTATTTATTTATTTTTAATGAGCTTGCCTGCTCATAAAGTAAAATTTAGGGTTTTCATGTTACATGTACATAAATATTACATCAGTACCCCCTCCTCCACTAAGTACTTGCATTCTTTTTATATTCTTGCCATTTTGTCAACTGAGGATATCTGAGCACCACTGTCAAATTATAGTAATAGCTATCATTTAATGGCCACCTACTATGTGCCCAAGGAGCCCTGGTGGCTCAGTGGTTAAATGCTCAGCTGCTAACTGAAAGGTCGGTGGTTTGAACCCACCAGCTGCTCCGCTGGAGAAGGATGTGGCAGTGTGCTTCTGTAAAGATTACAGCCTTGGAAGCCCTGTGGGGCAGTTCTGCTCTGTCCTACATGGTCGCTATGAGTCAGCATTGACTCGGTGGCAATGGGTTTTACTACATGCCCATTGCTGTGTGTAAAGCTTACAGGAGAAGCTTTGTATGCTGATTTATTAATAATCTTCCAAACTCCACATTTTGCAGCAAAGCAAGAGGACATTCTGAGAGGTAAACTGACTTGTCTAAAATTGTTCAGCTAGTAAGTATTGCATCCAGATGAATTTCCACCCAATTCCAAAATCTAGACTCTTGATTGTGTACAGTATTTCAAAGTTAGGTCTCTAGATAAGAAAAACATCATGTCAGCCGTTTAAACACCGGACAAGAGTTCTCGGGGGCCCATCGGAGGAACTGGTTCATCAGACCTTCCTGCTCTTCTAGCTTCACAGAGCTGACAGCACACAGGCTGGTGATAGTTATACCTTGCCTGTGCCCACAGATTCCCACGCAACCCTGCAGCTTCCCAGTGAGTCACCTGTGCTTGTGTGAGCATGCCCATTTGACAGATGAGGAAGCCACTGTTTGGCGGGGGGAGTGACTTACCCACGTTCTGGCTGGTAAGTGACAGGGTCTGGAATCAAACCCAGTCCTTCTGAATCCAAGTCCAGTCTTTTCCCAATATATGCCACTTATTCTTGCAACAATCCAACAAGTAATTGTTTAAGTTTTTGTGTTTTCAAAGAATTGGGGAAGAATGGTCAGCATCCGGTGTCCTTGGCGACGTGATGACCACGGAGTGACCGTAGGGTTTAATTCATCCTTAGCGCCTCCGCTGTGGCAATGGATGCAGTCCGTGCGTACGTTAGTGAGCAGGGAATAGATCTTCTTTCTCCGCTGTGTTCTCATCTCTTCACTGGGTTAGTCCCAGTGCATCAACTGACAGCAGGATGAGTAGAGAATTCATAGAACAGGAGTTTGAAGAAACCTTAGAGGCTGTTGAACCCCTGCTACACACAGGGGGAAACTGAGGCCTCAGGCATGAAGGGCGGGGTCCCCAGTTACACAGGTTGTCTAGGGCAGAGTGAGGCAAGCAGTGGGAGGCGCAGACCACTATCAGTACTCTGGATAAATTTAGGTCTACTGAGTTGAGCATTTTAAAAAAATTTACTGAGATACTTGTTTTTTATTCTTGTTATTGAAAAAGACATGGAAGAACAGAAGATGTTTTCCCGGAAGCTGGCCAAGTCCTGCCTCTTCCAGATCTGGGTGGCTCCCTTGCTTCAGGGGGTCTCTGAGCATCTTTGTGTTTCAGTCCCGGGACCTGAAGCTGCAGTGGACCTGACAGTGACCATGCCTCTAGCCTGTTTGGGGGTACACCACGGGAGCCCCAGATTCTTACTGCTCCTCTTCTTGCTGTCTTCCCACCTTGCTCACAAAGCTTCATTCAGTTTCTTAAACATACCAAGTGCTCTCTTGCCCCAGGCCCTTTGCACACACGGTTCCCTCAGCCTGTAGTGCTCTTCTGCCTTTTTTCTTGCTGCATAATCAGATTCTTCCCCAATTTGGGTCTTAGGTTAACTGTAGAGTTGCCAGATAAAATATGGGACTCACAGACAAATGTGAATCTCATATAAAAAACAGACACGCCTTGACTACAGATATGACTCAGATATTACATGGGTCATACTTACACTGTAAAAAACGACCATTTACTTACCTAAAACTCAAATTTAACTGGGCAACCTGTTTTTTTCCTTTAACTTTTTATTTTGAGATCGATGTAGATTTCCGTGTAGTCGTGAGAGGTAATAGAGAAATCCCGTGTACCCTTCCCTCAGCTTTCCCCAGTGGCAACGTCTTGCATTGGTTCAGTCACAGCCAGGAGGCTGATGTTGTTACCGTCCTGACCTTCCTCGGTTCACCGGTCTCACACGCACCCATCTGTGTGTGTGTCACACGTGCATATTCATTGCAGCCACCACGATCGGTCCAGGCAACACTTTCATAACCAGGATCCCTCCAGCTGCTCTGACAGCCACCACACCTCTCTTCCTCCCTAACCCCTGGAAAGGGTGAATTGGTTCCCTGTCTCTGTACTTTTGTCACGAGATGAATATTTTTTAGTAGCTGTGTTCTTACTATGTTCTTACTTTGGAAACCCTAGTGGTGCAGTGGTTAAGAGTTTGGCTGCTAACCCAAAGGTCAGCAGTTCGAATCCACCAGCCGCTCGTTGGAAACCCTATGGGACAGTTCTACTCTGTCCTATAGGGTCGCTATGAGTCATATTTGACTAGATGGCAACGGGTTTGGTTTAGTTTTTGGTACGTTCTTACTTTGACATGTGTTAGAGAACATTAGCACTTCAAAACCACAGTTTCAGATGATTTTAAAGCTATTTCTTAGGATGAGGGTAACTTGAGTATTTAAGGTATTTTGTTTGTTTTTAAGGGAGTCAATTTAAAGAAATATAGTAAGCAAACAATAGTTCAGGTGGTAAAGAGCTATGATAAAAATTGTGAAGGTGGGAGATTATATGTTTGAAAATCAGCAAAATTTAAGTGGCTAGAAGTGAGTTGAAGGAAGGGAGACATCTGTTCAAAACAAAACCCATTGCCGTGGAGTCCATTCCTACTCATAGCAACCCTATAGAACACAATAGAACTGCCCCATAGGTTTTCCGAGGAGCGGCTGGTGAATTCGAACTGCCGACCTTTTGGTTAGTAGACATAGCTCTTAACCACTGCTCAACCAGGGCTCCACCATCTGATCACCACTTTTTAATTCTACTAAGGGTACTAGGTACCCTTAAACGCGGGCTGGTGCAACTATTGGTCTCTGCTCAACAGGAGCAAAGGAATAAGAAGGTAACTAAAATCTCAGACGAGAAACAAGCCTACGCGGCTGATGGCCTACCCAAACCACAACCTCATCTACCCTGAGACTAGAACAACTGCATGTTGCCTGGTTGCCACCACTGACCGTTCTAATAGATGGTCCTGGATAGAATGGCAGAAAAATGTAGAACAAAACTGAAACTCTTAAAAAAGCCCAGACTAATTGGACCAGTTGAGACCAGAGGACTCACTGAGACCATACCCCTGAGAAACTCTTTCAACCTTGAACCGAAACCATTCCCTGAGATCACATTTTAGCAAAATAGCAGAGTGGGATATGAGACCAAAAGGTCAGCATTTACACTAAAGCAAAGATGAGAAGATAACGGGCCAGGGAGACTAGAGTACTGGAAGTGGGACAACCAGAACGCAATTAAAGAGAATGTTGACGCATTGTGAGAATTGTAATTAATGTCACTGAACAAGTTGTGTGGAAATTGTCACATGGGAACCTAACTAGCTGTGTAAACTTTCACCAAAAACACAATAAAATATTTTAGAAAAAATGTGGGCTGGGCATTCTAAGCCAATAGTTCTAGTCCAGTTTTGAGAGCTCAACTTCAAATTCAGCCAGTTTTCCCCTTACATTTGAGCAGGCAAGAGTGATTAAATATAAGAGTGCTTATGTACCTATATTTCAAAAAATTTCTTCATCAAAATAGCTCTTGTAGTAATAAGAATAGATTCTCTAACCCTAAACGTACTTATCTTCTATCTGGTAAACTAAGACAACAGTGGGGAATCTGAATGAAGTCTTGGCCCAGATAAAAGGCAACATCAGTTCCATTAAACACTACCTTTTACCTTGCCAAGTACAAAGTAGACGTTCATAAAGATTCGCTGCTTACTTCATTGATTTAATTTAACTTTTATTAGTTCAACAGTGAATCTAAAAGTTACAAATTGTTTCATTTCTCAGTGAAATGCAAATTACATTTTATGAAAACTAATGGTTAACACTAGACTTATTTTAAAATGTTATTTGTGTTTTAATTTCCTATGAAGTTCTAAACAACAACAGCAAAATTGAATGAAAAATTCTGTTACTCACTGACTTACAACACTAAAAACAAATCTGTTATTTCTACTAGATTCACTCCAAAATTTTATTACTTTCCAAAAAAGAAAAATAAGTTTAGTCAGCTTTTACTGAAAATACGCAGTGGAAATGGGTTGGTGCCACAGTTAGAGTAGTCTTTAACACAAGTTATTCTAATTCTGGCTTCCGACATAAAGGAACGACTTTGTGCTTGAGAATCTTGCTGCATCTTAATTAGTAACATCATGTTACTGTATATCAAGAGACTATATCTGTAATATTTATCACTGCATGAATTCATAGGATTTTTTCCCCTGAATATTATGAAGAAAGTCCGTGTGTATTCTCTTTCAGAAAGATGCTTCTGGAGTTTCTCAATGGTTATTTCAGGAAGGAAGAAAAGCTTAATTTCTTGCTCTAAATTTTATAAACCAGACTTGTATAACATTCTTATTATTGGAAATTTGGGAAATTTAAAGTCATTATTCTCCTGAGGAAAAAGTATGGGTCATGATGGCTTAATAAAAACCAAGAAACCTGTTGTTGTCAAGTGGACCCCAACTCACAGCGACAGAGTAGAGCTGTCCCGTAGGGCATCCGAGGAGCAGCTGGTGGATTCGAACTGCCAACCTTTTGGTTAGCAGCCTGAGCTCTTAAGCACTTGCGCCACCAGGGCCCCAATGGCTTGATAGTGATCTAAAATTAAATTGAAGAAGGACTTACAATGCTAGGCTAACTCTTGTACTTCCAAATCTTACAGGTGGGGGTATCTTGGCAAACTATACAAACAGAACTAGTAGGGTTAGTTTTTTCTTGTTTTCTTTTTTTGAATTTATTCCAGATAAATACAAAAGCGGCTTATAAGAAGCACACTTTTGACATTTATTCCACATCCAGGACTAGAACTGTGTTGGGTAGGAAAATGCAAACAAGACTCTATTTTGATTCATCACGGCAGTGTTGAAAGAAAGGAACCACAGAAAGAAATGGATTCCATTGGAAGTATTTTCTTGTCCTTCACGTCCTGTTAAGATGCTAAATGTAAACAGATTTACAAGGTTGAATCCATTGCTCCCCAGTGATGGACTGAGTTTTTGGTGGTGTGTGTTTTTAACAAAGAATTTGCCAAAGCTTCTAGGAGCTGCTCGACAGTTGTGACCACTTCATAGACAAAGGGAAGTTTTGAGTCTAGAGCTGTCCCATTACAGACCTTACAGCAGGCCCGGCTGTGCAGTAAGGACAAGATGCTTCTGCACATGCACACACAGGCACACAGGCACACATACTTACACGCCCCGAATTCACTGCAGAAGAGTTTAAAGAAACCGAGCAAGTCCTCAAAAAGGATGAAAAGAGAGTTGATAATTTACTCCCTGAAAGCCTGTCAGAGGGCATAAATCAATGAAGTCATCCCAACACAGCCAGCATCTCTCTTGCATTGAACCCCCTCCCCCCAGTACTCTTACTGTGTCAGAGCAAAAACAAGGAAGTGACTAGATCAAAACAGCAGAGCCAAGGACATTTATCTTAGTCATTAGTACACAGGAAGGTGACATTATAGAAGATCAGATAACTGTGCTCAGAAATCTGAAAATCAATTTCCTCAGATGCATGAAATAGAAACTTGATAAGCATCTATTGCATTTCTGGTATCCAGTACTTTTCCTGGATTCAAAATTGTGTTTAATTTCTTAGACAAGGAATCACTCCATTCTCTACTCTGAACCTTGAGTTTCCTCCTAGCCCCTCTTCCCTGCATCCGTCCAGCTCACCCTGTCCACAAACCCACCCTGTGCTTACCAAATCTCACCAATTACCCACCTTATTTTTTTCCTGATGAGGATAAATTTGATCTAGACAAATTTAATTGACATTTCTTTAGAGGATTACAAACCCTAATGAGTTGCAATACTTTTTACTATTTTGTGAAGTCATTTTTTGTTTTTCACTGTTAATTTTAGAAATTGAGAGGAATAGTTTAACTCAAAATTCTTTAATGAAGACCAGTACTGTTTACTGGAAAACTTCCTCTTAAGATTGAATTGTTTTACCCTTTAACTGTATGCTAACCCTTGAATGTGCTCTCTCAGGCAATGAGAAAAATCAACGAGTGCAGGATAACGTGTTCTTTCTGGTCATGCTGTTCGCCCTCTTTCTGTGCTACAATCAGAGTTTGTTCTCTGGGAGAGTTAGGTCACTGTCCAGGCTTTGGTGGGTTTCGGTTGGTTTGGAAGGTGGGTTTCTACTGTTAAGCAAGTCCCAGCTGCTTCCTCTATCTTGAGAGTCGTGACCAGAGGAACCTGACAGTAATTTTGATTTTGTTGCTGGAGTCTGGATTAGGCATTTTAATCTGAAGGGAAAAAAGAAAAAAGGCTGAGGAGATCCTGAGCTTAACTACTCCTCATTAGCTAATTAGACAACTTTGACAGTGGAAGCAAGTCTCTTGAACCATTAGCAACAGTTTTTAATGTCTCTTAGGGGCTGAAAGAGTTAAACATCCAAAGACTAACGGACTCCCTAGGAGGAGTGTAGGCCCTGGGAGAATTTGACTCATTATGGTTTTTAACTTTCTGTCTGAAGGAGCAATTCACATGGAGGCAGACAGAACAGAGCCTTCATTATAGAGTCGTGCATGTGGGCCCCCTTGTGTCCCCTGTGTGTCTCGCAGAGGCCATGAGAAGGAGAGAGTGTGTCTAGATGATACGTCTCACAATGCTGCCCAAAGAGAACATGGCAAATGAATTCAACTTTTTTAAACCAAATTGAATATCTGAAGGAGAATAAATCCGCACAACCAGGCTGGTTTTATATGTTCCTTTTGCATCATTTCACTGTGTTCCCCATTATTTGAACTGGGTTACATCAAATTTAAGATAAAACACCTTAACACAAATTTGTAGAATGAGCTTTCAAAAGAGAGAGAGGAAACTATTTCAGAATGGAGAGCTAGCTTTCCTATAAGTGAAATCACGTGTATTCAAAATGTTTCACTGTCTGGCAATGGTGGTTTTTTGTTATTAAAATAAAGCTAAGAAAATCTAAGCTTAGGAGAGAGACCCCATAGAAGCTACTAGGATATTATCACACGTCCACACATAAGACACAGAAGAGACAAAGGAGAAAGCTCTTGTTTCTTATATATTTCAAGATTGCTGATAATAAATCAAATTATGAAGAGATGTGTATTATTCAAGTAATAGGCTTGGCACAAAATTGGCACAGACACACATACACACAAACTATACAACAAATCAAGACAGACTCAGGTGAGTTTTATCAATAAGTGGACAAGAACTATTGCCCTTTAGAATAGACTGTTCCAGGGGAAAAATTACTGTGTGGGCTAGCTGACTCAAATATCTAACTATTCATTTTGTTTTGGAATCAGCATTTTTTCTTCATCGGAGTTGTTTTTTTCTTTTTTTTCATTACATTAATATGTATAAAATGCTCTTAAGAAAGGGTAAAATAGCACTTACGTATTTGCTCAAGCAAGAAACATTTATTGAGCATTCACTATGCACCAGTTATGACCCTGGATATCTAATGAGAACATGGGTGTCTAGTGGGCAGAGTCCACAAGGTGTAAACGGCTGTGGAATAACCTGAGGAGAACCGGGGTGGGGGATGACTCAGTGGTCATGGAGCTCAGGTGAAAGAAAGACTGGTTCTGCCCCCATGTGGTAGGCAGAGGGGAAAGTTTCTACGGGGATGGGAAGATGAGGGTGGTGGTATTTGAACAAAACTTTGAAGAGTGAGACTTGGCATGTGGGAATGCGGACGCATAAAGGGCAGTCAAAAGACAGATTATGAAGGGGCTTGATTTAGTGCAAAACCAATCAAACCTATTGTTGTTGAGTTGATTCTGACTCATAGTGACCCTATAGCCCAGGAGCCAGCAATCGATGTCCTGGAGACAAACACAGAGCTTAAAGAGAGAGAGAGTTAAGAGGGGCAAGGGGGAAGAAAAGCAATCCAGGCAGAGGGAACAGCCTAAGCAAAGACTAATTGTGCAGTGTGATTGGGAAATGGCAAGGATGTACACGTGGCTGGAGTGTGGAGCCTGAGGGTGGAGTGCAGTGCAATGGAACGACCTAGTGATGGCAAGGATATACACGTGGCTGGAGTGTGGAGCCTGAGGGTGGAGTGCAATGCAATGGAATGACCTAGTGATGGCAAGGAATGTACATGTGGCTGGAGTGTGGAGCCTAAGCGTGGAGTGCAATGCAATGGAACGACCTAGTGATGGCAAGGGTATACATGTGGCTGGAGTGTGGAGCCTGAAGGTGGAGTGCAATGCAATGGAACGACCTAGTGATGGCGAGGAATGTACACGTGGCTGGAGTGTGGAGCCTAAGCGTGAAGTGCTATGCAATGGAATGACCACTAGGTCACTCCATGGCGAGGAGTGGTATGACCTAGTGGAAGACAATGCCTCTGACAGTAATTACCATCTCTGCGTGGCAGGGACTGTAGCAGCCAGTGGGAGACCCAAGGCCCCAACATGGTATTTGGATCCCCAGAAAGGTTTGTTGAACTACACTGCTCAGAAAGAACCAGTGTTGTTGTTGGAACTGCTTCGATGAAAGCTTTGTTAGCTTTTCAGCTCCCTAAGCAAAGGCTACATAGAGTGTCAAAGACATGTGCCTAAAACAGGTTAACGCTGGGCTAAAGAACCCTTGGTATGTTATGTACGCTTCACATGATGCCATCTGTGAAAAACCCACAAGGCAGCCTAGAGAATAGGTGAGATACAGCTGACTGGGACATGCAAAGGCTGTCCTCATGAGAGGGTCACTTGGTAGTAGAAATAGAAATGCAAGCACGGTATTATGAATTGAAGTGCATGTGGAATTTCATATGATCTTTTAGTCAAATGTCTATATAACTTAGTAATCATCAGTCTTTTAAAGGACAAGGTGAAGAAGGACATGATTATATGCAGATAGGTTTCAAAGTGACATAAAATGGTGTGAGAATTCATTTTTCATAAGGGAAGTGAGGACTACCAAACCCTTATATTTTACTGGAATCTAGTCTTTGCCCTGCCTCTGATTGGTCATGTGACCTTGAGAAAGTTACTTAATCACTTTGAATCTCTGTGTCTTTATTTTTAAAATGAAAGTGATCCTACCTGCCTATCAACTTAATTAATCATTGTGAGAATTAAAAGATACCACACAGATAAAAGCATTAGGTAAACTATAAGATGCATTTTAAACATAAAATGTTATCTAGGTAATTAATATTATGGCTTTCAATTTCCTGGATAGAGTTTATTTGAAAATGAATAATACATTATTTGAGCTAGGGATTAGAGTAGGGCAAAAATGCAAGGTGGGAATGTTATCCATAGTCAAGGAAGCTCGCTCCTTAAACCAATAATCAAAGGACTCTTGCAAAAGAACAGGAGGCTATATAATTCATGAATACCTGAGTCTGTCGAAGGGAAAACAGATCTAGTCTCTTGCAGCTACTGTGAACAGCAGACCTGTTGTGAAGACAAAGCTCATAGGCGCGGCTTGTGAGCCTCTCTTGTTTGTTAGCTGATAGCAGGAATGCAGAGGTGACAGGCCAGGCTGGGCTTAATAAATGACACCTCAGAGCAAACATGTACCCACAACTTTTCACTGCCAAATAGTGCATGGCTGGACAAATGTAAATATCTGGACCCAGAGGAGCCCTCCCTGGATGCCTGAAGATGCTCAGTGCAAACATCATAAGGATCCCAGGGACCATTAAGCTTCCACTGTCCTTCAAATTTATGAGCATGTAGCCTTCCAGCTTAGATTTTAGCAGAGCATCAGCAGTAAGTTGTAAATGGAGAATGTCATTTAAAAAAAAAAAGTACGGTAGTATTCACTCTTTCTCGCTTACAGTTCTGTGAGTTTTCGCACATGCATAGATTCTCGTAACCACCACTGCAAACAGACGGAAACCAATCCCAACCCCCCAAAGGACTCCCTCATGGTGACCCTTTGTAGTCAGACGACACTTCTCTCCCTAACCCCTGGCACCTACTGATCTGTTCTCTGTTCCTCCAGTGCCGCCTTTTCTAGAATGTCGTAGAAATGGAATCATTCATTATGCAGCCTTCTGTCTGTTTCAGATTTTAAGCTGTGACGAGTTATTATAGAAATGCATCTAGAATAGGTCATCAGAAGAAAACTGAACTCAGATTCAACTGGAGATAGGATTAGTTTTAGTGAACAACGTGCTTTCTCTTCTGTCTTTGCTACATGAGGTGGATGGGAGTGTCTTAGCTATTGCTGCTGTAGCAGAAATACCACAAGTGGATGGCCTCATCAAACGGAAGTTTATTCTCTCATAGTCTAGTAGGCTAGAGTCAAAATTCAGTGTGTCAGCTACAGGGGAAGGTTTTCTCTCTCATTCGGCTCTGGAGGAATGTCCTTGTCGTCAGTCTTCCCCTAGACTAGGAGCTTCCCTTCGCACGGGCCCCGGATCCAAAGGAAATGCTGTGCTCCTAGTGCTGCTTTCTTGGTGGTATGAGGTCCCCATGTCTCTCTGCTCACTTCTGTCTTTTATATCTCAAAAGAGATTAGTTCAAGACCCAATCCAGTCTTGTAGATTGAGTCCTACCTCATTAACATAACTGCCACTAATCCCATCTCATCAACATCATAGAGATAGGATTTACAACACATAAGAAAATCACATGAGGTGACAAAATGGTGGACAGTCACATACTACTGGGAATCATGGCCTAGCCAAATTGCTACACATATTTTTGGGGGACCCAATTCAATCCATGACAGGGAGTATGTCCTCATAAATGCTTCTTGCAATGAGCCTTACTTCTCCTCAAGGGCACCAGTAGCTTCTTATCACCAGTGGAACCAAACTTCCTTCCACCAATAGTTACTGACTACTTATTTTTGAATCAGGATGTGGTGCATGGTGCTGGAGATTCAGATGTGAGAGGCCTTGGACTCTGCTGTCAAGAAGCAAGAAGTTCTCCATCATTTGCTCCCTGGTGCCAAGTGTCTGCTATGGAATTCTCACTTCTTCTCTGACAACATCTAGCTTATTTTCACCTTTATTTATTCCACATTTAAGAAAGTACTGTGTGCCAGGCACTATCTTTGATACTTGGAATAGAACAGTAAACAAAACAGACCAAAATTCCTGTTCCCATGGAATTTACAGTCTAGCTGGTGTAAACCAACCATAAATATAATAAATGAGCAAATTATATGGTATGCTAGAAAGAAAAAAGTGATAATGGAAAAAAGAAGTAAAGTGGAATAAGGGGCCTTGGGGGTGGATAGAGAGGGTAGTGTTGCCATTTTAAATGGTTGTCAGGGCAGGTTTTGGTGAGAAGGTGACATTTGAGAGAGACTTGAAGGAGGTGAGGCCGCTAGTCATGAAGGTGTATCTGGGGAAAGAGGAAACAGCCGCCTCAAAGGCCCCGAGGTGGAAGCCTGCCTGGAGTGTTTAAAGAGGAGGAAGGAGGGCTGCTTGGCTGGAGCAGAGGGAGCGAGGCGACAGAAGATGAGTCAGGACGGTAATTGGGAGTGAGGAGTGAGAGCGTGTGGGACCAGGTAGGCCACTGTGAAGAGACTGGTTTTTACTCTGAGGGAGATGGGAACAGTTGCAGGGTTTTGAGATGAAGCATTGCATGATCTGACATACATTTTAGAATGATTGTTCCAACATCCTGAGAACAGATTGCAGGGGGCAATGGGGAAGCAAGGAAGCTACTGCAGTAATCCAGGAGAGAGCTGATGGTGGTTCAGACCCTGGCAGTAACAGTGGAGGTGAGAAGTGTCACATTCCGGATATGCATTTAAGACAGAGCCAACATAATTCTCTAACAGTTTAAGTGTGGATTGTGATCAAAAGAGCATTCAAGAACGACTTCGTTTATTTTTGTCCTGTGGAACTGGATGAAGTTCCTATCAAATGATATAGGGAAGGTCATGAACATGACAGATTTGGAGAGAGAAGATCAGGACATATTGAATGTAAGATAGATATTAGATAACTGTGAAGATTTTGATTATATCTGGAGTTTGGGAGAGAAGTCTGAGCTAGAGATATAAATTTGAGATTTCTTGCTATATAGATGGTATTTAAAGACCTCTGACTGGTTCAGATGGCCTCGGATGTGACTATAAGCTGAAAAAAGAAGAAGTCCAAGGACTACCCCTGGAACACTCCGATATTAAAAGGTTTTTTTTTGTGTGGGGGTGGGGGTGGAGGGAAGCGAGCTAATTAGGCTCCTAATGAGGCTTAGAAGAAATGACAGTAGAGGTAGGGGAAAAAAACCAGGAGGATGTGGTTCCCTGGAAACCAGTGAAGGAAGTATCAAGGAGGAGGGAGTGATCAACTCTGTCAGATGCTGAGCATAAGTACAAGAACTGAGAATAAACAGATGAGAACTGAGAATAAACCGCTAGGTGTAACAGTGTAGAGGTGTTTGATGACTTTGACAAGAGCAGTTTTGTGGAGTGGTGGGACAAAATCTTGACTGGGGTGTGTTTAAAAGAGAACGGAAGGAGAGGAATTGAAGACAGTGTGTCTTCAAGGAATTTTGTTGCAAAGGAAAGTGAAGAGTAGAGCAGTAGCTGGCCTTTGGCCATGCTGTATCTTCCTTCAGTCTACTTTCTGCAGGCTCACTGCCAGTCCTCAACCATCCCTTCCTTGACAACTCAGCCCCTCAAAGAGGCCTTTTCTACCTAACCTGAGTCAATGTGGGCCACTTTTGCCTTTTCAAACTTTACTAGGGAAGCGATAGAAGTTGACAGAAAAAGCCTCTTAGTAGAACGGCCTCGACTTCCATTAAACACAGCTTGACTAAAAATGCCCCAAATCTGACTATTAGAAGTATCAACTGTTAAAATGCAAATATAATGGAAGAAGAACCATTTACACTTCAGATCCATACATTTTGATCAAGAGGAGAAAGGGATACTTGAAAAAAGTGAATCAAGAAAAGGAACTTTACCAGCAAGAAGCCAGAAAAGTAGTGAAAACAAGTGTGGAGCAGTTGAAGACACGTTGCAAATCTCAGTGTCCCGTGCAACACGAAGATAGGTGTTCAATAAATATTTGTCAAATGTGTAGATGGATGGATGGATGGATGGATGGATGGATGGATGGATGGATGGACGGATGGGTAGATGGGTAGTTGCTGGAAGGCAGGCACACCATTTGCTTGATGCTCCACTTAAGGAATTCTCTTAAGAATTTACCTCTCTCTACCATCTGCCTCTTTGCTACATGGATGTGGGTGCCCTACATTCTCTGCTTCCCACCCTATTGGCCTTTAGATGCCTGTCTGTTGGTGCCACTTCCATCCTTGTGACACCAAAGCTTTTCTTCTCTGTCACTGTCCTCAGGAGGGGTGGTTCCTTGGCTTCTGCCAGCCTGACGAGCATCCCCTCCATGGCTGCCTTTTCCTGGATTACAGGGATATTTGGGACCAGCAGACAATTGTCGAGGTCCACAGCAATCTCATGGCCTGGGTGGTTGTAGCAGGTCATGCAGACTCTGTACCTGTTAAACTAGAGTTTTGATATAATGGAACATGTATTGTAGAGTTGAAAAGAAAGAAAAAAAGATGACTCTGCAGTTGTGGTCCCCTTATTTTGTAGGTATTTTGTAGACTTCCGCTGAGTTATGTGTATACAGTGAAACCTGTGAGAGCTACAACTCGATGGGATGGCCTTGTTTTCCTGGGTCTTGCAAGTTTTCTGCCTGTGGCAGGGTGCTGGCTTACCGCTTTTCTATCACTTGTTTTAGTGGAAAATATTTGAGTTTTCCTTCTCTGACAGGTTTCTACTTACACAGGTTCTGGATTTCACAGCTTTTACTGTATTAGGCCTTTGTAAGCAAATCTGGTAATCCAACCACCATTGAGAGGATTGTTTATGAGGCAAACTGTTTTGAGCTACAAACGCATGATTTATAAATTAATGTTTTAATTAGAATCGTTTGGTAAGGCAGGATTTCCTTATATATTGTTTCTACTTTATCATCTTAAAATTAGTTATATAATGGACCACAACTACCATGGCCTCCACCAGACTGAGTCCAGTACAGCTAGATGGTGCCTGGCTACCACCACTGACTGCTCTGACAGGGATCACAATAAAGGGTCCTGGACAGAGCTGGAGAAAAATGTAGAACAAAATTCTAACTCACAAAAAAAGACCAGACTTACTGGCCTGACAGAGACTGGAGAAACCCCGAGAGTATGACTCCCGGACACCCTTTCAGCTCAGTAATGAAGTCACTCCTGAGGTTCACCCTTCAGTCAAAGATTAGACAGGCCCATAAGACAAAATGACACCAAAGGGGCACAGCTTCCCAGGGACAAGGATAAGAAGGCAGGAGGGGATAGGAAAGCTGGTGATAGGGAACCCAAGGTCGAGCAGGGAGAGTGTTGACATGTCGTGGGGTTGTTAACCAATGTCACAAAACAATATATGTACTGTTTAATGAGAAGCTAGTTTGTTCTGTAAACCTTCATCTAAAGTACAGGAAAAAATAAAATTAGTTATATTATCTAGATATTTTTTATTTGCCCATCTCTCAATCCAGGGACCACATTTTCTTCTGCTTGTTTTCTATGTAACATCTAAATGGCGGTATACACAGAGAAGGCGCCAGATTGTCTTCCTGTCTTGCGTTTCATAGTTAAACTAGCTAGAGGCATGAAACAAGACAGATGTCCCATCCTCTCAGATATTAAACTCCTCCCAGAGTTTGGCCTGGGTTTTTCTGTGTGGTGGCCCTTCCTTCTTTTTCTTCCTTCCCTTCCTCCCTCCCTCCCTTCTTCCCACCCTTATTTCCTTCCTTTCACAGTGTCTTCTCATCCTTCAACTTCTTCCATTCAAAGGAGAGGAAAAGGAGATAGGAAAAGAAGAGAAGGAAGGGGAAAGAGAGATTCTTCTATACTGCTGATTTTTGACCATATAATGACATTTCTCCTATTTCACAATGCAATACTGGTCAGGCACTAAATATATCTATGAGGATTAGTTAAAAATAAAGATTTTTTTTATTTTTAAAATATCTGAAGAGTCAGGAAGATGAGATGGACAGTTTTGTTCATTCTGTAAATGTGTCTCCCAAATTTCACATTTTATTGAGGAGAATAGTGAAGAATTTTCTCCTCTTTGCTGGGAGAGAGGAGGCAGCCAGTGAGATTTGCTGATGGACTCTTGTTTTCATTGCACTTCCCAACTGTCAAGTGTTTGTCCTGCTTAAGGTTGCCTAATATGGCGGGCCGTTCATAATTCCTAGTTATGCTTTACCAAGAATGGTTTTTTTTCCTGGGAACCGAAAACCAGCCCCGTGGTAACTGGGTTGAATTAGAAATTGTGTGGACAGTGTCTATGTACTCGCCGCTCTAAAGCAACTACCCTGTCTCCACTCCACCTCAGCCGCCCCCAGGAAGACTTAGCAGACCCAGGAACAGCACCTCCTCCGACAGGAAACCAAGAAAACAAACCCATTGCTATCAGGTCAATTCCAACTCTTAGAGGCCCTGTAGGACAGGGTAGAACTGCCCCATAGGGTTTCCAAGGCTGTAAATCTCTACGGCACTTTCTCCCACGGAGCGACTGGTGGGTTCGAACCACCGACCTTTCAGTTAGCAGCCAAGCGCTTAACCACTGCACTACCAGGGCTCCTCTCTCACAGAGTAAAGCCCAGATTTCCACTTCTGACCAGGAGCCTGTCATTCCTGACACTGAGCATATGCCTCAGCTGGGGGTGCTCTTGACCCTTCTGTTTTCTGCCCAGCATGGTCTCTGTCCACACTGACCTGTCTGCAGCTGGGCCCTAAAGGCTGATGATTCTAACAGAAATCTCCCACACTTCTGCTTCTGCCTCATTCACCAAGCAACCCCCACATCTAGATCTTTGAAGCTGATCACCTTCCTCTTTACCAGAGTAACTGTGCCCTTCTGGAGAAAATGGCAAAGCTTTGTTCAAAGGAGTCTCTGACACTCACTCACCTCATTTCCCTCTCCACCCCAATTATAACTCCTTTGAAAATGAATTTACTCACTCTTCTTACTCTCCCTTGAGTGAATATACTTGGGTGTAGGCAAGGTCTGGTTTAGAGAAGGTTAACAAGGAAAATAAGTGGCCATAATAAAATTATATTAATTAACAGTGGAAGGAAAAACGTTGTTAGGTGCCATCACGTTGGTTCCAAGCCATAGTGACCCTATGTACTGCAGAACGAAACACTGCCCTGTCTGGCACCATGCTCACAATCATTGCTGTTTGAGCCCATTGTTGCAGCCACTGTGTCGATCCAGCTCATTGAGGGTCTTCCTGTTTTTTGCTGACCTTCTACCAAACATGATGTCCTTCTGCAGGGACTGGTCCCTCCTGATAACGTGTCCAAATTAAGTAAGAGGAAGTCTCACCATCCTCTTCCCAACATAAAAGGATAAAAAAGAAAACTGGCCTAGTAAATAAACAAATCACTTTAATAATAAATGGCTTTTTTAATGTGGTATAAGTAAATAAAACACAAGGAGGTTGTATTTAGAGAGTAAGCAAAATTTCCTGTTTCAGAAAGAGCAGCATGAAGTATGTGTGGAGAGATGATAAATGAGTCCAGCAACTGCTGTGTTGGTTTGAAAGCTAGTGATGAGACAGTAATGAACTCAGGACAAGGGGCCCTGGCAGGTTGTCCAGTGATGAAATATTGAATAAATACAACAACGATTGCTCCTCCCCACCAGACAGACACATAGCTGTGTAGCAGACTCTGGTAGATGAAACTGTCATGCTTCTTTATCTGGCTTCCTGTAATACCCTTAACAAAACACCCACCAATCCAATCACCGCCTAAACAACCATTTTTATCTAAAAACAAGCAATTACCTGGCATCTGTGCTCCAGAAGCGTTTGGCCAGGCAGTATTGCTTCATTCAAGAGTGGTGTTTGGGATTGCAAATTGACATTGTCTTGTTGAAGGCCATTTGTTTGGTGTTATTTAGCCCTAGTCTGCCAAAAAAATTAAAATATAGTTTTCGATATTGATGATGAGGCCATTTTTTTCTAGGTAGCTGAAGAAGAATGAAAAAGGAAATCAGAATGTATCTGAATCCAAATAGGAAAACTGATTGAAACGCTTCAAATTCTATTTTGTGGAAACTTGCATTTCTTTGGACAAGCTAGCTCTGCAGTAGACAGCCTTATCTGTTTTTCTCACAATGCCACATGCCTGTTTTGCGTGTTGCTGGTTCTAATAATAGTTTAATATGGAATTTGGGAACTTTCCAAATTCTGTTGACAGCAGATTTTACTGTCATCACTGACTATTCTCTGCTGATCTCAAGAAAAGGACTGCGGATTAGTAAAGCTAGGAAACAGGAGCTTGGAGTTCCATGTAGACTTCCAAATGGCCAATAAAATGTGCAGTCTATGACAATGGTACTTTTAGAAGTTGAGCACATAGTAGACACTCAATGAAAACACTTTCTGATTTATTACAAAGGACTCTGTGGCCTGGGAGATTGGATTTCCTAGAACAATCAGTGTAGAAATTAAAACAGCATGCAAGTGATCGATGGCAAGAAAATCAGGACTCACAGCAGAGGGAGTTTTGCACCACAGAGAAGTTTCTTCTGTAGACGTTTTTTGTGCACAGTAGGTACTCCGTGAGTGTTTGTTGAATGAATTTACAGCAAACATTCTCCCTGCAGCTTTCCCAGAGGTAATATTACCTCAGCACTGCTGCTGGAGCTTTAGAGCTGCTTTGTGGTTTGGAACTGAAAGAAGTTGAATGTCACCTCTGCAAGTCTGGGCAGCAGAAATGGGAGACTCAGCTAGCACAGAGACTTGGGAAGAGAGATGACTCGTGGGTTCAAAGTGCACCATCAAACCTGGACTTGACTAATGCTTGCATCATGCAGGGGTTTGCACGATGTTTTCCCTTCAGGGTGGGATAGAATCCAGGTGGTCCTTATAAAATCCGTGTTCATCGGGTACTTTAATAGCTAATCCACGTGTGTACACAGGATTGGTGGGAGGAGGGTCCCTTTCATTCCCTCAGATGGTCCTGGTGTGTTGGTAATGCTTTTAAAGATTTCAGAGCAAAAAGAAGCCTCTAATAGGCTTCGAGTTCAGGCGTCCTCCGCACACCGGCTCTTAAATCTGGTATTTAGTCTTGTGGTAAGAATTGAGCCTGACAGTGATGCCATGGAGTGATGCCTGTACTGTGCTGAATTCATCACCATCCCCACGCCCTGAAGAGACAAGGATTGGTGTGGGCACCCGAGAGCTGGAAGGCTTGACAGGGCTGTCTTCTGAAGTAGAGTATCATCATATTGCTCTGTCTCTGCTGATACTGCTTTGCAGACAGATATTCTACTTTTAGAATATTCTGTAACAGAAACTGGGTGTCATAGGCTGTTACCTGATGTGGCTCTGTTACAGGGTGACATGTGGAGCTGTGCTAAATTACCCCTTGAGTGTGGGAGTTGAGTGTCAGGGACGTAATATGCATACATCACCACTAAGTGCTTAAAATCCCCACCCACCCTACTACTCTTGGTCCCTTTGTCTGGATCATTGTCTCATACTATATGTATTCACTGTTCATTGTCCCTCCCCCACACTAGAATACAGACTCCAAGGGGCGGGGACTTTGTCTGCCTTGTTCACCACTGCACCCCGGTGCCCAGAGTAGTGCCTGGCGTAGGATAAGCACCTAGAAAAAACCATTGAGTTAATAAGTGACATACTCTGTGATAGCCCTGAGTCGGAGCACAGCTCTTCTGGTGGCTTTGATTTCTTTTCTGCGCACTGCTTCAGATTGTGTCATTGCTTTGATGGAGCTTCCTGATGGGATCCGGGTGCAGTCTGGTTGAGTCGGTGGCCCTGTCTTTCTTCTGTATGATGTCTGGTCCCGAAACTCCATCCATAGTCCCTTCTCTTCACATCCACTGAGCTCGGCTTGGCCCAGAGCAGTAGCTGCTCTGCTTCCGTCCTTCTTTAGTTTAGCCACCTTCCACACTGGACAGAGTGAGTTATCACTGCACCATGCATCATCCCGAGCCTTGGCTAAGGACTCCCCTCTCTTGGTTTTTAGTTTATGAGTTCTGGCCACTCCTTTAGTATCTTTCCAGCTTTTCATCAACTTGCTCATTCATTCTTTGCAGGTTAGTTCCGGGATTTCTGCTCTTTAACGTCCATGCTGGTCCTCTTGGCAAGCTTTTCTGTACCCAGGGTTTTCAACAACCACTTAAATATGAATGAAAGTCAGAATAGCACAGTCAGTAAGGACGTGGGCACTGAATTCAGGCAAACCTGGCTTCAAATCCAAGCGTTAGCACGTACGAGTTTGTGCCCTTGGGTGAATTACTTACTCTCACTGCTGGTCAGCTTCCTCATTTGAGCTAATGGAGGTATCTTTGAGGCATAGGAGAGTTAAATAAAACCATGAACATTTCACGTAGAGACATAGAGTAAGCATTCAGTAAACATTCAGTAATTACTGATAATTTGTGTCTAGACATGCCTCTCTGGGCTTAGCCAATCACTGACTCTCAGGACCCATCTCTCACGGGCACGCCTGGACTTAAAGTTCCGCCTCTTCTGGTCAAAGCTGATCAAGGTCATCTCTGCACCCGCATCTCCCACTGTGCCTGATAACCTAGGGGGTGCCTGACGGCAGATTGCACGGGCCAGCAAAATTTCTAAAGACACTTTTTGACAGGGAAAAATGCTCACATCATAGGATTGCTAATATTTTCCTTAAAAAACGATGACATTTTAAAAATACCAATTTCTGCTATCACCAGGATTTCATTAAAAATGTTTTAACTCCAAAATAACTAGAAAAGATAACATCTTGGAGTACAGAGTGGTCCTTCTAAATAACAGCTGTATCTATATTGTTCCATATGTGAGTCCGTATCTTTATTTCACTGCCTTTGTTTTCCTCGTTTCTCTGTGAACTTGTGAAGGCTTAGTGCGGGCCATCCCTGTGACAGACCGGCACTGGAAACCCTTGTCTACCAAGCCTAAGCCACTGCAGACCCTCGGGGACACACTTCCTGATGGTCAACGCTCCTCCTTGTCCCACGCTCCAATCTCATATGAAACCCTATGTATGTATACATGTATGTATGTATGTAGCTCGTAACTCATTTTAATTCATTTTATTGTCTCCTCACTGTCCGTCGAATAATAGATGCAGGCCTACAGCCCAGACACTCTGCTTGTAGAACCTGCATAGAGCTGGGTCTTAACAGGCCATCCTGGGTACTCCGGATAAACAGAAAGCAGAGATCGCTTGTTTGTTTTTCACGTGGAATTGTGAGACTTGGCTCCCGCTAGCTGGCTTCATCCATGATGCTGTCACCCCAGAACGTCTTGAGGAGAGAAGGCATAATCAGATACAGAGTTAAATAATGTGAGAGCTAGTAACTGTTCAAACAACAATATAAGGAATATCACAAGGCAGCATATGATTAATTGCCAAATTAATGAAATAATTGAAATATGAAATAATTGAAAATTTAAACCTTAGTAACCCAGAAGTAGGGAGGTGCTTTGAATGCCTGTGAATGTTTGTAAGACAGCACGTCATAGTCTTCACTATGTTTCTGACATCTGTCTTCACCCCTTCAAACTCCTCTCTATCGAGGCTCTCTGTGTCTTAACTGCACCCATGAGATGTCTGTCCTCCAGTGCATCTCATGTTTGCAAAACCCTCCATATCCTTTTGTGTATCCTCTACAGCAGTCATTGTCTTAATGTAACAGCCCCTTCCTAGGTGGTTTTGTGCTACCTTGATGATCTTGCCTCTCTCTCTTTCCTTGACTAAACCCATCTCACCAACTACTCAAGCCCCACCTCCTAGTTTCATCCCCCCCTCAACTCCCCACCCACTTCCCTCATTTGTTCGTTTGCGTCACATGTCTGACCATGGTTGGATAGAGTCACCAGCCCTGTGATCCTTTTTTTTTTTTTTTTTTTTTTTGATAAATAAACTAATTCTTAGCACTGGCCTAGGAGTCACCGTACCAAAGCTTCGTCATGAAGCACCCCATACTAAATGAGTAACTCTGAACAAGTCACTGAACCACTGTTCTCCACAGGGTGAAATGGTGACACTAGAATTTGGTACTTTTTAAAATTTCACTACTTGGTGAAATAAAACTTGACACTGCTCTGATGTCACCTTTGCCCCAACAAAACAAACAAACAACCTGTTTTATGAAATTTTGCTACCCCGTGCAATCCACAAGCCTGACAACCCCTTGTGTCTTAGTTAGCTATTGCTCCTATAAGAGGAACACCACAAGTGGATGGCTTTAACACACACAAGTTTATTCTCTCACAGTCTAGGAGGCTGGAAGTCTGAATTCAGGGATCCAGCTCCAGGTGAAGGCTTTCTGTCTCTGTCACCTCTGGGGGAAGGTCCTTGTCATCAGTCTTCCCAGGTTGAGGAGCTTCTCAGCACAGGGACCCCGGGTCCAAAGGGCACACTCGGCTCCTGGCACTTCTTTCTTGGTGGTATGAGGTCCCACTCCTCTCTGCTCAATTCTCTCTTTTATATCTCAAAAGAGATTGACTCAAGATACAACTTAATCCTGTAGATTCAGTCCTGCCTCACTAATATCATAGAGGTTAGGATTTACAACACAAAGGAAAATCACAGCAGATCACAAAATGGAGGACAGCCACACAATACTGGGAATCATCACCTAGCCAAGTTGACACACATTTTGGGGGGACACAATTCAGTCCGTAACACCTTGGTTAGCTGGCATTGATCCATCAAGCTGATACATCAACAAATGAGATGATGAATGTGACTGCCCTCTGTAAACTGAGCATTATACAGATAAGTTGGCACTACTACTGTTCTCCAGCTGATTAAATCCTACTGATGTTTCAGCCCAGTGCCTGGAGCTTTTGGATAGGTGCTGGAATAGGAGTGACGGGTCTGGGTCTAGGTCACAGCCTTGTCCCCGACCTACTAGATGGCTTCCCCTTTCTGCGGTTTTCTTACCTCAGAAAATGGAGCCTCTTTTCTCTGGTTTCAAAAAGTTCACAATCCAGTGACAATTTTTTAGAAGTTTTTTTTAGTCCACCATCTTTAACGAAAGCCTGTTGAATATTCACAACTCTTCCTCTGTTCAGATTCCTAGTCTGCCATCACTTCTATTTATTTCAATAATTTATTTAAGCATCATCCGTGACACCTTTTCACCAATGAAATGCTAAATAACATGAATGTGCTGTTCAGGAATTGTATTTCAATACTGGTAATTCAGCGATATTTACTGGTAATGCCTCATTGTATTGTGTATCATGCGTCAGCTGTACAAGCGGATACTCTTTTTCATTCGAGGAATAGAGATTTCAAGGAGATATGTGATCAAAGTTCAGCCTATATAACCTTAACATCAGGTTGATCATCTGTAGCTAAAGGATCCAAATGTTGAGGGAAAAAATGCTTGATATTTCTTATGAACAAAGATATGTAGGGTTTTTTAAAAATAAAAATATGCCATATAGCCTTCAAATCCATGGATAACTGCCCCCAAGTCATATTTGTCATGAATATAAATAAAATTGAAGAGACCAGTTTGATACGTCAATATCCCAAGGAGAGCCAAATGAAAAGTGAACAATTCAATCTTGCATTCGAATGTTTTGTCTGGACAATGACAAACGTGTACTTTTAAGATTTTCAGCTTATGTAGACTGTTGAGTTATCTAGTTAAAATATCAGAACTGATTGATTCATTTTTCTTAAGAGTAATCGACTGGTTCCAGACATAATCAATGAGCAGTTTACAGAGAAACAAAATCATTCTTTTCAACCATATTCACACTCCGAGAAGTATCTCCAGGTTAACAGTGTTGGAAAAAGAATCAGGCATAGGCTAGGAACCCTAAGTTCTTGTCCTGTATTTTGCAGGTACTAACTATGTGGCCCTAGACAAGGTACTTTCTTTTTAATATATCAGTTTCTCCACATGTATATTCTTTTAATGTAAAACCAAAACTAAATATGTTGCTGCTCTGCTTGAAACTCTCCAATTGTTTTCAGTTGGAGTAAAGACTAAAGCTTGCATTAGCCTTTGGGGCTCTGGAGGTGGCTCCCCATTTCTTTTCTGCCCCCACCACTGTTTCTCTCTTGCTGGTTCCATCCCAGCCATGGTGATCTCCAACAGAACAAGCACACTTCTTCCTCTCCTTTCCTACAGACATCCAGGAAGTTTGCTTTCCTTCTTAAATCTTTGCTTAAATGTCCGATTTTTCATTGAGACAGCCCTACCCCAACATTCCGTCTGCCCTTCCCTGCTTCATTTTTCTCCACAGGCCCTATAGCCATCAAACATACTGTACATTTTTTGGCTTATCTTGTTTATTGTCTTTCGTCCTTCCCTAGAATGTAAGCTCCATGAGGGCAGGGAGTGTTGTCTTGTTCCCTCTCGCATTCCCAGCACCTTGAACCACACCTGGAACACAAAAGACTCTCAGCAAATATTTGTTGAAGGAATAGATGGATTTATCACGTATTAATGAGCATCTGTGATTTGTCATACATGGTGCTGGAGTCCCAGAGGTGAATCTTAGCCCTTGGGGAGGCCATATTCCTCAGGTGTGAGCCAACCCTTGCCCTACAGCTGGGTAAGTGTAATAGGATAGATAACTACAAGGAATATTAGCTGAACAAAGGTTGGAGCATCTAGCTCTTCTGGAGAAGACACTGGGGAAAGTTTCACAGAGAGACGGATCAATGTATGAGGCCAGAGTAAGGGGGAGAAAAGAGTCCAGTGTAAAAACATTCCCTACATCACAGGATTTTTAAAATTAAAGGAAATAGTATATGTGGAACTGCTTTGAAAGCTAATATAATAATTAATATATATATATGTAAATATTACCTACCTGTGTTTATTTTTATTTTTCACTTTGGTGTCACTTCACAGAATTTCCCATGACACAATTTTGTGGCACACACAGTCATGCACATTTGAACTGTATTGGACTAGCAAGATGATCCAAAGTAGATGATCCAAACTGAGATACTCACGTCCGTCAAAGAATATATTAAATGTTCAGCATGCGTAAGCATTTTTTAAACCTGTTTTTCAGTAATTAAAAGCTGTTATCTCCAATTTCTCAGGCTGAGTACCAATTAAGTGGGGCACTCTGAAAAAAAAAATTAGTCTTAAAATAAGCCATGCTATGTTCCTCAAGTGTGCACTTAATTAGAACTGGGAAGTGAACAGAAGGGGCTTACAATAAAGACCTACCATTCCAAATTAAAACTGAAAATGGGCCATCCTGGGCATGGGCATGAGTGCAAAGCTCTATTGTGGGGGCTGAGATGGCAGGTGAGCATTTCCAAAATATTTATATAACTTTGATCTAATGATTTATATTTTCAGTTAAAATCTATATTTGCCTTTTGATTTTAATAGGCAATTTTGGATATCTTAGAATAAAAACAACTTTTTGAAAACATATGAGTCAGTTTGCTTTTGTACTTTTATATTTACTTTAAGATTTTTTATATACTTTCAGAGACAGAGTAGCAGGGGTAGGGGTCTGGGGACCATGCTTTCAGGGGACATCTAGGTCAATTGGCATAACAAAGCTTATTAAGAAAATGTTCTGCATCCTACTTTGTTGAGTGGCATCTGGTGTCTTAAAAGCTTGCAAGTGGCCATCTAAGATGCGTCAATTGGTCCCAACCACCTGGAGTAAAAGAGAACAAAGAACACAAAAGACACAAGGAAAATATTAGCCCAAGAGACAGAAAGGGCCACATAAACCAGAGACTTCATCAGCCTGAGACCGGAAGAACTAGATGGTGCCTGGCTACCACCCATGACCACCCTGACAGGGAACGCAACAGAGTGTCCCTGATGGAGCAGCAGAAAGACGGGGTGCAGAACTCAAATTCTAGTAAGAAGACCAGACTTAATGGTCTGACTGGGACTGGAGGTACCCCAGAAAGCATGGCCCCCGGACTCTCTGTCACCCCAGAACTAAAACAATTTCCGAGGCCAACTCTTCAGACAGGGATTGGACTGGACTGTGGGACATAAAGTGATACTCAGGAGGCATGTGCCTCTTAGTCAAGTAGATACAAGAGACCAAAGGGCAGCTTCTGTCTGGAGGTGAGATGGGAAGGCGGAGAGGGTTAGGAGCTGGTAGAATGGACATGGGGAATCGGGCAGAAAGGAGGAGTGTGCTGTTGCAGAACGGGGTGAGCAATTAGAGTCACATAACAATGTACGTATAAAATTTTGTATGGAAGACTAACTTGAAATGTAAACTTCATTTAACTACAACAGTTAAAAAAAAAACGAAAAAAAAGATTTTTTACAATTCCTCAGGTCTTGTACACTTTAATATCAATTGTAGTTTATTTTTCAATCATTTAGAACAGGGGTCAGCAAATTAGGCCTGCCACCTGTTTTTGTATAGCCTACAGGCTAAGAGGGTTTCTTATATTTTTAACATTTTAAATTCTTAAATAAAAAACAATTATGGTGTCTTGTGGCACATGAAAATTATATGAAATTACAGTTTTAGTGCTCATGAAGTTTACGGGAACACAGCCACACTCCCTCTCATGTGTTGCTGATGGCTGCTCTTACGCTACAGCAGCAGAGATGAGGTGGAAATGGAGACCACGTGGCCCACTATGCTGGGAATAGTCACCGTTTGACTTTTACAGGACACGTTTGCTGGCCCCTGCTTTTGATCATTACTGTCAATAGAGCACAAGTTACAGGAAAACCTTGATTATAATAACATCGTACATCTGTAAGAATAACAACTTATTTGTATTATACATAAATAATAATTTATCGAATATATCTTTTTTTTATTTTATTACTCTTCCAAATATCACAGGTCCATCAACGAACATCCAGACATGTGCGATAATAATAACCAAATTCAGTTCTGGTTTTTTTCTGCTTTCTGTAATATGAAAATCATAGCTTCACACATATTTTTTGAATTTTGGCATTTTGAATGTATGTTTACCAGCGGGGCAGGAATAAACATATTTTTTTAACAGTTTGTTCCTTTGATTTCTAACTCTTAAGTGTTTGGGTATGTGGAGGTGAGCTCTACTCAAGCCCCGGGCTCCTGCCTCATTAGGGGGCTGAGAAAAAGAGCAGATGGATGAGCAGAAGCGGGGTGGGGGGGAGCTGAGTGATGGCCTAGCAACTGATTTGACAAAAGAGATTTAAAAAAAAAAAAAAAAACAAAACGGGAAATTGAGCAGTCAATCAAAAAAACATGCACATCTCAGTGCCCTGTGGGTGTGTGTATGCCCTGAGAGTTAGGTTAGTTTTGGAAAAGCTTCTCTCCCTAACAGACTGCATACATTGTGAAGGAGCAGACTGAAGCACAATAAGGTTATTAGTCATGCCCTTACCGTACAATGAGACAAGATTGAGTCAATCCATATACCAAGGACGTATTAAGAATCCAGATGTTATAGAAAGATTTCACTTCAAAATTACCTGTCACGAGGACCTTGCATGCAACTTCAACCTTATGGCATTAAAGATGGAATACTTGATGTTGTGTATGCCTCAGACTCATTTGTGCAACATTAATTGTACAAATCACTGAGCTCAAGACACTGGACTACGAGCAGCAGAACAGAACCATGCTGTCCAACATGGTAGCCACTTGCCACATGTGGCTATTGTGCCTTGAATTGTGGCCAATCCAAACCGAGACGTTGTCTAACTCTAAAATACACACTGGAGTTTGAAGGCTTAGTATAAAAAAGAATGTGATTTTTTTTTTTTTGTTTATAGTTCTTTATGTTAGTTACATATTGAAATAATATTTTAGATATATTGGATTATGTAAAATTTCATTAAAAATAATTTCACCTGTTTATTTTTACTTTTTTTTTTTTTTTTTTAAATGTGTCTACTAGAAAATTTCAGATAACATATGTGGCTCCCATTATATTTCTATTGGAAAGTAGTGGAATAGAAGGAATCAGTGCCTTTGGGAACTCACATTTCAGACAGACCAATAAGTAAACAAATGACACCATAGGACAACATGTAAACATGGCTGTTTGGCAGCCCACAGGGGAGATGCCCACTGAGCCCAGGGGGATCAGAGAAGCCTGCTGTAGGAGGTGATGCCTGAGCTGAGTCTTTAAGGAGGGCAGGAGACAACCTGCAGTCAGGTGAAGAACAGCCAGTAGGAGGATACAGCAGCGCAGAGGCACAGAAGTTTGCAATAGCTTATCACAGTGGGGAACTGTTAGTAGTTTGGTATGCTTAAAACTAGAGTGGGTTTGTGGGAACGAGGGAGTAAAGTTAGGGAGGTAGGCAGGGGCCAGAGGTAAATGGCTTTGAAAATCAGGCATTAAGGAAAGCTTAGGGCAAATCTGAACCTGGTCTCACATCTGAAGATGCACCACCTTCCGGTAATGGAGAAGTATTTATGACCTTTGGAGTGAACCTTCTCCAGGCAGCCTAGTGTGAATTCTAAAGATGATATCAATTGTTGCTTCTCATTTGTTCCATGAGTCAACTAACTTAGGGCTAGTTAGAGAGAGGAGGAGTACCCGTGTTGTGTGGTATATAAAATATAAATAATTATTAGAAAGTTACAACAAAGCCAAAAGGCTCTGTTAGGTATTAGACAAAATGGTTTTCTGGAGAATGCAAAAAATTGGTTAGACAAAGATTACTTCCTTCAGCTTGTAATTTACTCTTTCTGCAAAAGGGAGCAATATTCCACTGTCAAAGAGAGGCTGTAGCTTCACGTGCTTTGCTCAACCTTCACAGGAAAGAGACAAATGACCAGAACATCAGGGACTTTGCAAAGATATCAGGGTTCAGGGCCACTTCTGCACTGAGAGCCTGTCATCCATCAAAGCTTGGCTCCTGTCCATAGAGTTCTTGTCTGGAAACAGCCTTGGTCGCCTCACCCTCCAACTAAAGCTTAATTCCCCCTGATTCTGGAACCAACTCATCCCTCAGTGAGGAGGATTTCAGGACCACTAAATTACCACATCATTTGATTCCATAGCACTTCAAATTTGTTCTCACCTTGGCCGTCAGGTCTGGTAATAAGGCTTTCAGCAAGCTCTTCTCTGAAGGCAGCATCCCTGGATGGGCACCTGCCTTTCTCTTTCATCTTATCTACGTGCTGTGCTTCATGTTCTCGGCTGGGCCTTCTCCCACTCTGTGCCTCTCTGTGCCTGTCCTACTCCAGTGAGCACGTTGTCACTGTGGGTCTTGCTCCATCTCTGGGATAGTGCACCATGTCAACACCCACAATTTTAGAGATTGTGTTGGAAATGCTAACAAAATTGACCCTGAACCACAGAGAAGAGTGCACTATTTAAGAAGTTGAGAAGTACATGGCTTTCACTGAAAAGGATGATTTTGACCTTCACTGTTTTTTAAGGTCCCTAGGTGGCACAAATGGTTTGCACTTGACTGCTAACCCAAAGGTTGCTGGTTCCAACCTATCCACAGAAGAAAAGCCTGACAATCTGTTTCTATAAAGATTACAGCCAAGAAAACCCTATGGAGCTGTTCTACCCTGTAACACATAGGGTCACCATGAGTTGGAATCAACTCAAAGGCAGTGGGTTTGGGTGAGTCCTGGTGATGCAGTGGTTAAGAGCTTGGCTGCTAACCAAAACGTCCACAGTTCAAATCCACCAGCTGCTCCTTGGAAACCCTATGGGGAAGTTCTACTCTGTCTATAGAGTCACCGTAAGTCAGAATCGATTTGACCACAGGGGGTTATCTGATTAATTTTATGAGTCTGTACTTTTTCTTCAAGGCTAACTACTCCATTATAATACCAAAGTTGGATCTTCTAACTTGGCTCGACTCTTCAATTTTCACCTATTCTTTTTCAACTCCTTAATTCTTTTGAACCAAAAAGTAGTCTTGATTGTTAGGGGTTGGAGGTAAATAAAGTAATTTTTTAGCTGGATTGTGGAAGGAGAAAGTGGAATGAACAATTTTGAAAGCCAGGAGCTCCCATGGAGACGAACGGCTGGTTCTCTGTGCAGTCTGTTTAGTTTGCCTGGTTTCCACCCAGGACTTGCTGGATCACTTGAGCCTGTCACAAGGAGCCTGGTGTCTCGTCCTGGTCCTCATTCTCCAAAGAGCAGCATGGCTGGCTTGCTCTCTTCCGAGTGCTTCTTTGTGATGTTACCTGGCCTTCACAGGCTGACCCCAGTCGAGGATGGGTCTGCTTTCCTTTTTCTTTTCTAGATGATTGCATTGTAGCCTACAGACTTGCGTCCCCCTGAGCATGGGGGGAATCAAGCTAACCAGGAGAATAGGCAGTCAGGAATCTCTAGTTTGTTCAGACCTGGGCTCTCAGCTGCTGCCTCCCTCGGCTGTGTTTCAGTAAAGTCATCTGAGATGCCGAGTGACTCAAAGAGGTGAGTGGTTTTTAGGTAATGAAAGAACAACACCTCTCCCAGGGAAAATTAGCCATTTACATTGAAGCGATCTTTATTAATTTTCGTCTGGAATTATATAATGCAAAATTAAATTTGTATGGTTAGCCTCTTTTTTTTTTTAAGTAAAAAGAAAGTTTTACTTGGCATATATTCAAAAGGACAAAAGTGGGAAGTGGACAAGCACGCTGCCCCAGCCAGGTCTGCCCGAGTCCAAAGAAGGTTACAGAACAGGCAAGAATGGGAAAATGGACAACCATGCTGCCACAGCCAGGTCTGCCCGAGTCCAGAGAAGGTTACAGAACAGGCAAGAATGGGAAAACGGACAACCATGCTGCCACAGCCAGGTCTGCCCGAGTCCCGTTTAGCCTCTTTTTTGAAAAAAGTGTATGATTAACAAGTCTGCTTCCTGTGAGAAATCTTGCTGATTTAGAATTTAAAATCAAAGGAAGGCCTGGGTGAACCGCAAAGAGAGTGCAAGAGAGAAATGGTGGGAATAATCATAACCATCGAGACTCTCCCAGCTGCTTCTGTTCCTGGCAATCAGAGGCCTTTCAGGTGGGGTGCAGGGCAGAACCAGGGAGGCGGGGTAGGTTTGGGGAAGGATTCAGAGCATTTGAAGGCAGGGTCAATGACTGCGGAGTCTTCCCTTTGAGAACAGAATCTATGGTCACAACGATGAGAACTCTTGGAAGGGCAAAAGGATTTCCTTGGGCGACTGCGGGCTGAAAGCACTCTCTTCAGGGGCCCCAGGCCTGTGCATCCTTATCGCCTAATTCATTGTCTGGGGAGCAGCCCAGGCAGGATTTAAAGCCAGTCTCAGTATTGGTGTGAATCAGTAATTCAGGCTGTGCTGAGAGCTGCCACATCAGCTAGTCAGTTCCAGCCACGAGAAGGGAGCAAGTGACAGGTTTCTGGACAAAAAGGACGGTATCTTCAGGGCTGTTGTTGGTGTCCCAGGAACTGCTCCTGGAGGTGTAATATCAAACGGAGCATTGACTCTCAGGGCCATTGTTTCTGTTGTTAATTTTCAAAATGTTTGGGAGCTGTGGGGTCTAGTCTCTGGCCAATCCCGCAGGCATAAGCTGTCTGAGGAAGAAGAGGCAGTAAATTTGCATCTATCTGTGGTGCCGTTGTCCTGATTGGGGTCAGGGCGGCGACGTGGGAGTGCACCTTGTTTTTCTGTCAGCCTTAGGCTATACCCTTTGAACTCTGGGTGCAGCCCTCTCAGGAAGCCTCGGGAAGCCTCCGGAAGCCTCAGGAAGCCTCTGTGCTCCCTCAGGCAGGCAGCAGGTCACTGAAGCAGCTCTGGAAGATGTATCTGCTCACCATCACCTGCTATTATCACCCAGACACGGCCTCTTGTGAAGGCTTTGTAGCAGGGAAGTCTGCCTCTAAAGTCACACTAGCAATTAATAATGTCCACACCTAAATCGAAATTCCTCCTGCTGCTCTGGCTGGTAGTATAAGAGCCTTCCTGTTTCTTACATAAATTAGTTGATAACTGTCTCTGCTCCTCTTTTGAGTAAAAGGGTTTTAATTACACAACACACAGGAGCACAAAGCTTCATCTCGGTGGGCAGCAGACAATGGAGACTCGTGATAAAAACACATTAAACCGTCATTGAGGTTGTTTACATGTTTGTAACAGTGGCTGTGGTTGCCGCTGATAGCAGAGACAATAAATAAAACCTTAGGATGTTCTTTTCATTAGCCAATGATTTTATAGCCTGTGGTAGCTTTTCTAATCATCCATGCGTAAAATGGAGTGATATAATTTCTAATTACTGGAAATAACCGGTTTTAACTCTCCCAATGGATATGTAGGGCTTTCATACGATTTGGAAGATTCAAATTGGCTTCAAAATAGTACATCGATAGTCTGCTATTAGTAGGTATAACCCACTGTGCACACTGGGAACTTCTATAGGATTTCTCCTCCGGCCTTTAGTGGGGTTACACTATGGGGTTACACAGCCCCATAAGTCAGAGTATGGCCACCACAGTGGTGGTGTTGATCCCAAACAGATGACAAAATGAAAAGCTGCCTGGTGTCCCAGAGACAAGGCGGGTGGAAAGAAGAGTGGGGTCAGTGTCTTCATCTCTGAGAGGAAGAGTGAAGACAGAACCTCTAGCAAAGTAGAAGGGGTCTGTGTTCTCATCCTAGCTGCCCCACTTACAGGTGTGTGGATGTGGGCTTGTTACCTGATCTTGCCCCGCCTCAGTTTCCTCACCTGTAACATGGAAACGTAACTTGCGCCTTGTTCTGAGGACCAGCCAGGTGACGTCTCTGACAAGGCTGTGCACACGTTCTGGTTGAGGAGAAGGTGGTCAGTGAATAAACTCCTTCACCCGATCACTTATCTGCTTCTTGTGCCAAGAATTGTGTTTTTCCCTTATCTTTTCCAAGAGAATTGTGTGGAAATCCATAATGCTGTGGCTCACTTGATGTCCCAAAAGACCACCTTTCTGCTTTCTCTGAGGGAATCACATGTAAATATGTTTCAGAGCCCTGGCTTGATGTTTAGGATGTGGCTTTGACTTCTAATTTGAACGCTCTTTTCTAAAGATCCCAATCTAACCAGCCAGTGTTAAAGTATGGCAGAGGGAGAAAATGGAAAAATCATGCATACCTAGTTTGAAATGCTTAGTAAAGTTGCCTGGAGTATCAGAAGTTTTCTGGAAGTATTTGCAAAGTTCTTTCACATTTTCAAAGTTCTTTGGCTGTTAAAGATAAAACCAAACCAAACCTACTGTCATCAAGTCGACTCCGACTCAGAGCGACCCCACAGGATAGAGTAGAACCACCCCATAGGCGTCCAGGGCTATAAATCTTTACGGAAGCCGACTGCCGTCCTAAATCTTGAGGAAGTGGCCGGCAGGCCAAGTGCCAGTGACCCTTGGGTGGCACAGTCTGCCTCCCCCTCCCAGCCCTTACAGTATCTTCAGCACGTCAGGAAACAGCTGTCTGTTGGTCGCCTTGTGTTCCGTCAGCTGTTGATGTGTTTAAGGCTGACATGCTTTCAATTTGTGTCTCCTTTTCGTCTGAGTCACTAACAATACATAGGCTAACCAAGCTCCAGACCCAACATGGTCACAAACAACTTTATTTCTTCTGATAAAAGCAATGGGGTGAATTCTGCTTTGATTCTGCCTTAGAAGCATTGTCTTATTATTACCATGATTATTACTAAATTAATATTTAGAATTTATCTATATATTAATACTTATATTAATAATGTTATATAACAATATTTTTAAAAAATGCATTGCTGTAGAGTCGATTTCGACTCATAGCAACCCTATAGAACAGAAAAGAACTGCCCCATAGGGTTTCCAAGGAGTGGCTGGTGGATTCGAACTGCCGACTTTTGGTTAGTAGCCAAAGTCTTAACCACTGTACCACCAGGGCTCCAATATAGGATGAGAATAATTAATACCAGTATATTATATTATTATACCAATATTTCTATTTGCTCAATACCAGCTATATGCCAGGCTTTACAGACATTGTTTTAAATCCTCACATCAGAGCAAGATGGAAATTGTTGTTCTCAGGTTAAGAATAAGGAATGTGGGCAAGGCTCAGAGAGGTTTAGCAACTTTTCCAGTATCACACAGCTAATAAGTAGCAACGGTAGAATTCTGATACAGTCTGGTCCGACCACAAGCTGAAGCAGTTTTCGTTGAATCTTGCTGCATCTCTTTCTGGGGTGGCGGACGGTGCTCCAGTGAAAGAAGTGTTGAGTGTGGAATAACACCGTCTGCAGCGTCCCTAAGAGAGATGGAAGGGGCGTTGCTGTCTTGGACTCCGTGAATGCTGTAAACGTGCCGAGTGTCACTTTCATGTGGGCAAATTTCCACTACCTCACGGACTGCATTTAATGCGGTTTAATTAAATTAAATTTAATTAAATGCTTAATTCACTAGGGATGGTTTATGACTACTCTAGTGCCAGGTGACTCGTTTAGGGCAGTTTATTCTCAGAGTTAATAAAACAAAAAGAGGAGAAAGGGAAGCATACTCAGCAGGCGTGCGCGGACACGGCCACTGGGAATGTGGAGAGAATTGACCTCTGGATCCTCCGTAACCTTGGGGCAGGTATCACTGGCTTGGGTTTCACAAAACCTAGTTTCTAGTGAATGCAGGGTCGATGACCCAGTAAGCAAGGTACACACGGGATGACTTGTGCTTACTTACTAATCTGTGGTGAACAATTTCACCTACCTGTTCACTACAGGTTAGTAGGTAAGCACAGGCAAACCCATGAGTACCTTGCTTGCCGGACAGTCCGCCCCTGGGTGAATGCAAAGCTTTCTCTTTCAGAAAGCATGAATCTAATCTTATTTAACACAGGTCTGCCTTCTTCCAGCATTTTTTACCACACTTAATTTAGGCCAAAAAACTTTGAGGTGTCCTTAACACCTTTATCTCATATCCTATATCTAATCCATCCAGAAGGAGTCCTGGTGGCACAGTGGTTAAGTGCTTGGCTGCTAATCAAAAAGTCAGCAGCTGGAACCCACCAGTCGCTCTGTGGGAGAAAGACATGGCAGTCTGCTTCCATAAAGATTTCAGCCTTGGAAACCCTATGGGGCAGTTCTACTCTATCCTGGACGGTCGCTGAGTCGGAATCGGTTCGATGGCAATGGGTTTTGGTTTGGTAATCCATCCAGAAACCCTGGTGGCTCCCCATTAAAGTGAATTGAGACTATGAACACTCCTCACTTCCTCCACAGTTACACCCTGGTCTGAGCCACTGTCATTTCTTGCCTGGATTTTGGTAACACCTCCTAACTGGCCTCCCTGATTCAACCCTACGCCTTAGGGTCTGTTCTCAACACAACAGTTGGAAAGATACTTTAAAACTTAGTCAGCACGTCTCTTCTCTGCTCAGAACCCCTCACTGGCTCCCCATCTTTCTTAGGGAAAAAGTCTACATGGCCCTGTAGGATCTTGCTCCTCTCCATTGCCTCTCTGACTTCTTTTATGCCACAGTCTACCCCGTGTGAACCACCTGACCTCTTGCTGTTCTTTGAATACCCTAGGCACACTCCACCTTAGGGCTTTTTGCATTGGTCGCTCTATCTGTCTGGAAGACTCTTCCCCAAATGTCTGCTTAGCCAATGGTCTCACCTCTTTCAAGTCTTTTCTCAGATGACACCTTCTCAACGAGGCTTGTCTTCCATCTTATTTAATATTGCAGTCTGCCCCCCCACCCCAGGCACTCCTGATCCGCCTTGCCCAGCACCGGGGCTTCTTTCTTACACAGGACTTACCAACTTATTGTGCTCTTGGTCGATCTGCCCAGCTAGAACACAGGCTACAGAGAGCAGCGGGCTTTGTGTAATTTCCTGAAACACTTCATTCAAGGGTCTGGAAAAATTCCTGGCATGTAGTAGGTGCTCAAAAAATGTCCCCAGAGCGTTGAAATAAGTAAAGATGAGGCTTTAGCATAAGGAAAGAGAAAAAGAATGGTTCCACCTTATGTTTCAACATTTGACAGATGTTTTGTAAACATATGGATAATTTCATATTCGACAAAGGTGGCACTTGACTGACATTTTGACCTCAAGTGGCCCTGGAACCATTGCCTGGTCTCTGACACCAGTGGCCAGTCAAGGAAATGTTAGACCTTTGGCTTTTTCTAGGATTTCGAGGACTGACCTTCTTCTGGCTCTGCACCTGGAGGGCTTCCTACTCTCTGAAGGTTAAATGATGTTCAAGAGAAGGTGACTTTTCTGTTTGCTCCCACTTCTGCTTTCTTCTGCCTCTGATAACGCAGATCTTCAACAGTACCATGAAATGATCCGTGCCAATAGCAGCAGATAATAACCATTTATAAATGCTCCTTAACAAAGACATTCGTGGGGCATACAAAAGAGGTAAAGAGACACCAACATAAATTAATCTGCAGATCTATAGTAGGAGGTCAAGGTCATCAACGGCAATAGTCTTAAGAGGGCTAACTGATTATTAAACATACCCACCCACACACACCAAACAAACAAACAAATTAGTATGGACTTCGTGTATAAAGCCAATAGTCAGATTTTTATTTTATTTTTTTCATTTAAATTGGGCCAATCGGTTTGACCACATCAATCCCATATTCAGAAATTTGTGCCCATATTATTTACACTCTACTGGCTTTCAAAAATGATTTTAAAAAATGAAAAGAAAAGGAGCAGGTTACTTTCAAAGACCCTGATTTAGTAAAACCAAAAATGATGCAAAGCAAAGTAAAAAAACGCAAAAGACAAGAAATACCAGAGACGGGGAATATAATTTCTTTTAAAAAAGTTAAAAGAAATGCAAGCGGTTGGACTTTTAAAAAGCATGAAAATGAAATAACAGGATAGATTAGGAATGCTTTTAAAAACAGTATTTCAAGCAATTTAACACAGCATTTAGTTATCAGCTAGGATAGGCTAGATGTGCCCCCAGTAGCAAATAATCTCAAAATCCTGATGGTGTAATACAGTATAAGCTTATTTCCTGCTCATGATACGCATCCAGTATGGTTTGGAAGTTCCTTCTACGTCTGCTCCGTTAGTTTTGGGCCCTGGCTGACAGATGCTTCTGTCCTTTAACCTCAGCCAGAGCTTTCTTGGTCACTAAAGCAGGGGAAAGAAAGGAGAGCTAGTTGATCTCTAGCAATTAAATGCTATGACCTAGAAGTGACTCACAGCACTTCTGCTCATATTTTATTGGCCAGAATAAGTCACGTGGCCAACCTCCTTCCAAGGGAGCAAGCAGAGCATTGTCATCTTCTATGTACCAGAAGTAAAGAAGCACTGTATCTAGCTCAATTTAAGTAACAATGTCACAGCTTAGCGCTAAGCTCCATGGCAATGAGGGCAAAAAGAGAAAGTGTTTAAACAACCCTCTGCCTAGTAGAAACACCACCAGTTCATCCAGAGGGAAAAGCTTTTTCCGTATATCACTCCTTACTTAGTAACGTGATGGACAGTGTTTGGCCTCAACATTTCACCAAAAGTGCTATTTGTCATTTTATGAAGTTCATTTTTTTGAGGAGATCGATAATCCAGATATAGAAATTTCTGGCAATCTGCTCCAAAGAGTAGTCAAGGAGACAGAATCTGGAATAACTAATGGTTTGTGTATCTTTCAGACCCTCTTTCTAGAACATCAACTTTTTACATGGGATTTTGATAAATCATTTCAGACCATTCAAATAAAAAGTCTCTAGAGAATATTTTATAATCAAGAAGAGATGTTCTGGATTGGTGGAAAAATTCCTGTAATTCTTTGCCTTGAAAGTTAAAGAATTTATCTTCATGGACATACGTATACCTGTTCTCTGAGCAGAAAAGGACTAATGGCAAAGAATAAATGCAGTGGGGATGCATCAGGTTCTCAGAGAATCAGTCTATTTAAGACTCCAGAATCCAGTACCATGAAGCATGGAGGAAGTGACCTTGATATAAAAGGTTTTTGAGCTTAAGAATCAATCATCATCCACCTCTACTGTAAAAATCCATAAAATAATAAATTCTGAGTGGGACTGATCCCACTGGGATAAATTAGTTGGAAAATGCAACCCGCATAATAAAAAGAGTTAAATATAAACGTTCAGCATTAGCTATCTGGCCAAAAAAATTTGCCAAAAATGAAAATTAGCTGTCCTTTATTTTCTTTTAAAAAATATGCTAATTCATTACCAGTTACTAGTGTAGTTAGTCACTTTAGACTTTATTTATTTTTTTATTATTGTACTTTAGATTAATGTTTACAGAACAAACTAGCTTCTCATTAAACAATTAGTACACATATTTTTTTGTGACATTGGTTACTAGTCCCACAGCATGTCAACACTCTCCCCTTCTCGACCTTCGGTTCCCTATTACCAGCTTTCCTGTCCCCTCCTGCCTTCTAGTCCTTGCCCCTGGGCTGGTGTGCCCCTTTAGTCTCCTTTTGTTTTATGGGCCTGTCTAATCTTTGGATGAAGGATGGACCTCAGGAGTGACTTCATTACTGAGCTAAAAGTGTGTCTGGGGGCCATACTCTCGGGCTTTCTCCAGTCTGTCAGGCCGGTAAGTCTGGTCTTTTTTTGTGAGTTAGAATTTTGTTCTACATTTTTTTCCAGCTCTGTCTGGGACCCTCTATTGTGATCCCTGTCAGAGCAGTTGGTGGTGGTAGCCAGGCACAATCTAGTTGTGCCAGACTCAGTCTGGTGGAGGCTGTAGTAGTTGTGGTCCATTAGTACTTTGGACTAATCTTTCCATTGTGTCTTTGGTTTTCTTCATTCTCCCTTGCTCCAGACAGGGTAAGACCAGTGGGGTATCTTAGATGGCAGCTCACAAGCTTTTAAGACCCCAGACAGTATTCACCAAAGTAAACTGTAGAACATTTTCTTTATAAACTTTGTTATGCCAGTTGAGCTAGTGTCCCCCTAAACCATGGTCCCCACAGCCCTCAGCCCAATAATTAGGTCCCTCAAAGAGTCTGGATGTGTCTATGGAGCTTCCATGACCTTGCCTTGGACAAGCTGTGCTGGCTTCCCCAGTATTGTGTACTTACTATCTTACCCTTCACCCAAGTTACCACTTATCTATTGTCTATTTAGTGATTTTCCATCCCCAACCCTCCCCTCCCTCGTAACCAACAAAGGTTGTTTCTTTTTGTGTGTAAACCTTTTTCATGGGTTTTAATAGTAGTGGTCTCATACCATATTTGTCCTTCGTGGTTGACTTATTTCACTCAGCATAATGTCCTCCAGATTCATCTATGTTCTGATATGCTTTGCAGATTCATCGTTGCTCTTTATCATCGTGTAGTACTCCATTGTGTGTACGTACCATAGTTTGTGTATCCATTCATCTGTTGATGGGCATCTAGCTTGTTTCCATCTTTTTGCTACTGTGGACAATGCTTGCAGTGAACACGGGTGTGCATATGTCTGTTCATGTGACGGCTCTTTTTTCTCTAGGGTATATTCCTAGGAGTGGGATTGCTGGATCATATTGTATTTCTATTTCTGTCTTTCTAAGGAAGCACCATATCGTTTTCCAAAATGTTTGTACCATTTTGCATTCCCACCAGCAGTGCATAAGAGTTCCAATCTCCCCACAGCCCCTCTAACATTTGTTATTTCCAGTGTTTTTGATTCATGCCAGTAATGCCGGGGTGAGATGGTATCTCATTGTGGTTTTGATTTGCATTTCTCTAATGGCTAGTGATCGTGAGTATTTCCTCATGTGTCTGTTAGCCACTTGAATGTCTTCTTTGGTGAAGTGTCTGTTCATTTCCTTTGCCCATTTTTTAATTGGATTATTTGTCTTTTTGTTGTAGAGTTGTTGGATTTTCTTGTAGATTTTAGAGATTAGACCTTTGTTGGATTTGTCATAGCCAAAAGTTTTTTCCCAGTCTGTAAGGTCTCTTTTTACTCTTTTGGTGGTCTTTGATGAGAGTAAGTGTTTAATTTTTAGAAGATCCCAGTTATCTAGCTTATATTCTGGAGTTTTTGTGTTGTTAGTTGTGGTTTGTATCCTGTTAATGCCATGTATTAGGGCCTCTAGTGTTGATCCTTTTTATTCTTCTATGATCTTTATAGTTTTTGGTTTTATATTTAGGTCTTTGATGCATTTTGAATTTGTTTTTGTAGAAAATTAGCTTTCTTAATGAAGAATATCTTTAGAACATTCCTGACCAACAAATTCAGATGCTTCTTAAGAGCATTGTTGAAAGATCCATATATGAAGAGTTGGCAAACTTTTTCTGTTAAAATGCCAAACCAAAAATAGAAAAGAAACAAACCCATTGCCATCGAGTCAAGGGAGGAAAGACATTCAAGGGTGCCTTAATGAGTAGTACCGTTAAAAAAAAAAAAAATTGCCGTTGAGTAGATTCCAACTCATAGCGACCCTGTAGGACAGAGTAGAACTGCCCCATAGGATTTCCAAGGAGCAGTTGGTGGATTTGAACTGCCAACCTTTTGGTTAGCAGCTGAGCTCTTAACCACTGCACTACCAGGGCTCTGTTAAAAGGCCAGTGGGTAAATATTTTAGTCTTTTCAGGCTGCACGGTCTTGGTTGTGGTAGTCAGCTCTGCTGTTGTAGTAAAAAGCAATCAAACACAAGGTGTAAATAGATGGGCATGGCTGTAGTCCAATAAAGCTGTATTTACAAAATCAGATGGTGAGCTGGCATTGGCCCAGGGTCATAGTGTGCTGGTGTGCACCACCAGCATGGAGGGGTTCACCCTAAATATTACCAAATGGTATAGGTGAAGATTTTGAAGGAGGTGAACGGGATAACTGGTTATCTCAATAGTTGTCATCTTTCCCCTTTTACATTCATCACTGAAAAAGAAGACCTATTAGAAACCGGTAAGAAATAACTCAATTAATGGCAAAATATTGCAAATCATTTCTACTAAAGTAGGAATAAAGAACGTGATAAGAATGCGTGGCCACAGTTGGAAGAGCGCAGTCAAGGTCACTGAACTGTGCGTGTAGAAATTTTTGAAACGGTGTATCTTTGGCTATGTGTATTTTCACCAAAAAAAAAAAGGTTGAGAATTTAGAGGGTTAATATGTTGTGGGGTTGTTAACCAATGTCATAAAACAACATGTGTACTACTGTTTCATGAGAAACTATATGTTCTGTAAGCCTTCACCTGAAGTACAATAAAATATTAAAAAAAAAAAAAAAAAAGAGAGAATGCGTGGCATGCCCTCCATTCCTAGGTGATGTTTTGAGAACCCAGCCAATGGAATGAGAAAGCAAAAGAAATGTGGTATAGACATTGGAAAGACAAACCAAACTGTCATTATTTGTAAGTGTTATGATCCTCTACTTGGAATATCTGAGAGAATCAACTGAAAAACTCATAGAATTAGAAAGCTGACTATAAGGCAAACATAAAAGATAAATAACTTTGCTATATACCAGCAATAACAACTAGAAAATATAACGGTAAAAGATTTTAGTCACCCAAACCAAAAACCAAACCCACTGCCATCAAGTCAATTCTGACTCATAGCGACCCTACAGGACAGAGTAGAGCTGCCCATAGGGTTTCCAAAACTGTAAATCTTTATGGAAGCAGACTGCCACATCTTTCTCCTGCAGAGAGGCTGGTGGGTTCAAACCACTGACCTTTTGGTTAGCAGCCGAGTGCTTTAACCCATGTGCCACCAGTGCTCCTGATTTCATTCACAATAGACTTAAAAAAACTAAGAATAGCCAAGAGTAAGTTTAACAAGGACTGTGCAAGTGAAACATGAATGAAAGAACCATGAAGCTTTCCTGAGGAGGTAAGACAATGCCCAAATCAATGAAGCAGTGGGTGAGTTGCTGAGGAAAAGACTCAACAATGTAACGATGTCAGTTTTCCCCTAGTGCATTCATAAATTCAATGTTAATCCACTTGAAATTCCAACAGGTCTTATGTGGAATAGTAACTATACTGTTGCAAAAGTATAAATTCGCAAAAAGTTTTTGCAAATGGTAGTTGCAAAAATAAATAGATCAATGGTACAAATTAGAGACTTCAAAAGTAGACTCATAAAAAGTAATCTGTAATAAAGGTAGCATTTAAAATTGGTGGGAAGATAAACTATTCAATAAATTGTCTTGAGACAGTTTATCAATCTGAAAACAAATATAAATTTATATCCTTTCCTCACACTGTACATGGGATAAATTCCAGATAAACTATATACCTAAAAAACTATAGAAGCGTTCGAAAAATACTTTTATAAGCTGCGGTTAAGAAATGTCTTTCATAGGAAATTATAAATCCCTGAACTCAGAAGGAGAATACTGAGATATTTGACGTAACTGAAGTTAAAAGAGTACATATATATTACACACACACACTGCATACACACACGCGTATGATATAAAATATATGTTTTGAAGGAATGATTACTATCCCCGGCATAGAAAGACACCCTAAAGTTAATTAAGATAAAAAAGACAATTTTCAAAAGAGGAAGAGAGTCCACGTTTAGTGAATGTTTCAGATCGCGGCAAGCACTGCTGTAGACGCTTTGTGTAACCCTCACGATAGTTCAATGACATGTAGCCTATGTACACATTTCTCTAATGTTACTAATCATCATGGAAAGACATGGTAAAACAAAACAAAATCTTACCGATTTCCTTGTTAATTTATTAGTTGAAACAAGTCTTTGATAGATGTCATTTTATATTTTTATGAAAGTCAGGATTGTACCTTTTTGAAAATTATCCTTTAGCATAATGTTAAGGGAGTTGCTTTTTATAAGACAAGAAGTTCTTTATTCCATGAGGTTTCCTTTGGCTTTAACCAGCTATTCTTGCCCTGAACAAGAGTAAGATTAAGATTTTATCTGATGATACCTGAAGAGCACGGACTGTTGAATTCTATGCTGGGGACAGTGACAAGACTTACCTGTTGTACACAGAAATAAGGGGAGCCAGAGAACACTTCCTGCAGGCTCTGTGTTGTTCCACAGAGACTTAATGATGAAATCTGTGCTAGAGAAGATGATAGACATCCAGACACTGAGGCAATGAAGGGACCTTATTTAAAAAATCAAGCACACACACACACACACACACACACACCCCTTTTCTCCCATGATAATTAGGCATATTAGGAATGGCCCTTGAAATGTTAAAAAAGGCAAAACTAATTTTTGTCCTTAAACTTTTTCCTCTTGCCAATGAAAGATGCATCGTGGGTGTTAAATGTCAGGAAAATAGAGCTGTACTCTGTCCTGATCCATTTTGCCACATGTGGGCTGCTAACACTGGTGTTTGTTGAGTCAGAAATCAAGGCGCGATAGTATAGACTTTGTCGTGCAGCCAACTCATTCTTTTGCCACATATGCAACGCATCCGAGAGGGGGAGAAAATCTAGGTGCTTAAAGAGGGAGAAAAGATAAAACAGAAGAGAGAACTTAATCTGTAGCGCTCGGTGAAGTACCGCTTGCTTCTTCCCTTCATACAATCAGTTAATCACCTTATAATATGCCGAAACCATCAGAGCCTGAGCTGAAACAGCGAGTTCAATTTTTCTCTCTCCTTTAAATGTCTCCTCAGTTGTACAGTATTTTATGAAAAATTGATGTCTTGCTAGTCAACATGATGAATGTTAGGACATGCAGGGAATAGTTTAAAGAGTTGTTTTAACAGTTATGCATTTAAATTGTCCCCTTATAATGGGCATGTTTCCTCTGCAAACAAAAAATCAGTTCTGAAAGGTCCAGTTCTCCTAGAATTGTTTTTTTTACTGCTTTCAATCATTTTGATAGCAATCCTGATAAATTCATGAATTAAAATTATTTCATCCAAATGTTAGATTTCAAGGTGGCAGTTTGGGGCCTCTTTTTCTTTTATTGCGTGGTTTTAATACATAATATTGAAGAACATTTGGAGTTTAAAAATATGAAATTGAAATTCCTAGGCTCAGTGGGGCATTTGCCTGGAAGCAATTAAGTTGTGCAACACGTATAAAAACCATTTATTTAACTAGATATACAGCAGGCCTTCATTCAAGTCTAGTCCTTAGATCAAGGCCCTAGGCTCAGATCTTGCTCTTAGAAGATACTTGATAAATGTTTCTGAACAGATGCGCCATAGAAAGCGTCATCCATTACTCTGTCCCATCGGTGGGAGAACAAAGGGAAATTGTCCTTTTCTTTCCCTTTGCCCTTCTTTTCGTACTCACCCCAGGAGCATGGATTTATAGAATAACACAGATGAAACTTAGAAGCCCTTGAAACTAATTTCTAAATTTTACAGATGGAGCAACTGAGGCCCAGAGTTTTTAAGAGGCTTGCCCAAGGCTGCACAGGAATTAATGATATGAAGCGAAATGGCAAATTCGGGCTTTCCGGCTCCAAATCCATTGACCTTCTCGTTACACCAGACTGCTTTTCCTGTGTGCTCCTATAATACTGTTAGAGGGTAAACCAAGACTGGCAGCTTATCTGGGAGCTTTGGCTTCCTCCCTTCCGTGAGGAGGAAGAGAGACGTCCCAAGAAACCTTTTCTTCCCCTTTCAGCACCCATACCTTTGGAGGCACTTCAGTCCTGGTAAATGTCCTCTTATTCAGTATCTACTTCAGCTCATAGCAGCAGAGTCACTTTTGAGCTCTCAGCAAGGCAGTCAGGCTGGTGACTGAGGTACTGGCCTCATATGGACAAGGAAACGTGACTGGGGTTTAAGAAAATGACATTGCCAGAACCGTTCTCAAGTAGTTTGGGGATTAGAGCAAATTAGCAAAGGCCTTGAGAGCCGTGGTGAAGGTTCTGGTAGGAGGGGACTAGCCATGGGGGCATTTTAATTTTGGGAATGAAACATCTGATCGGCCCTTTTGAAAAAGTAACTGGAAAAGTAACTATGGCAGCAGAGTGGTAGCATGAATGGGAGACTGGAGGTGAGCACAAGTACTAGGAGGCAGTAGCTATGATCCTGGGGGTCTTTGTAGGGGGCCTGAGCTGGAAGTACTGGAAATGCAGAGAATTTGAGAGGTGTTTCAGGTAAAGTGGCCAGGACTTGATGATTGATTGAATATGGTGGGGGAACTGAGGGATTGCAAGATGCACGGATGTCTCCCAGGTTTCTGCCTTGGTTGGCTGAGTTGATGTGCCACTAAAGGGATTGGGAAGTCTGGAGAAGGAACAGGTTTGGAGGGGAAATGTTTGTTGACCACCCAGGTGGAAATGCCCCATAGACAATCAGGTATGGTTGTCTGGAACTTAGATATGTTGAGGATTGTTCAAACACATGTGGACAAATATATTCAGGCTACAGCACAGCCAAGAGAATGTGTTCCTGCTCTTACCTCATATCCTAGTGCCTACCCGACCCCTCACCCCACTCCAGCTGCACTGGCTTCATTGCTGTGCCTACACATGAGTGTCATGGAAGACTATAGGCCAACGACTCTCAACTGACAGAAGCATATTTAGGGAGGGTAAAGATCCTGTGACTCATCTACTTGATTCATTACTTTAGTGGGCAAACAGGACTTTGGGATAACCAAGAAATGTCTCTGTAGAAGCAAAAATCGGGGAGGATTAGATATACACTTGTCCAAATAAGAGTATGAATGATTTCTGTTTGAACTGGAGCACATACATGTTAAAGAACACCAACTGGAAAACAGGTGAAAAACTGCGTTTATGCACCAATAGACACTGAGGGATTAGCTAAATAACTCCCCCCAAAATAATTAATTAATAGTTGACAATTTAAAAAGCAAAAATAACCGCAACTGGAGCCTGCAACTAACTAAAGAGAATCCTAATGACGCAGTGATGATGCATGTACCCACACGGGCCGTTGTGGCAAGTCCAGGTGTGTGCATGCATGCACACGTGCAGACAGAACGCCACCTTGCATGGCCCTCAAGCTCTCTTATTATAATGCTAGTTAGAATAATGAGCCAATTTAATACCCACTTTTCAGAAACCCTTAGTAGCCCTTAAAGCTAATCCAGAAGCCAAACCCACTGCCCTCGAGTTGATTCTGACTCATAGCAACCCCACAGGGTTTCCAAGGCTATAAATCTTTACGGAAGCAAACTGCCATCTTTCTCCTGCAGAGCCGCTGATGGTTGGAACTGCTGAGCTTTCAGTTAGCAGTCAATCGCTTTGCCGACTGAGTCACCAGGGCTCCTCTGAAAGCTAATAAGAAATACTAAATCCTTTATTAAACTGAAAGTCTATGAAGTTGTCTTCTGTCCGTAACAATAAAATGAAACATGTGAGTTTTTGAACCAGTTCTCAGGCCATCATCCAGACCCTTGTGCTTGGTTGGCACTTGGCCGCAGATCTTACGCTGAGAATTACTCTCACATGTCCCTGTAACAGCGATTAGAACTGAGGTCTGTGTTCATCCGACCCAAACGTCGCTCTGCAAAGCTCGAGTGCTTGAACCAGACACCCTTTGTGAGGCATGAAAAGCAATAGTGTGATTCATTTTATTACAGGGAAAATGGAGTGTGGGTGTAGAGGAAAACCCCAGAGTTGAAACAAAAGAGAGGAGCAAAATCAGAGCAGGAAATTATTATCACTTAATACAACTATGAATTTATTATCATTATTATTAAAAATATTATTAATTATCAAGTTTGGGTGCTGGGGATTGTGCTAACTGCTTTGCATACTTTGTCTTGTTTAAACTTCAGAACGACAAGGCAGTTTCCATTATCCATCTCCAGTTTACAGTTGAGGAGGGGAGTCTTAAAAAGGTTAAGCAACTTCTCTTAAAGTCACTTAGCCGGAGCCCTGGTGGCACAGTGGTTAAGAGCTTGGCTGCTAACCAGAAGGTTGGCAGTTCAAATCCACCAGCTGCTCCTTAGAAATCCTATGGGGCAGTTCTCCTCTGTCCTGTAGGGTCTCTATGAGACAGAATCACCTTAACGGCATCCAGTTTGTTTGGTTTGTTTGGTTTAGTAAGTGGTAAAGTCAGATCTTGAACCAAAGCCCATGCTCTTAACCACTCACTGATTCCATCACAATATTACAAGTTTAATGTCCTATCAGCTAGATCAGATTATATGTCTTAATATAAGCGTTCTTATCTAAACTGAGATAATTTTGTCAGTAAAAGAAGGCAGTATTAGTAATTTTGTTGGGCATTCACCAGAACTGTCCCAGACAAACTGGGACATATGTTTACCCTATTTAATATCTTTCCAATCCACATCCTGACATGATACATATATAGCAAGAATTCAGACACTAGTTTGTAATTGCAGTTGGGAGTTCAAGCCTTAGATGGCATACCACAAACACCTGTAGGGTAACCATGATGATATATAGCCATGTGTTAACAGACCTTTAGAGCACTTGGAGAAAATCTGTGTTCCCGCCTTGAAAGGGACCAATGAATTATATGGGTCCAAAGCGGTGCTCTGGAGCCTTGTGGAACAAGGTTGCATTGTGAGATTTCGCAGAGGCAAGAGCCTTTAAATCAGTAATGAAAGGCTGGCACCTAGCTGCAAAGCCAGCCCCAACACCACTGGCCTCGCAGGAGGGCAGTTCTGCTAAACAGGTGACAGACAGCTGCAGCTTCTGGACCTATCTTGGCTGAGACTAGGATGTCAGAGCAGGTCTGGAGGCCTGGAAGTTGGATGGGGGAAAACAGTGACATGAAGCTACAGAGCTACGCACAGACATTCAATGTGAGTTAAGCAGACTCCTTTCAGGTATGACTCTTTTTATGGGAATTCACTCACCCAGAGGTGGCCGGGAAGACAGGCCCGGTGATCTGCTTCTGAAGGGTCATAGCCTTGAAAACCCTATGGGGCAGTTCTGCTCTGCACACATGGGGTTGCCATAAGTTGGAATCAACTCTACAGCAACTAACAACCATGTGGGAATTAATTACTTTTATAGACTGGAAAAGAATTTGTTAAACCCTTCTGCTTGGATATTCAGGAACCCCTGGGTGTTGTGAACAGTTAATAAGCTCCGCTGCTAACAGAAGGTTGGACATTCAAGTCCACCCAGAGACACCTCGGGAGAAAGGCCTGGTGACCTACTTCTGAAAAATCAATGACAGAGAACCCAGTAGAGCACAGCTCTACTCTGACACACTTAGGGTCTGCATGAGTTGGGGTTGACTTGACAGCAGCTGGTTTTTACTTAGATGTTCTTTTCTGACATCATAAGCATGCAGCACTTGGCTCTGTGAGCTAAATATTTATGGAGGGCCTGTTAAGAGTTCCCGGAAGTCTGCTGTGGTGAGCAGGACAATGCCTCTGACCTCATTCTTGAGTGTGTCTAAATGCTCTCATGGAAAATGGCACTTTACAAAAGGGATTTATATGAACAGTCTTTTTGCAAGTCATGAAAACTGTACCCCTCTCTACTCCTCAGTTCCTTCAAATGCGAATGGGGCACTGAACTCACATCTCCCCAGGCCTCTTCCCGCTCAGAAGTCCTGTGACCCTGTAGTCACTTCCGTCAGGTTGGTGTGATAGGCAGTGCCTTCTTTATTCAACTTGTCCATTTTTAATGTGAAAAATCTGAATTCACCTCAGAGCAGCTCGTTTGACATTCCACGTTTGCATACACTGAATACAAACCCAAGGTTAAGCGCATAAATCAACTGAGGAGCTGACCAAGGTGTAGTCATGCAACAAATGAATGTGTACCAAGCCCTCAGGGAAAAGCACCAGAGAAGGCTTCCTCTGCTCTGGGTGGACTTTGTTAACCAACAGCCAGAAAAACCACGCGGTGGCACCACACAACAGTTAAGCACAAATTTCATTTTCTTCCTTATTATCCTTGAGTCACATACGGAGACATCAACTCCAAAGATGACTGCCATTTTCCAGAATAAGACACAGATTTTGATGTGGTGGTCACCGTTCGAGGGGCAGAATTGGAAGCATTTGGCAAACCAGTGCAGAGAAGAGAGAGTAAATAAGAATTTCTGCCCAATTCCACATGCTAGCGCTGTAGACTTACATATGTGACCTCTAAGCCTCATGAGAAATCTACCCAGTAAGCATTATCTTCCGTTTTAAGATGAGGGTCCTAGGGCTGAGAAAGGTGAAATAGATTGTTCGTGGTTAGTAGGTAATAGTGGCCAGTATGTGGCAGAGCTGGGATGCTCTTTGAGTCTAGAGGGGTGTTCCTTCTAGGTGCTACCCCGACATAATGTTTAATCCAATTTAAAGACTCTGAATTTAATTGTACATTCAGAATGTTAACGGCTGGTTCTTCACTTAGCCTCATATTATTACATAAAAAAGAAACATAGGAGTGCCCCGATCGAAGAGGATCTCTTTAAAGCCTTCGCCCGAGAATTCTGATGTCCGTGCCACGTTGGCCTCATGTCCCTTGATTGTCATTTCCCACATGAGTCAAGATTTTCCTGGTTTGTTCCTGGTACGCTGAGTAATTTTGAATTATGTCCTGGACATTTTGGATATTATGTTTTGAGGTCCTGGGTCTTGTTTAAGTTTTATGGAGAATGTTGATATTTTTGTTTTAGCGGATAATGGGCTCAGTTGGGTTCAGGCTAAAGTCCATCCAGACATCTGTGGATCATGGGTTCAATGTCAGTTCTGTTTGAGCAGCCCTCCCACGTGTGCATCATCCAGTTGTGAAGATACACGTCAATGCAGCACACAGTGCCAGTACTTACAGATGCCCAGATACTGCTTGCTCTTCTCCTTAAATAGCCATAAACCAAAACCCATTGCCATTGAGTCGATTCTGACTCACAGAGACCGTATAGGACAGAGTAGAACTGCCCCATAGGGTTTCCAAGGAACCGCTGGTGGATTCAAACTGCTGACCGTTTGGTGAGCAGCCTGAGCTCTTAACCACTGTGCCACCAGGGCTTCTAGATACCCATAGCCTATGTCGATGTTAAGGAGCCCTGGTGGCGCAGTGGTTAAATGCTCAACTGCTAACTGAAAGTTCTGAAGTTTGAACCCAGCTGCTCTGTGGGGTCACTGTGAGTCAGAGTTGACTCGACATCAGTGGGTTTGGTTTTTGGTTTGTTTTTTTTTTCTGTCTGTGTAGCTAGACTAAATCGTATGATTGAGGATTTATTTGTTTGAAGAATAGACCAGTATACATAGAACATTTCATTTAGCCTCAGCATAGTGAAGGATTAATAGATTCTGTGGATTCAGTCAGAAACTTGAAAACCATGTGGGCACTTAATGGCAATGTGACTTCAGGCCGGTTACTCCAGCTTTCAGAGTTTCTGTTTCATCCTCTGTGAAACACTGTAAATAATACTAATGTTGCAGGCTTTTTGAGGATTAAATAAAGATATACAAGTTAAGTATTGAAGTTAAAATATACAGAACACTTAGTGTAGTGCCTGGTACCCAGCAAGTGCTCAATAAATATTTTTATTATTAAGTTAAGAAAACGTTCACTTTGGCAATAAGTTATTTAAGAAGGAAAAAAAAAAAAAGGTGATATTTTCAGAGCAAATGGCAAAGATCTAGTTTTGTTTTGTATTACGGTTATGCCCTCATTAGTGACAGGTGCTGACATGGTTGTACTGGGCTTAAACCCTCCCCAAGGCAAACAGAATCAACGGAATTGCCCCCAGGATTTTACATGATCTGACGTGATTTCATACCACTGTCCCTTAATTTACTGTTATTGGGCCTTTTTTCTGTCTCCTCTAATTCTCCAACCTCAGAACCTTTGCATCAGCTGTTCCTTCTCTCGCCAAACCTTCACAGGGCTGGTGTTTTCTCATTATTTGGATGTTGGAGCGAATATGATCTCTGTGGTGAGGCCTTGCCTGAACATCCCAGATCAGATCATGGGCCCACCCCCACCCATTACTGTCCCTCCTATCACCCTGACTAATTTAATTCACAACGTTTATCATAATCAGAAATTATTTTATCTACTTATTTAGATTATTTTCGTTGTCTATTTTCATCCAGTAACATGTCAAATCTGTGAGGCAAACACCTTTTTATTCCTACTGTAGTATCCCCAAAGCATAGAACCGTGTCTGGCACATAACAGGCTTTTAAATACTTGTTAAATGAATGAATAAGCAAACTTCCATTTTGTGGCCTAAAATTTCTTAAATTGTTTTATTTTTCTAGGAGGAAATCCATCAGTATTATTGGTACATTTAATTGGATTTTTTTTTCAATTTCTGGTCCACCAAACATTCAATAATTCATCCATATACCTTAGTAAATTTTACATTTGGATTGATTCCTTTTCAAATTAAAGCCTTCTGCATTTAAAATCTTGATTTACTGTTTTTATTGTGGAAGTAACCAATGAAAATAGGAAGCCATTAATAGTGCAACTTCTTGGTGTCCGACACGTGCAGATGGCTTGGCTCCGTGGGGCTCTGTGGCAGGGCATTAAATTATGGCACAGTCACAGAACACCAGTAACACACCTGAGCTTGCATCAGACAGGATGATCTGTTTGTGTGTGGTTAGTGCCACTTCTTCCCCAAGGGAAAGCAGCCTTTAGCTTCGTGGAAGGATCTCTGACAGAGAGCCAGAGCCAGACACAGTCACACTTCAGAAATATAAACTCCTTGATGATTTTGGCCAACTTCAATGTGTAATGTGACTAAAAATTAACAGAAGTTGAGTGTTGGGTTTCAGGCCAAGAGAGCTTCCCCATCACTGGCTATTCGAGTATCATATTTCAGTTCCCTTGGTCCAGTTCATTTGGCAGGATTTGTTCAAGACGTGGCTGGATGTGATTAATCCTGCTCACTAATGTGCTTCTTCCTGCACAGAATGGCTCCTCCCAAGCTTGGGTCACAGTCAGTCGCAGAAGGACCCAGAGGACTGTCCAGAGCTTGGGAGACAGAATTGACAGAAGGAATTTGGGCTTCCGAGTTACCCCGTTGTGAAGAGTCACAGAATCAGTATGAATCTCATAAGCTTTGATATCCTAGTAAAAAGGCATTTAAAAAATTTTTAAAATATTTGTTTCATGATAAACATGCAAATTATACAGTCCTGAGGGTTGAAAAGTGGATTTAAATCTATCTCACCCCTCGCCACATTCCCAAGAGATAGTTGGTATTGTAAATTTTCTAGGCAGCCATCTAGAAATTTTGTAGGTATAAACATATGTAAATATAGATAAATATATAAATACAGATAAACATATATAACATAGATAAATAGATAGATGGATGCTTACGGGATCAATCAAAGAACACGACTCCTCCACTTACGTAGTATGGCAGATTGCAGTCACGGCCCTAGTTGTTTGCTCCTTCCTGTAACTTTGCGGTGCTCTCTTGCAGTGGGTAGTTGACCTACCCCACCCCATGACATTGGCTCAGCCACGTCACTTGCTTTGATTAATGGAATGTAGCAGAATTGAAAGAAAAGAGGTTTGAAATGGTATTGTGCGTTGGGGCTTGCTCTCCTGCATCTTTGCCCCGTTTTAAGAATATGCCTGGGCTATCCCGCTGGAGGATGAGAGGTGCACAGAGCAGAGATGAGGTGTCCCAGTCACCCAGCCCAACCCAGCTGGATCAGCCAACAGCCTGGCAACCCTCATATGTGTGTGTGAGCCCAGCCAAGATCAGCAAAGCCTTCTAGCCATCCCCTCCATTTAATCCCAGATGCTTGGGCAATAAACACTTATTATTGTATGGCCACTGAGGGTTTGATGGTTACTTGTTAATCAGTGTCACTGTGACAGTAAATAACTGATACATATGTCCTGGAACTCTTTCTACAGAGACACATAAAGATCTACCTCATTTAACTGCTGCAAAATATTCCATTGTATGAAAATACTCTAATTTATTTAACTCCTCCTTGTTGACAGGCATTCAGGTTGCTTCCAGGGTTTTGGCAGCCAAATGTCACTGCAAAGAACATACTTAGATGCCTTTGTATACTTGGCACATTCATCCAAAGGATAAATTCCTAAAGATGGAATCACTGGGGCAAAGGACGTACACATTTAAAATTTAGTTAGCTCTTGCCATAAAAACTTGCTTCTAAATGTCTGTGCCAGGTCTTGACTTTATTTCAAGGATGAGCAAACCTTTCAGCCTCTCCTAGAGTAATCTATCTTTCTGAAAGAATGTTATAGGAATTTGATATTTATTAACTTCTAAAGTTTATTAACTTTTTAGCTTGTAATAGTTTTCTGCCTTCAAATTATACAAAATATTGACTATTACCATCATTATCTGTATTTTAATATAGACAGCTTTTTTTTTTTTCATTTAAAAAAATACAAGAAGTTATATCCTCAACGTCAGACTTGATTTGCTCAGCAGGTCTGACCTGGCAAATTCCCGTGAAGGAATGGAATCCCAGGATTTCAGTTCCAAGACTTGGGTTATGGCACGAAGGCTCAGGGGGCATTGATGGCAGAGCTCGGCAGCTGCCCACATTGCATCTCTCTTCACAGGCCTCTCATCTCAGGGTTAGGCAGGGTAGAAACAAGGGCTTTGGAGTGTCCTTGAATTCAGTTGTTGTCAGGGTTTTGCCTTTCATGCACTGTGTGAATTTGGGCCTTTTACGTAAATCCGTGGGCCTCTGTTGCCTCACCTGTTAAAGAAGACGGTGATGTTAGTATTCATCGTTTTGAGAAATCCAGTGCCCTTCTCATAGCTACTGCTGTTTGGGAGCAAACAGACATTGGGGCAGCCACTGGTGTGACTCACACCCCAGGCATGAGGAAGCACACTGATGTGGAAAGAGCACCCCAGAGCCGAATTTAAAGGCCCAGCCCACCTCGCACTAGCTGAGCGACTTTGAGGGTGACCTTGAGGGTGGGTCAGGTAATGTGGCTGCACTTGTTCCTCTGTGATGAACAGCGTATAAAGCAGATCTTGCAGGGCTTGTGTGACCCTCAGAGGTGCCGCGTCGGAAGAACCCACAGCAGGCCTGGCACACAGTAGGCGCTTGGCGGTGGCACTTAGCACTTTCCTGTATGTGGTTCTGCCAGCCACGAACGAGCGGTTGTCATTTTACCTCGTTGTTTTCTCCTGCAGTGGTTTATCTAATGTAGGGAGCACATTCTTTCCCCCCGTTTTCACATCTCTGAAAATGGTCTTTGGCTTCAGATCAAAGATGCCTTACAGTTGCTGTCAGCCAGGCTGCAGTTAGAGTGTAACTGGCGTTGCCTGTGCTTCAGGAGCTCGGTGGCTCAGCTGGGCAGCGGGAACATCCTGATGTCTCAGTTCACAGGCCATTTATGGGACATTTGAGGAAGGACTAGGACTTCTGCTTATTGTCTGAAAACTTTCATTGTCTGAAAACTGGTCATTTCAACTACCACCATTATCGTTACCATCAGTCACAGCCAGCACTTATTAAACACCTAACAGGTGAAGGAATCTGGGCTGAGACCCAGGAATGCAAAGCCCTTCGGTGTCTTATAATATCACCAGGGAAATAGGGCACAGACAGAAAGCATAATTAACTGTACAAGGCAGTCTCTGCCTGGTGCCAAAGAGACAGTGCAGACACTGTGTAAGTGCTTCAGGAAGCAAAGGAAGGAGAAATGCCGGGGAGGGCCAGGGCTCAGAGGTGGCCTCACAAGAGAGGTAAAACATGAGGGGACCTTGAAATGAGGATAGGACTTGGGGCGGGGGAAGGAGTGACTGTGGCATGGGGGATGGTTGGAACAAAGGAGCAGTGAAAAAATCCAGCAGGTACAAAGCAATCTAAGTAGCCTCATTAGATTGAATCATTAGGTTCACCGCGTGGAATAGTGTGGTAAGAAAGTACGGGGAGGGAGTTACGGCCAGGCTAGATAGTGACCTTGAAGTCCCATTGTATGTCCCCCTTGTTTGTAATTCACAACTTAATGATGCAGTTGCTTGTGGGTGATTGTCATCTAGACCACTGATTTCCAGGAGGGAAATCTCTTCTTCATGGATGATTTGTTCTCATTGTTCAGAACTGGAAGAGGCCTCAAAAGACAATTCGTCCTGCTCTCTGATTATTACTGGAAACAGTGGCATCATTATCAACCTCTGAAAAATGAAGATCATTATTTTTGGCCAATGTCTTTCAAAATGTAATTGGTTCAATTTGATAACCCTAGGAAATAAGTCAATTCATTTGGCTACCAAGAAGTTTTGTGGAGACATTTCTGCTTTGAAGCTCACACAAGCTAGTATTATCCTGGCCATGTGGTATACAGCTCTTAAGATACAGTTAAATATTTGTTTATGTCCTAGATCCAGGCCATTTCTTTAGACAAGATTGCCTGATGCTGAGAAAGGGAACCCACCCATCTAAGGAGAGAATCTCTCCTTGTTGAGGTCCCTCAGTGTCCATTAAGGATGCATGTTGCCTTTTGAATGAGCCCTGAGACCCTGACCAACCTACTGAAAACTGCAGCCTGACCCCATCCCACCGTGACCCTATACTCTCTAGATGCCTTCTCTGCTGTGTTTTATCCACAGAACTTTTCGCCTTCTAACCTACTATGTAATATACTCGTTTATAAGTTTATCATTTATTATATGCCTTACCTACCTGGGATGTATGTGTCACAAGGGCAGAGATTTTCATCTGCTTTGTTTCTTACTGTATTATTGGAGTCTGGAATAGTATCTGAAGCTTGCAAACCTCAAATATTTGGATGGTTGATTTGACGCCTGGGAAGTTATGGAGGAGACTATCCCATGAGTGGGAGGATGGACCAGAAGACTCCCGGGATCAGTTCCAAATATGAGTCTGTGGTTTCATTTTTTCCTTTGTTTTAGGAATCTTTATTTTTATTTATTTTTGGCATGCAGTATAGGCCAAGATGCAGCATGTCATCAGATGGCTTTAATGATACAAAAAAAAACAAAATACCAGTTGCCAGCGAGTTGATTCCAACTTGTGGTGACCCATGTGTGTCAGAGTAGAATTACGCTCCGTCAGGTTCTCAATGTCTGATTTTCTGGAAGTGAATTTCCAGGCCTTTCTTCTGAGGCACCTCTGAGTAGACTCAAACCTCCAGCTTTTCAGTTAGCAGCCGAGTGCGTTAACCATTTACATCACCCAGGACTTCAACTAAGGATACTAGGGGGTGGTCTTTTCACTTGAAAAATAGCCAGCATGGAGTTTTTGTTCAGAAAAACTGACAGAAGAGGACACGAGCATATTCGTACATCTCTCATTTACAAAAATAACTCTGCCTGTTACTCTTAATGTCTTGGAAGAAGTACAGCCAGAATGCTCCCAGAAGGAAGGATGGTGAGATTATGTCTTACATACTTTGGACGTGTTGTCAGGAGGGATCAGTCCCCGGAGAAGGACGTCATGCCTGGTAAAGTAGAGGGTCAGCGAGAAAGAAGAAAACCCTCAATGAGATGGATTCACACAGTGGCTGCAACAGTGGGCTCAAGCATAACGATTGTGTGGCGCACGACAGGGCAGCGTTTCGTTCTGTGGTGCATTGGGTCGCTATGAGTTGGAACTGACGTGACGGCACCTAACAACAACAATTACTCTTAAGCACTGCAGTTTGAGACTGGGATTGTATACCCTGAAAAAATAATCAGATTAGTTACACCAGTTCATTTACTGGATTTAGCCCTTACGAGGCGTCTCTAAACCCGTACCACCCAGCCCTATATTTCACATTTTGCCGTCTGTAAATTTCTCTCAGATCATGTTGCGTTTTTTTCAGCACTTCAGAAAGATTAGTTCTTAAATGAAGACAGACAGATGCTAGGTGTCTTGTGAAAGTGGATGCCGTATGTGTAGGTGAGAGTCACGTTATATTTATCTCACGCTGTAGCTGACCTGAAGCGCTGAGGGTCATTTTCAGCATCTTCTTCTTAGGGAAGAACCTTCTGTAGACCTTTGTCTGGTGCAGCTCTCCAGCCGGCGCGGATGGACAGTGGCGTGCCAAGCAGAAATGTGAGGATGCCTTGCTCTGTTGCATTGTCAGGCTGCTAGCTAGGGAATGAAGAAGTGGGAGCATGTTACCTACTTATCCTCTGCCTTAGGGTTTTGGAAAACTCCCCTAATTTCATAAATAAATTTCCCAGTTTTCATCATTACTGCCAGATGCATCTAGCAGATGCCTTGCTATGCTCAGCCAGCTAGAGCCAGAAATAAGTGCCACCTGGTACCTTGAAACCCAGTGCTGGTAAACAAATTAGTACTATTGTTTTTAAACCTTTCACTGAAATTTGTTATTTAAAAAGTGCACAGATTGCCCTGAGACAATCTTTAAACCTTAAACCAAAACTACCCCCTGAAGTCTTCTTAAAACCAAACAATAGATTAGCTTAACTAGTAAAGAATGTCTGCCTTGAGCACTGTGCCCTTTCAAGATCCATCCACATGGGATCAAATTGACAACAGCAACTCGAAAGATTAGACAGGAACCTTAGGGAGCAGTGAGATTATGGTAATGGGGGAGGTACAGCTCGGGAAAGGAGGGCGAGAATGGTTGCACAACTGAATCGTACATGGAGAATTACTGAATTGGTGTTTGTTCTGCTGTGTGTGTTCTCAACAACACCAGAAGAATGTAATCAATGTCACTGAATTGTACACGTAGAAATAATTGAATTGGTGGATGTTCTGCTGTGAGTGTTCCCAACAACCACAAAAAAGTAAAAGGAGTCATTCTTTAAAAAGTGCACAGATCATAAGCATGCAGAATAATGCATTTTCACAGTCTGAACACCTGTGTAACAACACGCAGATCGAGAAACAGAAGAACACACCCAGCTGCTCAGAAGCCCCCTCATGATCCCTTCCAGGCACTGCCCACCCTCCAAGAGCAATGGCTATCCTGACTAATACCTGCTTTTTGCTCTTTATATAAACGGAGTCATACATTGTGTACTGTTTTGTATCTGCCTTCTTGCAATCATTTTTATGTTTGTGAGATATATCCATATTTTGCATTGGATGTAGTTACAGATTGTTCATTCTTATTTCTGTATAACATTCCAATGTGTGAATATACCACACTTAATTTTCCTTTCAACTCTTGGCAGGCATTTGGGCAGTGTCTCACGTGGGGCTATTGCAAATACGGCTGCCGTGAACCTTCCAGTCGTGGGCTTTCGGTGGGAATGTGCAGGCATTTCTGTTGATTCTGCACCAGGAGTGGAAATGCAGGCTGTAATAAGTTAACTAAAAAAGGAAAACATACATGTGCATCAATGAGAAGAGTATGTGATGGCAGTAGAATCCAGTGACAGCCATAAGACCCTTGATGATTTTGTAAGAGGACTACGGAACAGCTTCCGTGGGATCCCCCACTCCTGGCTCCATAAAGAATGCAATCACATGTCCTCAACACCTGTCTTTGTCTCTCCCACAAGGGGGTAGTGTGAGGTGCAAACGTTCCCATCACCACAGAAACCCTCAGAGAACGTTACTCTGCCAGGTCAGAGCATCTAAGTGTTCAGTTAGACCACTGCTTCCCATTCCCAGAAATTATCCAATTTGTATCTCTCCAGCAAGCAGTAATAGAAGCAGCCAAGAGGGCAGGGGACCATAATTAAAATTTACACTCGCATATCACTCTCCATCTGCAAAGTACTTCATGGGTATTAATTAATCCTCCACGTTGCCCCTCCTATTCTCCCACCCTCCCTGCCCACCGTGTAGCAAGCGGCATCTCCAGATTATGTTGCTCATCTGCAAAAAGATAAACACAAGAACAGGTTATGCTATTTCCTTGATGAGGTCCAGGAATGTAAAATAAATACTTTGCTGCCTGGGGCCTTTGTGAAATAAAATTGCCACATACTTTAGGCCTGGAGAGCCAAACTGCATAAATAAAACCTCTGAAGAATTTTTGTCACATATGACAGGAAAAGATGGATTCATCACTGGGTTTGTTTACTGGACTGTCACAGTGTTTGCTCATGAATATCAACGGTGGGAGAGCTCCTGGGAAAGAACCATCAGAAGGAAGGAATCCTAAATGTTTTGTAACATGGGACCCAGCAAAGACTGTTAAGTGGTTAGGTGGTTGCTCTGCTGCTGAGTTTTTTTCTTTCTTTTTTTGAGGGTGGGTGTCGTTGTTGTTAGTTTTTTATTTGCTTGCTTTTGTTTTTTAATTTTCAATCCAAAGAGAAAATGATTTAATTAAATTGGTTAAAAAATTGAGGCATGGCTGAAATGATACTTAAACTTATAAATAGAAAACATTGTGACTTCTGTTCCTTCATATGTACGTGATTAGACATGACATCATGTTATGAACCTGATTAAAACAAAAAACAAAAAACAATATCCATGGAAGCTCTGGTTGTCTCCATCCAGATATTAACTTGTTAATCAAGCGTGGTTTAAGTTGTTACTTTCTAATGGGAAAAATCCTAGGCCTGTGGGAATTTTCTGTCATTTTCTATTTACTATTTATAAAACTGGAGTCATCTACTTTAATATTAAATACAACCTACATTTGTAAGACTAGGAGCCAGAAAAGTAATCAGAACTAATGATTATACCAGACAAAAAAGATTTCTTCCTAGGCAGAAGGGGACAGGAAAGCTCGTGATAGGGAACCCAAGGTTGAGTACGGACGGTGTTGATGTGTTGTGAGGTTGTTAACCATTGTTATAGGGCAACATGTGTAGTAACTGTTTAATGAGAAACTATTTTGTTCTGTAGATCTTCATCTAAAATGAGAATAGCAGCACAATTGGAAGAGCGTAGTCAATGTCACTGAATTGTGCATGTAGAAATTTTTGAAATGGTGTATCTTTGGCTATGTATATTTTCACCAAAAAAAAAAAAAAAAAAAGGTCGAGAAGGGAGAGGGTTGACATGTTGTGGGGTTGTTAACCAATGTCATAAAACAATATGTGTACTACTGTTTCATGAGAAACTATTTGTTCTGTAAACCTCCACCTGAAGTACAAAAAAAAAAAAAAAAACAGGATATAAAACAAAACAAAACAAACAAACAAAAGATTTCTTCCTGAGGCTGCATTCTGCTCTGGTTCTGCGCACCCAGCTCCCTAGTTTCTGGGGGCTTTTTTGTGCATATTGAGGGCACTGTAGGTTCCTTAGGGCACTGAATATGGGTGAAAGAGAAGGGAGATAAATGGTTATTAGGCTTGATAAGTTTGGTCAAAAAAGAAGTTAATATGCTTAGTATTTGATTTTTTTTTCCATCCATCCAGGCACTGCTGGGATGAAAGTCCCATATCAGAAGCTACTGGAAAGGAATAAATCAGAGCCACTGCCCTCAGGGAATATACACACAGACAGACAGACAGACAGACACACACACACACACACACACACACACACAATATATATATATACATATATATATATATAGTTGTCATTGTTAGGTGCCATTGAGTCAACTCCAACTCATAGCAACCCCATGTGACAGAGTAGAACTGCCCCATAGGATTTTCTAGGCTGTAATCTTTATGGGAGCAGATCACCAGGTCTTTCTCCCAAGGAGCTGCTGGGTTGGTTCAAACCACCAACATTTTGGTTAACAGCTGAGAGCTTAACCATTGTGCCACCAGGGATCCGGATGGATGGATGGATGGAAGGGTGGGTGGGTGGGTTTGTGGGTGGGTGGATATTGTCAGGAATAAGTCAAGTAGGCGTATGGCATATGTCTAGATTAAAAGAAAAACCAAGAGAATAACTTTCTGAATAGAATGGTTTGAACTGCTCAGGAGGGCTCCCACCCTACAGCTGTCCCATCCCATAATATATAGAAATGCCCCCAAAATATAACACATTTTAACAGAAATATAGAGTAGTACTCCAAGCAAACAAGGGCTATCCTGAGATTCTGGAATGAAGAGGAAACTCAAGGCTTAAGTGGTAAGTAGGAGCTGAAGCCAAATGGGCCAAGGAGGGAAATCTTTCGTAGGCCCAGGACTTTTAGCACCAATTTGAGGTACAAACTCAGCATCTCCTATGAAATGGGCACCTGTGTTTTTAAAGAGAGTTTGAGGAGTAGAACATTTAATTCAAAAGGAAAAAAAAATGTGCGGGGGAAAAAAAAACCACTAAAGGGGCACGAGAGGACTGGTAGTGAAGTGGGAACAACAAGCATGGCTGAATCCTGAGCATTGCATGGGGGAGGGGAGGGCAGAGCAGCCCTGGAACAAGGAAGCATTTTCTTATCTTGACCGCTGCAGATGGTCATGGAAGGAAGTCTGAGGAGCAGTTGGGTTTGACAATCTGGAAGTCTTTGGTGGTGCTTAGGAGAGTGGTCTCATTTGGTGGGAGCAGGGAGGGAGTGTGTATAGAAACCAGGACGCAAGGAGTTCAAGAATGAGTGTGTGCTGAGAGAGAAGAGGTAGCTGAGTAGTGGAAGTGGGTGAAAAAAGGACAGAAAAATTAAAGGTCACCAGGCTGAATAAAAGGTTTTGTTTGGTGGTTGCCGTTTTTTGAGGATAAAAGAGATCTTTATATGTTTGTGGGCAGAGGGTTAGAAGTCATAGAGAGAGAGAAAGAGACGCTGAAAAAAAATGGCAGCAATAGATGGAGCAAAACTCAGAAGGAGCCAGGAAAGATTGAACTCAGGAGTAGGTGGAGGGGTTAGCACTTGAGTGGGGTAGGTAAAAGCAGTATTTTTAGTTTTCCAAGATATTGTTTTATTATCTGAGGCATTACTATTGCTGACGAGAAGTCTGCTGTCAGTCTGATATCATTCCTTTGTAGGTAATCTATCTTTTTATTCTGACAGTAGGTTAATTATCTATTTTTGCATAACAAATTATTCTAAAGTTTAGTGGCATAAAACGGTAAGCATTTATTATCTTGCATAGTTTCTGTGGATCATGAATCTAAAAGTAGCTTAGCTGGGCGGTTCTGACTTAAGGTCTCTGATGAGGTAGCAGTCAGGATGTCGACTGGGGAAAGACATTCCATGCTCATGAATTAGAAGACTTAATATTTTGAAAATGTCAGTACTACACAAAATGATCTATAGGTTTAATGGAATCCTGATGAAAATTCTAGCAGCGTTCTTTACTGAAATGGAAAAACTAATCCTCAACTTTACATGGGAAGGAAAGAGTCCCCAAACAGCCAAAGTAATTCTGAAGAAGATCAAAGTAGGAGCCCTCACACTTCCCAATTTCAAAACATACTATACAGCTACAGTAATCAAAATGGTCTGGTACTGGTTCAGTGATAGACACATAGACCAGAGGAATAAAACTGAGATCCCAGAAATAAATCTTTACATATATGGACAACTGATTTTTTACAAGGTTGTTAAGTCCATTCAATGGGGAAGGATCAGTCTCTTCAATAAATGGTGCTGGCAAAATTGGATTTCCACATGCAGAAAAATGAAGCAAAACCTATACCATTTTTATCAAAAAAGTAAAAAGACAACCTACAGACTAGGAAAAAATCTTAGGGAACCACATAGCCGATAAGGGTCTAATATCCAAAATATATATATATAAAACTATTACAACTTAACAAAAAGACAACCCAATCAAAAAATGAGTAAAGGACATGAACAGACACTTCACCAAAGAGGATATTCAGGAGGTCAACAAACACATGAAAAGATACTCATCGTCATTAGCCATTAGAGAGATACAACTCAAAACTACAGTGAAATACAAGATCACCCCTACTCTAATGGCGATGATCAAAAAGAAAAAAAAACAGAAAACAACAAATGTTGGTGAGGATGTGGGGAGATCAGAACCCTTATCCACTGCTGGTGAGAATGTAAATGGTACAGCTGTTGTGGAAAATGGTACAGAGCGATTCCTCAAAAAATTAGAAATAGAACTACAATAAACCAAAAAAAAAAAAAAAAGCCAAACCCACTGCTGAATGTTTTGATCAAGGACCCCCAATAGATGGATCCTGATCAAAAGGAGGAAAATATGGAACAGAACATCAAATTCTTATGGAAACCAGACTTACAGGATCCAATGAGACTGGGGGAACCCTGAATCTGTTGTCCTGAAATAATCTTTAAACCTTAACTGAAACTATCCCATGAAGTCATCTTTAAACTAAACGACCGTTTAGCTCAATTTTATTAATAATAAAATGTCAACCTTGATTATTTAGCTCTTTTACAAATCTGTGTGAGATCAAATTGACAAGGTAACGCTGAATCGTAGATGAGAACTTGAAGGGGCACAGAGAGCAAAAGTGAATGGTGGGGAAACAATATGGGTAGAGACAGTGAGGATGGTGACACCATGTAAAGAATGTAACCAATGGCGTTGATCTGTTCATGTAGAAATTGTTGAATGGGTGAAAAAGGAGAAGGAGAAGAAAGAAATCCGAAGAATAAAAATAAATAAGACGTTAGCTGGGACTGAAGGCTTGACTGGGGCTGGGGGGTGCCCTTCCAAGGTGGTTCACTCTTATACCTGGCAAGTCGGTGCTGGTTGTTGACAGGAGGCTCACCATGTGGATGTCTCCATAGAGCTGCTTGTGTGCCCTCACAACATGGCAGCTGGCTTCCCTCAGAACAGGGGATTCAGGAGAACGAGGAAAAAGAAAGTCACAACTCCTTTTATGATCTAGACTGGGAGGTCACACACTTTAGCTTCTACCACATTCTATTTGTTAGAAGTGAGTCCCTAAGTAGAAACCATGCTCAAGAGGTGGGGAATTGGGCTCTACCATTTGAAGAGAGGAGTATCAGATAATTAGTGGACATCGTTTTAAACCACCACTGGTGGGTGGAACTTGAGGTAGATACAGTTAAGAGGTTTGGAGACTCTCATGTTGAAGGTGTTTGATATACTTAGATGATACGAGATTCAAAAGGTGTGAGATAATATTGTATATATACCGTGGAGTCCAGGGGTGATGCAAATGGTTAATGTGCTCGGTTGCTAACAGAAAGTTTGACAATTTGAGCCCTCCCAGAGGCACCTTGGAAGAAAGCCCTGACCACAATCTACTTACAAAAAATCAGCCACTGAAGACCCTAAGGAGCACAGTTCCTCTCTGATACACATATGGGGTAGCCACAAGTCGGAATCAACAGCAACCCCAGCCAACAGCGTACCTGTCGTATCAGGTTATTCTTCATACACCTGCCTGGAAATATTTGTGTAATTCTGAACATATCGTTACTAAATTGTATCTGCTATGACATCTAACGTAGCACAGGAGAGTGTTTACACCGATAGTAGAATAGGTACGAGGGCTGGGAGTGGGTGCATCCATGGCTCCATGTGCCACCTTGTTCTTTGCAGCTCTCTGTGAGCGCCCTGTCATGCGGTAGCTCACGGAGAAACAATGCTTCAGTCATAGATTTTCTGTAGTTCTGGCCCTCTAGTCCAGCTGGTCACAGCGAAGCAGCCCTTGTATGAGTGGAAAGAGCTGGATTGGAGGTGAAGCTTCAAACATAGATGCATTAAAAAGAGAATAGTTTGTCCCCAGTTTTGTTTCCATTTCCCTTCAGTGAGCTTGGAAGGGAGAAGGAATTAATGAGGCTCATTGTGTATGCAAGGGTAAGCACAGTTTGTGTTGAGCTAAGTCTAGCAGAAGCTGAAAAAGCGTATTTGGCACAGCTAAGTAATTAGACTTCACATCTCTCACATTTTGTAAGGAAAAAATGTCTTTAGTGGAAAGTGTCTTTAAACTTATTTTCCACAGACAGAAAAGACTTTCTCAGCCCACCCCAGGCTTGGACCTTTATTGAACACGTTTAAAATAAAGGTTGAAATCAGTGTGGTCACGTTTTAGGTTATTTGTGTGCTCTATAAGAAGAGGGTGACTACTTGAGGGAGAACAGAACTGGTGCCAGGTTCTTGGCCGGAATTAAAACGTAGCAAAATGTGTGCCCAGATCAAATGCAGGACCAGGCAGTGATGAAAGCATCTATTTCAGTTCTTCTCAAATGATTGGAAATACCTAGAGAACAGTGAGCATGTCTTCCCATATACTGGTTAAAACATGGGCTCTGGGGCCAGGTTACCTGGGTTCAGTTCTGGCTCTGCCACTCGATCACTGTGTGATTTGGGGCAAATTAAATTCATGTTTCTGAGCCTCAGTTTCCCCATCTGTAAAATGGGGAAAATAGCAGCACCTAGACCATAGGGGTGGAATGGCGAGACTTCATCTCATGTACTTTGGATATGTTCTCAGGAGGGACCAGTCCCTGGAGGACATCATGCTTGGTAAAGTAGACGGTCAGCGAAAAAGAGGAAGACCCTCAATGAGATGGATTGACACAGTGGCTGCAACAATGGGCTTAAATATAGCAATGATTGTGAGGATGGTGCAGGACCCGTCAGTGTTTCGTTCTGTTGTCCGTAGGGTTGCTATGAGTCGAAACTAACTTGATGGCATCTAACAACAACAACAACCCCATAGGGTTGTTGTGAAGATGAAGTAAACGAATATATGTAAATCACAAAGGACAGTGACTGGTGCTTTGTAAGCACTGTCCTGATTAGTATGATGATTATTAATTATTACAAGCAATAGTGTTGGGCACAGAATGGGTGGTAAAAAATATTTGCTATTTGAACAGAACATCAAGTTTCATACATATGGCAGGGTCTGTGAGTATAGGTAACCCCTTCAGCTTCACCCTGCCCCCATTACAGCATTATTTACTCCCCTTCCTTGTGTTCCCGTAACACTTTTTAATAGTACCTCTAACACCGCATCATAGTTGTGTGTCCGTATCTGCCTCCCCCACAAGAACTGCGAGCGTATCAAGGGTAGAGCACACATCTTGTTTATCACTTTATCTCAGTGCCTCGTGTATAGTGTATTAATTAAAATTAATCACAAAATATTTATCAAGCCCTACTATGTGCCACGCTCTTTGCTTGGCGTGGAAATACAGCAGTGACCGAGACAGACACCATCCCAGCTCTGACGAAGTTCACAATCTGTAGAGCTGTTTCCAGAATCCCAGATCTCTCCAAGGAATGGAAGAGAGGAAGGGAAGGCAGGTTATAATATTTGCAGACTCCTACCCCATATCAGCTAGGATGCATTAGGCTGCAGCTGTGAGAAAACCCAACTAACAGTGGCTGAAAGCTTGAGGACACATACCTGTTAGTAACAAAGAGTCTGGAGTGAGATAGTCCTGAAGATGGCTCATCAGTTCCCCCATGTCAAGGTGATGGGTTAGTGTACTGCAGTTCTATCGGCCTTCTCCTCAAGGGAGCAAGACAGCTACCATACCTCTAGGCATCATATCCTCCCATCTTCATCTCAAAGGTAGGAAGAACAAGGGTTTCCATATTCCTTCTAGCAGAGAGGGAATATCTTTCCCCCAAACCTTTCCAGTGGATATCCCTTTACATATCATTGGTCAAGACAGGGTTACATGGCATCCGTACCTTCCAGGGAGGCTGAGAAATTGCGTTTCTGCTTGTTTTTTCCCCCCAGTCTCTTTAAGGAGAGAAGGGAAGGGGAGAAGGAGGTTGGAAATGGCTTTTGGGTAGTCAACCAAGAGTGTCTGCCACCCTCTGGCTACCCCTACTTTCCTCAAGCTGCCCATGACCTTCAGCACAAGAAAGCATGAGCAGACATTGATACAGTGCACCCTAACCCCTGGAGCCCTGATGGCACACTGGTCAACAGCTCAGCTGCTAACCAGAAGGTCGACAGTTTGAATCCACCAGCCACTCCTTGGAAACCTTATGGGGCAGTTCTACTCTGTCCTATAGAGTCATTATGAGTCAGAATCAATTCGATGGCAACAGGTACTCTAACCCCATCCTCTCCCCAACCTGTAAAATGAGAAGATAGAGCAGATGGTCCTGAAGGGTTCATCCAGCTTTGCTTTTCTAGAATCAGTGAGTCCAGGCCCAAGTATTGCAAGGCCCATCCACAGCCAGCTGGAAATTCTGTGTGTAGGTACTACGGCCGGGAACTGTGCATACTTTATGTGCATTAGAATAGAATTTTTGGAGCCAAAAGCCCTGGGTTCTGATCATAGCCTTGACTTTTGTCAAATCCCATATTTTCACCCAGTCTCAGAGTTCTCATCAATAAAATGGAGATAGTTACATCCGATAGAAGGTTGCCATGAGCATTAAATGAGAGCTATTCAGTGAATACTTTTAGTTTTCTTTGTGCATTTTCTTTGTTACAGCTTGCTTGGTTTCACAGAGGATTTGAAATGGATGTTCTTTGTAAGCTGTTGTTATTGTTACCTCTTTACACAACACTGTTATCAAAATAATCATATAGAAGCAATAGAACACTTGCAACAAGCCTAAACCCTCCCCTGCACCTAGAGCGACCAGTGTGCACCCTCGCTGGGAACCTCGAGATCATTGCAATCAAAGTTGGCAGTTCTCTGACTACAAGTATGAGCAGTGAGCCCTTGTTTTATTGTGTCCCCTTGGACTTCTGGGACCTTCAGGATGATTAAAGGTGAACTGAGAAAGGCAGGTGAAGAACTTTGCTTTAGGCGCCTCACAATTCCAAGGTTCATTCATAACAGAAGGCACATTATTTCGGACACAATGCATGTAAATGTAGTCTTGATCTTGCTAAATATCTGAAACATGCTAATACGGAGGCTGGGTTCCTGTTCGGTTATGAGGAATTGCCACTCTTTGAATGACGTCATTCCCACAGACCCACGAGGGTGCCGCTGCTCACACCATGTGTGAAGCAGGTGTGGCTTTCTCTCGAATCAGGCTCAGATCCTTGGAGATATTTGAGGGGAGGTGGAGGTGTAATCGTTTTCTAAAATCTAACTCAATTTCCTTAAGAGCCAAGTTTATTGAATCATATCACCCGGCGGGAGACACAGGCCAAAGACAAGAAGAAGAGCAGATTACTCCTGTTTGCATGATAAGGACCTCCTAGTGTGTGTGTTCACTGATGGGATCTGACAGCCCAGCCTGAAAGTTTCAGCTGAACAAGGATACAGAACCAGAAGCTGCAGAAAGTTCTCCACAGGGGTGGCCACCTACAGTAATGCCGGGATATTCTAAGTGGTCTGATCAACACAAGTATCCAGATAATAGTGCAGGAGTTTCCCACACAGTCACACACTCTCACACCCTAGCTGTCTAACCATTTCCAATGTTTTAAGTGAAACGGTGTGTGGAGAGTGGTATGTAGGATTTGCCGTCAAGCAGACCTGCATTTGGATCCCTCGAGCACCTACTCGCTGAGTGATAGTTACCTCTTTGCACCTCAGTTTTCTCTTCTGTAAAATGAGTGTCTTTGCCTGGCTGGATTACCTTGAGGATTAAGGATAACATCCAGCAGAGAGCCTGTCTCCAAAGGAATCGATCGACAGTTTCCTTCTTTACCCTTTCTCCCTGACTTCGGGACCCTTGTACCTTTTCTTTGCTCTGTTCACTTTCTTTTTCCAAATACTAATGGCTGAAGTAATTTTTGGCAAAGCTAATGAACACCCCAGTTATTTAATTGGGCATTAAATCTGGAAGATAGAGTCCACCGTGACCCATTATAGAAGATAAAGCATGGTTGGGATCCAAGGTTACTTGAAAGGTATTTGCAAAGGGAATTAAGTACTGACAGGGCAAATGACACCTTCATTATGTGGGAGTAATGACTTACGTGCCAGGTACAGCTGAGCTGCAGTGAGAGGGAGGTTTTCTTGGACAGGATGTTGCTTGGCCTCCTTGCCTGCACATTTGATGTATGCCAGGAATCTGCCCTTCCTGGGACAGGCATCTATAGGGCCCTCTATCTGTCCACCAGGCAGTTCTAAGCAGTTGTCATGTAAAATGAGCCACAGTGAGCATGACCAATTCCTACCCATTCTCAGCCTTGAAGAGCCCTGGTGGTGCAGTGGTTAAGTGCTCAGCTGCTAACCAAAAGGTTGGCAGTTCAAATCTGCCAGCTGCTCCTTGGAAACCCTGCGGGGAAGTTCTACTCTATCCTGTTGGGTCGCTATGAGTCAGAACCGACTTGGCAGCAGTGGCTTTGGGTTTTGGTTTTCACTGACTGAAGTTAGCCTCCCCTGCCCTGTCTCTCTGGCTAAATCTTCCTGTAAGCATCCTCTAGTATGTATGTAAAGGGTCCTCCTGTAGGACCCACTCCTGTCTCTCAGCCCCAGCCCTCCCTTTTGGGTATGCCATCTTGGCCTGTGACTGCCTCAGGATGTATTCTGTGATTTTTAGATATTCATTTCACTCTGGGCTCTAGCTTCATAGTGTCAAGAACTGTGTCTTCAATTCCCTTACCATCACTGCTTAGTTTCATTCCTGACCTATGGCAGATAGTCTGTAGATGTGGAAGGAAGGGAAGAGTGAAGGAAAAAAAACAGGAAGGAAAATTAATCCCCATTTGTCTCTCAAAAATCTACTACCTAAGGAAATACAAAGTCATTCTCTTGCCCACCCTTAACAAAAGGGCAGTGAACCTAAATTCTTGCTTAAAGAAAGCCCTGTGGTGGAGAATGTTTTGGATAACAAGATTGGATTTATGAGATAACGTTTATGTTTAAAGATGAAGCCAAGTTCCTGGTACTGGAATCATGGAATCTTTGAGAAAGAAAGAAGCTAGTGGGAAGTTATATACCCTCGGTGTTAAGATCACCGATCATGGAGCCAGACTACCTTGGTTCAAATCCCAGCTCTCCCACTCACAAGCTATATCAGCTTGGGGAAGATGCTTAATAGCTCAATTTCCTCAACTGTAAAATGGAGATAATAATAATACTTCATAGGGTTTGTTGTAAGGATTAAATTACTCGATGTATATAAAGTTCTTAGAAAAGAGCTTGGCGCATTGTTAGCACTATATGTGTTTGTTCTCATTAACAATTGTCTAGAACTGTATTTTCCTATGTAGCTGCAGGCTTTAGTGTAGCACACTCTTCCAAGGAACTCCCATATAAAACATAAATGAGAGCTTTCTTACTGGGGTGGAGAGCTCCTCTCTGCCCGCTCCTGAGGGGTTCTGGGGACCTTAGGGCTGTGAGAGCCCAGTTGAGAAGCTTTGGTCACATCAGAAAGGTCCTTGTGTTCTAAAAGGAGTACTGAGACCAGCTTTGGCCCCAACTGTGCAGGGCCCCCCAGCAGTGCCCACTGAGCAGCAGGGACCCTCCTAGGGCCCAGGTCACCTAGTTCCCAATCCAGGGCTCTCCCCACCTACCTCAGGCCTCCCAAAGGACTCAGAATTAGGACCAGACTGAACAGCTGGATTTGGGTTCTATTTTTCCTTTACTGTCATTTTTGTGTGGCCTCTAGCAAATCTTTCTCAATAATGTGGCTGTACCTCGTTGTCTCCTTCTGCCCAATGGGACAGTGTACTTCTGTAGACTCTGAGATAAAGAATCTTGGAGCCTACAGACAGGAGGACAACAAATGAAAATATGATTTTACTGTGGGATTTGCCCAGCCCTTTTTGGTTAAATTGGAATTAGAATTCAGTCTTCCTTTCTTTTGCCAAGTATCTTAAGAATTTCCTTATCCTTAATTCATCACCAAGCATATTTTTACCCCTAGTCTGATGTAACTTGAATACTCACGCTGTCCCAAAACAGGCTATGGCCATACTGCATGCATCCACAGTGTGTAATTGAATAAAAATTTTTATCTTATTGTATAAGTAGACACACTTGTAAACCAACCTCTCCTTTCCTGTGGTTCCTGTTACTCACTCGATAGACCTAGCAGAGATGTTCAGAGCATGTTAGCATCCTCATCCAACTCAGTGGCCCCTTTACTAGAAACTAAAGTCCACTTTGACGAGAAAATAAAAATCAGAGAAATCTTTGTTTCCTAGAGTACAGTTCTTCTGACCATATAGCACACTGTAGACCTGAATAGGCTATTTCCTCCAGAGGCAAGAGAGTTGCTATCTTTATATGGCTGGGTCCAGAAAACCATCAGCCCCACGGCTTGAAGGGAGGCACTTCCAGCTCCCTGGTTACATATGAGATCATGCTGGCCGGTCACAGAAAACCAGCATTTCCCAGTAGTTTGGTTTGCTACACTCTGACCAAAACAGAGGTCTAAAAACAACAAGGACATGCATGTGTACGCATGCAGATGCATGCACACACTTGCACACACACACACGTACACACACACACACACACATTTATAATTCCTTAGAATAGATGCTGCTCGTTGCTCTTACGTGACTCTTCACATCTCATTTACGGATCATTTATTTTATTTCCATCAGAATGCTAGAGAGAGTGTGAACTGTTTCGATATTCTTTCAATGGGCATCTAGTGATGATGACTGCTGTCTGCAGGCTCTGCAGATGTCAGGTCCTCCTTATCTGTGATCTCATTTTATCTTCACAACCATCCTATAAAGTAGGCACCGCTATCCCCATTTTACAGGTGAGAGAACTTAGAAAGCTTGGGTAAAACTTGTACAAAGCCAAGCAGCTAATCAGGGGCAGAGCTGGGATTTGAACCCTGGTATGTGAGACTCCCAAGCCGGCACTCTTACTCATGCTGTGACCTGTCTCCACCCAACCAGGTTTCTGCTGGGTGATGAAGATTAAAAATACTAAGTCACCGACCCTGCCCTTAGTAACCTCATATGCATGGACACATACGTATGCTAAAGTGTGATAAGTGAAGCATAGTTTTAAACAGTAAATTATAAGTCCCTGGGTTAGGGAAGAAGTGAGTCAGCCTGAAAAGATGGAGCAGAGGCAAAGATCAGGAAGGCTTCACAGAGGAAGGCCTTGAAAAGTAGGCAAGGATTCTCAAGGCAGAAAGGGTGGTCTGTGTAAGGACTAGCATGAGCAAGTAGATGGCTATAGTTGTGTCCGGGGAATGGTGAGTAGTCTGGTGCCAACAGGGTACAGTATGGTGTGTAAATGGGAAAACGGGCAAGAACTGAGATTGACAACGAGACTTCATCCTGAAGGCTGTATTGAGCGATATCAGGGTTCGTTGCTTGCAAGCAACAGAAACAGACTCTATCTTAGGCAAACGTTGACTCACAGAAAGTACACTGGGTGCTTCCAAGGCCCACAGGAAGGTGGAGAAGCAGGCTTGGAGACTGCAGGAATTGCCTGGAGAACAGCAGCTCCGGGGAGCCAGAGAAGAGAAGTGTCAGGAATGGTCTCCAGTAGGAAGAGTCTGGTCAGGATACAAGCAGGCCATCCATTGCTTCTGTCCTATCACCACAGGCTGAAGATCCAGAGTCCAGAAGGAGAGTACCCAGCTGGCCAAACTTACGTCTCCTGAGCCTGAGGGGAAGAGGATGTGGAAAGAGCACCCAGAGGCCATTGCAGTCTCTTCACTTAAAGGGGAAGAGTAATTGCCCAAAAAGAAAGGAAAGGGAGTCTGCTGTGAGAAGAGAATGGAGGCAGGTGAATTAAAAAACCAGAAGTCGTCTATAGGAACTGTCGATGATTTTAGAGCAGGGTGATCGCATGGGCACATCTTTGAACCAGAGGCCCCATGTATCGATGATTTTAGAGCAGGGTGATCACAGGGTCAGATCTGTGAACCGGAGGCCCCATGACAACAAGGAGGGTGGTTTAGAGAAGGTTGGAGGACAGGCAGTGGCTTGGCTAAGGGGCTACGGCACTGGTCCAGGTGAGAAGTACAAAGTCTTCAGAGTCAGTGTGGGGATGGAAGTGAGGAGACAAGCTCACCACCATCTTACCTATAATATTCCTCACTTGGACAGTGTTATGTTCATTTGATGAGAATATTATTGATCTAATGAGGGATTATCCCAAGGCTTATGATTTTATAAATGAGAAAATAACACACACTCCAGGGAGACTTAGCTGGTACATTAACAATTAATAGGAAAATCTGACAAGCCAGGGCTTGGAAGTCATGCTTATCATGAATAATACAGAGCCAGGAAAGTTGGTCTGAACCCAAATACATTCAGAATAATTCTCCATAAACCTGCCACCTCTGGTTTGAAGATATTTCATGTGTGGCTATGATTTCCTCTGACAGGCCAGGAGAGGAAGGAGACCAAGTGGGAAAAGTAATTTCTCTGTTTGTAATGGTGAAATGTTGTTACTGGAGAAGCATTGATCTTTCTGATCAGGTGTTAGATCTGGAGCTGGGATTCTGGTTCTGTAATCCTCAGCATTATAAGCAAGCATGTTGGAGAACTCCTGAATATATGCTGTTTTTATTTTATTATCCAAACAGTAATAGGTGTATTTTTTTTTTTTTAAGTTGTTCAGTGCAGCCAACACTAAAAACAGCAGCAATTTCAACGTGAAGTCGCTGAGGTAAAACTCTGCTGGCACTCCCAGCCGGCTGGGTGATGGTTTCAGTGAATGTATTCCACCAGCCCTGACACGCCTCTAGTGTCCTTTGGACAAGTCCTGCTGTGTAGGACCAGGATGAGATAATGAGGACAGTTTCTGTGCTGGTCAATTAGGTTCAGTTTGTCCCTATTCTAATTCCAGATACCACTTGGGAAATGTGTGCCATCTGATCACCAGAGGACGTAGGGAGAAGGTAGAAATCGTCTTAGTTTTGATCCCCCAACTGCAGACCCTGAGATGAGGGTTTGGGAGCAAATTGTTTACTTGGGAAGTAAACTTAGGAAGCACAGGAGAGGGATGGTGAAGTGAAACTGAACCCGGAAGGGAGAAAGACGTTCTAGGGCGCCTTTCATGAGTAGTACCTTAAAAAAAAAAAAAAAAACCACTGCCATCGAGAAGATTCCGACTCATAGCAACCCTGTAGGACAGAGTAGAACTGCCCCATAGGGTTTCCAAGGAACAGTTGGTGGATTTAAACTGCCGGCCTTTTGGTTAGCAGCTGAGCTCTTAACCACTGTGCCACCAGGGCTGCAACAAGTAGTACAGCTGTGGGCAATTGGAGCCCAGTCCCACTGGGGCACTCAGAGTGATTGTATGGAGCATCCCCTGGAATTGTCCCTCACTTGTTGTAGGTCACTCCTAGCGTGTTAAACCTCTGTCTAGTACTTCAGGTCTCCATCCCTCGTCCACATGACAGGCTGTGCATGTACCTGCAGTCAGGAATCCATTTGCATGTACAAGAACCATCTGCTGGCAACCTCCTGGGTAGGCCCAGAGGATACGGTCAGGGTGATACAACAGTCCTGATACAAACTGAACTGGGAAAACTAACTGCTGCTCCTAAAAAATAAACACAAAACCAGTCAATGAGTGTCCTTAAAGACCTTCCCATTATGTTAAATGAGGTGGATTCAGTTTCTGTTCCAAATGAGGCACTGTGCTAAATGCTAAGGTGATAGGGAGATAATTCAGCCATGGATCATACTTTCAGAAAGTCTGGAGTGTAATAAAGGAGTCAGGATGCATTTACAGGTAAATCTAACACAAGAGAAAAAGTGATGAGAGCTACAGGAGTTATACGCAGAGTGAGGGGGGGGGGTGGGATGACCTGAAGGTAGGAGGGGAAGGACCAAGAATAACTTCTAGGAGAGGGAAACACTCAGCTCCAACCTACAGAGATGGGGGGGTGGACATTCTGTGCAAAGGGAACAGAATCATCGGGGACACAGAGGATGGAAAGCAGGGAGCCATGCTGAGGTCCATTTAACTTGCCCCTGGGGGAGAGAAGGTGAGCACTTGGAGGAAGGTTAGAAAATTTGATTGGGCCCAATTGTAAAGAGCCTTAAATACCTGGCTCAGAATTTTGACCTTTGCCCTTTAGGCTAGTGTTTACAACTGGTGTACCAGGCACATGGGCGTGCCACCAACCATTTTTTAATTAAAGTGAAAATTTTGTTTTGCTGCAGCACTCACACACTACACAGACTTATTCTGGTGACATTCCTCAAGTGGGGCAAAAGCCTATGAGTTGTGTGTCTCAGTATAGGGCAGGATGCCGCTTGCAAGGAACAAGTATAAAGAGGTGGAGCAGAATGACAAGCCAGCACCCCTGACTGCGGTGAGAGAGTGCTGCATGAGTGTGTAGACAGGAGCACAGACAGCAATGGAGAGAGCGCAAACATCCTCAAACGCAAAAGGCAGCCAGGTCCCTAGTTCTGTGACATTGGGAGCAGTTCCATACTTTAAACTGCATACCTCCCTCCCCCATTCTAATATTTAGAAGTGCCAGGAACTCTCAAAGGTTGTTAACCATCCTAAGGCAATGGAGAACCACTTCAAGATTCTTCAAAGGACAGTAACCTGACCTGAGCTTGGCTCTGTTGTTAAGAGAATGAGCAGTGACACAGGCTGGTTCTCCAGGGTTCAGAGGTTTTCTGTGCTTGCAGATGTGCTTTCCATACTGGCCACTGTCCATACGGATTATGCATATGGCAAAGAGGAAAACGTAGTCAACATTCTAAAATGTGGGATGAAATGCTCCTTGATGTAGGTGTGGAAGAACAAACCCGGGTTTTCATATCAGTGCTCAACACTTAATACTTGTATGAACTTGGCAAGTTGCTAATCTTGGTCTCAGCGTCCTCCTCTGTGAAATGGAGATAGTAGCTACCTTACAGGACAATTGTGAGAACTGAATACACCCGTTATAAAACTTTTGACCCTTGGTAGAGCTTCATAAACGATATTTTATCTCTAGGTGCCCTCAGAAGCTGATCTTGAAAACCATTCAAGGCAAAGCTCTTAGGAACTCTAGGTGAAGTCAGAATGGCCCTTCAGTGAAGCTATGATCTTCTATATAAGGAAAGTTCCTGGCTCATTACAGTTTATATCTGTTAACTTTGGGTGCCGCTTTCATGGAAAATGAGAAAATATATATCTAGATACATTTAATTGGCAGAATATGATGAGCTTGAAATTCTATGAGAATTGGTACACTGGGCAGTGCTCAATTTTCTCTTTGTAGAGAACAGCCTGTTATCTCACATACTTACTCCTTTGTTTATTTAATCATTCGTTTAGCAGCCATTTTTAGCCTATATTATAAATGCTAGGTGCTGAAGAAGGCACAGAGCAACGTAAAATTCCCTTAAGTATCTTACAAGTATATATTTAAAGACAAGTTATGTATATGTTACATATACAACACATGTATAAATTATGGCAAACAGCTAAGTAATGTTATCAGCCAATGCAGATTAAGAGCAAAGATAAGCTGTGTGTAATGAGTATTGTCATTGTTTAGAAGAGGAAATGATCATCTGTTTGAAATGGTTAAGAGTGTTTCATGGCAGAAGCAGGGCTTAGCTTGGCCCTTGAAGAATGGCGGAGATATCGTAACTTGGGGAAGGACGAGAGCCTGCTGCTGGTCTGAGTAAATGGAACAATGAAGAAGTCAGGTTGGAGGAGAGGACCGTGTTAGCTACTAGCTGTAAGAGTAGCGAGATTTAAGCTGCAGAGAGTTTTCAATGCTGGGCCAAGTAATTTGGCCTATAGGTCAGGGTAGTAAACCAAAATGCCTTCAGGATCCAGTAAAAGTTTGGGGTGTCCAAGGGTAAGGGATAGGAAGTGGTGGAGACTCTGGGGATCTGGAGAGTTCAGACCAACCAAGAGGCCTTCAGATTCAAAAATACTTGAAACACTGTACTCTGCAAACAAAACATGTCTCCAGAACAAATTTTATCAGCAAGACCCTGGTTTTTAGCCACTGTCTTAGGCAATTATCTGGGCTCCCTGTTACCATGCCCGTGGCAGACATTACCAATCAAACAAATCACGATTTCTTGGTGGGCCTAGGTAAGCCCTTAGAATCCTTCTCAATACAGTGAGTCCTCAACGTTAGTCCTGTATTGTTCTTTTTTCTGTCCTGCTCTCTAGTCTCAATAAGACCATCATAACAAGTTTGTATGGAACATATTTGCAAAAGTACAGTAATATATGAGTGAGAGGGGAGGTATTTATTGTATAAATTTGCAGTTCCTTGAGCCCTGGTGGTGCATTGGCTAAGAGTTTGGCTGTTAACCAAAAGGTCAGCAGTTCAAATCCACCAGCTGTTCCTTGGAAACCCTATGGGGCAGTTCTACTCTGTCCTATAAGATCGCTATGAGTCAGAATGGACTCAGTGGCAACGGGTTTTAGTACCTCCTTTTTCCTAAACCCCACTGCCCACATGCAAACATTTTTCTTTTGATTAATTTTCAATCAAATATGTATCAATTCTGCATTAATAGGTCCTTAGAGCTGTAAGGTTATTCATCCTTTAAATAGAGGTCTCATGGTATCCTGTGGATCAAGGAGCATAGGAATCCAGGCAGGGATAGACAGGGTTATATAGGGAGTGGAGTCCCTGGGTGGTGCAAACAGTTAACACACTCATCTGCTAACCAAAAGGTTGGCTGTTTGAGTCTACCCAGAGGCACCTCAGAAGAAAGGCCTGGTGATCTACTTCTGAAAAATGAGCCATTGAAAATTCTGCTAAGCACAGTTCTACTCTGATACACATTGGGTCACCATGAGTCAAAGTCACCTCAATGGCAACGGCTTATACAGGGAGTGAGAAAACCAATTCCTGGCTCCATGGCTGGATGGGCATGAGTAACTGACCCTCTCTGGGTCTCGAAGTCCTGAGCTCACAAGGAGGGCCATCATCCCCTCTTTGACCACCTCCTGATGCTACCCTGAGCATCAAATAAGCTCACGTGTGTATGAGGGTTTGGCAAACGAAATGTCTTTTAACATTATTGTTCTGTGTATTCCCCTTATGCATCACTTGCAAGAGAATTGCCTGGGATGTAGGCATAGGGTAGGCATACATGTCTGATGAGACTGTTTTGTACTGGTCAAGTTGTGTAATTTTTAGATTTTCCATAAATATGCTGTTTTAAAGAGTGGCCAGGAAACCAGATTCTTTGCAAGGAATCATGTTTGTTGAGAATAAGCACCAAGAACCGAAGTAAAACAAAGAAATGAAACCATAATTTTGCAGATTGAGTGTGTCATCCTGTGCTTCAGACAACAAAACTTTCTCTTCTCCAGCTTCTACCATCCTAACAAACCCTTATACACCCATACACTGTCTACTTCTTTGCCTCTCCCTTTATAAAATATTGTTCAGCTCAAGTTCTGAAAGGGTGATGGGAGTGGGAAAGAAAAATCGAAACGCCACACTCCTCCCCACATCTTCTGAGAGTCCACCCCCAGCGTTGGCTGCTCTGGGCTTCCGTGGTTTTAATTGCTTGGGCAGGGGTGGCCCTACCTGCAGCTAACCTGATGCCTTTCTGCTTTGCCCAAATGCTGGAAGGGACAGATTTACACTTAAATCAATATTTAATCTAATGTACCTCTCCAGATCCCATTTGTAAAATGGTATGTACCTCTTGGGTAAGAACACAAGCCTGTGAGACATGGTGATAGATGCAAAAGAAGAGAGGAGGCTTCCTGGGAAAGGATCAGTGCCTTTCCTTATCCACCTCTGTTTTTATTAGAGATAGGGAAAGGAGCTCAATAGTGATTTAATTGTGCCCTGTTGCAAAGGAGGCCCAAGATTCCTATCAGCCTAAAGACATTAGGAATAATGAAGAAAAATACCCTACTAACTTGAGTAGGGATTCTTTTCAGTCATATGTCGTATTTCGCAGGACATTTTCATTATTTGAGGGAGAAAAGACCCCATGTAAGTCGTTTTTCCGTAATAGACACGAGGATACTAAATGCTACGTAAACCCAAATTTTTCATTTATTATGTAGAACCTGGAAACTATAGGTATCTTTCAAAGGGACCCCAATTCAAAATGATTTTCCTAATGCTATTTAGATTGTTAATTTCAAACTAGAAATTGAATTCTCAGCCAGATCTTCCAGAAACAGGCTGGACTTCAATTTCCCAGTCTGGGAAATAAATTATTGTCTGTGGAATGGAGATGCTGAAGTATATGCAGTGAGCTTGAAGCATGAAGGAAGAAAAGAGAGAGGAAAGAAGGGAGGAAAATGTAGAAGAGAAGGAAAGAGAAGAGGAAGGAGAAGGGAGGGGAAGGGAGCGGGGAGAGAAGGCGAGCAGGGGAGGGATCAACATGGAATCTCCCCCGAAAGCACCTTCCCCCTCCTGGCCACCCAGTGCACCTCCCGTGACCTGAAAGAGTCAGTCTCTTAATGGGAAGCTTTTACATATTTCTAATTGGCAAGATCAGACTCATTTTCAGTGAAAGATTTCAAGGTTTCAAGTTAAATAAATTGGTCGACTTAAAAGTGTTTTCACCTTCTCTGTATTAGAATATTATCACACATTCGATAATGTACATGACTGTGGTTTTTTTTTATCTTTTTTTTTTTTTTACTGGACTTCAGGTGAAGGTTTACAGAACAAATAGTTTCTCATTAAACAGTAGTACACGTATCAGTAGTACACATATTGTTTTATGACGTTGGTTAACAACCTCAAGACATGTCAACCCTCTCCCTTCTCAACCTTTTTTTTTTTTTTTTTTGGTGAATATATACACAGCCAAAGATACACCATGTCAAAAATTTCTACATGCACAATTCACTGACATCCACTATGCTCTTCCAGTTGTGCTGCTATTCTCACTTTAGATGAAGCTTTACAGAACAAAATAGTTTCTCATTAAACAGTTAGTACACACGTTACCCTGTGACAATGGTTAACAACCCCACTACACATCAACACTGTCCTTACTCAACCTTGGGTTCCCTATCACCAGCTTTCCTGTCCCCTTCTGCCTTCTAGTCCTTGTCCCTGGACTGCTGTGCCTCGTTAGTCCCGTTTTGTTTTATGGGGCTGTCCAATCCCTGGCTGAACAGTGAACCTTGGAAGTGACTTCACCACTGAGCTAAAAGGGTGTCTGGGGGCCATACTCTTGGGGTTTCTCCAGTCTCTTTTAGGCCAGTAAATCTGGTCTTTTTTGTGTGTGTTAGAATTTTTTTCTACATCCTTCTCCAGCTCTGTCCAGAACCCTCTGTTGTGATCCAGGTCAGAGCAGTCAGTGGTGGTAGCCGGGCACCATTTAGCTGAACTGGACTCAGTCTGGTGGAGGCCTTGGTAGCTGTGGTCCATTAGTCCTTCTGACTAATCTTTCCCTAGTATCCTGTTCTCTTCATTCTCCCTTGCTCCTGAAGGGGTGAGACCAGTGGAGTATCTTAGATGGCTGCTCACAGGCTTTTAAGACCCCAGACGCTACTCACCAAGGTAGAATGTAGAACACTGTTTTTATAAACTGTGTTATACCGGTTGAGCTAGATGTTCCCTGAGACCATGGTCCCCACAGCCCTCTGCCCAGCAATTCAGTCCCTCAGGGAGTTTGGATGTTTCTGTGGAGCTTCCATGACCTTTCCTTGTACAAGTTGTGCTAGTTTCCCCTGTCTTTTGTACTGTCTCACCCTTCACCCAAGATACCACTTATCTATCGCCTATTTAGTATTTCCCCCATACCCCTCCCATCCCTGATAACCAAAAAAGATTGTTACTTTTTGTGTGTAAACTTCTCTATGGGTTTTTACAATAGAGGTCTCATACAATATTTGTCCTTTTGTGATTGACTTATTTCACTCAGCATAATGTCCTCCAGTTTCATCCATGTTATGAGATGCTTCACAGATTCATTGTTGTTCTTTCTCGTTGCATAGTACTCCATTGTGTGTATGTACCAAGGTTTGTTTATCCATTCATCTGTTGATGGGCATCTAGCTTGTTTCCATCGTTTTGCTATTGTGAACAATGCTGCCATGAACATAGGTGTGCATATGTCTATTCGAGTGACGACTCTTATTTCTCTAGGATATATTCCTAGGAGTGGGATTGCTGGATCATATGGTATTTCTATTTCTAGCTTTCTAAGGAAGCACCATATCATTTTCCAAAATGGGTGTATCATTTTGCATTCCCACCAGCAGTGTGCAAGAGTTCCGATCTCCCCGCAGCCCCTCCAACATTTGTTATTTCCAGCGTTTTTGATTTGTGCCAGTAATGCCGGGGTGAGATGGTATCTCATCGTGGTTTTGATTTGCGTTTCTCTAATGGCTAGTGATCGTGAGCATTTCCTCATGTGTCTGTTGGCCGCTTGAATGTCTTCTTTGGTGAAGTGTCTGTTCATTTCCTTTGCCCATTTTTTAATAGGATTATTTGTCTTTTTGTTGTAGAGGTGTTGGATTTTCTTGTAGATTATGGAGATTAGACCTTTGTCTGACTTGTACTGTCCAAAAATTTTTTCCCAGTCTGTAGGTTCTCTTTTTACTCTTTTGGTGAAGTCTTTTGAAGAGCATAGGTGTTTGATTTTTAGAAGATCCCAGTTATCTAGCTTATCTTCTGGGGTTTGTGTGCTGATGGTTATGGTGACCATGGTTTTGATTGACAGTAAAATCACAGAAAGGGATTTATACCATAAATTCACAATTAAGTGACTCTGTGAGGCATGTGAAACGAGGAACATGTCATCAGTGAGTTCTATTGCCCGCATCTAAGCTCTAACTCCAGGATGCCTTCACAATCACTTGTTAATAGAAAACTTTAGCTACAAGCTCCTAAAGAATGTCAAAATGTGCGGTTCCAACAAGCAAAGGCAAAACTCATAACTAGTATTTTTAATGTTACTCGTGTTAGCTAGAGCTTTTGGAAGCCAAGTCAGATTCAGAACAAGGAGCATGTTTTGTCAACACATCTGCTACAAAGCATGAATGATAATGGATTTCTACAGTGGTGAAGCACCTTGTCATAATCTCTTTTGGCCCCTGAAATAGACATGTGATCAAAACAGAAGCAGAAGCAAGGTACCTGTGACGCAGACGCGGCCTCCAACCAAATGCCTTTCTTCCCTTCCAAGCTGATGGCCTCCCTTAAGCCCGTCCTATATTGAAATTTTGGAGACTTTACTGGACCAAAATCATCATATTTGAAAACGTACAAAATACTTAACTTCGCACCATTGTTATTGGCGTTGTTAGCTGCCGTTGAGTTAGCTGCAGCTCATGGTGACCTTATGTGTAACAGGACAAACAAAACATTGCCCAACCCTGGGCCGTCTTCATGATCATTGATATGTTTGAGTTCATTGTTGTGGCTACTGTGTCAATCAATCTCATTGAGGGTTCTCCTCATTGTCACTGACTCTCTACTAACCATGATGTCCTTTTTTTAGTGATTTGTCTTTCCTGATGATACATCCAAAGTAAGTGAGCCAAATCTCTCTGTCCTCGTTTCTAAGAGACTTTCTAGTTGTATTTCTTCTAAAACTGCTTTGTTCATTCTTCTGGTGGTTCCTGGTGTATTCAGTGTCCTTCACCAGCACCACAGTTCAAATGCTTCAGTTCTTCTTCTGTCTTCTTTTTTCACTGGCCAACTTTCACATATAAGATGATTGAAAAGACAAGACCATGGCTTGGGTCAGGCTCACTTTAGTCATCAAAGTGACATCTTTGCTTTTTAAAACTTTAAAGACATCTTTGTTGAAGTGGAGTTACCCAATGCGATACATTGTTTGATTCTTGACTACTGCTTCCATGGACATTGATTGTTGATCCAAGTAGAATGAAATCACTGAAGTTGTCAATGATTTTATGCAACTAAACTCTTTTAGTGGCTATAAGATTTTAAACTACTTCTGTTAATTTGTTGTAATAAGCTGAGATTTTGATAAAAGCACAGTTAGGTATGGCATTCTCTCTGGAGGGTAAATGTTACAATAAATGTGGTCATTTGTTTCTAAGTCAGTAACCACACACCTCACTGATTGTATCAGAGAGTGAGAGAGTGTTAGATAAAGCCACCGTGGCCAAAATAAAAAGGAGAGTGTGTGGGTAAACCACATGAGAATCAGCCATTCATGTCTTCCCTCGTTAAGACCCAAACCAAACCCGTTGTCATCAATTCAATTCCGACTCATGGCGACCCCGTGTGTTACAGAGTTGAACTGCTCCATAAAGTTTTCTTGGCTTTACTCTTTACAGAAGCAGTTTGCGAGGTCTTTCTTCCATGAGCCACTGGGTGGATTTGTACCACTAACCTTTGATTAGCAGCTGATTACAAACCACTTGTGCCAGCTGGGCTCCTTCCTCTTTAAGAGCACATATGATATTCCTTCGGTGAATGTCTGATAATATTTACTGGATCATTTTTGGTCTAACTAAACAATGAGTTAGAAAGGCATGAACTGTGCTTACACTGACCTTCAGTGTAAATTGGTTTATGCTGTATTCATCCAGCATGATTAAATCAATACTTTCTTCAAAATTCATATCCAAGAGTGTGTAGTTGGCATCTGAATTCATTCACAGGTGTTCAGTCACTTAATCAACGTGTGTTATTGACTGAATATCCTGCCTGTTGCTGTGGAGGATATGAAGATAAATAAGCCCATGTCTTCCTTTAGGGAGATTTTAATCTAGAAGGGAAAGTAAGATGTACTTTGTTCTTGTTGTGTGCCACGGAGTCGATTCTGACCCAAAGCGACCGTATAGGACAGAGCAGAACGGCCCCATGGGGTCTCCTAGTCTGTAATCTTTAAAGCAGATCTCCAGGTGTTTTCTCCCGCTGAGCTGTTGGTGGATCGAACCACTAACCTTCTGGTTGGCAGCCAAGCCCTAAACTGTTGGGCCACCAGGGCACCTTACAATTTAAGCAGGTAGAGACACATAACGCAGAGTAGATTGTGCCGCAAGGGGGACATAATCCAAGTGTGGTGGGAGCTGAGAAGAGGGGTATGACTGGAGCCTGTCGAGAGGTGGGATTAGGATGGATGCTGAAAAGAGGGTTCGATTTTGACCCCACAAGAAGTTTACTTCTTTCTCCTTACAGACAAGGGAACCCGGCGTTTCCAATCTTACCATAGAGATAACCACACGAAAAAGAGTTCAGGGAAGTAAAGCGTGTGGGCCAAGCGGTCTGTGTTGTGTGCGATTATTTAACTTACATACCCCTAACCTATACGGTCACTGTGAGTCCGAATCAACTTGATGGAAACGGGTTTGGTTTTTTTTTAACTTCACTTGTGCAGCCCTGGTGGCACAGTGGTTTAAGAGCTTGGCTGCTAACCAAAAGATCGGCAGTTCAAATATACCAGCCACTCCTTGGGAACCCTGTGGGGCAGTCCTGCTCTGTCCTGGGGTTGCTGTGACTCAGCATCGACTCAGCGGCAATGGGTTTGGTTTTAGTTTTGGAACCTCATTTATAGCTGCAACAGTGGGGTCGAACATACCAAGGATTGTGAGGATGGCTCGGGATCAGACGATGTTTGCTCTGTTATAATAAGGTCGCGAAGAGTCTGAGTCAGCTTGTTGGTCACTAAAAACAACACACCTCATTTAGCCATGAAAATAAAACCAAAAGAAATTCAAACCGTCTCATAATAGATTTGCTCCATTACCCGTGCAAGAGAGAATGAAACACACGCACGCACGCACACACACACACACACACATGCACACACGCAGACACACACAGACACACACATGCACACACACGCACACAGACACACACACAGACACACACATGCACACACACACAGACACACACACGCACACGCACACAGACACATACACGCACACACACACACACACACACACCCAGAAAGTTAATAAAAAACACTAGATGACAAATGTTAACTTTCTAAACTTTGGCTCAGGATCCTTAGAAAACCAAACTTCCTCAGTTTCAACGTAAACAGTCAGGAAACCATGACGCACGGTGCTGGCTTGTGAATCAAATTGGGGATAAAATTACAAGTTAGGCCCGTTAGTACCAGAACCTCGCCATCAGTAGCTGCCTTTCTCTTCATCCTTTGCTGCTTATTCCAGTTAGAGACTCCCAGCCAATTCCACTGCAGGCCCCCCGGGCAACTGTACCTGGAGACAGCAGGAGGCCAGGGGGCCCTCAGCTGAGACGGCATCTAGGCTCTGCTCTTGAACCAGCCCTGTGACCTGGACAAGCCGTGTTTTCTCTCTGAGCCTGTCTTCTGTCTCCAAAACGCCACACCTACCTCATAGGGTTATTGTGAGTTCCCTCTGAGGTAACCCTTTTGTTATTACATTTTTTCTCCTTAATTTTTTTTTTTTTTTTTTTTTTGATGGCATGTGTTTTCAGTATTGGAATGCATGCTTACTAATTGAGCGTGTTTAAATTTTTGGTTGTTAATATGTATTTTGAGAAATATGATCTGGTAATACAGGTCACCAACGAGGCGAGTGGCACTCTGGCGCCACTAATCTGTGGTGTGACAATATACCAGTGAGAGCTAGATAAGTAATTTATTGCAGATGTCTTTCTATTAGGTTACATGGGGAACCTCTGGTTTTCCAAATACGGCACAGAAAAACCAAAACAAACCTATCCAGGCTCCCTTACTATCACACAGGAAAGCCATGATTATGCTTGCAAGCCTTGCCTCACAGAAATAAAGGGAAAAAAGGCAAAAGTTTATGAAACTAACACATCCAGAAAGCCTCACCTAGTAGAATGCTCAGCCTGCCCAACAATGAGGCTCCAACTCTGGTCTGCAGAGCTTCACATGTTTCAAAAGAGACCCACCTTGAGGCTAAATGCACTAGAACCAGAATAACACCTTACCTCTGAGGTCCAGAGGCATAAAAAGTGGCTGGCACACCGTTTACGCCACTGGTAGGGACAAGGACAAGCTACCGGAGCGTGCACTGTAGGATGTCAGGTACCTCCAAATGCAAGGCAGTGACTGTGTTGGTGCCGTCACCGGGGAGTGGTTTCTGCCCTCAACAGCGGACCTCCCTGACTGAGGCAAAGGGCTTTTGTTTTGTTGTCCAGGCTTTTCTTACTGCTGCTTCCTCGTAGCTGCATGACCTCGCACGAGCCACTGGACCTTCCTGAGCTTCATTTTTCTCGCCTACAGCTGAGCGTTGTAATTTTCCCTCCCCTGCCTACCTTAGAGCTTTGCAGTAAGAAGCAGGTTTGCAAAGTCCCAGTCCTGGGCCGGACCTGAGACGTCCTGGGCTTGTGGGTAGTGAGGTGGGTGGAGGTCGGGCGGAGGCCTGGGGCTGAAGTCTGCCTTGATGAGTGCTTCTGACTAGTTGTGTGCCCAGGTGCATCCACTGACGAGCATCTGACCTGGCTGAGCCGTACTCAGTCTGTTTCTGAAATGACTGCTCAGAGACAGCCTCCACCTAATGAAATTAATGGGATTTCCCACTTGGATGGGCTGGTTTCAGGCCAGTTTAGGATGACGGATCAGGTTCCCTCAGCCTCTCCCTCTCCTCCCTCTGCTGGGGTCCCTGGATTGGCTGCTGTCTGGATCTGAGTCATGTTGCCTTATGGTTTGAATCTCTGTTGAGCTTGGATGAATATTGTGGGACTCAACTTCAATTGCTCAACATAAAGAATAGAAGTATTTTTTTGTGTTTTTTTCTCTACATTGAAAGAATGGTAAGATAGAATAATATACCTCATTGTAGGGAAAATCAGATAAATTAATCTTTTCATTTGTTTGGATACTGGGAGCTTTCACAGTTTGATTTGGAAAGATAAGCAAAGCTCAAAACCAGCTAAATGCCTGATGCCTCAGAGAAGTTACCTCCACAGAAAAGAGATCCTTTTACTGGAGAAACCTCAAGAGTGTGGCCCCCAGACACCCTTTCAGCTCAGAGGTGAAGTTACCTTCGAGGTTCACTGTTCAGCCTGGGAGTGGACAGCCCAGTAAAACTAAATGAGACTAACGAGGTACAGGAGTCCAGTGACAAGGGCCAGAAGGCAGAGGGGGAGTAGGAAGCTGATGATAAGGAACACAAGTTGAGTAAGGATACTGTTGATGTGTTGTGAGATTGTTAACTACTGTTATAGGGCAAGATTTGTAGTAACTGTTAAATGGGGGGCTATTTTGTCCTGTAAGCCTTCATCTTGGGCGAGAATGGCAGCACAATTGGAAGAGCATAGTCAATGTCACTTAAATGTGTAAGTAAAAAGTTTTGAAATGGTGTATCTTTGGCTATGTGTATTTTCATCAAAAAAAAAAGCTGAGAATTCAGAGGGTTAAAATGTTGTGGGGTTGTTAACCAAAGTCATAAAACAGCATGTGTACTACTGTTACATGAGAAACTGTTTGTTCTGTAAGCCTTCACCTGAAGTACAATAAAATATTTAATAAAAAATAAAATAAAAAAGAAAAGAGATCCTTTAAGAAGTTGGAACTCCACCCTCCCCATCCTGTAGAGTTTGTGATCTTTCTTTGCCCTTTAAAAGTGATATGCTTACACAGTACACAGGCTGTAACAGAAAAATAAACCCTGTGTTTGTGGAAACAGGCATCTCCTTAGTGCAGACTCCTGAGTCCCACGGCCAGATTCAAGTCCAGCTCCACCGCTTATTAGCTGTGTGCCTGTGGGCAAGTTATTCAGCTTCCCTTTGCTAGAGTTTCTTCATCTATTAAATAATTGATAGAATTAAATTAGTTAATATATATATGAGGAAGACCCTCAATGAGATGGATTGACACAGTGGCTGCAACAATAGGCTCAAGCATAGCACTGATTGTGAAGATGGCTCTGGACCTGGCAGTGTTTTGTTCTGTTGTACACAGGGTCGCTCTGAGTCGGAACCGACTCAACAGCACCTAACACAACAATGTATGAAAAGTGCTTAGAGTGCCTAGCACATAGTAAGTACCCAATATAAGTTACCTATATTATTACTTTTTAATAACGTGAAATAATAAGAAAAGATAATTATTTTATATTATTATCATTTCTGGATTATTTCAGTGACCTCTCTCCTCTCTCTTCCAGTCCCTTGCTTATTCAATCCGTTCTGTAACTGGCTATTAAAATTATCTTCTCAGTGAACAAGAGACATAATTTCCTATCCAAAAATTCATGCTGAGAAGGTCCTGTTGCAAAGGAAAGTGGAGAACTGTCACCTATGACACATACATCACCTAGGTTTGTATGAACTGTCTAGAGCCTGTGGATAATCCTTTTTAGGGAAATTAGGGAAGAAGGTATATGAAAATTTACGGAAGTTAGTAATAGGTATTAGGGCAAAGAGATTGGAGTCTAACAGATTTTCACTTCATAAAATAATTCATTAATATCTTGATGAGCCCTCTTCTACCCCAAACCTTCTGGTCACCTTGACCTGACCTTGGAAGTCAAAGATCTAGTTAGTGCCAAGGAGTGAGATAGTCATAGGTAGCCACCTTGGGTAAGCGTGTGTAGTATATTCATAAAAATAAGCAGAAAAGCTAAAAGGTCCTAATTTTTAGTAAAAGGTGTTATAGATGCAAACAAGAATACCAGCTGTTGTGGTCAGGTCGATTCTGACTCCCAGCGACCCTACAGGACAGAGTAGACCTGCCCCATGGGGTTTCCAAGGAGCAGCTGGTGGATTCAAACTGCCAGCCTTTTGGTTAGCAGCTGAACACTTAACCACTGCACCACCAGGGCTCCAAAAATACCAGAGAGAGGTGCTAAACAAATAATAATGCTGTTTTCATGCAGTATGTATTTATCAAACTGAATTTATGTAATTAAAGTGGCAAAATAAAACCCTCAAAATAATTATGATTTGGATTTTTTTTTCAATAAGAATTTCTGCTGAAAATGGAATAAGCTTGTAGCACCCCTATTTCCTTTGTCTCTATATAAATCAATGAGATATACTCAGCTATATGTGATATCATTTTTAAAATAAGAGATGATGAGAAGTTCTGGTGATGGGTGCTGAGGACCCTGCCTGTAATTAGCTCAACTTCCTCATTAGGGACTGCTGCTTTAAAGAAGTAGGAGATTGCCAAGAATAACAGCCTAATGGAAGATCATTATAAACAAATTACAATGTATTTGTGAGCTGTGCTGATGATGCATATCAAATGTATGAAGTGATATCCTGGTGTGGAAATATGGTGAATTTTTCTGGTGTAGAAATACTAAGAAAGTGAAACCTTTGTCTTTCACATTCTTAGTAGTTGTTGTTTTCTAGCCTGTATGTGTGGTTTCTGTTTTTCATATGGGCCTGTCATTTGGGGAGCCTGGTGGATAAGGAAGTTGTACAGTCGGAACTGTGCTTTGGGGAATTACTCTGGTGAGCAGGTATGAGTCTGATTAGATAAACAAGAAACTAGAAGGACGGGACTGTAAACAGGATGCTTAGTTTTATTAATATCCGATTTAAAATATTACATAGTAGGTGTCGATTTAGCAAAATTCTGTCATTCAGAAAAAATAGGAAATGTCAACGGAAAATACAGGTTTTTTAAGAATGTTTTCAAAAACATATTAGGCCTCAAAATTGGCTTAACAATTAATAAAACTGTTGAATTCCCTTTCCAGGGAATATAAAGTGCTTTATCATGTATGTATTTGCAAAGTGATGCCGAATAAATAATCCAGAGAAAAAAGAAAAGAAAAAAATACGGGATCATCTGGGTTATTTCCATACAAATGCATCCATCTGTGGAACTCTGAGGTACTGATCCTGTATCTCCCCCCTGCCCCAATGGTTGTCTTTTCTCAGGGAGGGATGGACAAGTCAGCCTCACCAGTTAGATTCCTCTCCTGGAGAAGGTCTACCTTCTTCCCAGGACTTCCGCTCACCAGCACACTCCGCCAGGATGCGATTAGCTGCATCCTCCCGAAACCGATGGAGGACTACAGCCAGGAGGGCATCTCATTAGGCCGTGCTAGGTCTCACAGGGCATTCAGGGCACAAGAACAGCCTCCAGACACAAGAACAAAGGAAGAACCGGACTCGGTATGGGGAATTGTGAAAAGTTATACATTTAGTTCAGCCTCATAATGTATGAATTGACTTAAAAAAAGCAAAAAAAACCCAAACAAACCTGTTCGTGGTTTGGGATGGTTGTAATAGCTACTTGTAATAGGCATTAAAAGAGTTTTCTGGATTGAAGCCAAATCTACCTTCAGCGGGATAGCATGTGAAAGTAATTGCTTAGAGGACGTGTACTCTAGAGAAGAAAAAGAACCGTCTATGACATTTTTAACACAGTCGATGATAGTGAAATGCCACTGGGGATTTAATCTTTAACCCATACGAGCTGGAGAGCCGAGAGAGAAGACGAAAACTACTCTTTCCTCTGGCTTTGGAATGAGAAAACAAAATCCTGGGGGAGCTCCATTTTCCCTGGAAAGTGCAGGGGCTTTCTTGAGATTGTGCTTTTATGAAACAAGAACTTTTTTAAAAAACGCACTTAAATACACATCTTCATGTGCACTTATATGTCATTGCTGAACACCTTTATGTTATATCTAAAGCATAGTATCTGTCATTGTTCTCCACGTTGGCATCTAAAATTACAAGCATATTTGACAATTCAAGGAAGATAATTATAAGTTTCTCTTCTTTCCTTTTTTTATTATGCAAAATGTAGTCAAGGCACATTTACTACTTCTGTAAACACAGTACTCAGTCATGTTTGCTGTTCATTAACATTCATTCTTCCACCGTCTTAAAAGTCCCCTTGTTTTGTCTGCTGCTGGCCTAGGTACTTTGTCCCGAGGGCCCAGTGGTGGTTTTGTGATGCTGGGATTGAAGCTCAGGGATTGAACCTCAGTGATTTCAGTGCAGCCATTTTAAGGTTTAGAGTCCTGGTGGTGCAGTGGTTAAAAGCTCGGCTGCTAACAAAACAGTTGGGAATTCGAATCCACCAGCAGCTCCTTGGAAACCCTATGGGGCAATTCTACTCTGTCCTATAGAGTCACTATGAGTGAGAATCCATTCGCCGGCAAGGGGTTTGGTTTTGCATACAGGTTTTAAAATGAATTTCTTACATCTCAGGACTGCTTATCCTGGACAAACTGGGATGGTTGGTCACCATATGTGTGGGGAGTGATGAGCGGGGTTTGTGGAGCTAAGTGGCTGGAGATGAGATTGGGAAGGTTGGTGGAGACTAATTAGGAAGCTCTTTCATACACACTAAACCGACAAAAAACATACCCATTGCCATCGAGTTGATTCCAACTCATAGCGACCCTACAGTTCGGACCAAATCTATACTACAGAGAACGTCTGCGGTGTTCCTTTGCCATGCTGGGAGTGTAAGCTAGTAAGACTTTCTTCCACAGTGGGTGGAGGGGCTGGCAGGATGGAGGCACTCCGTGTGAACAGCATGAACTCCACAGGCATTTGGCGACTTGCCTCACTTTAGGAAGTTCATAGAACTTGAGGGCTCTATGGCATGGGGGAACAAAGGGAGTTCCAGGCCAACTCTGGAGACTCACAGACACTGATCCTGGGATCAAAGATCAGCACTCTGCTGGGTGCATCACGAGGGTCCATAAATACCAGTGATTCTTGGTTGGCAGGCTTCCCTTAGTCTCAGAAATTTCCTCTTTGGCTTCAACTGCCCTCTCTGGGTACCTGTCTCTTGAATGCGTATCTCTTTTCACCTCTTCACACCTTCGTTTCCAGCTGTCACTTGGGGCTTTAAATTCGCTGTGCCTACCACTCAACTGCTCATCTTCCCTCCAGGATTTTCTATTTAGCCTGCTCATTTACATCTGTTGGGAATGCCACCATTTTCCCAGCCACTGAAGCCCATGCTATGGAGTACATTGCAGCCACTGAAGAGAAAGACCTGGAGAAAATAAAGTTGGTACAGTATGCATAGAATGATCTCATATCCATAAAACATAAAATATATGTGTTTTCACACATATGAAAATATGTAGGAGAAGTGTCCTATACATAGTGAAGTCTTAACAATTATTCTCTCAAAGGTATCTAGTGGAGAATAAAAACCAAACCCATTGCCGTCGAGTTGATTCTGACTCATAGCAACCCTACAGGACAGAGTAGAACTGTCTCATAGGATTTCCAAGGAGTGGCTGGTGGATTCGAACCACTGACCTTTTGATTAGCAGCCGAGCTCTTAACCACTGCACCACCAGGGCTCCCACAGAGAGGGAAAATCCTTTTAGTTTTTATTTTATATTCATCTCTATTGTTTCAATTTTTGTAGGCTAAGCATGTATAACTATTTTCAAAACAAAGATATACATGTTTATTGTAGAAAATTAAAATTGCAGATAAACAAAAGTACAGTATAAAAACCATCTGCAATTTCACCTCTAGGGGTTTGCAGTCTGGGGGACAGCCCACCAGACACAGCCTAGCCCGCCTCAGCGCCCCCCGCCTGGGCCTGAGACCATCAGTCTGTGGCAGAGCTGTCAGGCTGCTTCTGCGTCTGCAGGTCTCTGGGTCCTGGAGCTCTCCGCTCCTCGTGCATCGCCCTTGCCGAGACTGTGTTCTCTCTGCCCTGTCCTGCAGCAGTGGCCTCCTAACAGGCTCCTTCCTCTCTTCCTACTCACATCCAGTCTGCCCACAGTCTCCAGATTAATCGTCCTAAAGCCTAGCTCAGATCATGTTGCCGCATTATCCAAACACCTTCAGTGACTCCCATTGCCTATAACAGAAACGCCAAACTCCACGATCTGAGAGGCAGAGAAGGGACTCAGACTGTCTCTCTGACTCCAAAGCCCGTACTCGTAGGCATTGTGTTATATAATAATAAAGTATCATTTTTACCAAAAAATAATGAAGCAACTAAAATATGTTCTTCCAGTCTTGCAAGGCCACGTTCAATCGCTCTGCTCCTTGCAGACTTCCCTTGCCCCCATCCCCAGATGCATGGCATGGTGGGAGGATGAGAATAGAGCAAGAGATTCACAGAGACAGACATGCAGACACACAGGTAAAGGCTTTGTTTTTAAAAGACAATTAGCAACATTCTGTATACTATATTATCCTCTGATTTGCCGGTTTTCACCTAGAATTACATCCTGGACGTCCTTCCATGCTTGTGTGCATTGATACTCTTCGTTTGTTGACAGTTGTACAGTAATCTATTGTATAGATATGCTATATCATTTCACTGCCCCCCGGGGGTGGACACTTACGCTGTTCATAAGTTTTGCTATTAAAAACAACACCAGAATGAACATCCTCACCTAGCTCTATGTCTGTGCACATGTGAGAGTGCTTCTGCGGGATGGATTCCCAGAAATGTAATTGCTGGGTTCAAAAAAATATGGCTTTTTTTTCTGTATCAGAATTCCGGAAAGTTTTAGCTCTAGTGAGAGACCCTGATCTGGGAATCAGTTGGTTGTTCTCTTCTGGTCTGACTTCCAGCTCACAACCTCACCAGGCACCGGAAAATGTCTGCACAGTTGTCAGTCCTCCGGCTCCAACTCCTGTGCGTCTCTCAGTTTGTCACACTGTAGGTGCCAGAAATTCAAGCCAGATTCACAAGACGACGTGGAACAAGAGATGCCGTTGCTGATGTCAGATGGATCCTGGCTGAAAGCAGAGAATACCAGAAAGATGTTTAACTGTGTTGTACTATGCAAAGGCATTTGACTATGTGGCTCATAACAAATTATAGATAACATTGGGAAGAATGGGAATTTCAGAACACTTAACTGTGCTCGTGAGGAACCTGTACATAGGCCAAGAGGCATTCGTTCGAACAGAACAAGGGAATACTGTGTGGTTTAAAGTCAGGAAAAGTGTGTATCAGGGTTGTATCCTTTCACCATACCTATTCAGTCTGTATGCTGAGCAAATAATCTGAGAAGTTGGACTATATGACGAAGAATGGGGCATCAGGATTGGAGGAAGACTCATTAACAACCTGTGTTATGCAGATGACACAACCTGGCTTGCTGGAAGTGAAGAGGACTTAAAGCACTTACTGAAGAAGATCAAAGACCACAGCCTTCAGAATGGATTACACCTCAATATAAAGAAAACAAAAATTCCCACAACTGGACCAATAAGCAACATCATCATAAACGGGGAAAAGATTAAAATTGTCAAGGATTTCATTTTATTTGGATCCACAACCAGTGTCCATGGAAGGAGCAGCCAAGAAATCAAAAGAAGCATTGTCTTGGGCAGATTTGCTGCAAAAGACCTCTTTAAAGTGTTGAAAAACAAAGATGTCACTTTGAAGACTAAGGTGCACCTGACCCAAGCCATGGTGTTTTCAGTCACCTCATATGCATGGGAAAGCTGGACAATGAGTAAGGAAGATCAAAGAAGAATTAATGCCTTTGAATTGTGATGTTGGCAAGGAATATTGTATAAACCATGGACTGCCAAAAGAAGGAACAAATCCGTCTTGGAAGAAGTACAACCAGAATGCTTCTTAGAATCAAGGATGGCGAGACTATGTCTCACGTGCTTTGGACATGTTATCAGGAAGGGTCAGTCCCTGGAGAAGGAAGGACATCATACTTGGTAAGGTAGAGGGTCAGTGAAAAAGAGGAACACCCTCAATGAGATGGATTGACACAGTGGCTGCAACAATGGGCTCAAGCATAACGATTGTGAGGGTGGTGCAGGACCAGGCAGTGTTTTGTCCTGTTGTACATAGTGTTGCTATGAGTCAGAACTGATTCGACAGCACCTAACACCAACAACAACCATCTCCAAGTTAACTCATAGAAGAAAAAGACACTGGCTGTGAGTCGCCTGAGTTCTGGTGGACTGTTGTACGAGCTGCTTTGCAACCTTGAACAATCAACAATGCCCTTGGGGACTTCCATTTCTTCTCCTATAAATAAGATTCTTCCGGCTCATAAAAAACTCAATATTTCTTAATTTTAAAGAAAAAAATAACATTTTGCTATTCTGACTTCTCAGATTTTGAAAGCTAATATACATACCAGAAAGGGTTATCTTGCCTCATTGAAGGTTCAGATGCTGTGGTGATCAGACCATATTAAAAGCATTCATAAAAGTCCATGGTAAAGAGTTCATTACGGTTCATTAATCCCCTCATGCTTTTATCCACTTTTCTTACTGTATTTCCTGTAAATGAGATTTATGCTGGGGCCACGTTAACACGATTTCACATTCTGCTGTGTTATTACCCACTGAGCTTGAATCAATTGAATAAAAGAGACCTTTTCGAGTGTATTGATTTTCATTTATCCAAACTCATCTGTTTGTTTTGTGGCACACTCCTACATGAGAACAGGGCATAGCTAAACTTCTCCACGGTGTTGCTTTTTCTCCTTAAGCATTTAATACTAGAATATGCATAGGGAAAGCCCTGGCATAAAAATTTCAGAATTTTCACTGGAAATACATTTTTTTTGTGGATGATATCAAGGGTCTGGATCTCTTTCTCACGTCAGAAAGAATGTTGCCGAAAACAAGCTACTATAACCTACCCCCCTGCAGGAAGGCAGCTCCCCTCCCAACCTCCCAGCCCTAGAGGGCTTGGTCCAGCAATCCTGTCCTCTTCTCTCAGGACTTCGAACCGGTTCTTCCTGGTTCAGTCTTGGCCAAGGAAGCGAAACCAGAACAGACCTGAATTTTTAAAATTTGGGTGAACCGGAACCATAACCGGAACAGGAAAAATTTTTGTCGAAGCCCTGCTAGAAACTTAATCTCCCTCTTAGAAAACAAGGTCAGCGTACGCATTGCAAGCAACCAAGTCTCTTGCCTGTTGGATTTTGAGCAGAGTTGGAAACAGTGATGCCCCATTCAAGGATGGTGGCCGACAGCACCACTTTGAATGTGTGTCTCTCTCCTCAGTCCTGCCAATAATGCAATCTCATGCATCAGGCTCCTGAAAGGGCTCGCTGTGCCTCCTCCAAGTCTGCCATTCCAGGGCTTCGACCTATGATTTTCCCCATTCTGGTTATCATTCCGGATCACCCAAATTGTAAAAATTTGGGTCTGTTTGGGTTTCACTTCCTCGACCATGACTGAACCGGTTTGAACCAGTCCGAAGCCCTGTCCTCTCCCCAGAACCAAGCAGAGGAGTGTTGTCAAGACTGTGAGTCTCCTAAATGCAAATTATTGCTCACTGTCAGGAAGCTGGGTGTTCTACCATTGCTCTGCCAAAAACAAGCAAAGAAACTCTGGTTTCTTTGGCAGGGGTCAAACTGAAAATCTGGACGAAGGGAAATGTACAATAGAAAACCAAATGCTTTAAAATTACACTTTAACCCTCTTATTCTACATTCCTAGCTTGATTTGTTCATTTGTATGCATGTGTGTTTGTGTGTGTGTGTGTGTGTGTGTGTGTGTGTGTGTGAGTGAGAGAGACAGAGGAACCATTCATTTTGACCTATAGTTAGGATTTTGGCAGTGGAGAGCATTTTAAAATATTGATTGAATTGTTGTGTTATTCGCTGAATAATTTGTGACGATAACAGTATAGGATTAAATGAGATGTCCCAGGCTTATAATAAATACATCTTGACTTCTGCTCAGGTAAATACTGGAATTCATTTACCTGGGGGATAAATACTGATTAAGGCAAAGCCAAGGTCAGTATTTCGTTTGAGTCGCAATAAATATTTTTATCCTCTGAAATAAGATTTTATGTTATAGATAAGGATTACACATTATCCAGTGCCACAACAGAAAATAACATTATTAGACTAATATAAGGGATCTTTTTTTTATGCTTAATGTCATAAAGGATAATCACTGTTGGTTTAATTAAAATCTGATGGTAGGTGTTGGCATAAAGTTTTGGCTAAGCCTGAGTCCCTGTTGTGAAATAGAAGACGAATGGGAATTCGTTTATGAAAAGCTGAAGATATTGTGAAATAAAAGACAAATTAAAAAATTGTTTCTATAGATCTCCTCTCAAAAGTTGCATAACATTGCACGTGACATGGAAGTTCATGAGGGAAAATAATTAGCTCAATCATTAATTAGCATCATATTTAAATTTTTATTAAAGCTAAGTGTGCATTTTATTTAAGTCAGTAATGCCTACTTGTTGGTATATTTAAGTAACGTTAGCTCTTCACAGACAAATTCCTGTTTGTCTTCTATTTCACAATAATTTGAGATTTTCCCAAAAATAAATAACTATACCATACCCCGAGGCCATCAAGTCAGTTCCAACTCATAGTGACCCTAGAGGACAGAGTAGAACCTGCCCTATAGGGCTTCCAAGGAGTGACTGGTAGATTCAAATTGCTAAGCTTTTGGTTACCAGCTAAGCTCTTAACCACGATGCCACCAGGGCTCCATACCTGATTAGAAATAGTTACAAGAGTCGGTCTATCTAAATCAGTGTCTTAACAATAGAAAAAAATTATAGAGAAGGAAAAATAATCAGATTGGGTTTGTTTTCTTGTTGTTTGTTTTTTGCAGAAGTTTTGCCAATTAAACTACCAAACTTATTTCATTTAAATCTCTGACTGCACAATTACATTAATTGCCATTCTAGCATAATTGTCAGACATTTTTGATGAGTCATTGTGGAGTGTTGAACCAAACTGAGTAGCTTTCTTCTCTTTTGTAGAGGACTGTGAGTTCGTGCAGGTTCAGCCCATTCTATGCAGCTCTCCTCTCTCATTTCCCTAAGAATATCTTGAATAACTTTCTTTCTTTTAGAAAATAGATTGTCTTGTTGCCACACTCCCTTCAATGTGACTTCGATTTTTTCCAATGTGGCCGCTTAGTGTAAAGTGGTTTGTTTCTTGGCCTGTCAGTAATTCGCTAAATTTGTTATGCTATATATTAGAATCCACGTCACTTTCTTAATTTAACAATGAGTTTTACTATTGTAGACTGGAATGTATGACCCTGTTCTGATGGGATATGTGTCCCTGTGTATAACAGTCTAATTCCAGAACCCCGTGACTTCCTTATAACATTATACAAATTTTAGAGCTAGAAAAGTTTTGGTTTATCATTTTTCAAAGTTTGGCCTTCAAGGCATATGCACTTAGACAGACCTGTTTTATTATTATCTGGGTAATAATGCTGTAGATGTTATCCAAAAAGGGAACATAAATAAATTTGGGAAACCCTCGGGTAAATAGCAGTTCTCTTTACTGAAGGACATTCAGGAACCCACATGTGCTGAAAGCCAATATTATATGCAACAAATTACAGACCGTTTGACCTTGAAGCTCACTTTTATAAAGTACTCTCAGGAATAGTGTTCTTTGTGTCTCTGCTTAGGCAGTGCGGATAAAATCCAGTCTTCTCAGATGAGGACACAGATTCAGGAAGACTAAGCAACCTGGATGTTTTAAAGAAAAATAAACTTTTTATTTATTTATTTTTAAATAAAATAATAAAATAAAATTACTTTAAATTGATAGCACCTACTGCATGCTGAATCTGAACTGCCAATCAATAGAAGATTCCTGAGCACTTTTATTGAGAAAACAGAATTGTTAACAACTCTCATCTATCCATGCACAAAAACGACCAATTTTAGAATTTGCAAACTCCGGGAGCCAGTATTATTGGAAAGACATTGAATATTAAACCAAAATGTGAACGTATAAAGTATTACATGCATACATAAAATACAGAGAAAAAGATGAAGGAAGAGTGTTTTAAATCTTATGTTTTCAGAGGCGTGATGGAGCATGGTGTAATGGGAAAGTACGGCCGGGATTGGAATTCCAGCTCTGCCGTTTCTTAGCTGTGTGACGTTGGAAAATTCCTTAACCTCTCTGAGCTTCCATTTCTTTATTGTCAAAACAGGAATACTAATAATTCTCTCCCAACAAGGTAATTGTGAGATTATAATGAAATAGTTAATATCAGGATTGATGATACTCATTCAACAAACATTCACTTATTTCCTTTCTCGGGAACTAAAATGTGGAGGAGCAGCAGGCCTTGGTAAAAGACCATCATGAGGACAGGGGGATAGGCATCTTGGGAAAAACAGCGTCTTGAAAAGGCCAGGGGTTTTATTAAGCAAGTATTTCTCTCCCAAATCCATCCTGAAAAAGCTTTGGGTGGAGTTCCTGGTGAATTCTTTCATTTCACCAAGGAACTGATGATTAGCACATTATCATGTACTGTTCCAGTGCAAACCATAGAATATAACTGGAAAATCCAAAGATGCCTCACAAAAAATGTAAACCAATTTCCCTTATTTATATAAATGTTAAAGTGTTTAATTTGCATAATAATTAAATATATGGTAAAAAGAGGCCTCACCGCAGTAATAGTGAAGGGAAAGATTCTTTAGTAAATTGTGGTAGAATACTAACTGGTGAACAGTTTTTCAGTTTAGATTTAAATCTCACATCATAAAATAAAATATTGATTTTTTTACATAGTATCAAATCTTAAAAAACAAAATGTAAAATTCGTCGTCTCTTAAAGATTTAGAAGTAATAGAAATAACTAAAATAGTTCTGTCTAAAACATATCTTATTATACACACACATATATATAGCAAAAGAGAAAGAAAAACAGTGGGCAGAAGAACGTATTACCAGCCAATATAGCAAAAATATACTTGGTATCCTGCAATACAATGTAATTGGTAAGAAAATATTAAAATTCTGTAACAGACAATGGGAAAAAGTACTTAATACATAAGTCACAAAAAAAGTAAATACAACTAATAAGCCAAACTTATGGACATATTTAATATGGTACGTATGAAAAATGCACATTGTTGTAATGACGACATGCTATTCTGTCATCTGAGCTCATTTTTTGGTGTGATAGTAAAAATTTTGATACTAAAAATTTGTATATCCGATTCAGAAAGATGCATCTGAAGTATAAAAGTGTTCCCTCTTTTTTTTTTAACTTTTATTAATATTTCAAACAAAGGAAAATTATACTTACCAGAGGATAATCATTGTAGCATTGTTTATAACAGCAAGAAAGTGAGACCAAGTTGAATGTTCACCCTTGTTCTAGATAGAATAGTATGTGGTCATTACAATTTCAGCTACAAAAGCCATAAAGCAGCATGGGAAGCAATTGCTATGATGTAAGTGATACAAGCATGATATAAAACCTTACGCATACTGTCTTCTCCGTTATGTTTTTAAAGTGTCACGTAGAGAGAAAAAAAGACAAAATACTGCATAAGAACAACAGCAAATGCTTGCCAAGCTCACGTTGGGCCAGGCACTGTTCTAAGATTTTTTTTGTATTAAATCATTGAATCCTAACAACTCCATGACTTCCATTTTGTCAATTAGGAATTTGAGGTACAGAGAAGTTAAGTAATTTGCCCAACGTCACACAGCTAGTTAAGTGGTATCGTTGGGATTTGAACACAGTCCCTTAACTGTTACACGTGATATTGCCTTGCTGTGCTGTGTTCCCTGAAAAGTAGAAGTGGATGTGGTTGTGTTACTACTTACTACCTGTGACTAATGTATTTCAAACTTTCTGTAACATTCTTAATTAAATATGAACTTCAAAAATGTTTGAATGGGAGGCATTTCAAGTCTTCGGGGGAGGGGAAGGAGAGCGTGAAGGAAAAAGAAGCAGTCTCAGTCACCAGCCTGTGCTGAAGGGTTGGGTTCTGTGTTGCCCACAGTCTACAAGGCTGAGGGATCCACCAGTTCTGCTTACCTGACCGGCTGGGAAGCTAGAGTGTGCTTTGTATGAGTGTGTGTGCTGGGGGTTGGAGGTGGGGGGAAGGAGGGAGAGGAAGGGCTCTCCTGCTTTTTGCCTGGGTATCCCTTTGAAGTCACTTTAGATTCAAGTGGAAGAACCAAGTGTTTCCTTTGGAATCACACACTGGGTTGTGATGCAGTTGAGTCAAATGTTTGATCCTTTATGATTCATGTGGACTCATCTATATCAACACAACAGGTAGCAAGAATCCTGAATTTACAGTCCCAGTGCATAGTCAGTATTTTGCATCGCTCAGAAAAATGGAAAAGATACTAGAGGTGGTTCTGTTTTCTCAATAAATTCAATAAAACACATACTGCCCCAGATCCATTTGAAACAGGCATACCGGTTGTGATTATGTATAGTTACAGGCTAAGTTACTTATCAATGCTCATTGAAACAGTCTTGACTAAGATTATGTAATTTATCTCCAGTTATTGAAAAAGATGAGACAATTTGCTGCCAATGCTTTAGGCTGTAATTGGGGAAAAATAAGAATTATAAAAATTGCCTATGTTTTTTTAAAATACCACTAGGGAAAAAGAACATCATTGACTCTGTTACTTTGACATCTAAGTATAAAGCATGTTTCTTTTGGACAGAAAAGCCAGCAATTCCTGTAATAAAAGTTACCCTGGAGGATATGTAAGAATAAGCTTAGAAAAACGTGAAGAAATCATAAGGAATTACTTGGAGCTAGAGTTGTTGATCATGAGGATTAGGTATGACAGAAAAATATATCCTTTGGGAAATCCTGTTAATTCTTTAAAGCAAATTCTGCTACACCCTGTACAATTGTTGCAGTGTGTCTGATGCTGAAAACCTGTTTTTACTGAGTTTGGGAAACAGAGGTTTCCAATGCCCTGCAATCTACCCTAGAGAAAACGTGACTGCGGGATTCCAACATGCAGCCCAAAACTTAAAATAAACAGGTAAACAAGCTGGAAGTTCATGAACGTTGAATGGACAGAGCATCTAGATTCGTAAACATTTTATTTTTGATTTATCCACATGCTGAATTTCAAATAGAAGCTCACTGACATCAAGAAGAAACAAGTGTGGCTAATATTTCAAGTGCTCAGTAGTTTATGGGGCCCTGGCGACATAGCGGTTAAGAGCTTGGCTGCTAATCAAAAGGTCAGCAGTTTGAATCCACCTATGGGGCAGTTCTGCTCTGTCCTGTAGGGTCACTGTGAGTCAGAATCAATTCAGCTTCAAAGAGTTTGGTGTTTTTTTGTTTTGTTTTGTTTTTTTGTTTGTTTTGCTAAGTACTTTATATAACATATTTTGAAAAGTTTGTCTTCTTTGTGAATAATTTTATTCACCCTTCTTTGTCACCCCAATTTTCTTTCAAGCTTCAGTACAGATAGCCTCTTATCCCAAAATACAGGTCAAAATTGTCTCTAAATAAAAAGGATCTGGTGTCTGATGAAGACTGATTCACTCTGAAAACAGGCTATTTCTTATCTCTTATTAAGTGTATTGATCTCCTTTGGAGCAGTTTCGGTAATCATTAGTCTCCAATATCTGTCTGGTGTCCTGGAGTCCTGTTGTTACAGATATGAAACCAAAACATCCCAGTTCACTGAAGACCTCTAATAACCTCAAACAGGCATTGGGTTTATAAATGTGATTTTAGCTGTGCCTTGTTGCTGACCATTTCATAGAGTCTTTCAGAAAATGGAATCTTTCAGTGAACCTGAAGATTGCTGAAAACAGCACAGTTGGGGAAGATGGACTAAGTGTGCACAGTGTGTTCCTGGTCGTCTTTGGTCAGCGGGTGTGGACAATTCCACAATGATGTGCCAAAACATACCACAACTATAGAAGCACTCTTAAGGGCTTGTGGTCAATAGCATAGCCTAGGAGTTAAGTGTATTGGTTAATTTAAGGTTTGCATTCCAGAAAGCTGAATCGGGAAAACTCATCATTTCAAAATCTTTTTAAATTGCATCCAGATTCATTGTTTTTAGTAATAATACCATAAAGATGTCCAGATACAGAAATACAAAGTAAAGATAGGGGTATCAAACGCGTGCCCACAGAAGCCAGGCAGGTAACAGAAAAGTGGGAATTGTGCCAGAAGTGAGATAAGGTGGGAAGCAGCTGGTGAGGAGGAAGGTCCAAGGCCCGTGAAGAGCTGAAGAGGTCATACCCCGTCTAACAGCCAAACAAAACACAGCCACTGGTCAGATTTGGCCCCTGAAAGTCATCAGTCAAAAGTCTCCAGTACAGAAAACTAATTAAATGTGTTGTGTTCCCGTCCTGGGATGTCTTTTGACCGTTATTTTAAAATTAAGTCTTGACCACAATGAGATACCACTTCATACCCACTAGGATGGTGATAATCAAAAAGATGGACAATAACAAGCATTGGAAATGATACGGAGAAATTGGAATCTTCATACATTGCTGACAGAAATGTAAAATGGCACAGCTGCTTTATAAAACAGTTTGGCAGTTCCTCACAAACTTAAACATAAAGTTATTGTATGACCCAGCAATTCGACTCCTAGATATATACCCACAAACTTATACACAAATGTTCATAACAGCATACTTTGTTATAGACAAAAGGTGGAAACAACCCCATGTCCATCCACTTGTGCATGGACAAAGAACATGTGATATATCCATACAATGAAATATTATTCAGTCATAAATAATAATGGGAAATATTATTCATCCATGCTACAACATGGATGACCGTTGAAAACATTGTTAAGTGAAAGAAGACAGTCCAAAAAAGCCAAATATTGCATGATTCCATGTATATGAAGTATCAGAATAGGCAAATCCACAGAGACAGAATGTGTGTACATTAGTGCGTGCCAGGGGCTGGAGATAGGGAGGAATGGGAAGTGACTGCTAATAGGTTTCTGTTGGGGGTAATGAAATGTTCTAGAATTAGATAGTGGTAATGGTTGTACAACTCTGCGACTGTACTAAGAACCACTGAATAGTACACTTGAAAAGAGTAAATATCATAGTATGTAAATTACCTCAGTATAAGTAATTAAGTTCTGATATGGACTTACTTACTGGTTTTACTTTTGCTGACAAGCACAAAACAACTCTCCCCTCCCCATAAGCCCGCTTCCCGTCTTTGAGTTTCTTGTCCTTAAATTTTTCATTTATATGGTCTTCTGCATTTCTGTCTGGCAACTTCCGAAATGTTGGTTCATTATCTGGAAGTCACTCCAGTTGGAGGTAATTAGGAAAAGAAGAATTTGAGGGCTGGAAATAGGAATAGGAAAGTAAGGCAAAAGTTACAGCAGGATTCGAAGCTTTTATAGTGAGGTCTTGGGAGAAATAACGGAAGCTGAGGACAAGTACACCTGGGTGTGGATTACACTTTTGTGCCTGTACAAAGGCAGATGCTGAGCTGAGTAAGCCAGGGACCGAGGGGCTGTGCCTGGAAACTACCATCAGGGTAGTAGGTAAGAAACTTCTGGCAGTCGACACCTCGGATTCAGAAAAACAGAAAAGCATCTTGGGTTGGAGGGCCGGTCAGAGAAGAAGAAACGTACCTTCCAGTGGACAGCTCATTTGTGATAGTTCAGAATGAGTTTACAGCAGCTTAAAGAGACTTCCAGGAGAATTAAGATGTATCAAGGTAGTTAGGGGCTGGTAAGTCAAAATTTGGTGTATTGTACGCTAGCTTTAATTTAAGGTGTATAGCGTGCCATGGATATCATCCTGAGTAATAGTGGATTGAGTATATTGTTCTCACTATTTATAATGCCTTTAACCTCCATCTCCCGACCCTAATTTTTCCATAAGTTCTTAAATTCCTCAACTACAGGTTCTCTTATACAGAGGTTTTCATTTGTGGTTGGGGCAGGGAATGCTGCATTTGGTTGGCAAATGTTCTAAATAGCTGGATACACCAAGGTTTTACAAGAGCACATTCAGTGATTCGATTTTTATTTAAACTATCAATATCCACGACTATGTACAGACTACACCACCAAAACCTAAACAAAACTAAGCCTGTTTATTTAAAAAAACGGACATTTCCTAAAGCCCCAACGTGAAGTGGAATTGTCGGATTATGGTGAATTTATATAGTGGGAGGTTGTGCAGTAAATTTTGTAAATGTTGTTTACAAATATTTTTAAAACCTCAGGAACTCCACGTGATATAGTATTAAGCTAGAAAAATAGAATTCCAAAATTTTATCTATCATGTGATACTAACATCAAAAAGTTGAGCATGAAGACAAATATAATGTGAAAGTTTTAACAATGATTAAAGTGCGTTTACTAGTGATGATTATGTTCCTTCTCTGTATTTTTCTGCATTTTCCAAATGTTCCCGTTTATTACCTTTTTAAAAAATTTCATTTATTTTGTTGTCGTCGAGGATATACACAGCAAAACATACACCAACACAGCAGTTTCTACATGTACAATTTAGCGATGTTGATTACATTCTTCGAGTTATGCAACCATTCTCACCCTCCTTTTGTGAGCTGTTCCTCCCTCGTTAACAAACTCACTGCCCCCTAAGGTTCCTATCTAATCCTTCTAGTGGCTGTTGTCAGTTTGATCTCTTATAGATAGTTCTTAAAAGAGCATAATGCTCAAGGCAGATTTTTTTACTAGTTAAGCTAAACTATTGTTTGGTTTTAAGAAGACTTCAGGGGATGTGTTTGGTTTAAGGTTTAAAGATTATCTCAGGACAATAGTTTCAGTGGTTCATCCAGCCTCGTGGCTCCAGAAACATGTATTACCTTTTTAACTCAGAAAAAAACAAATGTTTGATAAAATAAAATTCAAAACATCTAAAAGCTGGCCTCGAAATGCTGAATTTCCCAGGTGCTGTTGCTATGGTTGTAGAGCATATACAGGAAGGCTTATAGACGGCACAGTCTGTGTTCAGGTTGTGGAACAGCCTTTATGCCGTGAACTTTGCAGTATTCCAAGAAGGCTGTGACTTTCTTAAAAATATGGTCAAATTAAAATTGTATATGTTTTTAAAAGTTCCTTTAGCTTCTAGATAATTAAGTCATTCATTTTTCATAATACCAAACAGCTGGTTTACTAGTTTGTTTTTGTTTGACTCAGTTACATTTTTCGTTGGATATTTAGACATACAAACCATATGTTAAAAAAAAGATTTCCCTGAATGTAAGGCTAACTTCTCCTCCACAGTCCACCCCATTTTAAAGATGAGAAAACTGAGGCCGAAAGAAGTTAGGCAGCAGACTCAAGGGCAAAAGTGTGATTAGTGAGAGAACCAAGGCTAGAACCGGGAAGTCCTAACTTGGCAACTGACAAGATCTACAGAACAAAAGATGATGGCAAATAAAAACTGACTATTGTTGTTGTTAGTGCCGTTGAGTCAGTTCCGATTCATAGTGATCCCGTGTACAACAGAGCAAAACACCGCCCTGTCCTGCGCCATCCCCACAATCTTTGTTATGCTTAAGCCCGTTTTTGCAGCCACTGTGTCAATCCATCTCATTAAGAGTCTTCCTCTTTTTCAATGACCCTCTACTTTGCCAAGCATGATGTCCTTCTCCAGGGACTGATCCCTGCTGGTAATATGTCCAAAGTTTGTGAAATGTAGTCTCGCCATCCTTGCATCTAAAGAGCATTCTGGTTGTACTTCTTCCAAGACAGATTTGTTCCTTCTTTTGACAATCCATGGTATATTCAATATTCTTCCCCAACACCACAGTTCAAAGGGGTCAGTTCTTCTTCAGTCTTCCTTATTCATTGTCCAGCTGTCACATGCATATGAGGCGATTGAAAACACCATGGGTTAGGCGCACCTTAGTCTTCAAGGTGACATCTTTGCTTTTCAACACTTTAAAGAAGTATTTTACAGCTGATTTGCCCAAGGCAATGCATCTTTTGATTTGACTGCTGCTTCCATGGGTGTTGATTGTAGATCTAAGTAAAATGAAATCCTTTACAACTTCAGTCTTTTCTCCGTTGATCATGATGTTGCTTATTGGTCCAGTTGTGAGGATTTTTGTTTTCTTTATGTTGAGGTGTAATCCATACTGAAGGCTGTGGTCTTTGACCTTCATCAGTAAGTGCTTCAAGTCCTCTTCATTTCCAGCAAGCAACGTTGTGTCATCTGCATAACGCGGGTTGCTAATGAATCTTTCTCCAATCCTGATGCCCCATTCTTCTTCATATAGTCCAGCTTCTCGGATTATTTACTCAGCATTCAGATTGAATAGGTATGGTGAAAGGATACAACCCTGACACACACCGTTCCTGACTTTAAACCACACAATATCCCCTGGTTCTGTTTGAACGACTGCCTCTTGGTCTATGTACAGGTTCCTCATGAGCACAATTAAGTGTTCTGGAATTCTTATTCTTTGCAATGTTGTCTATAATTTTTTATGATCCACACAGTCGAATGCCTTGGCATAGTCAGTAAAACACAGGTAAACATCTTTCTGGTATTCTCTGCTTTTAGCCAGGATCCATCTCACATCAGCAGTGATATCCCTGATTCCATGTTCTCTTCTGATTCTGGCTTGAATTTCTGGCAGTTCCCTGTCAATGTACTGCTGCAGCCACTTTTGAACAATCTTCAGCAAAATTTTACTTGCGTGTGATATTAATGATATTGTTCGATAATGTCTGTATTCAGTTGGATCACCTTTCTTGGGAATAGACATAAATATGAATCTTTTCCAGTCAGTTGGCCAAGTAGCTGTCTTCCAAATTTCTTGGCGTAGACGAGTGAGCACTTCCAGCGCCGCGTCCGTTCATTGAAACATCTCATTTGGTATTCTGTCAGTTCCTGGAGCCTTTTTTTCTTCAATGCCTTCAGTGCAGCTTGGGCTTCTTCCTTCAGGACCATCGGTTCTTGATCACATGCTACCTCCTGAAATGGTTGAATGTCGACCAATTCTTTCTGGTACAGTGACTCTGTGTATTCCTTCCATCTTCTTTTGATACTTCCTGCGTCGTTTAATATTTTCCCTGTAGAATCCTTCAGTGTTGCAGCTCAAGGTTTGAATTTTTTCTTCAGTTCTTTCAGCTTGAGAAATGCTGAGCGTGTTCTTCCCTTTTGGTTTTCTATCTCCAGGTCTTTGCACATGTCATTATAGTACTTTGTCTTCTCGAGTCACCTTTTGAAGTCTTTCATTCAGCTCTTTTACTTCGTCATTTCTTCTTTTTTGCTTTAGCTAGTTAGCATACAAGAGCAAATTTCTGAGTCTCTTCTGACATCCTTTTTGGTCTTTTCTTTCTTTCCTGTCTCTTTAAGGACCTCTTGCTTTCTTCATGTATGATGTCCTTGATGTCATTCCATAACTCATCTGGTCTTCGGTCATTAGTGTTCAACACATCAAATCTGTTCTTGAGATGGTCTCTAAATTTAGTATCATCAGTCAGAACAAGGCCAGGGGCTGACTGCAGAACAGACCATCAATTGCTCATATGCAAGTTCAGGTTGCAACTGAATAAAATTAGAACAAGCCCACAAGAGCCAAAGTACAACCTTGAGTATATCCCACCTGAATTTAGAGACCATCTCAAGAATAGATTTGACAAAAAATGACTAGCGTAATTTAAAAGTTAGCTTTTCTATTTATTGAAGATTGCTTGACATAACTTGTAGTTTTCTGGTAATTGAAACAAATGCCTACAGAAAAAGCTAGGAAGGAAAAGACTGAGCAACTATGAGGGTATGTGTGTAGAAGATAAAAATGATCATAAGCACCCATGATTCAGGTCCAGAGTCCCCAGGAAGATTTGTTTTTTGTGTTCCACATGGACTAACGTGCACTGAGTCTCTATAATGTACCAGGCTCTGTGCAAGGCTCTTTTCATACACCATTTCATGGTATCCTCACAACCGTGCCGCAAGGAAGGTGGTATCACCATCCACACTTTGAAAATGGGAAAACTTGTTAGGCTTAGAGAGGTTCTGAGAATTTCTCAAGGTCACCCAGCTAATAAGTAGCCCAACTGGGATTCCACTGTAGACCATGTGACTCTGAAGCCCCCGGCCCTCTTGAGAAGAGAACAGCAGACCCCAATGGCTAAACTCGTGACCTTCCATCACCAACACCTTTGCCTATGCCACATTCTGCCACCTGCACCCACTTGTAGCTGCTTGGGTGGGTGATTGGTCAAAATCCATTTTTCTCTGAGGTTAGAAATGAGAAATGCTCCATCCTGAAAGAGACCAGAATGGAAGCTATTTCCTGTTTGGTACAGTGTATGTGTCTCAGTGAATATAATTGCCTCTTGTCCCACTTTTCACACACATTTCTAGAACTTCTCCTCCCTTAGAGGATGCCCTCACTAGTATTTGATCCTAAGAATTTACCAGTAATTGTTTCACGTGTCCCCTCAGTACCAAAACATCGTGAGGCAAATCGCATCTTCTTAGTCTGTTTCTAGACTGGCTTCACTGTCAACCATGGCTTGTTGAGAAGGGGTAAAAGGTGACAGTGTGGATTTACAGTTCTTTTTGGTTAAAATACAGTGTCTTTGAGAATTCTGGGTTTTTTCTTCTCCTGATGTGACACTCTTACCAATATTTGTTGTTCTAACCCCCTCTTCTGAGGGAAAAAGAATGCTGCAGTTTCTCTCATTTAATAAGAACTGCTTCAAACGTTGCCCATTTTCTCTTTCCCACACCCATCCTTGGCTAAACCAACCTCTTTCCCTGTGAGAGATTGGCTCCTGATGACCTGAGCAAGCGAAACCCACCTGCTGTGGTTTGAAGGACTAGAAGCAGCAGCATCACCTGGGATCTTATTAGAAATGCTAGTTCTCAGGCCCTATCCCAAACTGAATCAGAAGTTCTGGAGGTGGGCTCCAGCAAACTGTGTTTTGAAAAGCCCTGCAGTTGATTTTGGTTTGCCCTAAGCATGAGAAACACCTCCACATAAATGATTTCATTAAAAGAAAAAAAAGTTAGGTAATACAGACCAGAGTTCTAAAAAGATCCCCGAGACAGAGTGAACCTGGTAATCTAGTTTTTGCATGTTCACCAACTAGGGTGGCAGATAAAATTCCACACACAGGTTAAGCTTGAATTTCAGGTAGTGAATTTTTTTCTTTTTTTTAGTATAAGTATAGCCGTACTTACACTAAATATTGTATAGGCCGTACTTACACTAAAAACGTATTCTTTGTTCATCTTTTAAATTTAACAGGACGTCCTGTGTTTTCATTGGCTACGTTCTGCATGCAGCTCTGAGAGGTAGGAGCAGCTTCCAGCTGGTAGACCAGGTTGCCTCTCTCATTTCCATTGCTGCAGGGCAAACAGGGAAGACCCGCGTGCAGTTCATGCCTGTGTCTCTGTAAGCACTCTGCTGCATGCTGTGGTTTGGGAAAACCTGACTACCACACTTAACATTACTTATTTATTTTGCATCACAGAGAAGGATAATGTCTTTTCGCCTTTTAACCTAATAGTCTGTTAGAAAAGCACAAGGTGTCCTCCTCGCCTCCTCGTTAGTCCACCCCCCTACCCCCCTACCCCCAATCCAGGAATTTCAGGAAAGTAGGCAGAGCCGGGAGAAAAAGATGGAAGTAAGTGTATGACTGGAAAAAGGGCAGAATTGCCAGTCAGCAAGCCTAGGTGAGCCAGACACTGTGTTTCCTCAAGTGTGTGTGTGCACAGTGGTGTGTGTGTGTCTGTGCATGCATAGTGGTGTGTGTGTGTGTGTCTGTGCATGCATAGTGGTGTGTGTGTGTGTCTGTGCATGCACAGTGGTGTGTGTGTGTCTGTGCATGCACAGTGGTGTGTGTGTGTCTGTGCATGCACAGTGGTGTGTGTGTGTCTGTGCATGCATAGTGGTGTGTGTGTGCGTGCATAGTAGTGTGTGTGTGTGTGTGCATAGCAGTGTGTGTGTGTCTGTGCGTGCGTAGCAGTGCATGGTTGGAAGGGGGGGATGTCCTTAAAGTCCAGGAAGTGGGAGTGGGAGGGAGGAAGCTAATATTTATTGGGTTCCTACTGGTGTCAGGCACAAGTCTTTACATAAATTATATTTAATCTTGATGTAAATACAAAAACGTTCTTTGAGTTAGTTCAAACACTGCTGTCAATATCACCCCTCCCCAACACTATATATGCTTCATGAAGCCATTGTCTCTATCTTGCCCACCTAGGTAAAAGAGTGCACCTACCTGTATTTAGGAGTCCCTGGGTGGTGCAACCCCCCACACCCACCCCAGGGACTCCAAGGAGCCCTGGTGGCACAGTGGTTAAGAAGTCAGGCTGCTAACCAAAAGGTCAGCAGTTCGAATCCACCAGCTGCTCCTTGGAAACTCTGTGGGGCAGTTCTACTCTGTCCTGTAGGGTCACTATGAGTCAGAATCGACTCAACAGCGATGGGTTTGGTTTTGGCTTTTGGTGGGTGGTGCAAACTGTTAAGCACTGGACTACTAGCCAAAAGGTTGGCAGTTCAAACCCACCTAGAGGACCCTGGGAAGACAGGCCTGGCAATCTGCTTCCGAAAGGTCACAGTCTTGAAAGCCCTATGGAGCAGTTCTACTCTGCACACGTGCGGTCCCATGAGTCAGAGTAGACTCTCAACAGCAAATAACAACGCCTATATTTCAAGGAGCCGTGGATACTTTCAGAAAAGAAAGTAAATCTGTCCTGGACTGCACAGAGCTGAGAATTAAAGTCTGAGGCTGCCTTGTTGGGGGGCTCGTAACATCACGGCCCTGAAGCCTTGAATGATTCCCCGCGATCAGGAGGAGGCAGGAGAGACTCAACTGAATGTGGCTCGTTAATTTAGTCATCCTGTTGAGCACCCTGACCTATAGGTACTAATTATAAACCTCTGTGAAAATCACGGCAAACAAGTGTCTCTGACTAACTAGTTTACATAAATGTGTATTTCTTAACCAGTAAGAGAAGCCGATTACATTTTGAATTTGCTTTTCTGGTGCATGTACTTGTCAGCGGCCAGGCATTAAGGAGAGAGGTGTAAACAGCCAAATGCCAACCCCACCCTACACCTCCGAAGAACAAGCGAATTTAAGATGGGAGAGTGGTTCGTGGGTGAAGGCGGAGACCAGGTGGCCTCTTCTACCCCCACCCACCACCTCAGAGCAGGGTGAGTGATGTTGGAAGTGGGCCTGCCGTCACATATCTCCAGTGCCTGAGGCTGAAGTGTACGTTTTGGTTGAATGACAAATGAGCAAATGGCCTGGCAGTGGGACCTGGCGGTAGAAAAACAACAGAAAGGGGTAAAGTCAGATATCTGGACTGCCTCGTGTTGATTTAAGGAGGAGGGCAGAGTTCCTCAACCGTTTGTAACTTTTCCTAAAATTCAACCAATGCATTTTATCTGTCCTCAAAGCAGTCTCCCAGGCAATTAGTTTAGCTGCAATTTGGGGATTGCTGACATAGCTCCCACAGTTTTTCATCAGCCATTAACCAAGCAGCTGTTTTTTGAGTATTTTTTCCCTAAACTAATTCTTAGGAATCACTTTATGGGCACTCAAATAGCTGTTGTTATTTCTCCTTCTCTATCAAAGATGCTGTTTTTGTGATTTCTAACAGAAAGTTCTACTCTGTCCTATAGGGTCGCAATGAAAATTCGGTTAACTCTTTCAAGATCCAATTATTTTCTGCTTTGAATTTTTTGTTGATACTATGTGTTCTCAGTAGTGGAATGCCTGCTGCGTCATTGTGTTTAAATTTTTGGTCGGTAATACAGATTTTCAGAAACCTTATGTGAAAATACATGATTTGTGGGAGCCCATCTAGCCCACGGTCTTGGATAGCAGGCTTTATTGTGGGGTGCCTTCCATTTGAGTACATGGGGGCACCTCTGGTTTTGCCTAATACCCCAGCTATTTTGCTTCAATGAATGTTTCTTTCACCTTTCACTATTACACAAGTCCCCACTGGAGGGAGGCAGATACTTTCAGCGGGACAGGAATACTCCCAAAGAACTCCAGAGGCCTAAAAAGTGGGTGGGATACCTTATGTTCCATGAGTCACAAGAGAGTTAAAGAGAAAAACAATATTTTCAGGTGGTCAGCAGCACTACCTTGGTGTAATGACATGGTTAGAACTATCTGGCAGTTATGGCCAGAGTATAAGTTCTTATGGTGGCCAGGGTCCTCCAAATGCAGGAAAAAAGCCTCAGAGGCTTAAAAGAGCAGTGGCCAGTTGATGCCAAGAACTGTTTTCTAACCCAGAATTAGGATTAAAGTATGTCACAGTGTGACAAGAGGGGACCCCATCTATATGTTGTTGGTATAACCTAAAGAAAAGTTTCTCTTTTCTTAAATGCAAGCCTTGATCTTCTTTTTAAAAAGCAGATCAGAGGCTCAACTTTAATATGGCTCATGTTGCTTCTGTGAGAAAAACCTGCATAAACAGTTGCCTAGGCTGATTAAAATCACATATTATATACAAATTAAAACTATTGACCATTTGGAGGAACAGTTAATTATAAAGCTCTACAGTGCACTGGTACTGAATCCCATCAGTGTTTTCTACCTCAGCCACAGCAAAATGGCTCTTTCAATTCCTACAGCTCATTAATTTCCAAGCTGGGTTATTAAGGATAATAACATTTAGTTTTTCAGTGTGTTGGGTTTCCCTCTCCCTTTTTGTTTTTAAAGAGTAAATTGGCATTTTACATCCAGCACGTGGATGGTGATTTTGCAGCGTTGTCCTTAGTACCTTGAATATTTCACCTTGAGGAATAAGGCCAGCCTTCTCCCTCCGCCAGACAGAAACAGACTTCTCAAAATCAACCTCTGGTTCCAAGGAAGCTTCAGGAAGCTCTTTCTCCCTTGGTCTCCCACACTTCCTGCGTAGCCACAGTCTCCCTCCGTTATCTCAGTAAAGCCTTATAGCGTCCAAGAGGCACGGAGGTGATGAGACAGGCTCCAGAGCCAGCTCACCTGGGTTCAGATCCCTACTCACCCATGTCGGCCAGCTCACCTGGGTTCAGATCCCTTCTCATCCACGTCATTCTCTGGTTGATGCTGAACAATTACTTCATCTCTGAGGTTCATTATCTGTAAAATGAGAATAATACACATAGTACTAGGTACTTAGTAAGGATTCGATAAAAGCCAGTTGCCATGGAGTCAGTTCACACTCTTGGCACCCCATGTGCAGGGGTGGATTAACCAATAAGCACGGTATGTACTAGCCTATGGACTCGTTATGAGGAGAAAATAAAGTAATATACTTACAGAAAACATTGTTGAAAGGCATGGACTTTGGCATCCAATGAAGGATTTGAATCCCAGCTCTTTTACTTACGCTCTGTGGCTTGAGCAAGATGCTCTCTGAATCTCTGTGTTGTCGTCTAGAAAATAGGAACCTAACGCCACTGCTGCAGAGCTGCTGTGAGCCTTTAGAGTTAATTTCTGTAAGGTCCCTAATGCACAGTCGGGACTTCATAAATGGCAGATCCATTTTTTTTGTGAAGATACTTTGTAATCTGCATAGCACTGTGTGGGTATGAGCTGCTGACCTCAACATTACTGTTTCTGCTCTTCTGGAAGATGGGCCAGAAAGCTCTTTTCCCCATCAGCCATTCGCTCTCTGCAGCCTGCAGAACCTTTAACGGTTACTGTTTCCCTGGAATGCCAGGTGTATATATTATGAACTTTGGAACTTAAAAGTCTCAGAAACATAGTGTCTTTTGGTGGCAGAAGAAGGCATTGCCTCAGGAAAGTGGCCCTGTCAGTGACCTGTTTTCTGCAAGTATCCAGACTAAATGCACAGGAATTCATTTATCTCATACACAGAAGACACAGGAAGGACAATCCAGAGTTGATTCAGCAGCTCACTAGTACCATCAGAGCCACAGACTCCCTTTCTTGACAGGTTATTCCTTACTCATTGTCGGGTTTTTTTTTTTTTTTTGGTCTTCATGGCTGCTGAGCTTCTAGCCATTACGAACACATTCCAGGCAGGAAGAAAGTAGATTGAACAGCAACTGCTACTTATATCTCGAAGGCCAGAGCTAGATCACATAGCCTACCCTAGCTGCAAGGGAATCTGGACAGAATGCTTAATTGAACATATTGTTGCTGTAGTATAAGAAAGGAAGAGAGAATAAATACTGTTTGACAGCTAGCTGTATTGCCACTGTGATCTGGATTCCTCAAAGATGGGCTGGTGGGAAGGAGCTAGTGGTGCCTTCAGCAAAGCAGAGGTCTCTTCAGGTTGCTTCAGAGGCTGATTTTACACTGAAAATTCTAGGAATTCTAAAATTCAGACTGTCTTCTATCACACAGAAGAAAGTACTGTTTGCTCTTCTTGCTTTACTGCTGGGAATGGGAATGTGGGAAAGCTGCTCTCGTCTGTGGTGGTGATTTTGCCTTGCTGTCTTGATCTTAGTCTAATCATTGTTTTATTTTCTGAGGTTTGCAGCTGCCTTAGGAGTCCAGGCCAATACATTTCTCTCGACAGCTCTGCCCTGGTGTTCCATAGCTGAAGGGCAACCTGAGCTAATCTGTAGACACCCCCACACCAGCTTGGACCCTACTAGGATTCTACTAGGATTCTACTGCTTGTTCATGGAAACCCCACCAGGCAGAGCATGGCCAGTACTCACGGTCAGAGCTGCTTTCCTCAATGTGAAGAGGAAAGCACTTGACTGAAATATAAATCCTATTCAAATAAGCTTGGCCTAACTCCACACAGGCCTTAGCTGTGGCTGTGAATTCTCTGTCTGAGAAGGAAAGATAAATCAAATACATAAAACTGAGACTGGAACCATAATACAAAAAAAATAAACAGGCCTGTGTGAAATACCAGCAAGCCCACCTCAGAAAGCATCTATCCTTGTTAGGTAGAGGGGATTTTAGAGGGAGGTGCAGCTGCCTTCTTGATGTGAAAGTGCCCCACTCACCACAGGGAGAAAACTTTATTTCCGCTGACCTTGACCCAGTGGCTAAAGTTTTAATAGTACTTAGTCATTTAATGTCCCTGTTAAATTATGGATGCTATATAGGATAAGTGTCAGAAAAAATTAGGCTTCATCTTTCATAACACTTCATCTTAAGTAAGTTTATCTAATTCACTCTGGAAAATTGCACTAAATGGAGATTTTTCTGGGAGCAGGAATAGTACTTTCTTCTTGCATCCAACACCCTGGCATGATGCTGGGAGGCCAGGCACAGAGCAGATGTCTGCGAATGTTGGCTGAAGTTAATAGTGGGGGTGGGAAGTGGGAATGAAGGAGGGAGGGTCTGAGGAGGGCAGAGCTAAAGATGCAGATGGCTCTCTTGGGGTGCAGGGGCAAACAGTGGCAGTTCTGGGGAGAAGGGGCTCAGAAAGAAGGCCAGAGCAGCTCCACAGAAGACAGGCGTGCTACCACGTATGCTCATGAGAATTACACTGTCCCTTGGCACCATCCACTTGGGGAGAGCAGGAACCAACTGTGCAGTGCCGGAGGAGAAAAGAACACCGCGGATGGGATAGATATTTGCCACCAGGTCCACTTCTAGCATCTGCTTTGGATTTATTTTTCAAGAAAACAGGTCTTATTAAAGTAATTAGCCTAGATGCGAGAGTTTTGCCACTGATTTTGGAATTCCCAAGATAATATGCACATGTTGAATAAAACGATAGTCCTCAGCCTCCCCATGTTTCTCTGGGACCCTGTTTTAGTGCATGCCTATTGCCCAGGTTCCTAATTGTTGAGCTCGCGGAATGTTTTCATTGCCCTCGCTCCTCTGTATGCAATGATAGAATACGAGCAGTAACGCTGGTTAATTTTACGTTTTGATTAAGCCATACAACAGTCCTCTCCTTCTTGTATTTTAACCATGCAATGCTTTTAGAGTACATGCTTTTTAAATTTGGTTTTAAAACGAGGTGCTAATACTCGTATCTTGATGAATAGTAAAATGGTTATTCTACCCTTCCTTCTGCCCACGTCCATTCCGTCTTTCTCTGTGAACGTGGGTTCCTACTAAGTGAGACCACTGAGTCAGAAGTACTTATTTAAAGAGACCTTTAATGTTAGTCTGATGAAAAGACGCCAACACCCTGTACTAACTTGCTGCATTACACACACACAGAATCACTGAATTTATCTACGTGGGACTTGTTATGAGGGTAACTAACCATCTTCCTCTTTAGAGTGGAAATGCCTCACTCTGGGCTCTCTGAAACATTATTGACAAGAGTATAAATAAATGGCAAAGCCAATTATTGGGAAAGCAACATCACCACATCTTAAGTGCATGTGCTCTTTGTCCAGCATCCGTGTCTATGAATTTGTCCTGCTGAAATGTTTGCACATTTGTATGACAATGATCATTGAATGCTGCCGTATGTTTACTATTGCCAAAAATTAAGAAAAACAATCCAAATGTTTACCATGAGCAAAGCAATCAAATCAGTGATGATGCAGCCACACTTTGGATTATTCTGTAGTCACTAAAAATGATGATCTGTGTGTACAGAGGTAGACAGAATGGCAAGACACCTTGATAACCAAAAAAAGAAAAAGGAAATGGTAAAACAGTGTATATGGTATGGTCTTATTTACGTGCATAATTTATATATTTGTATATGTTTCCTGTTGCCATTGAGTCAGGTCTGACTCATGGCACCCCCAAGTGTGTCAAAGTAGAACTGTGTTTAAAATTGAGGACTGGAGAGGTTAGTTGAGTTTGCCGAGGTCACAGCTAGTAAGTGGCAAACCCCAGAACAAATCTCACGTCCCCTAAATACCCTTCCCACTCTTCCACTGCTGGCTCTCCAATGGCAGAAAATAATTAAACCGTGGTAAATCTGACAATTCATTATGCACTTATTTTATATTTCTATATTTTCTTTAAAATAATACCAGAAGAGTAGAAAAGTGATTCAAAAATAATTTTTTTCTCTCTCCCTGATAGAAATAGTTTTCTCAATCAAGTTATAATACAGAAGTGAACAAACTATGTATTATACATTCAGATTATACAGAGCAGTAAATAATTCTCAAAGGAAATAAGCAATGATTTCCAAAATTCAATTGATATCCCAAATTAGATCTACATGAGAAGATCAGCCAATTAACTCTGCCAACAGCTCTTTCTATTTTGCTGTTCTCACTTGCATTCTAAAATTTTGTTTATATAATCACTTCAGAACCATAGGGGAAGGAAACTCATTTCTCTCTTTTAGGGAATAATTGCCTTGTTCAAAGGGCGGCAATGCTATCCATGAATGTGAGGTAGATGCAAAAGAAGAGTAACCAATGATTCCTTATACTCTGAGAGAAAATTGCTTCAGGTTGCGAAAGAAAGAAAAGGTTAGGAAGATTAACTAAAAATAATGTAATCATTTTACTCACATAAATGTCAGAAGAGAAGGAAATAGAACTGGTTGTGGTTGTCTCCTTCCTAAAGCAATAGGAATAAGCCTCCGATGGGGTGGAGGAAGAGTGTGCTTGTGTGATGGAAGCTTGGGAATGTCCATCCTTCGACACTGGGGAAAGGGGACGATACCGTGCGCTCACCTACAAATCTTCAAAAATCCCCATTCCTCAAGACTGAATCACACTTTGCCTAAAGAAATAATCAGTTTAGGCAAATATTTAGCTACTGATATGCTCACAACAATCCTATTTGTAATAGCAAAAATTGGAAATTACTAACAATAAAATAATGTCTAAATTACAGTACAAATACATGCCATATTTCTTCAGTCCTTAGACATTATTGATTACAAAGTGCAACTGTATTTTACATGGAAAAAAGACACAGTATATTGAACGTTTCCCCAAATATTTTTGATTAACCAGCATTGGCCTTTATCTGTACATTTACAGTTTTTTAATTGAGGTTTAAATTTTCTTTATTGCCTCTTCCCTATAAAGTTTCACCTGAGTCCTTCGGCCCTGGGCAGCTTGGGAAGCACCATGTGGACTAGCTAATGATGTAACCCAAGCCCTGGTCTCAGCCCCACCCCATTAACACCTTTGCCTTGCCTGCTTAATTTCTAAACGTAGGAGAAATATCAGAGTTCTGTCTGCGTTTCAGCTTCCGTTAAACTCTCAGCTCTTCTTTCTTCTACTGAATCGCTCACCACCAGATGCCGCATAGCTTCTCTTCAGAGTCATTTGGAAGTTTTTGACAGAGCCATCCAGTGCCTGAGTGATAGACTGTCACTCTGCATGATCTACCCTAAAGGCTTTGGTGATCTCTATTGCCTTTAATTCCATTGACTAAACAAATCATTTCTTTTATAAGAATCAGCACAGAGCTGGTTCCTGTGAGGCGGAGGTTAAAGATGTCCCAAATGTCCAACTTTTCCAAGCTGCTGTACACTCCATCATCTCTGACATCGACTACTCCCTCTCCCCCCAGTACTCGCCCTCTGTCTGGGTTCCCTAATTTCTTGCAACATCTCACAGAACTCACGGACCACATAAAGGAAATGGTTCATGAGGTTTTAGAGGCTGGTGAGTCCCAAATTCATGGGTCAGGCGTAGGCTTCTCCTTGGCCCTCAGTCTCCGCCCAAAGGCACTCAGCTTTCTCACTCCAGGGGGTGGGAAGCCCACTGCGCTGTCTCCTGCAGGTCTCTGCTCTGGGTTTCTCCTTCTTTAGCGGTGGTGGGCTCTCCTCTTTGCTCTGGAGTTGGCTCTCTTTTAAGTCAAAACCAACCAATCTCCTTGGTCACAGTCATTTGAGTGGGAGTTACAAGGCCGTGGCTATAAAGGCCACATACAAAGGTAATCCACCACAGTTGCTTAGGATATGGCAAGCATTCACTCTTCTGCATACACAGTAACCTTGCCTTTCAAAGCGCCATCATGCGTGGTATTTTTGAAGACATTAAGAAACCATGGGGCTGCCTAAGGGGCCCTGAGTTTGTGTTGGGGGCGATGGAAGAAACTGGAAACAGGTAGTGGTGATGGGTGTACACCATGGTGAACGTAACTGAAGTCACTGAGTTGTACACATGAAAGTGGTTCAAGTGGCAAATTGCTGTATAGATTTTACCACAATAAAATTTTTTAAAAAGAAACTTAAGAATCTACATTTAACCCTTTTGTGCTCACAGGTACCTGTAGGAACCAGGTACTTTTTAACCTCTGGGGTTTATTGGGAAGCTGCTGCACCACCGGCAGTGCCTTGATGACTGAAAATGAAGAAATGGGATGTGCTGCAAATGACTGTTTGTACAGGGTGCTGTATGAGATGTCTGAATTTCTGGTGGGAAAAATAGAAATTCTGAAAAGTTTTATTTGTTACACATATGTACCAAAAGACCCCATTGGGGACTCTGGGGTATAACTTGTGGTACTTCATATGCACCACTAAACACTTAGGGTAGGCTTGTGGGAGGGGACAAGAAAAAAAAATCCATGCTACCTTCTAAAAATTCAGACACACGCAATGATTCAGCATGCTTCCATTAATGAAAACGCATGATGTCAACAAACAATTCAAAGCAGAAAATAATTGGTTTATGAAAGGGTTACATTGAAATTTAAATGTATTTGGTGTTGCTGAGTCAATGGAGGTGACAATCAAATGGGCGGGTACTTTCTATTCTTAGGTAGGATCACATAGTCTCAAGTAATGACAACTGTTTCACAATGTACTCCTCTGCCTGGCTGCCTACAGGTTCCTTCAACATGGATTATATGGCATATTCTAATTCTAAAAGCATTAAAATGTGAACAAGAAAGATTATAAGAATATTTTTAAGAATCAGTAATAGAATCCCATTCAGCCATATTAAAGTTAAAGAATTTTCCATCAAAGGGGAATGTACTCACCAGCTGTTGGCCTGGGTGATACCAAAGGGGCTGACGTACTTGGATGTTTATAAGAACAGAAATTTATTGTTGTGGAGAATAGAAGGCCAAATTCAGGGTATAATCAGTGCTGTGCTCTTTATGAAGGCTCCTGGGGAAGATCCTTTCTCGGCTCTCCAAGCTTCTGGTAGCCCCAGGCATTCCTGGGTATACAGCTGCAGCGTAACATCAGCATAAGGTCAGCTAGCATTCTTCCCTCTGAGTGTCTGTCTGTCTCTTCTCCTCTTTTATAAAGACATCACTCAGATTGAAGCAGGACCCACCCTACTCCAGTATGACTTGGTGAGAACTGAACATCTTCAAGGATGCTATTTCCAGACAAGGTCACGTTCACAGGCACCAGGGCTTAGGACTTCAATACATCTTTTTGGGGGCTGCAAGTCAATCCATAACAGACGAGTTATTTAACTTCTCTATTGAAAAAATAATATTGCCGTTGGAGAACTTTGGTGACAATTAAATGAAATAAAGTAGTGGTTCTCAGAGAGTGGTCTCTGGACCCGTAGCATCAGCATCACGGGGGAATTTGAGAGAAATGCAAAGTCTCTAGCCCCATCTCCAGGTGACTCTGGGGAATGCTGAAGTGTGTAAATCACTGAGATGAATTATTCAAAACATCTTCCACATAGTAATAATCATAGCTGCCAATTTCTGAGTATATCGCATGTGAAGGCACTATGCTAATTGTTTTACATGCCTAATACTACCATCCCTGCAGAAGGGCATCATGCTTAGTAAAGAAGAGGGTCAGTGAAGAAGAGGAAGACCCTCAATGAGATGGATTGACACAGTGGCTGCTGCAGTGGGCTGCAGTATAACAATGGCTGTGAGGATGACACGTGACCAGGCAGTGGTTTGTTCTGTTGTACATGAGGTTGCTATGAGTTGGAACCGACTCAGTGGCACCTAACAGCAACGACCATACTATTTAATAATTCACTGTGGTATGACTACCATGAGGAAACTGAGGCTCAGGAAAGGTAAGGAGCTTAGGTTTGTTCGGTACTCTGGGTTCTTGTTTTGAGATGTCAATGTAAACAAGCCACAGGCTCAGTCACTTAGTCAGTCATACACTTATCAATCTCGTCTAGTTTATCTTCTCATTTTATAGATTGAAAAACGTAATTCCCAGAGAAGGGAAATAGCTTGCCAGGAGTGACACAGTTAATGAACCTAAAGTACAACTGAAATCTAGAGACTTCCAGTGTTATGGATTGAGTTGTATCCCCCAAAATATGTATTGAGATCCTGGCCGCTATACTTGTAAACATGGTCCTGTTTGGAAACAGAGTGTTGTTTGTTGTGCTGATTATGCCACACAGGAGTAGGGTAGGTTATGAATCTAACTACTTCTGAGATATATAAAAAAACATCAGAATAAACACAGACCACAGGGAGAAGAGGAAGGCAGATAACCAGAGATGCATCGTCTGCAAGGATTGCTAGCGGCTGCTAGAAGCTGAAATAGACGAGGAAGCACCTCCCCCTAGAGCCACACCCTGAGATCGTTGAGAACCTCCTGAACTGTGAAAAATTAAACGTCTGTTCTTTAACGGCACTCAAGTGAGGTATTTCTGTTATGGCCATATTAGGTAACTAAGACGTCCGGTCTGGCACTATTTCTGTCACGCCATGCTATCTCTGTGTCCATGCTGGACACTCTGATTTGAAGGAACAGTCTATATACATGAAATGCCACTCTTAGGATGTGTGCTTTGTTCCAAAGGAAAGCACTTTTCTTTTTCCCCAGAATACTCAAGGACCTCAGCCGTGAACCAGGGCATTTTAAACTGCTCTCACCAGTACTTACTTGTTTTCAGATTTAGATTGTTGAAATTATTAAGTATTTAGCTTAGTGACTGCATCAGAACTGTCTTGTATCCTTGGAAACAAGTAGTAGTATTTCATGCCCTTTAAAAAAAGACCAGAAATGTTACTAACCCCAGTGTCAGCCCTGTTTTAGTAGCAGAATATTTATCTAAGAAGAAAATGGTATTTTGGGAATCCTCCCTGCCCTCATTTTTCATAATTTTATCACATTTACTTGCATATTGAATTGTTTATTTGACGATTAAAAGCTGGGCTATAGCATAGGCTATCCCAGGTCCCAATCATAAAGTAGATTTTTGAATCTAAGTTTGTTTTAATCAAGAAACTATTAGTGATGCCCTTGATAGAGATAGAAGAAGCTATTATTTTATTATCAAGTTTGGATTTTAAGAGCAAAGGAGTATATAAATTACTTTCCTGGGAAACGTAAGCAGCCTGGAATGGGGACGAAGTGACATTTTACACTCGAACTGAGGAGGAAGTTGTGTTGCTTCTTCAGTTTTCCAACCAGAAGCTCACGGCCTGTGACATCTGATTCTGGCTGTTCTCACCTGTTGCTTTGACTTGCCAGCCCCCGGTCTGGGATCCTTATTTCCTCGTCTATTGCAAAGGGTGGGCAACAGTTGCCTCGTTTTAGAATTTGGAAACCAAAGGCATTCTGTAGCTAAAATTGTCAGTTTAGGGCATCATTAGGCATCATTAGATTTACTTACTTCAGCTCCTGCCATCTCCAAACCTGGTAAGTTTTCCAGAAAATGCATTCACATTCTTTATTGATAAGAACATAGTAGAGACTTGTCTGATTACCAGTTGGCTAGGGAACCAGAAAAAGGGTCAGCGTTAGAAATATGATACAAGGCCGTGGATTTCTGTTTATCTAACAATTACTTACATGGTGTTCTCACAGTATTATAAACACTATATACTTCTGACTAAGTCTTGGAAGTTTCTGCTAGTAAATCATGTGGTGTAGCAAAGTAATATCTTTTTTATTTTGCTCAAGTTATACTGTTTACTTAATTTCATGCAAAGCAACTCTACAATTTAATGATCACATGAAACGAGAGTAGAATATTACTTGCTCTCTGATTTTCCTGGTAAATGTGTTAATTCATCTGAAAAACCAGCTACATCAGCGCAGCACTTTATGTTTCTTACAGCATTTTCATATACGTGATTATTTGGTTCACACAAGAACCCTATAGCCAGAACGGTGCATACAGTGATTCCCATTTTACAGATGAGGAAACTGAGGGAGAGTCTGACCTGTTAATAGTCCACGACAAGTTTTGACTCAGGTCTCCTGAAGACTAACTCCATGACTTTTCCAATGTCAGCAGTCCATCGTCACCCATAAGTCAGATCACTGTCCCTTCCACTAATAATTTCCACTAATAAACTCAATAAGGGGAAATTTCAGTTCGTAGAAAGCCAATGAATATGAACTCAAGAAAACAAATTTAGGAATGGAGTTAACATGTAATTACAAAAGGAAAAAGGAAAATTTAGCCAGTTACTAACCAGGTCTCAAATGTACGTGGAACAAAGACATACCAGCCTAGTGGATACTAGTTACCTCTGGAGAGGGAGGAAAAAAGGGATGAGATGTTGGGCTTTAGGTTATCTGTAATGTATGTGTGTGTGCAGACGAGAGAGAGAGACGAGGGAGGAAACGAGAGAAAGACCACTAAATGGGTGATGACAGAGTTGGGAGAGGGCGTGGGGTGAGGAAGGACTATAAGTGACGTCCCTTTCTTCTCCACCCAAATAACCAATTGAGTTACGCAGCGCAGACCCGCAGATAATGGTCAAAATCAGCTTTATTACTGGCGAGATCCAGGTAGGTGCATGTGCCTCAAACGTGTGGTCATGATGGCCTTTCTAGCATTTACCTCTTAATGAGACAGATCTACCTGCCCAGATAAGGAGTTCTGGTGGCACAGTGGTTAAGCACGCAGCTACTAACCAAAAGGTTGGCAGTTCACATCTAGGCAATCCGCTCCTGTAAACATTACAGCCTAGGAAACTTTTGGGGGCAGTTCTTCTCTGTCCTGTAGGGTCACTGTGAGTCAGCGTCAACTCCACGGCACACAATAACAACAACGTGCCCAGATATAGACAGGTTTGGACCACCACCGGCTCCCCATATAGGAGCAGACTGGCCCCCGCGTGCTCACACATGGAAACGCAGAAAACACAAGCAGATTGGCTGACTCTAAGAAAAGGCACACTGAAAAAACAAAAGCAAACCTGTTGCCACCGAGTCGGTTCCAACTCATAACGACCCTGTAGGACAGAGTAGAACAGCCCCACAGGGTTTCCAAGGAGCAGCTGGTGGATTTGAACTGCAGACCTTTTGGTTAGCAGCCAAGCTCTTAACCACTGTGCCACAGTGGAGCAAGGTCATTTCCTTCTCCCAAACCCACCAGTTGGGTAAGTGTGCCTCCACCCCTGCAAAAACACAAGGACTGTTCCCCATCGTTTTTCTTTCTGAGGAGTGGAGTATTCCATTCTTCTTTGGAAACATGGAGGAGTGGTGGAGACAGGTGTTCCTCGCTGACATTAATCAAGATTTGGAGACAGGTAAAGAGCATCCCTTACAGATAGGTGGCTCACCCAGGCTTAGTGCTATTTGGAGGCAATCCTTGGGGCAGTTCTGTTCTGTCCTGTAGGGTCACTATGAGTCAGAATCGACTCGACGGCAATGGGTTTGGTTTTTTTGGTTTCCTTCACCTGGGGACATGGAGACTGTCTTTTTTGACAGCTCTTAGACCTTTTTATTTGCTTGTTCCCTTTTAATTATCTAAGTCCCAGATGTTGTTTTGTTATTAGGTGCTGTCCAGTCAATTCTGACTCATAGCGATCCTATAGGACAGAGTAGAGCTGCCCTAAAGGGTTTTCTAGGCTGTATTCATTATGGGAGCTGATCACCAGGTCTTTTCTCCTGCAGAGCATCTTGTGGGTTCAAACCACCAACCTTTTGGCTGGCAGGCACGCGCTTCACCGTTGCACCACCAGGGCTCCTTAAGCCCAGAGAGTTGAGTCAGTAGCCTGGCTGCAGTTTTCAGCCACAGATATAGTCTTTGTTTTCCTCTTATCAGTCTTACTGCGCATGGTGAACGATGTTGGACTTAGAGACGTGACCACGTAGGTTTTCAAAGAGTGGAAGGAAATACTGCTTTGGCATTTACAGAGACTCTTTCTCCAAAGCATGTATGTATTCTTCTGGCAACGTCATAAAATCTCAGGCACCACTGTCACTGTATCATGAACTTGACTGTAGAAGCCGTGAGGGCATCTCCCCGATCTCCTGGACTCGGTCCTTCTCGCTCAGCGTCGGCTCCCCCCTTTCAGATATATTCAGAATGTTGAGCCCCATGAGTGGCTGTTAATGGCATGGCTCTCAAGTAGAAAGGATGATTGAGAATTTTATTAACTGAACCTCCTTATGACCAAATGACACCAATTTTCAACATTCAATTAAGAAATATAACATCCTCAATTTGATGTCACCAAAAATCATTCGAGCAACATAAAACTACTTCACCTAACATTTACTGAGTAACCAGCCAGTGCCAGGCACCGTAATAACTCAGAGTTTCTATCTTTGAGGAATTCACAGTCTAGGCAGGGAGAGAATCACAAAAGCAAGTAATTGTGTTAAAAAGTGGGAGAAGGGGAAGGAAAGACTAAATTGGTGCAAGAAGTGAGGGGCCTTCTATGTTGAACTAGAAGTTTGGACTTGATCCTTTAGATAATAGTCATTCAATAGAGGCAGGTGACTGTCCAGACCTGTGCTTTGGGACACTAGCGCCAGGGTCTGGAGGACAGTTGAGGGAGGCCCAGGAAGGAGCAGTACAGCAATAATCTGCGGAGTGATGATAGGGGCCCATATTAAGCAGTGAAAAGATGGAATTGTCACTTTTGTTTTTAAATCCTGTTACAGAAAACATGAAGTTCTATACTAGGGATTAGAAGTGTCCTGAGGAAATAGCATAAGGGGTCTTCAGCCTGGGGGCTAACCAGAAATTGCTTTGTCAAAATTTTACTTCTGGCATGTCTCACATCTGAAGCCAGAACCAATTCCTGTCTACCATGGAATTAGGGGTTTTTCTTATTTAAACAGATCATGATGGTTGCTGAAGATATCAATGGAATTTGAAAGTATATTTTGACATTTAAAATAATAATAAAACTATATACATCCGATAGAAAACTGATTCTAGTAATTCTGGGAAGCCAGTTTAACACACTAGCTCTTTACATACTTATCTCGCTTGCTAATCCAGTGCTTCTTACGTATTTTACTTTGTATTACAAATTGTACAGACAAGTCTGATTAGCCCATAGACTGCTCCCTCCCTGAAGGCTTGTTCAATTTGTTTGTTCCCTCCACCTGGCATAAGGACTTGCTTCTAGTACCCACTGCCATCAAGCAGAACTGCCCTGTAGGGTTTCCAAGGAAGTAGACTGCCACATCTTTCTCCTGCGAAGCAGCTGGTGGGTTCCAACCGCCGACTATTCAGTTAGCAGCTGAGTGCTTTAACCAGTGTGTCACCAGGTCTCCTTTGCTTCTAGTAGAGACTCAGGATTAATATATGCAGCAGTACTTTTTATTTCGTACCAACCAGGTACCAGATACTAGGAATCCATCAGTACTGAAGAGATTTCCATGAACAAGGTATACATTATCTCTGCCTTTGCTGAGCTGAGCATCCAGTAGGGGACATATGAAATTTCCAGGCCATGTAAGGAAGCTTATGACCGGGAAGGGATGGGGATGTTAAGGAAGCCCAGAGCACAGCATGAGCGAGTCTACATGGGTTTGAACCCCACTTCTGGTACCACATTCTATCTTAATTACCTAGTGCAACTGTGATTTAAAAAAAAAATGGCACAAATAGGTGACTCTAAAGAACAGAAATATTTTTGCTCACAGTTGAGGAAGCTAGAAGTCTGAATTCATGGTGTGGCTCTAGAGAGAGGTCCTTCTTTGTCTACTGCAGATTCCAGTAGCCGGCAGTCCTCGGAGTTGCTGGGCTTGGAGATGCACCTTCCATGTGTGTCTTCGTATGGTGTCTTCTCCATGTGTGTCTTTGTCTATTCCACTTTTTATAACTCAGAAGTGATTAGGTTTAGGATCTGCCCTACACTGGTATGACCTCATTAACGTAATAAAAGGACCCCCTCCCCCATCTTCAAACAGGGTCATGTTTACAGGTCCAGGTGTTAGGATTTCAACACATGTTTCAGAGGGACACAATTCAATCCATAACATTGAAGTAAGATCTAGAAGCAAGTAGGAGTTACCAAGATGAAGAGGAGAGAAGAGTGCTCCAGGCAGAGCTAAACTGAGAATTTAAAATTCTGACAGTACCAAGTGTTGGTGAAAATGTGACACTTCCAGGACTTCTAAACATTGCTACAGGTGGTGTAAATTTTTACAACCATTTTGGAGAACACTGGGCAATGAAAAGCAAAATTTCCAGTGTGCGCATTCCACAGCCCAGCAATTCTGCCACTACCTGTGTGCCCTAGAGAACCTCTTACACTTGTCCATGGGCAGATGTGTGCCATGTGAGCACTGCAGTATTGTTGTTCATTACAGAAAAATAAAAGAGGACAATGCATAAACTGTGGTTTAGTCAGACTTTTGGCATACAGTGGGATATAGCAGTTAAATGGACGAAATAAACTTGCATATCTCAAAATGAATCCATCTCAGTAATATCACACAAAATAGTATGTTGCAGAATCATAAAATATTTGTATGAATTTAAAATGTGCAAAAGTTTTTATTATTTAGAGACACTTGTATATGTCATTAAATTTTTTAAAAATATGCATTGAGTGGATAAAGTCTAAATTCATGGTGCTAGTTACTCTTAGGTGGGGAGAGAAAGGGCAATGAGATACGGTAGGAGTACGCAGATAGCTTCTACTTGTAGTTTTGTTTTCCAGCTGAGCAATGAGTGGTACATGGGTATTTGCTACATCATTCTTGGTATCTTCTAACATATCTGAAATATTCCATTGTTTTTCTGAAAACCTGATACACTTGAGTCAGATAGTCTTCTGTTCAAGTCATTTGTTGCTTAACGTAATAATTCACATTTCACCACGAAGAATTTCCATGTTTCTTGTTTCATTCTACCTGCCTGGTCGCCTTATCCGGGCAGAGGACAAATCTGAAACGCGATTAAGTGACTTTCCTGAACCAGCCGTTTCACTCTCGCCAGTGGCTTTCACCAGCCCAGCTGCCACTCCACGTCAGGGAAAGAATCGGTGCCACAGTGACAGTCTGAAATGCTTGACTGGAAGGAGAAAGGGGCTCCAGTTTGCTGCAGATAGTTTCCATGGCACATGCTGATGGTCGGTTTGGTGAGACTGTGAGCCGCCCCCTCCAGCTACTGCAGAAATGCATCGACAAGGTGGGGGTCCCTTATTGCCCTCCCTATTTCCACAGTTCAGGCTACGAAGCGTGACAGTCCTTGTCACTATCGCATTGGAATGTTCCAAAGCCCCATTCACAGCGCAGTGAGAGATGGGTCTCTTGGTCTCTGTAGATGTAAAATAATGTGTCTATTTGACAACAGCGTCCCATAAGACAAATTAGGTAAGCTCGGTGGTAATGCAGGTGCGAGATGTGAGACGAACATGGCATTAGGCAAGACACAACAATGGTTTCAAAGTGGAATTAACTGATGACATCTGGGAAGCAGCCCTTTTGCCAGCCCAAGCACCATGCAGAGACAAAGCAGCTTCCCCTACAGGCTGAGCCAGAACACCAGGGACCAGAAGACTGCCACCATCATGGAAAACTACAAACGTGCATTTAAAAAGGCCTCCCATTTTTGTTTACAAGGAAAAATGCAAAAAATAACATATCAGTTGATGATGCACTGAAATTCTTGTTTGCTGACACATGTTCGTAACTATTAGGCTCATGGAATTAGTCACTGTAATGCATTCATTGAGCTCGAATGAACTCCTGAAAGGAATTACATGTTTGTTTATAAAGTAATTTATAATGAATTATTACTAAGGCTTCGGTTCAGTGCATACGTGATTTATTAACAATCTGAGATTGTCCTTCACTGAACAGAGTCAACACGACTACACCTAACAGTTCTACCATTTTGAATGACGGCATTAGTCACTGCTTCATTGCTGAGCAAGAAGTGTGGTGAAGTGGTGGCTCACTTTTCTCATTTGATTTCTCTGAGTTTCTGTGATTGCTGACCTTCTATTGTAAGTAAGGATGAAGTAGCCAGATTATGTTGCATTAAAGACTATTTTTACTGAAGACTATTTGTCTGTTGCCTCTAAGTACAGCTGGAATCTCATCCAGCCTCATGGCTTCAGATACAACTAGCATGCTGGATGTCTCCCCTGAACTCCAGGCTTTGGGATTCAGTTGTCTACTCAGCACCCCCATTTGGATATCTAATTGACATCTCAGTCTGGCAGTTTCCAAAACACGTTTGAGGCTTATAGGGTCAAAAACTGCCATAAGTGGGTGGCTTTAAACAACGGGAATTTATTGTCTCACACTTTTGGAGACTAAATCAGGGCATTGGTTCTCAAGAAGGGTCCTTTCTTACTGGTAATACTGGGGGTTCTTGGCACTCCTTGGTGTTCCTTGGTATCTGTACTCCCCCAGTGTGTGTGTATCTGTGTCTATTCTGCTCTTTTTATAAGACATCTGTCAGAAGTGGTTAGGTTTAGGACCCACCTACTCTGGTATGACCTCATAAATATAACAAAAGAAAACTATTATTTCCAAACAGGGTCAGATTTACAGGTACAGAGGTTAGGACCTCAACACAAATTTTAAGGGACACAATTCAATCTACATGTAACAGTGGTCTTCCGCATATTATTTAATGACAACTCTGTCCTTCTTGTGGCTCAGGCCAAAAACCTCAGTGCTATCCTAGAATCCTTTCTTTTCTTCACATTACATATATATATCCCTATATCCAATATTTCAGGAAATCCTATCATATCAAAGTTTGACCTATTGAAATTTGACCATATTTCAGCACCTCTAACACTGTGACCCAGTTCTAATCCACCGTCATCTCTCGCCTAGATCATTGTAGTCGTCTCAAAACTGGTGTCCCTCCTTCCAACCTTATCCCCTTTAGTTAATTCTCAGCACAACAGTCAAAGTTCTTCAACAACTAAGATCACTGAACTGCTCTGCTCAAAATCCTTTAATAGTTTTCCATCTCATTCAGCACACAAGCCAGATCTGGGCCCCCATTACTAACCCAGCGTCATCTGTTTCCATTCTGCCACTTGCTGGTCTCTTTGAGTAAATCCATGAATGAGTGAATCTATTTATGGGTCTCAAGGTCAATGTGATACTGTGAGAAAAGCGTACGTCTTTGAAGTCAGACAGATCCATGTGTGAAATACAGCTCAGCCATGTAATAGTTTACTTAAACAAACTACTTCATTTCTTGATTTTCTCATCTGTAAAATGGAGCTAATACATACAGTGATTATGAAATAAAATATATAAACTGCTTTCTGTATATTTTGTGGTCAATCATTAGGTAGCTACCTTTATTATTGTACCTTTGTCTTTAATGGAAATACTTGCTTGTCATAGCATAGGTTTGAGGCTTATAGGGTCAAAAACTATTTAAAAACTTTAAGTAGCATCAGCAAACACTGCTGAACATTTCTCTCCTCACAATTACTGTTGGTATCTGCGATATATTACACTTTGCTAGTTCATGCGTTCATTCGTTTGGCAAACATTTATCGAACACTGACTATGTGCCAGGCACTATTCTTAGCACCAGATATGGCAGTGAACAAAACAGACGAAATTCCTGCTCTTACAAGCTTAAATGTTAGTGTGGAGAGAAGATGAGTGAGATAAATGAGCAAAGGATATAGTATTTGGAGATAAGAGCTAAGAGAAAAACATAAAGCAGGAAAGGAGCTAGGAAGAGTTGGGGTGATATTTTAGGTGGGAGTCAGGGAGGGCCACACCATCTAGCCACCAGACCATTCCTGGGGACCCTTGGAAGCTCTCCTCACTCTTCCAGAATCTTAAATGTTGGCATCTCCAAGGCTCTGCCCACAGCCTTCTCCTCTGCTTCCCCAAACACTCTGTGGGTGACTCAGGATGCACTTTGATGACATCATTTGTTTTCTCTGAGTGATTGGTTTCCAGATCTTCTCCTGGCCAGGACAGACTCTCCCACTCCCCTGACTCCTGGCCATCTCCATATGGGTGTCCAAAATCCATGAGCCCTGGGCCAAACTCATTCCTCCTCTCCCTTTGCCCAAGACTCCTTCTGACGTTCCCAGGCCAGAAGGGGCAACTTCATCCACTGAACCTCTGAAACTTGACACCTTGGCTGGACACTTCACCTCCTCACTGATTCACAGCCTTGGACAATCAGACATGGAGCCTGTCAGGCCTGTTGTTCCTATTAGGTACCATCAAGTCCATTCTGACTCAAAATGACCCCATGCACAACAAAACGAAACAATGCCAAGTCCTTCTCCATCCTCACAATCGTTGCTATGTTTGAGTCCATTGCTGCAGCCACTAATGGTCTTCCTCTTTTCCGCTGACCCTCTGCTTTATCAAGCATGATGTCCTTCTCCAAGGACTGGTCCCTCCTGGAAACATGTCCAAAGTAAACAAGACACAGTCCCACTATCCTTGCTTCTAAGGAGCATTTTGGCTTTACTTCTTCCAAGACAGATTTGTTCGTTCTCCTGGCAGGCCATGGCATATGCAGTACTCTTCACCAGCATCATAATTCAAAGGCATCAATTCTTCTTCAGTCTTCCTTATTCATTGTCCAGCTTTCTCATACATATGAATTCATTGTAAACACCATGGCTTGGGTCAGGCACACCTTAGTCCTCAAGGTGACATTTTGCTTTTTAACACTTTCAAGAGGTCTTTTGCAGCAGATTTGCCCAGTGCAATATGTCATTGCATTGTGGGTCCAACTAAAATGAAATCCTTGACAACTTCAATATTTTTTCCATTTATCATGATGTTGCTTACTGGTCCAGTGGTGAGGATTTTTGTTTTTTTTACGTGGAGGTGTAATCCATGCCGAAAGCTGTGGTCTTTGATCTTCATCGGTAAGTGCTTCAAGTCCTCTTCACTTTCAGCAAACAAGGTTGTGTGATCTGCATATCGCAGGTTGTTAATGAGTCTTCCTCCAATTCTGATGCTGTGTTCCTCTTCATATAGTACAACTTCTCGGATTATTTGCTCAACATACAGATTAAATAACTATGGTTAAAGGATACAACCCTGACACACACCTTTCCTGAGTTTATGCAATGCAGTATCCCCTTGCTCTGCCTCTTAGTCCAAGTATAGGTGCAATTAAGTGTTCTGGAATTCCCATTCTTCACAATGTTATCCATAATTTGTTATGATCCACACAGTTGAATGCCTTTGCATAGTAAATAAAACACAGGTAAACATCTTTCTGGTATTCTCTGCTTTCAGCCAAGATACATCTGATATCAGCAATGATATGTCTTATTCCACATCCTCTTCTGAATCCAGCTTGAATTTCCAGCAGTTCCCTGTCGCTGTACTGCTGCAATCGTTTTCGAATTGTCTTCAGCATAATTTTACTTGCTTGTGATGTTAATGATATTGTTCAACAATTTCCACATTCTTTTGGTTCACCTTTCTTTGGAATGGGCATTAGTATGGATCTCTTCCAGTGGATTGGCCAGGTAGCTGTCTTCCAAATTTCTTGGTGTAGACAAGTGAACACTCCCAGCATTGTTTGTTGAAGCATCTCACTTGGTATTCCATCAATTCCTGGAGCCTTGTTTTTTGCCAATGCCTTCAGTACAGCTTGAACTTCGTTGTTCAGTACATCAGTTCTTGATCACATGCTACATCCTGGAATGATTGAATGTCAACCAGTTCTTTTTGGTACAGTGACTCTATGTATTTCTTCCATCTTCTTTTGATGGTTCCTGCATTGTTCGATATTTTGCCCATACGATCCTTCAATATTGCAACTCGAGGCTTGAATTTTTTATTCAGTTCTTTCAGCATTAGAAATGTCGAGCATGTTCTTCCCTTTTGGTTTTCTAACTCCAGGTCGTTGCACATTTCATTGTAATACTTTACTTTGTCTTCTTGAGCTGCCCTTTAAAATCTTCTGTTCAGCTCTTTTACTTCATAATTTCTTCCTTTCACTTCAGCTACTCTACATTCAAGAGCAACTTTCAGAGTCTCTTCTGACATCCAGTTTGGTCTTTCCTTTCTGTCTGTTTAATGACCTTTTGCTTTCTTTATGTATGACATCCTTGATGTCATCCCACAACTTGTCTGGTCTTCGGTCATTAGTGTTCAACACGTCAAATCTATTATTGAGATGGTCTCTAAATTCAGGTGCAATATACTCAAGGTCATACTTTGGCTATTGTAGACTTGTTTTAATTTATTTCAGCATAACCTTGAACTTGTCTATGAGCGATTGATGGTCTGTTCCACAGTCAGCCCCTGGCCTTGTTCTGACTGATGACATTGAGCTTTTCCATCATCTCTTTCCACAGATGCAGTCGATTTGATTCCTGTGTATTTCATCTGACGAGGTCCACGTGTATAGTCGCCGTTTATGTTGTTGAAAAAAGTATTTGCAATGAGTAAGTCATTGGTCTTGCAAAATTCTGTCATTTGATCTCTGGCATCGTTTCTATCACCAAGGCCATATTTTCCAACTACCGATCCTCCTTCTTTCTTTCCAACTTTCGTGTTCCAGTCACTAGCAATTATCAGTGCATCCTGATTGCATGTTTGATCATTTCAGACTGTAGAAGTTAGTAAATATCTTCAGTGTCTTCATCTTTGGCATTAGTGGTTAGTGCATAAATTTGAATTATAGTTGTATTAACTGGTCTTCCTTGTAGCTAATATGGATATTATCCTATCACTGCCGGCAGTGTACTTCAGGATAGATCTTGAAATTTTTTTTTTTTTTTTGACACTGAATGCAGTGCCATTCCTCTTCATTTTGTCATTCCCAGCATAGTAGACCGTCTGATTTTCCAATTCAAAATGGCCAATACCCGTCCGTTTCAGCTCACTAATGCCTAGGATATCTATATTTATGCATTCCATTTCATTTTCGATGACTTCTGATTTTCCTTGATTCATAGTTCAGGCATGCCATGTTCTGATTACTAATGGATGTTTGCAACTGTTTCTTCTCATTTTTATTCATGCCACATCAGTGAATGAAGGTCCCGAAAGCTTTACTCCATCTGTATCATTAAGGTTGACTCTATTTTGAGGAGGCAGCTCTTCCCTACTCGTATTTTGAGTGACTTCCAACCTGAAGGGCTCATGTTCTCGCACTGTAACAGACAATGTTCCAGCACTGTCCATAAGGTTTTCACTGGCCAATTTTTTTCACAAGTAGATCGCCAGGTCCTTCTTCCTAGTCTGTCTTAGTCTGGAAGCTCCACTGAAACCTGTCCACCATGGGCGACCCTGGTGTTATTTGAAATACCAGTGGCACAGCTCCCAGCATCACAGCAGCACACAAGCCACCACAGTACGACAAGCTGACAGAGGAGTGATATCCCTCCTTCCTGCTTTTATGAAGTGTCTCTCATCCTTCTGCTCCTTTTCATCCCCTTCATGTCCACTAACTTAACATTTCATCTCATGTGAAATAATCCTCTGAAAACCTTACTCTGGTTGTCTCTCTCTCCCCTTCCAGATTAATTTCTTAACAATGGAGTTTTGATCATGTCCCTCATCTTTCCCAAGATCTTTTGCCTTCATTATAATCCCTAGACATGGCAATAAAGATCCTCTACACTCTAACCCTAATCTTGCTTTCCATATTTCTCTCTCCAATCCACAATTCCCCTCCTCTGCTTAGCCTCCTCTTTTTGGTGTCCCTCCCTCATTCTAGCCTGAGCTTCTGCCCACCATGGCCGCCACCAGAAATACCCTCACCTTCCTACCGGCCTAGCCAACTCCCAATTATCATTTTATCCAGTAATCACCAGTGTGAAATGTATGCACTATAGGGACTAAAAAGATAATTAATTTGGGGGCAGAAGTAGAATGAAAAGATCCCATTTCCATGTATTTTTTATACTGAGCTTTATTAATAGAAACTATGCAGACTGACACTGACAGTCTCACTCAGACTAAATGTGACCTGAAGGATGTTCCCCCAAACAATGAGTATTGGGGTGCTCTCAGTCTTTCATGATTCCAGCAACATTGTGGCAAATTGCAGTTTAAATGCTCTCTGTTAAGTGATTTTATGGATTATATTAATAGAAAAAGGATAATTTTATTATACTTGATAATGAAATGAGCAATGATCAGAGGTCTTTTTATCATACAAAGGTTTAGTTCAGAAAAAAAGAGTTGTTAAATTTAAAGCTGAGTTGCCATTTTTTTCTCTCAAAAAAGATAAGGGTTCTGAAATCTCTGCCTTCTTCTGTGAGGAAAATGGCTGTCAGGGCTCTGATGCTGAATAGATCTTTTAAAAAATAAAAGTAAGCATGCAAGACCCATCCCTTCAAAATAAGGTGGTGTTTGGAACACGAGTGAAAAAGTAGCACTTTGTCTAAATAAATTTTGCCATAAAGAGAGCACTTTAAAAATGGAAGTGTAGAAGTGTTCTCATTGTTACAAGATTTTACTGCTGAATATGACGTGTGTTACTCATTAAAATGCCTCATGCGTCCACTTAAAATATTTGGAATTAAATTTTCTAAACTGCTTAAAAATCTTCCAAATAAACAGCTTCAATGAATTTTTTAACCCATTTGTCAAATGTGTGTATGTATGTATATCTATACATATGCATACCTAAGAGTATCCCTGGTGGCGCAGTGGTTGAGCACTCAGCTGCTAACCAGAAGGTCAGCAGTTCTAACCCAGCAGCCACTCCACGAGAGAAAGGTGTGGTAGTCTGTTCCCAAAAGATTTACAGCCTTGGAAACACTATGGGGCGGTTCTACTGTGTCCTGTAGGGTCGCTGTGAATTAGAATTGACTTGAAGGCAGTAGGTTTTTGGTGTTACACATGCATATATATGTATCAACACCTTTTAATTAGTTTCCAGAAACAACTGATTGACATTCAGAGAAGGCAGCCAAATTTTTAAACAACAAAACACCTTAACATCACTGGTAGAAGGCATTAAAAAATGACTTAGGAAGTACAGCTGCCAATGCACTTTGAAACTGTGTATCTTTGAGTAGATGTTCAATGGAGCATTGTTAGTAGCTGCAAAAAAATGGACATAGCCTAAATGTCCGTCATTGTGAAACTTGGTAAGTACATTGTGGCCTGTTCTTACAATGTGGTTCTATGCCACTGCAGAAAGGAGGGAACTAGAACTGCATGCAGTAATACTGATAATTCTCAAAAACATTTTTTAGCAAAAAAAAAAAAGGGACAGAGAAGAGTAAGCTGCAGGACCTATAAAGGTTGAAACCATTTATATGTCATTTAAGAACATATAGAATAATACCAAATTGTTGTGTTTATTGTTTTAGATACATACATATGCAATAAAAGTAAAAATTCATGTATGGACGTGAGCAACGCCAAATTCAGACAGTGATGACTTTGGGAGGAGAGGAAGAGAAAGGGAATATGGGGAGGGTGCCTGAAGGGCTTCAAAGGTTATTTTCATGTTTGATTTCTCAAGCTGGGTGGTAGATACATTATTACTTATTTTTTTATTCTCTGTGTTTTTATGTAGGCCTAAAATACTTCATAATAAAAAATGTTTTCTGCTATTGAAGGTAGTTTTCTTTTAAAATCCCTTTGAGGAAATTACAATAATGATGAATTTGTAGACTCAGATCCATGGCAAAAACATTCTGAGATGCTCTGGACTGCTGTTGATTTCTGAAAACGCATGTTGTCATGTTTTTCTAACCATTGAGGAAACTCCCTCAGAGTGTTAAATGTAAAATACTGATGGCTAAACAATCTAGAGGGATATTACCTCTTAGGATCTAAAAGCAGGTAGAAATGTAAGGGCGGGGGAGGGGTGGGTTAGTATTCTCTGCGCTGAATTTGAGTATCTTTCTCTATTCCTCCAAAGATTTCTAGTAGCAGAATGTCTTCCATATCCACACGAAAATCAAATAAAAATGCATTAGTAATGGTAAAACAATCCATTCTCATTAAATTGTGTCAAAGCTGATTTCAGATTAGATTTTTCCAAGAGACCAAAGTAAAAATTTGGTAGAAAATCTACTTATCTAAGGCAAGATAATTAAAGATCTCTATTTGTTTAAGTTGGGGAAGTATTTATTATCTATTTATTTAATAATAGATGACTTCTATTTAAGAGCCCAAACTCTAAACTGCTAATAGCATTCACCTATAAGTATGTCTTAGCACTCAAAAAGTGATATTTAATAGTGGTATTTCACAAAACATTACCAATTTGGCTTATGATTGAATCTCCTACTGGATACTGTGCTATTGCCAGTATGAGGAAGACACAATCCCCTCCTCAGAAGACTCAGCGGGGAAGACAGAGGCAGAAACAGATGATGACTGAGGGAGGAGGGAGTACGAAGATGAACAGGCACAGGAGTGAAGCTAACCTCACTCCGGGGAAGAGCTCAGCTCAGGGCTTCTGGAGAGACTGTGCCTGACGTGGAGCCCTGGTGGTACAGTGGTTAAGAGCTCAGCTGCTCACCAAAAGGTCAGCAGTTCAAAGACACCAGCCGCTCCTTGGAAACCCTGTGGGGCAGTTCTACTCTGTCCTTTAGGGTTGCTTTGAGTCGGAACTGACTCGGCGGCACCTAACAATGACAACAGTGCCTGATTTAGAGTTAAACATGAGTAACAGCAAGTGGAGAGAAGGTAGGACAGAAGCTTTTCAGGCAGAGGGATCCATGGAGCTGTAAACAGCTTGGTGTTGGAGGACCCTACAGGGTGAAGCATTGAGCAATATGGATGTGATGTGAGCTAGCTTTGCAGCCACAGATACAGCCACCACTTTGAAATAGCTGAAATCAATAATCTGCCGTCCATACGTGCCCTATTTGTACCCTTGGATTAAGTTAGAGCTAGATGTATTTGTAGTCTTCTGGTGTGCCTTTCATTAGACTCATGGGTCTTGCTGCTTACTTGGTGTTTCTTGGTTTACATGTACTTGTTTGCATCATGACGGCCTTCAATTAACTTCTTTCTAATGAATTTTACCTATGGCTTCCTGGTAATGTTTTAAAACATGCCATCTGCCTACAACTCCTTTTATTTCATTTAGAATAATATTTATCGGCATTGATCTAATTACAGAAGCGATATATTATGTTGTAATTTACTTAATCAATTTCCTGTCATCGGACATTTTGGTTGTTTCAGTATTTAGCTCCGCAAGTAATGCTGAGATGAAGAACCTTAAATGAACGAATGGGGTTTTAAACCTATAGGATTTAACATCTGTGGGTTTGCGCTTAGGATAAATTTATAAAGGATAATTGTTGAGCCAAAGAGTACGTATTAAAAAACAAAACCTCTTTAGCACACATTGCCAAATCCCTCTCGGTAGAGTTGTTTGAACTCACCCTGCTGCCATCATGTGGGGAGTGTCTCTTCATCCAGTTTCCTGGTCATGTCCAATCCACAGCTCTCGGCTGAAGCCACTAAGTGGTCTCATGTCTTCCTTGGTGTGGACGGTCAGCATTCAGAATATCTCTAGAGGTAATTAGTGGGCAGATATTTTTACCTGCTTAGAAGAAGTAAACTCATATGAGAAGTTTCACAAGTTTGGAGCATTAGGGTAGCAAGCAGTCACAGGCAAAGTCCTTCTGGTACTGTTTATCCTATATCAGTGTTCGTTTTATGCAAACAGCAAACATGATTTATTGGGCCAGCATTTTAAAATTGGGAGATTTAGCATAAAAATCTGGATGTATCATCTCTGTAGAAAAAAAAAAAGGACAACTGGAAACTCTAGGCCCACGAGTCACAATTGACTGTTGCTAAAAAGTATTGCTCCCTGTGGACAGGGCAGGTACTTCCAGGTGACCAGATATGCCACCTACCTGGCTTCACTCATTTATATTACCTGCCTGGACCCTGTCGACATTTGATATGGAAACCCCACCCTAAGTACTGCTTCTTCACTGGAACAACAGTAGAATTCTGTTGGAACAGAACTGGAACATGGATTTAGATTTACTGAAGAACAAACCATGACTTCTGAAATATAACAACAGTAGGATTGTCCTCTGAGATGGTGTGTCCTATCTAGTTCTACATTATAAAGAGATTTCATCATAATATGTATATATTTACATAAATATATACATAATGCACGTGTGAAATATGCATAGCTACAAATATAATTGCTAATCTATTATTAGAAATATGTGCAACAATTGATTTCAAACAATAAATACAAGAATCTTTTTTTTTTTTAATTGTACTTCAGGTGAAGGCTTACAGAATAGTTTTTCATGAAACAGTAGTACACATATTGTTTTATGACATTGGGTAACAACCCCACAACATGTCAACCCTCTCCATTCTCGACCTTTTTTTTTTTTTTTTTTTTTTGGTGAAAATATACATAGCCAAAGATACACCATTTCAAAAATTTCTACATGCACGGTTCAGTGACATTGACTACACTCTTCCAATTGTGCTGCTATTCTCACTTTAGATGAAGACTTACAGAACAAAATAGTTTCTCATTTAACAGTTAGTACACATGTTGCCCTATGACAATGGTTAACAACCTCACAACACATTAACACTATCCTTACTCAACCTTGGGTTCCCTATCACCAGCTTTCCTGTCCCCTTCTGCCTTCTGGCCCTTGTCCCTGGGCTGCTGTACCTCATTAGTCCCATTTGGTTTTATGGGGCTGTCCAATCCCTGGCTGAACAGTGAACCTTGGAAGTGACTTCACCACTAAGCTAAAAGGGTGTCTGGGGGCCACACTCTTGGGATTTCTCCAGTCTCCTTTAGGCCAGTAAATCTGGTCTTTTTTTTTTTTTTGTGAGTTAGAATTTTGTTCTACATCCTTCTCCAGCTCTGTCCAGAACCCTCTGTTGTGATCCTGGTCAGAGCAGTGACTGGTGCTAGCCAGGCACCATCTAGCTATACTGGACTCAGTCTGGTGTAGGCCTTGGTAGATGTGGTCAATTAGTCCTTCGGACTAATCTTTTCCTTATATCCTGTTCTCTTCATTCTCCCTTGCTCCCGAAGGGATGAGACCAGTGGAGTATCTTAGATGGCTGCTCACAGGCTTTTAAGACCCCAGACACTACTCCCCAAGGTAGAATGTAGAACATTGTCTTTATAAACTGTGTTTACGCCAATTGAGCTAGATGTTCCCCGAGACCATGGTCCCCACAGCCTTCCACCCAGCAATTCAGTCCCTCAGGGAGTTTGGATGTGTCTATGGAGCCTCCATGACCTTTCCTTGTACAAGTTGTGCTAGTTTCCCCTGTATTGTGTACTGTCTCACCCTTCACCCAAGATACCACTTATCTATTGCCTATTTAGTATCCCCCCCCCCACCCCTCCCATCCCTGGTAACCAACAAAGATTGTTCCATTTTGTATGTGAACTTTTTCATGGGTTTTTACAATAGAGGTCTCATACAATATTTGTCCTTCTGTGATTGACTTATTTCACTCAGCATAATGTCCTCCAGTTTCATCCATGTTACGAGATGCTTCACAGACTCATCATTGTTCTTTCTCGTTGCATAGTACTCCATTGTGTGTATGTACCATAGTTTGTTTATCCATTCATCTGTTGATGGACATCTAGCTTGTTTCCATCGTTTTGCTATTGTGAACAATGCTGCCATGAACGTAGGTGTACATCAATACAAGAACCTTGTTCACACATACTTTCCAATTTAATTCAACCTCAAACTGCAATCAGCTTACTTGGAAAAATAATAGCCAATTAAATTTTTTAACTATCTAGCCTGTGATCTGAGGACAGAATTATATTCATTTCATTAAGTTCAAAGGCATAATTAGACATACATCTGTGCATGCTGCCAGAATTCTGCGGGCAGTTAGTTATGCAAAGACCATGTAGGAATTAAAGCTTGGGAAATAGGTATCCTTGAGTCTTTTCAATTGCAGCATAAGTACAAGCACGCAGAATAAAGATGGCAAAACCCTCAGGAGAAAAGCTAAACAAATGATGGGGGCTGAAGCACATACCTTTGTCAGAAGAAACGGGCCTGAGGTTGTATTTCTGTAAATCTTTGTTAAGCTCATCAAGAGGATTTACGCTAAAGTTTTCGAGTAACGTAGAGTTCTTTTAAAGTACAAGGCACGGGTCCTAAGACGTGCTGTGTAAAGTGATTTGTATGACAAGTAAGAGAAAAAATGTTTTAGGCATTTGTTTCATTTAAATGACTTTTAAGATAAAAATAAATGTTTTCTTTACCAAGGAATCTATTGCCCTCTAAAGACACATACAGAGTAGCAATAGATTAGATGAATGAAGAATTTAGAAGTGTGCCGGATATGGTTAACTTAAAACACTACTGTGTCTGCTATACCAGTTTTCTAGATTTTAATATCCTCTTTAGTTTTCTTTTTAAATTATTTCTCATGGAGAATTTCAAACATACAAAAATAGACAGAGTAGTATAAGGAACCTCCATGTACCCATCAAATGTTGGCCAGTCCTGCCATATCCACACCCCCAACCACTTTCACCCCTTCTGTATTAATTTGAAGCAAATCCCAAATCATCTATAAACATTCCAGTATCTATCTCTAAAAGCTAAGGACTCTTTTTTCCTTAAACAAAACCATACTACCATTATCACTTCTGAAAAAAAATGATTCCTCAATATTGTCAAATATCCTATTGGTGTTCAAACTTCCCATTGTCTTAAAAAGTCTTAATTTTCATAGCTCGTTTTTTTTAATTGTGATCAAATAAGATACTCATATTGTAGTTGTTGCTTTATCTTTTATGTTGCTTTTAGTAGACAAGTTAGTTCCTCCTCCATCTCATTTTTTTCTTACAATTTATTTCTTGAATCAAATTGTGTTTTAAAATTAAAAGCTATAGAAAATAAACTTCCAATGTAGTTTTTTGTCTTTTAAATTTTTATATCTGATTAAAATGGAAAAAAAAGGAATCAATATATGATAGCATATGTGTGTATAAATGTGTGTATGCGTGTGTATGTATGTCTGCAGTATCCTTTTTAGGAATATTTAGCAACAATGTGATCACTCATTATGTATTCATTCATTCATCCATCCATCCATCCATCCATCCATCCATCCATCCATCCATCCATCCACCCATCCTTCCATCCATCCGTCCATCCTTCCATCCATCCATCCATCCTTCATCCATCTACCCATCATCCATCCATCCCCCCATCATCCATCCATCCGTCATCAATCCATCCACCCATCATCCATCCATCTATCAGCCCTCTCTGAGCACCCTACATGCCAGCACTCCTCTAGCCAGTAGGGTCTACCAGTTAAAATAAGACACTGCTCCCTGCCCTCAAGTGGCTTGCTCACTTAGGAGACAGACTAGAATCCAATACGATGTGACAGTTACTCCAATTGTTCCTGTAGCCCAATAACAAGGAAAAGAAAGAACTGCCTCCCCCTGCTTGATTTCTGAATCTGTGCTTGATTTCTGACCAACCCCTCCCACCCACCACCCTGATAATCTGGGTCAACATGGGCTTTCTATGACTTAGTGATTATTTCCAGCCCCTGCTCAGCATTTCCTGATTCAGGAACATCAGCATCCTCTTATCACACAGCTCCTGTTCCACAAGGCACTGATCCCAGTCTCAGCATGCACCTGCATACATTATCACCTGCATCCATTAACTCTGACGTTTGTCAAACCCCCATTGGGATGCAGGTTCCCTGTTCATCATGTAGAAATGTCCAGCTGCGCTCTTAGAACAAAAGGTCGGTTTTACAGTGTTGACGTCTTTATTAAAAAATAAAAGGCCTCCTCTACCTCCTGGAGCCTATCCAAGAGCTCTGTGTAATCCTTTTCAACAGCCTACCCCTAACTTTGCTAAATCCTTGTCAGATGAAGAAAGCCTTGCATCCAACTCCCCTCTCAAGCTGACTGGGACCTCATTCTGTCCAGATCTCTGTGTATTTCTCCAATCCAAGGAGTCTGTCAAAAAAACCAAACCTAACCCATTGCCATCGAGTTGATTCTGACTCATAGCAACGCTATAAGACAGAGTAGAACTGCCCCATAGAGTTTCCAAGGAGCACCTGGTGAATGCGAACACGCTGACCTTTTGGATAGGAGCTGTAAGCACTAAACCACTACACCACCAGGGTTTCCGAAGGAGTATGTAGTTGGCTGTAATTCTTCCTGCAGCCTCCACTTAAACATCCAAATCCCTCTCAGGACGTCTAAAGGCCCACAGGATACTCTTTTAGGAGTCAAACCCATTGCTGCCTCCCCTGAGCACTCCCCCAGGGACACCTCACTGTTCTTGATGGTGGGAATCTGCAGTAAGCCTCCGAAAAAACGTGGTTGTATGAATTACGTAAATGAAGAGAGGGCTAAGCCCCAGACAGGGGCTGGGCCTCAGGTGATCCAGTGAGGAAGGGACAGAGGTGGGCAGAATCAGAGGAGGCATGGAGGGCAGGGAAGCAGGGTAGGGGGCTATTGGAGAGGCACAGTGAGAGAGGGAGTTGGCCACCCTGCTCAGAGCCACTCCTCCCTCACTCCACAGCCAACTGATTACAAAACCTGTTGGCTCCTCCTTCAGGATATTTCCAGAATCTGACCATTCCTTGTCACCCACACTGTGCAGCTCCCCTTGGAGCCACAATCATCTCCTTCCTGTGTCAATGCCGTGGGCTTTTGACTGGTTCCCCAGCTTCCATGCCAGGCACACTCCAGTCTCCTGGCCTTTCCATTTGCACTTCTCTCCACTTAGGAAATTCTTTCCCTAGGTGTCCTTTTCTGAATACTGATCCTTCTTCTTTGTTTCCAGCTTTCCCATTGCGATCACCAGTAATTATCAATGCATCTCAACTGCATGTTTGATCAATTTCAGACTGCAAAAGTTGGTAAAAATCTTCACTTTCTTCATCTATGGCATTAGTAGTTGGTGTGTAAATTCATTGTGAAGAATGGGAATTCCAGAACACTTAATTGTGCTCATGAGGAACCTGTCCATAGACCAAGAGGCAGTCATTCGAACAGAACAAGAAGATACTGCGTGGTTTACAGTCAGGAAAGGCGTGTGTCAGGGTTGTATCCTTTCACCATACTTATTCAGTCTGTATGCTGAGCAGATAATCTGAGAAGCTGGACTGTATGAAGAAGAATGGGGCATCAGTATTGGAGGAGGACTCATCAATAACCTGCATTATGCAGATGATACAACCTTGCTTGCTGAAAGTGAAGAAGACTTGAAGCACTTACTGATGAAGATCAAAGAGTACAGCCTTCAGTATGGATGACACCTCAACCTAAAGAAAAAAAAAAATCCTCACCACTGGACCAATAAGCAACATCAGGCAAACAGAGAAAATAATGAAGTTGTCAAGGATTTCATTTTACTTGGATCCACAATCAACGCCTATGGAAGCAGCAGTCAAAAAATCAATGTATTGCATTGGCCAAATCTGCTGCAAAAGGCCTCTTGAAAGTGTTAAAAAGCAAAGATGTCACTTTAAGGACTAAGGTGCACCTGACCCAAGCCATAGTGTTTTCAGTCACCTCATATGTATGCAAAAGCTGGACAATGAATAAGGAAGACTGAAGAAGAATTGATGCCTTCGAATTATGGTGTTGGTGAAGAATATTGAATATACCATGGACTGCCAAAAGAAGGAACAAATCTGTCCTCAAAGTATAGCCAGAACGCTCCTTAGAAGCAAAGATAGTGAGATTTTATCTCATGTACTTTGGGCATGTAATCAGGAGGGATCAGTCCCTGCAGAAGGACGTCATACTTGGTAAAGTTGAGGGTCAGCAAAAAAGAGGAAGACCTTCCATGAGATGGATTGACACAGTGACTGCAACAATGAGTTCAAACATAGCAACAATTGTGAGGATCGTGCAGGACCAGGAATTGTTTCGTTCTGCTGTACATAGGGCTGCTGTAAGTTGGAACCGACTTGATGGCACCTAACAACAAGAAGAACAAAATGTATTATTGAACCTCACTTTCCAGCTCCTTCAGGTACTTGTTCAAATGTTACTTTATTAGCAAAGCCTTCCCTGACTCCCCTAATTAACATTGTAATGCACACCCAGCTCTACTGTGTAACTTCCTTAATTTATTTTTCTAAATATACTATATTCTAATACATATTTTACTGTTTATTTGTTTGTTGTCTGTCTTCCTTCCCTTCACTAAAATGTAAGCTCTACAAGGGCAGCGACTTTGTCTGTTTCTTCACTGCTGTATTCCTAGTACCAAAACAGTACCTGGCACATAACACTTACTGAATGAATGCATGAATGACCGTCCCAAAAAATTAGTAAGTCCTCTGTGTGACACCAAGTTAGGCATAAATCTTGCCACCCAGTCACTGAGTCATGCAATGATACTTTAATAAGTGTAGCAAAGACATGTCTAATAAAGTTATTTAACAGAGTTGGGAATGTTAAGTGTACAGGGAGGTCCTGGGTGAATTGAGGGAGCAGCAAGGGTGTTAGAAAGGGGAGATCACCTCCTTTCTTATGAGCAAGAGAGGATTCCCCCCAGAGAAGGCAGGATGTCTAGAACTGTTTGAAAATGAGAGGGAAGGAGTGTGCTAAGGATGCTCGGACCCAGGGTAACAAGGAGAAGGTGCTAGAGAGGAAGGGGGCATGGTGTCTCGGCTATGTGCCACTTGCAGTTCTCTTTGCTGTAAAATAAGCATGGTGCCCTCTCTGAACTGAAGTGTGCTGGGATCTCAGGGAAACATTAGTCGATAAGAGAGCTCTGATTTGCTCACAGGCACACCCAGGCTAAACCAGGACATGGGAAAGCCTGGACTAACCAGTGAGTCAAACCCCCCTTACATGGTGATTTTTCACGTTTGTTCAACGTTCATTCAGTCAGCGTGTGGAAAATATATTTTCTATTAATAAAAATTGTGAACCTCTCTCGTTCGAATTCAATTTGAGGTATTTATTTCATTCCTTGAAATAACACCACATTTTAATTATTTGATCACAGTTTTTCCACCTCATCAACAGATAGTGTTAGTCATCATGCTCACTGAAAATAAACTTCAGTCACATGGGTATGCTCAAAATATATTTAAATTTCCTTTTCTCTGGCCTTCATGTTGCCAAAATATTTCCCACTTTTCTATTCAACTTTTGTAATTTCTTAAAAACAACTTCTTGAGAAATGTATTAAAGGGTTTAAGGCTTACTGAATAAAACAGATTATTTGTTCCTAAGGATCATCGCTATTGCTGCTTTATTTGGATTCAGTCTCACTGACAGCAGCTTCTGACTAGGGGACTGGCGGCTGGTAGGTGAAGGATTATAGGTGTGTGTCTGTGTCTTCAGCATCCACAGCAGACACACCTTCATACTGATGCGAAGTGTCTTCTTGCTTTTGAAGAGAACCGTGTTTTCCAGTGAGTGCTGGATCAGTTGACATACCACAAGATTTGTAAGGTGTGGCATGTGGAAACCTGATTTGGCTGGCACTATATCCAATCACTTCATGGAGAAAACTGGACATTCTAACCCGTCCTGGACTCTCTCCCTGGTGCCATTGCCGTGGACACTGCTAAGCAACGCAGATTAGTGGTCCAGATTAATGTCTGATACTGTTCCTGTCAGTGGTTTTTCAAGGTAGAAGAGGGAACAAGAGCAGGTCTCTCTATCGGTGTTAAACTCAGTCTTGATCACCTTATATCACCATGCACCTGGGTTCCAATATTATAGCTCCTCAGTTAATGCACACACACACACCCTTACACATACACATACACACACAGAAGCATATTTCCCCATTACCAGGTTTCTAGCTCTTCCCAGAAAGTGTGCCAGAACTAGCCCTTTGGTCCAGCTGCTTAGGGTAGATTGCATTTCACCCCTTTCTGGGATCTTCTCTTAACAATTGATCCCTATGAGGGCCACCTCAGTGCAGCAGAAACACTCAACCCCAAAACAGGATCGTACTCCCTCTCCTCTAAGGAGATCCTTTGGTCCCCATACAAATTTCCTCTGCCCCTTCTTTATCACCATTTGATTTTCACAACCAGGGAAAATGGGAAGACAGGGCCTCTGTTAGGCCAACAAGTGTCCAGTTCCACGCTTCCCCAGAGCAGTATCCACTTGCCTTTTGTGCCCAGAAGTAAAAGGGAACACTTAAGGGCTTCACCCAAGAGAGAAGGTATCTGCCCCAAGATGACATAAAAACAATGGACCAAGTGACCAAACAAAACACTCTTAGCTGTGAGAATTTATGGATGGATTTAACATTGAAAAATTCCCATTGGACTGAACCGCTCCTTACTGATGCTCTTCGGCATACGGATTTTATAAAACGGTTAGAAGCTTTATTGTTTACTTTTAAGTGTCGACCATCTGTTTGTGGAGAACTTTTGACAGGACAAGAAGAGGTTAACTTTAGCTGTGGCCACTAGTTGCCCATCTTAAAAATGGGTCAGAAAATCTATTATACGAAAGTGCATTTGGAGTAGGTGGATTTTTTTTTTTTTAATAACTCATTTACGAATTAAGTAGGTTTTAATTGGGGAAAGTGAGGGATGTCCAGTGTGATCAATCTTATTAAAAGAATAAATCTTTCATGCATGAAGTTTTCATATTTCAGCCATGAGATTAGCACTGTCAAGTTGCAAATCTCATTTAAGTTGTTTGCCAAAGGCTTAAATTAAAAACAACTCATGATAATATAAAGTCACCAACACTGAAAAGCGATGACAGATAACTTGCAGTGGGCTTCAGAATAATTGTTCACCCCACGTAATGGTTCCCAAGTCATATTTGATACATCTCTTAAAGAAAATGCTTAGTGATGAGCTAATTACCTTCAGTAGTTTATTACTTTTAAAAAGTGTTAGAATTAGTTGTATCTAAAGCAGGAACTCTGGTTCCTTTGTTGCAATGGATAATGCAAAGGTTTGTTTAAATTCATGCAGTCCCATTTATAAAAGAACACCTGGGTAGGTTTATTTTGAGCTTAGAACAAAACATAAAATTGTTGAGAACATGGTATTTAAATGTACTCATTTACATTTTTAGGCGGATCAGCAGTGGTAAAATAGGATGAAATGTTGAGGACGTATAAGTCTAGATCCGCGGTGCTGTAACAACCAGTAGCCTTCAGTGAAAGGGGAAGAAGAGAATGGGAAGATCATTAAGATGCTGGTACCGATGCCTTTCCCTTCATGGAAGGAAAAAGAGCCAGGTACCCATCTCCCTTTAAGGCAGAGAGAGAACTACTGGAACTTTTACTTCCTTTCTCTGCCTTCCTCATTTCATCCACTCCTGGCTTAAACGTGTCCCTTCCCGCACCGCCTCCCCAGCGCCGCGCACGTGCACGCAGACACACGCACACGCGCCAAACCTCTCTCTCTCTAACTCTCCTCCCAAAATTCTCTTCCCATATTTTGGGAACAGTTGGTTTCATGGGCCACACTGATCTCAGAGAGCCCCATACTGTGAGCTGAGTCAAGGGCAGGTGAGTGGGGCGTTGCCTGGAGCACCAGAACATAATGGGAAAGAAAAGAGTCATCACAGGAATAAATCTGACATATGAAACCAGACTTCCACCCAGGAATCCTTACTTAACCAACAAAATGTGTTTCGATCTTGCTCCCAGAAAACAAGAGAGAATCCTTCACTGAAAAGTAGAAGCAACTTAAAATCCTTACTGGAACACCCCAACCCTCTGTTCAATATTTTTGCTCTGTGGACATGAAAATTTCTATATTTAGGGTAGATCACTAACTTGAGAGCAGCTACCTGACCGATCAGCCATCAGCATCAGTTGTAATTCAGAAAGCGAACGTTGCTGTTTACTGACAACAAGTCTTAATAACCACGTCTACGTACACTTCTGTCATTCCTATGCTGTGAATGCAAAACGCTACGAGGTTTGTAGGATGGAAAAACTATGGGAGTAAAAGGAAAAAATGCAAACGAAGGAAAGTGCTGTGAACCTGAGGGCGTGTAATAAATACTTCAGCACAAACAGACTACTTTTGTCCTCCCTTAAATAAATGAATTTTGAAGAAATGTTTAATAAGTATTAGGTTGAAGGAAGACCAAATTACTAGGCAGAGTGGAGGGCCCAGATAGCTTCACCAGATGTAAGCCAGAAATTAGGTTGGCAGTGAGGATGGGATATCTGAGGTGTTTCAAAAACCACCTGCCTTTGCTACTCTCTGGGGATTCCAGGCTGATAACCATTCCCAAGTCACCTGAGGACCCAGCATCCGTGCCTCCCGCCACTCCCTCCCCACAACACCTGAGCCAGTAGCTTCCAGTCCAGGCCTGAGAGACAGCTTCTGGAAGAGATTATGGTTGCCTCACTCCTGTCTTAGGCCTGGAGCCAATATCCTTATTCTTATCCCCACTCCCCCATTCAGGGTTGGGGAGTTCTTTCTCCTTCCCTGTATCACAGCAGATGGCCAACCTTTACCCCACTCCCACAATCTCTCCCACCACCAGCCCTCTGGGGAATATCTGTCTCCTCTGTCCACTCAGGCTGCTACCCTCCCATGGTGTGCACTAAGCCAATTCACCCGGAGCCTTGGGATTCACTTTGAAGGTCTCTCTCTGTGTGTCCTTGGAGTTCTATTGTGGAGGCCCGCTGTGGGAGTGACAGTAATGAGCTGCCAGCAGGCGCTAACAGAAACCCATTCCCTGCTTTTCCGAACACATCCAGACTGCCCAGGGAACAGAGTTACCCTCATTGCCCCTGCTCCTGTCCCAGATGGGCACTGCTCTGCCCAGAATATTATCTGGGTCAACTCACAAGAAATGAGAGATCAGGAGGTTGAAATGTATGCACAAAGGGTCTTGAGTACTTACATTAGTAAGGGTTCCCCAGAGACACAGAACCAACAGGACGCACACACACATACATATACGTACATGCACATACATACATACGTGTGTGTGCGCGCGCACGTGTGTGTGTGTGTGTGTGTGTGTGTATAGAGAGAGAGAGATTATGGTTAATTTTAAGGAATTGGCCCATACGGTTATGGGGATGTGCAAGTTCAAGTTCCATAAGTCAGGTGACAGGCTGGAAACTCCGGAAGGATGTCTGTGTTACAGTCTTGAGGCAGAAACCTTCTACCTTGGAAAAACCTCCCTTTTTGCTCTTAAGGCCTTCAGCTGATTGGATGAGGCCCATCCACATTATGAGGGATGATCTCCTTGACTTGAGGTCAACTGATTTAAATGGTAATCACATGTAAACACCTTCGTAGCAACATCTAAACTAGTCTTTTGACCAAGCACCTGGGCACCATAACCTAGCCAAGCTGACATCACTGTACCCTGCTTTGTCGCCCAGAAAGTGCTGATCTTTAGTATGGCAACGACAGCCACATTTCTGCCTCAGAACCCCCAGAAGGGAAACCCTCTTCTGACAAGGATGCCCTCTTCCATGCAGAGCCTCCCCCAAGTGACCTGTGCACTGGTTTGGGATGCAGAGTATTTGCATCTTCCCTGAGAGACCCTGGAGGCTTTCAAAATTAAAATATGATGGAGGTTGGGTATTTTTTAATCAATAAAGCCTTTATGGAATCATTTTTACTAACACTCGTGAGAATCAGACACTACTTACAACGATGAATTATCATCTAAAATGCAAAGTGTGCAGACGTACTAGGGAATAGCCACATTAATTACTCACTGAAACCATTAGAACGTGTCCTGGGGAGGTTTCACGCAGCCTCCACCACCTGGGATGCCCTTCTGCTTTCTCCCTGGTACCTAAGTCCATCATTGCCTTCCAGACCCGACCTGACTCACCTTTTCCAAGAAGTTTTGCCTTTCCAGCCCCACTATCACACACCTGCATAGAGGTTGCTTTGTAATTGTCTAAGTCCTTTTTGGGTTATGATTGTCTCTTCTCCTTCTTTATGTACTTCATGGGACTTAGTAAAATATCACGCATACAAAAGACCAAATCCTCCACAGAATACAAGATACCATACCTACCCAATCGAATGGACTAGTGGACAAATGAGCAAGAAAATCAGTTAATCGATCAATGCATGAATACAAAAATTTGGAAGCATGATCCGGAAGGTCATGCACTGAAACTTAAATTTATCCAATAGTATTATATTTGCCTAGATTAAGATTTGGAGTCCTGAGATATGAGTTCAACCATTTAACCAAACATTAGACTAGTTATTTCCATGCCTTGGATCTCATTTTACCATACTTAAAACACACACACACACACACACACACACACACACACACACACACAATATCACATCAAATGAGAGAATGGATGAGCAAAGTCCTCGTGAGCTATATAATTGTTAGTAATCACCTGTATTATTTAAATGTGGGAGGAGCAAATTAGGCACAGAAAAATCTGTATAGTAAGTTTTGTCAGTCTACAGATTCTGAAATGTGCATTTAGAAATATAATATTTGAACTAAAGATACTATTTTTTCTTAATATTCAGCATGCTTGTATTTTCTAGCTTATTATTTTGTAATTGATTAACAAAGCTATAAATGGCTTTGGGGATTGTTGCGTATCTCACCATTATCGTCTTGCTGTGGGGTAGCGTAATCAAGTTGAAATGGAGAAATTTTTTTGTCAAAAACTTCATTGAGTAGGCAAGATGCTGCTTTTTTTCCGAAGTACCTTTTAGCTGTTGACTGTTTTATAATCACTGGTATAAATATAAAAATGGTAAACAATGTTTATTGTTTTCACACAAGTGAGTCTGAATTGGGGGCTTTTACTGCCAGTTTCCCAGGGCAATTGCAAGAATGTAATCAGCAATCAGGCGGTGATTTATCTAACCCCTTATTGAGAAAGAACCAAGAAAAATCTAAACATCATTTAGTTTACTGATGTGCACATTGCAAATGCAGAACAGTGAATTATCTGAGCTTTGTCATGATTTTCTTTGCTATAAACATATTTAGTATTTGAAAATTGGTTTTTATTGCTGCTCTTAATTTTTCAATCATTGGAGAAATACAAAACAAAAAGATGGAATGGAATTTCATAAAGGAATAGTATCTGAAAATCAAGCCTACAGCTGTTCTAAAAAAATAATCCTCCAGGCTTTCTTGGGTTGAGGTGTGTTATTCCAATGTCATGACCAAATTCCAGTTTGGGTGAGTACTTCAGTCCACACTGCCCGCAGGAAATGTCTCCCGTGGTCTGAGTTGACCACCAGACTCTGTCATGTCACCTAGAACTGTGGGTAACGGGTCTGTGAGCAGCTGCCATGTGATTACATTTCAACTGAAAATGAAGCAGGCTTGAGTGTTGAGTGAGTTCTATGTCCCAAAACAAACCCCAAATCACAAAGTCTCCTTTTAGTACCTTATTATATGACCAACAATTATGTTTCGAAGCTAACTTGAAAAAACAATGCTAAGTGTTACACCATGGAAAAAAAATAAACCCCAAATTAATTACTTCACTGGTTAATTGAGTAGCTAATTAGTAACCCCTTTCACCGCCTTCTCATGGAGGCCCAGCTAGCGAACAGATAGGCATTATTAGAACGTGTGCACAGATGAGCGTGTGAACTCCAAACTAGGGAAGTGACTCAAGGAAAGTTTCTGTGAGAGCTCCTGGCACAGGCAGCTGGCCTGGGCTGAGGGTCCGAGGAAGTCAGAGGAAGCTTGAGCTAAGCCTGGACCGTGGGAGGGAGTGGGGCCAAGAAAGGGGACTGGGGGAAAGGACAGGAAACGGAGGGTACACAGTTTCTCTGGTGAGAGGGGACACAGCACACTGAGGAGTGAAAGAAGGCTAGCGTCTGCTGGGTGCTGAGGTGAGGGAGCCATGTGTGAGTGAGGTGGAGAGGTAGGCAGGAACAGACCATTCCAAACCGGGTAGGGCTGACAGTGTGCCCAGAAAGTGTTACCCCATCCCACCCACAAGTTTTAATTGGAAAGATTACTGTTATAAAGAAATAAAATTAATTTTGTAGAATTCAGATAATTCTCCATTCCATACTCACCGTGTTTCATAACCTTTATTTTTTTAATAAGAATAAGTAAAGGTCAGGCATTACATCACGTACTGTAATACATCATTTTATTTTCACTCACGGCAACCAACAAGGCAGACGTTTTTCCAGTTTGGGTACGGAGAGAGCAGGTTTAGTAACCTGCCCAAGGTTCATAACTAATATGTGGCAGAGGAATAATTCACACTTTAGCTGGCCTCTTTATTGCCCTGTCTGCTCCACATCTCTGTTCTCTCTCCTTGAATACTAATGTGGTTTGTGGAATTCATAGGTCATAGTTCCAAGAAAACACTGAAGAGTATTTCTTCAGATCAGTGGTGAGTTCTTAATGCTGAAGTTTTCATCTCATGGTTGTTACCGGGCACCGACGCCCAGCTACCCTATAGGACAGAGTAGAACTGCCCCATAGGGTCTCCAAGGAGCGCCTGCTGGATTCAAACTGCTGACCTCCTGATTAGCAGCGGAGCTCTTAACCACTGCACCACCAGGGCTCTGTTACTGAGCGTAGGCCAGGCCAATTAAAATGCACCCCTAATTCTGGAATTTCCTAGATAAGCAGAGAAGAAAAGAGGCAGCTGTTGGTCTTTACGACCTAACATAAATGGAGCCCTGATAGCGATGGCACAGTGGTTAAGTGCTAGGGCTGCTAACCAAAGGTCAGCAGTTTGAATCCACCAGCTACTCCTTGGAAACCCTATGAGACAGTACTTCTCTGTCCTGTAGGGTAGCTATGAATTGGAATTGACTTCACGGCAGCCAGTTTGGTTGTTTTTTATAGGAGAAAAATTGGACAGAGAAGATAGATTGGAACACTTTTTTAAACAAAACCCTGCAGTTAGCAATAGCACTAAACCTAGATTTGGAAAGCCCAAACACAGCCTCCTACAGAGACACTGTCTCTGAGTCTCCCACCCACTGCAGACGGTTTTGTCATTGCCATTTTTTGCCGACTACAGCCAATTTGAAGGCCAATAAGTTAAAATAAAACGGGACGACAATCTAAAAGAATCTTTATTTTTTTTCAAAATAATGCCCATTCTGTTTACTTCATTTGAAAACTCTGCCCATTTAACAGTTCACTTTTTCTGGAGGTCTCCAGATTATTACAGGGTTCAGTGAAGAGTCAGTTTCTTTCTGGGACAAAATGATCTGTTCCTACTTCTTCTAAACTTTCTCCAAAATGACAGAGCTGTGTTCAGTCATGGGGCCTTGGGGCACGGTGGTTAAGCATTTGGCTGCTAGCCAGAAGGTCAGCAGTTCAAATCCACCAGCCACTAACTTGGAAACCCTATGGGGCAGTTCTGTTCTATCCTATAGGGTCTCTGAGTCAGAATTGACTCGACAGCAATGGGTTTATATTCAGTCATAACCTAAGCAAGGAACATGGGTTTGATATTGGGGTGGGGTGAGTGGAAGCTGGAGGGGAGTGGATTTATTAAGGTAAAAATGACTGTTTGAACCAATAAAACCTAAAATCTCAATGTTTTGACTTAATAGGAGCTTATTCTTGTTCTCATAAAATCCTACTGGTGTTGGGGTGGGTTATGCTGTATGCAACTTACAAACCCCAGGCTGATGGAGACTCTGCTGTCTTCAATGAGTGCTTCCCAAGGTTGCCTTGGGTGTCAGCACCCCCTCAGCAGATGGAGAAAGTGGAGGATCACGTGGGAAGTTTCCATGGGCCAAGCCCGGGATAGGTGTACATGGCTTTCTGCCACATTCCGTCAACTAGAGTTCAGTCACACAGCCACACCTAACTAACTGCAAGGGAGAGTGGGGCCTGCATTCTAGCTGTGTGCCACAGAGGAAAGGGGAACAGTATGGAAAACAAGTAGTCAGTCTCTGTCACAAAAAGGCTTTAGAGAATTCCATTCTCTTTTCTGAAACTTATATTCAGTCTGATAGCTTGCGACACAAAGAAAATATAATCCAGATCTTGACATTAAGGCCAATTTTATATATTTGTGGAGGTTCCTGTATTCATCCATCCCTCAAAATATGATAAACATTCCTCATTTCTCCCAGCTCTTCCTTTCACAAGAAGCTTGTTATCAATGTAGTCTCTCAGATACAAACAGAAGCAAACACAGCTGTTCTCCATTGTTATGAATCTCAGTTTCCTCAATTACAAAACAAATGTAATATTTGATTTAACATTTACTGGGTACCTTTCACGTACCAGCACTGTGCTAGAGACAGAGCTAAAGTACACACCATATCATGAGAGAAACAATGAGACAGTGGCAACATAGCGCTGTTACAGAGGTAAGCACTGTTGTGTGATACGTGAAAACGTGAGAACAATGCTCAGATGCAGTATGACATCTAGGAATTCTTAATAATTTCCCTACTTTTATCTCTCAGACTCTCAGCTCAGCCACCAGCCCATCATTCTTCCACAGGTTGCATACATAGCTATGGAGATGGTCCTTACTCTTGCAAAGACCTCTCAGGCCTCTATTCTAACTCCAGAAGCCAGGCCAGCTTAACTCCTACCTGTGTACTCAGCCTTGCTTCATTTCTGGCCCAAACTGACCCTGAGTGAGCAGCCATGAGGCCATGTCATCAGGTCCCTCTTGCTCTTGTTTCTACTTAACCTGGTTCTCTGGACCCCAGACTAGTGGCTCCTAGTTTGTACCTGGCTTCCTCTTGGCTCGGTTCTGCCTTGTGTTATTAGCACTAAGACTCCCCTAAGTTAGCTGTGTTCCCCTTTGAGATCTTAGGATAATATAGTGAGGGTATAGGCCAGTCTGGATTGTAGAATTTTAGGCAACTTTGCTGATCTTACTGAGCCTACTTTCACTGCAGGAGCAGTTCATTGCTATGTCTAGAGCAGGGATTGGCAAACATTTTCTGTAAAGGGCCAGAAAGTCTACTAACATTTTAGAATTTGTGGGTCACATATGGTCTCTGTCTCATATTCTTATTTCTTGGGGGAGGAGGAATTCTCCAAACCATTTACAAATATAAAAACTATTCTTAGTTCACAGACCATACAAAAGCATATGGCAGGCTGTATTTGGCCCACAACCATAGTTTGCTGACCCCTAGTCTAGAGCTAAACTGCCCAGTATGGTAGCTACTAACCACATGCGACTATTTAAATCTAAAATTAAATTATAAAAATTATATAAGACGTGGTTTCTTAGTCGCACTAACTCAATAGCCAACCGTGTGTGCTGTTGGCTACCATATTGGATGCGAAGATACAGAACATTTCTATCATCACAGAAGGCTCAAATGAGCACACTTCTAGAGCCAACTCAAATTAGTAAGCCTTTTACAACACTTTATTTAGGTTAATCCTTTCTCCACATTTCAATTTTTTCTCCACATGTTTTCCGTTTTCCTTCCAGTTATGCCACAGTGGAGTCTCTGGGTGACACTAACAGTTAAGCACTTGGCTACTAAACAAAAGGTTGGTGGTTCAAACCCACCCAGAGACACCTCGGAAGAAAGGCCTGGGGATCTGCTTCTGAAGGTCACAGCCATGAACACCCTATGGAGTGGGGCTCTCCTCTGAAACACTTGGGTCATCATAAGTCAGAATTGACTCATGGCAACAGGTTTGGTTCAGTTGGGTTTGTTTGTCACCATAATGATCCATATGATCCCCTAATTAGGAGAGGGGGCTGTAATCAGAAGAAATGAAGGAGCAAGCCTGCAAACTTCAGTCTCCCCACAACTTACTTGTTTCATTAAGATCTGGGTCTTGAGAGAAATGAGTCAATCAGCCTCTGGACACTCCCTTCTGGATCAGAGCCTTCCACGCCGTGGTGCTGTCTGTGCTCTTCTCAACTTGTACCATCACCTGGTGAAGCAAACACCAAACCAAACAAAACCAAACCTGTTACCATCAAATCGATTCCGACTCACAGCGACCCTACAGGACAGAGTAGAACCGCCCCGTGGGTTTCCAAGGAGCCGTTGGTGGATTCGAACTGCTGACCTTTTGGTTTGCAGCCAAGCTCTTAACCACTGTGCCACCAGGGCTCCAAGGCAAACACTAGGACTCCCTATTTCCCCCACACAAATAGAGGGAAAGTGAAGAATCCAGCCTCTACCTACCTACATCCTAATCACAAAAAAGCTCCTTCTAAGGAGAAGGGAACGCAGGATATGAGAGAGGACAGTGTCCTTCCCAGAGGTACCACTGGGGATCCAAAGGGGAGAGAAAAGCAAACAAAACTGGAAAGGGCAGTCTACGGTGACCTGAGCAGTGCTTTGTGGGCACCAGCTCCTACTGGCTTGTGGGTGATAACTGTTGAATTGTTGGCAATTCTGTGGGTGGGTTGTTTAACAGGCACTATTAACAAATAAATTATATAAGCTTACAATTAGGCAAATTATATTAAAAACAAAGATGATAAATAGTCAAAATTTGCCACTCCCTAATTATTACACTACAATCTACTATCTCTATGCTCTTGGGGTTATCTGTGTCTACTACAGCCACGTGGTGGAAGTACTCTGTAATGGTCTGCTGCCGTGCGTCTCTTCCCAGGTCCACATTCAGTCCCTCCCGTAGGTCATTTGAAATCGGCCATGGTAGGAGTATTTACACCATGGAAGTAGCAAATGCTACAATCAGCACTGTTTTGAACCCAAAGCCAGTTACTAACCGTTTACAAGAACACCGCTGCTCCTGTGCAAACCAGAGGAAGAGAAATGCAGGATATCAGAGAGTGAAAACCATCAGGAGCCATCCGTGGTTCAGTGGTGGAATTCTCACGTTCCGTGCGGGGGACACCCATTTCAATTCCCAGCCAACACACCTCAGGTGCAGCCAGCACCCATCTGTCAGTGGAAGCTTGTGTGATACTGTGATCCTGAACAGGTCTCAGTGGAGCTTCCAGACTATGACAGACTGGGAAGAAAGCCTGGCAATCTACTTTCAAAAATCAGCCAATGGAAAAAGCCCTATGGATCACAACAGTCCAGGCCTGAACTGATCAAGGGGATGGTTCTGGACCAGGTGGCATTTTGTTCCATTTTGTGTGGGGACACCCTGAGTGGGGGGTCGACTCCACGGCAGCTAGCAATGACAACAAAAATCCATCAAGGAAGGGAAGGGGAAAAGGAATTCAACCAATGAGGCATGAAATTTCTACTGACTAGATGTCTGCTCCCAAACTACATGGCAATTATATCTCACCCCGATTCTGAAGGAACATCCCCCCAGTTCGAACTGCCCCACATCACAAACCACCCTGCACAGTGGCTCTTTAACCTAGATGCCTGTTGCTAAGCCTCCTTAATACCAAACCACTGTCTGTTTAGACCTCCATCTGTCACTGCCATTTTGTCTTCCCCAAGTCCCTCCCCATCATTGCTTAGATATCAGAGATTAAGGATTCTGTTTCAGTCCCAGCTGATAAAGCCTGCCTCCCTCCAGTCTTTTCTCCTCTGGATTAATCTCCTTTCAGATTTTCTTTTTGCTTGTAAATTATTACTATTCCTAGAATAGCAGACACCCTGCACCTACGAGCCCTAGCCTAACCTGACAGCCTGGTCATCAGCCTAACTTGACCCTAGCCTTTCCTAGTCTGGTGATCCTGCTCAGAGATCCCAAATCTCTCCCAGTTACACGGGTTCCGCCACTAAACCATAAACATGGCTTCCAGGGAAGGGAGGGAAAGACTGGCCTAGGTATAAAAACTCTGAATGACATCTTAGCACAAGATTGGCCCTTATGACTACATTTCAATTTGTAAAAAGGATTTTTATAAAAATAAAATGGCATTTTCAAGAGGCTTACAAGGAATTAGCTGTTATAAGTTTTAGACAACGTGGCCTAAGTACCGTTATAAGCAGAGGAAATGAATATATGTATTGTATTAAAGGCAATTCACAGAAGATTAAATTAAAGCGATGCACAGCACTGAAGCCAACAAGCACAAACTCGTTTAAGTCTTAACACAAATTATTAAGCATCATCCATTTTGGTGACCTGATCTATACACTGTTATGGATCAAGGGAGATTAGCTCCGTTGCTGGAGTGAGAAATTGGATGTTCTCATTCGGAAGGGAACCACCAAAACAGAGCACGTAACTTAACACGTAGTTAACAGTGATTGTGTGAGAAGCCCTTGGTCTTAAAACAGAAACCTACGTAATACAGGAAGTCACTACTTTAAACAAGATAATCCTAACATTAGCCAAGATTGTTGACAAAAGGGAGGGAAATTTTAGGATATAGCCATAAGTAATTCAAGTAGTAAAAACAGCTGCAATAACAGTGTGTTCCTGAGAAGATAATATCTGACTAAATTTTTTATTATTTTTCTCCACTGCTATATTAAGGAATTGACTTTTATACCCTTACAATTTTCCATACTTATAAATTATTTTTAAATTAATAATTGTCTAAATAAAAGATATTTTTATGCCCTATTGTAAATCCTTTGTATAAAACTGGGACTCAGAAATGTTTTAAGAGGCACATTTTATTCCTAAAACACCTACCATCTCCTCTTAGGTGACAGAAGCAATAATTTACGGTACATAATACCTTGCATTAGCCAAGAAGCTAAAGAAGTATTTCATAGCTTCAACCTCGACGTAGTGAAAGCACAGCCGTAACAAGATAAAAGAAGCATTGCAATAACCTTAGGTATTTAAGTGTTAGGAAGCATTGGTTTTGGATGTCTGTACCTACCAGGCGATACTGCTGTCTTTAATGCGTGTTTTAGTCGTAACATTGATGGCGAACATTTTGTATAACAGCCTACAATTTTATTTGTTGGTCAGATGATTAGGTAAAAAGTCAACATTATTTTTGTTCTTGTTCAGTTCCACTTGCCTAACTTGGAACGGCTTCTGATGAACAGACGTGCGATGCTTCATATTACATTTGTCCTTATTTTAAAATAATCCTTTGGATATTTGCTATCTATCTCTGCCTCTGTAGGACTATGCTATATCCAGACAAAGCAACATCACAGACAAGGGCCTCTGTCTACCGTCAGTCAAGGCCTAGTAATCTTGAATGTTCAGTAACACTCTTCCCCTCATCCATGAATACTTACACAAATGTATGCAGACTCCCTCCACATGGTATACATCCTACAAATGCCTCATACTAAGAACAGCCTTGAGTTTATGCTTCAGGATAAGAATCACTGCCCCATAATGCAATATTGATCTACAAATACAGCATATTAGAAAATGCAGTGTCTATTGAAAATTAAAATTTATGTGCGTGTGCCTATACTCTAGAGATCTTTGTTTTCTGCCTTTTTTTGGTAGGCACAACCACTGATCAATTTTCAAAGATGAGCAATTAACACAGTATTGTCATTTTTTATTTCCAACATGCTTTGTTTTAAATGGAATTTAGAATGCATAAAACAAAGACACATACAAGGCAACAATAATATTAAAACAAAAGTAAAGTAATTTAAAAAATAAGAAGAGGGGAAAATAAAAGTAAGAAGAGGGTTGATGGGGGAGGAGCAACTCAGAAAACGAGGGTGAGGGTGGTTATCCAACTCTAAGAATGTAATCAGTGTCGCTGAATTGTACATGCAGGAGCTGTTGAATTGTGTATGTTTTGCTGTATATATTCTCAAGAACAACAAAATAGATAAAATTTTTAAAAAGTAAGAAGAGATATAATACATATGTCATAATTAGTGCACATCAGAGGTTATTAACCTGGAGTGGGCTTGAAGTAAATTTGGGGATTGGGGGGCTGAGGAAAGGAGTAGACAATGGGTCATTGAATTTTTGTGCAGAACGTGGTGGGTATGTTTGACATGCATTTTTCTGCCTCCCTCACCTTGATAAATCTTCTCTACAATGGCAGATCCTTGAGGCCAGATACACAGTCCTCGAGTATCTACGGAATGTCTGTACAAGCCAGCTCAAAACTGACCAGCACATAGCGCTGTTAAGGCTAGTGTCTGGTGTCTTGAGGCCTGGTGTGGGTCAAGGGCCAAAAGACCAGGCCAGAGCAGTCCCAGACCCATGTAAGCATGGCTCAGTAATGACAGGTCAGCAGGGCTCCCCACAGGACTTCACACCCTTCCCGGCAGGGCCTGTTTCCCTTTGCACGTTCTCGTCTCCTCGTCTTCCTCAGTTATACTTAATCGTTACTCTGTGTGCTAGATGATATAAGAAAATAAATTAATATCACAGCACAAACACTGCATCAGATAGGAAGCAAAAAACACGTTGGCTATCAATCCTACAATAAGAACTGTGGACACTCCTGATCAATAGTTCATCTTCAAGAGGCACGGCCACTTCGTCGTGTTTTTCTAAAGAGATCAGAGCTTCTGTAAAGCCAGGAAAGCATGTTGGTCTCTCCTCTCCCTCCCCCAAGGTCAGAAGTATAATTTATATGTGTGTGTGTGTGTGTGTGTGTGTGTGTGTGGCATATCAATCCACTGAAGTCAAATGCTGTTTCAAAAAAAGGATTCTTAACAGCAGCATGTTCATTGCCTTCCCTAGTGTCACCTCCAGCTTTTCTATTTCTGGAATTTTAATGGTGTCTGTGCTATAAAATCAGGTATTTTTCAAAAGAGCACAGAATAATGCATTTCTGTCTAAGAATTGTCAGTGCCTTGCCCATTTTTCCTTCCCATCATCTTAGAAATGCATGAGAAGTCTTCTTACCCACAGGAATTTCCCTACCTGCTACCTGAAATAAGGTAATTAAGGGTTAGGTTCTCCTAGGAACACGCAGAGGGATCTTTAAACTCCCTGAAAATTGGTTTCACACTCAGTTACTGAATTTAGTCCCTTTTCTGTTCTGCCCCCTCCAGGCAACTATCTTGAATTCATTGTAACGAAGTCCCCAAAATGCTGGGCCACTCATAAAATTACATCCAGGGAAGGTGCCCAGTGATCCTATTTTCAGAAATGTTTAAAGAGAACATTTGTATTACCTTCACCAAGGAGAACTTTAAATGCAAACAGAAGTTAGTTTTTCAATGAAATAACGGGGCAGAAGGCCGGGAATCTGAAATGGTCTTTGCTGTGTTGCCTGGATGTGAATAGCTTGCATGTCCACTGTTTTGTTTGTTTGAACAGCAACAGGCCAGGAGATGCAGGAGCGTTTTTCAGGATTGATGGAAGCAGAATGGAGAAACTCATAAAGCTATCTTAGCCTGATGTTGGCTGAATAGATTCTCTAAGCGCAAACCAGAAAAACCATTTTATTTGCTCTATCTTTGTTCCCGAGGAAAGCTTTCCGTAGTTCTGCAGATGATTCTGGCTGCATCTACTGTTGCAAACCAGTTTCATTGTTTTAACCTAGGTTACTTAAAAAAAAAAAAAAAAAAAAAAAGTAGAAATCCTTTCCTGTTTGCTTTGTACTGTTCATCCGTAGAACCTAGCTTCACTCACAAATGGTGATGGTGGTGGTTGGTGGGTACTTGGAGGCGATTCTGACTCATAGTAACCCCATATGGCAGAGCAAGACTGCCCCTGAAGGTTTTCTTGGTAACTACTCATTAACGCCAACTACTGGGCCCCATTAAAATGGTATGCTTAGGTAAAAATAACTTTAAGCAGCAAATTGAAAAGTGAGAAGCCCCGCACGCTGGTCAAGCTATTTCTTTACACCTGCCTGATTTTTTTTTAATGTGTCAACAAACTGGAAAATGTAAACTATCATGCAAGGTAGTTTACATCAAATCCAACAGCTGGGAGTCAGAGTCCAGCCAACATGCTGAATTTTATTTCAGAGGTTATGGTTTTCATTCAAAAACTGCCCAAACCTTCTTGTTACAGGTTTTGTTAAGACAACTGTAATAGCGTTTGGCTTTGTACAAACTGCTATGACTGTAATTTTTTAGAAATCATTTTTGTCCTTGCTTTTCTTTTCCTTCCTGTCCTTCTTTACATCCTTCTTCCTCCGCCTCTGTACCTCTCCCTCCTTCCTCCCACTCCTCCCTTCCTTTACATTTCTTCTTTCTTTTACATTTCATCCTATTGCCTTTGTGGAATCACATCCTGTTCTTTTCCAGAGAGAGGAAGAAGTCCACATTGTATACAGTCCACAGGCCTGATCTTTCTAGAAAAAGAGTTATTTACCCCAAACAAGACCAGTCATGGCTGCTGGTGCAGAAACGTACTTCTTCTCCTAGGGCCTGGGAATTTTCACTGTAGGGAGGGTTATTACACAGTATGCTTTTCTAGCAAAGTAGCTAAAAGGAGACCAGTGCACTTTAACCATCACCTGTATAAACGAGCAAAATCTGGAGCTGAAAATAGGTGATACGATAAAATACTTTCCACATATTTACAGTATACTTAACCCCATGTGGGTCCTTTGTCCCAAAGGGAAGCAGATTGCTTAATGGCCTAGCTTGTTTTCAGAAAACACAGATAGTACTTAAGTACCTTGGGAGCACCACCGTGATGCCATTTTGCCTCAGCTCTGTCTCCTATCCCAAAGAGGATAAATGGAGACTTTCAGTTTCAGGCAGCATGACCAACAGAGGTTCCAAGAGAACTTTTGCACTAACCTTTTCTTTTACTTACAGACAGGGTACAGGTGTAGATGACTCAATGAAAAGAAAAGGGAAATATGGTTTGGGTAAACATTTACATTTTAATTTTCTCTTAATTTCTTGAGGCCCATTATGTGTTTATAAGGCATGTAACAGCTTTAAGTTAACAATGCAAGAATGCATCCTTAAATGTAGACCAGATGTTCCTGTTCTGGCACCTATCACCGAGAGCCCTCCACTTGCCGGTCAAGAGGAGGGGAAAAATGTGTGTTCTCCTTTAATAACTAACACTAACCCATCAAACAAGAAGCAATCACAGAAAGGCTCTGACATGTTGCTTTGATAAAATACTGCCTGGAAGCTCATTAGCGTAACAGGCTGCAGATGAACCAGCAAACCCACTCCTCAGCCATGTTCTTGAGGAGCTAAATAATAAAGACACTCAACAGAAGGTTAACCCTAAGGATTGAACTGCTGATGCAGTTCGAAATGATGGGCACATTGCTTGCCCTTGTGAATCACAAATACAGTGGACTTGGGAGCTGGATGAAACTGACAGCAAAGAGTATCAGCAAGCCCATTCAGGAAAAGGGTAATATGTGTTGTGGAGATCATAAACTAAAACGATACAAAGGAAGTTGGAGCAGATGGCTACAGGGACATAAACATTCTAAAATGGTTAAAAAAAAAAAAAAAACAGAGCTTTTTATGGGAGACGTGCAGTTGGATCTTGGAATGGATTGAAAGTTGGGGGAGTTATAACTAGTTCTTTGCTTTTCCTTCTGTCTGATTAATTTACCTCCCAGAGAGCAGTTACTTAAATGAGCTTTCATGGATCCACTGTAGCAAATCCTGTGAAGAGATGACACATTTCCCCAGTGGCTGATAGATTTATGGCGATTTCTCCAGATCAGATCTCAGCCTGGAGAAGGGGGGTGAGGGACGTTTGGAAAGGTGAGTAGGGAGAGTGAGTAGGAACAAATATACGCATGAAACTGGTGCCGTTCCTTAATGGAAGTAAATTAATTGAGACAAGTCTGCTTTCCTGCTTGGCGAGCAATTTTAATGAAATTTTGGGTTGCAAATACCTCAGAAGTGAAAGACAATTAAAACCTCTTTGAATGTTGAAATGTTCCATGCAGTTTGCCTTCTATGAGGTAAAACATTTCCTTTTACCCAAACTGATAAACTCAGAGTTTATTCAGGGAGAAAAAATCAGAAGTAATAAAGTTAAAAGGAGCTGTAAAATTGTTTTGAAATACGTAGAGCTCACGTCATCGAGGCTGAAGCTCTGCCCAGCAACGACTACAGGGAAGTTCAGGGCTCCATGATGCCACAGCATGAAGCAGCGCCTGAGAACCTTTGGTGCTGGACGTGGGGTACTTGGGGTTTCACTTCTCTTCACCTTTAACTCTCCTTTCGTTAAAAATGAAAACAAAGTGCATCAAAGTTCTGTTAATGTTACGTTAGTGAACTGAAGCACTGAGCTCAGCAATGAAATGCAGAAATCCTCTGTTGGGTAGTATCAAAGGTCTTTCATACAGCCTTTAAAAGTGCTATTTAGTTTGCTCCAGGTGGTGCTCAGCCCTTGATCGAAAGACCCTAGGAACTGAGTTGGTGATAGCAGGAATTGTGCCACCCGCAGGCCCGTTCAGCATGAGGCATGATGGGAAGCTCAATGATAAGGTATACACTCCCACGTAGGAGCTTCTGGACCTGCCATTTGAGAGATACCATTGAACCACGATTCCTGTGATTCAGAGAACTGAGTTCTGCTTCCCCGCTGAGTGTCTGTTGAGTCTTTTCAGGACTGAGATCAACACAAAGAAATTAACGTAAGTAGTGAAGATTGGAAGTATAGTTGTTTCTGCAACAAAATTAATAAAACCAACTGACCCAGGTGATCTTGGGAATTTTCCAAATTCTGTTGATTTGAATGTATTTAAAGAATTATTATTCTGAGCACTAGGAAACTAGGATACTGAAAGAATGGCTTTGAGTAAAATGAGTTCAGAGTATTATATACAGAGAGACTTTTAAAAAATAAACCAAATATATAGAAATATCACAAATTATAACTGAACAGCTTGATGGATCATCATGAAGTAAGCACAACCATGAAACCACCAATTAGGTCTAGGAATAGAATATTATTAATACCTCCCCACAAAAAAACACCATTGCCATTGAGTAGATTCCAACTCATAGTAACCCTGTAGGACAGAGTAGAACTACCCCATAGAGTTTCCAAGGAGCAGCTGGTGGATTCAAACTCCTGACCTTTTGGTTAGCAGCCGAATGCTTAACCAGTACCACCAGGGCTCCAGTACCCAAAAACCTCACAGAATTACCTCCCAATCATTACCCCCACCCTCATCCCCAAAGATACCCATTGGTGTGACTTCTATCACAATAAATTACTTTTGTTTTTGAGCTTTATATAAATGGAACCATGATATATAAATGTGTGTGTGTATATATACATGTGTATATGTATATATATATGCATAAGTATATATATATATATCCAACACCCATCTGTCTGTTTGTCATACTGTGGTGGCTTGTGTGTTGCTGTGATACTGGAAGCTATGCCACTGGTATTTCAAATACCAACCGGGTCACCCTTGGTGGACAGGTTTCAGTGGAGTTTTCAGACAAAGATAGACTGGGAAGAAGGACCTGGCAGCCTACTGCTGAAAAAAATTGGCCATGAAAACCTTATGACTAGCAGAGGAACGTTCTCTGATAACAGTGCCAGAAGATAAGCCTCTCAGATTGGAAGACACTCTAAATATGACTGGGGAAGAGGTGCCTCCTCAAAGCAGAGTTGGCCTTAATGACGTGGTCGGAGTCAAGCTTTCGGGACCTTCATTTACTGAAGTGGCAAGACTCAAAATGAGAAGAAACAGCTGCAAACATCCATTAATAATCAGAATATGGAATGTATGAAGTATGAGTGTAGAAAAATTTGGAAGTTATCAAAAATGAAATGGACTGCATAAAGACGGATAGCCTAAGCATTAGTGAGCTAAAATGGACTGGTACTGGAAATTTGGAATCTGACAATATATGATCTACTATGCCAGGGTTGACAAAATGAAGAGGAGTGGCATTGTATTCATCATCAAAAAGAACACTTAAAAAGATATATCCTGAAGTACAACCCTGTGAGTGATAGGATAATATCCATATACCTACAAGGAAGACCAGTTAATACCACTATTATTCAAATATATGCACCAACCACTAATGCCAAAGATGAAGAAATTGAACATTTTTACCAACTTCTGCAGTCTACAAATGATCAAACACGCAATCAAGTTTCATTGATAATTACTGGTGATTGGAGTGCAAAGGCTGGAAGCAAGAACTATCAGTTGTTAGAAAATAAGGCCTTGGTGATAAAATGAAGCCAGAGATCACATGATAGAATTTTGCAAGACCAACGACTTATTCATTGCAACTACCTTTTTTCAACAACATAAATGGCATGTATGTACTTGGACTTTGCTGGATGGAATACACAGGAATTAAATCGACTACATCTATGGAAAGAGACAATGGAGAAGCTCAGCATCATCAGAAAAAGGGTAGGGGCTGACTGTGGTACAGACCATTAGTTACTCATATGCAAGTTCAAGTTGAAGCTGAAGAAAATTAAAACAAGTCCATGAGAGCCAAAGTATGACCGTGAGGAGATCGCTCCTGAATTTGCAGAGCATCTCAAGAATAGATGCAACACACTGAATACCAATGACCGAAGACCAGACAAGTTGTGGGATGACATCAAGGACGTCATATGTAAAGAAAGCAAAAGGTCATTAAAAAGACAGAAAAGAAAGAAAACACCAAAATGGATGTCAGAAGAGACTCTGAAACTTGCTCTTGAATGTAGAGTAACTAAAGCAAATGGAAGAAATGATGAAGTAAAAGAGCTGAACAAATATTTCAAAGGGTGACTTGAGAAGACAAAGTAAAGCATTATAATGAAATGCACAGAGACAGAGTTAGAAAACCAAAAGGGAAGAACACGCTCGACATTTCTCAGGCTGAAAGGATTCTATGGGCAAAATATCGAATGACACAGGAAGCATCAAACGAAGGTGGTATGAATATACACAGTCACTGTACCAAAAAGAATTGGTCAATGTTCAACTATTTCAGGAGGTAGCATATGATCAAGAACTGATGGTACTGAAGGAGGAGGTCCAAGCTGCACTGAAGACATTGGCGAAAAACAAGGCTCCAGGAATTGACAGAATACCAACCGAGATGTTTCGACAAATGCTGCAGCACTGGAGAAGCTCACTTGTCTATGCTGAGAAATTTGGCAGACAGCTACCTAGCCAACCGACTGGAAGAGATCCATGTTTCTGCCCATTTCAAAGAAAGGTGATCCAACAGAATGTGGATATTATCGAACAATATCATTAATATTACCTGCAAGTAAAATTTTGTTGAAGATCATTCAAAAGCAGTTGCAGCAGTACATTGACAGGGAACTGCCAGAAATTCAAGCCGGATTCAGAAAAGGATGTGGAATGAGGGATATCATTGCTGATGTCCCATAGATCCTGGCTGAAAGCAGAGAATACCAGAAAGATGTTTACCTGTGTTTTATTGACTATGCAAAGGCATTTGACTGTGTGGATCATAACAAAGTATAGATAACATTGCAAAGAATGGGAATTCCAGAACACTCAATTGTGCTCATGAGGAACCTGTACATAGACCAAGAAGCAGTCGTTTGAATGGAACAAGGGGATACTGCATGGTTTAAAGTCAGGAAAGGTGTGTGTCAGGGTTGTATCCTTTCACCATACCTATTCAATCTGTATGCTGAGCAAATAATTCGAGAAGCTGGACTATATGAAGAAGAACGGGGCATCAGGATTGGAGGAAGATTCTTTAACAACCTGCGTTATGCAGATGACACAACCTTGCTTGCTGAAAGTGAAGAGGACTTGAAGCACTTACTGATGAAGATCAAAGACTACAGCCTTCAGTATGGATTACACCTCAGCATCAAGAAACAAAAATCCTTGCAACTCAACCAATAAGCAACATCATGATCAACGGAGAAAAGATTGAAGTTGTCAAGGATTTCGTTTTACTTGGATCCACAGTCAGCACCCATGGAAGCAGCAGTCAAGAAATCAAACAATGTATTGCATTGGGCAAATCTGCTGCAAAAGACCTCGTTAAAGTCTTAAAAAGCAAAGATACCACCTTGCGGACTAAGGTGCACCTGACCCAAGCCATGGTGTTTTCAATCGCCCCATATGCATGCGAAAGCTGGACAATGAATAAAGAAGACCAAAGAAGAATTTATGCTGTTGGATTATGGTGTTGGTGAAGAATATTGAATATACCATGGACAGCCAGAACGAACAAATTTGTCTTGGAAGAAATGCAGCAAGAATGCTCCTTAGAAATGCGGATGGCAAGACTTTGTCTCATGTACTTTGGACATGTTATTAGGAGGGACCATTCCCTGGAGAAGGACATCATGCTTGGTAGAGGGTTAGTGAGAGAGAGGAAGACCCTCAGTGAGATGGATTGACACAGTGACTGCAGTGATGGGCTCAAGCATAACAACGATTGCGAGGATGGCACAGGACTGGGCAGTGTTTAGTTCTGTTGTGCATGGGGTTGCTGTGAGTTGGAAATGTTTTGACGACACCTAATAACAACAGCAGATGTGTAGGTAAACATATGTGTAGATCTCTATCTATGTCTATCTGACCTCTTTCACTCCACATTGCATTCACGAGAGTACTCCATGCTATAGTTCTTCATTTTCCTTGCTGTTCTGGTTTCATTGAATAAATATACTACAATTTATTTATCCATTGTAATGTTTAATATTATTTGGGATGTTGCCAGTGTTAGGTACTTATGAATAATGTGTCAAGAGCATTCTTATACACATTGAATACATACCTAGGAGTGCAATTGCTGAGTGTAGGGCATGCACAATTCAGCTTTAGTAGATAATGCCAGTTTTCCAAAGTTAATTGTATCAGTTTACAGTTCCACTGTAAGTGTATGGATTCCTGTTACTCAGCATCATTGTATGGTCAGTTGGCTTAAATGTACTCATTCTGGCAGATGTGTAGTGATATCTCATTGATTTATTTTCCTTGATGACTTATGAAGTTGAGCTTCTTTTCATATGTTTACTGGCCATTTGAACATTTTCTTTCATGTAGTCCCTGTCCAAGTCACCTGCCATTTTTTAAAAATTGGATTGTCTTTTTCTTACTGATACACAAAAATTCTTTATATATTCTATATGTGTGTTCTTTGTTTGATATATGTATTTCAAATACGTTCTCCTACTTGTAGATTGCCTTTTCGTTTTTTAAATATGTCTTTGATGAACAAAAAACAAAACAAAACAAAACCTATTGTTGGCAAATCGATTCCAACTCATAGTGACCCTATAGGACAAAGTAGAACTGCCTCATGGGGTTTCGAGGGCTGTAGTCTTTATGGAAGCAGATTGCCACATCTTTCTCTCTGGCTAGTGGGTTTGAACCGCCAACCTTTCTGTTAGCAGCCAAGCGCTTAACCACTGCACCACCTGGGCTCCTCTTTGATGAACAGAAGTTCTTAATTTTAATGTAAGCAGTGTTTCTGTGTTTTCATATATACTTAGTGCCATCTGTGCCCTGTTTAAGACATCTCTGCATTCCTAAAGATTAGGAACATACTCTTTTCTGTTGAATTCTAGAAGCATCATCATTTTACTTTCGCATTTAAATCTGTAATCGACCTGGAATTTACATTGTGGATGATATTTGTGGATGATCGAGAGGTAGTTTTTCCCAGGTGGCTGGATAGCGAGTTGGCCCAAGGCCATGCATTGCAAACATTGTTTCTTACCTGCTATTGCTGCGCAGTGCCTCCTTCGTCATAAATCAGATGTCCATATGTGTGATGATTTGTTGGAATACTAGAATTGCTTTAAATCTGTGTATCAGTTTGGGAAAAACTACCATCTTTACAATATTGAAACTTTCAGTCCACAAACTGAGCACGTCCCTCCATTTCTTTAAGATTATCTTTATTTTTCCCCAAAATATTTTGTATTTTCTTGTAGAGGTCTTACACATTTTTTATAGGTATTTGATGGTTTTGATGCTATTGGAAAAGATATTTTTGCTTATTTGTTTCATCTTGTTTGTTGTTTATGTATAAACATACTGTATTTTTACGCAAATAACGTGTGCCTTCTGCATCTGTTGGCCGGCCACGCCTTCCCCCTGCAAGGTATTTTTGTAAGCGTGCTATGCTGTTTTTTTTTTTTTTATAGCGACACGTGGAAGAGGATTGGCATGGCGGCGCTTGTGAGGATATCTAGTAGGGGTAGGATGAGGCTGGCAAACAAACGCAGATGGTGCGCATTACTTGTGTAAAAATACAGTATAGGGAAACCTTGATAAAATCACTTTTTAATTCTAGTGGTTGATCTGAGAGTCATTTATATTTTCTACATACACAACCATATCATCTGTGAACAATGACGGTTTTATTCCTTCTTTTCAAATGCTTATACATTTTTATATATTTTGCCTTATTCTATATTCTAAAATTTTGCATAGAAGTGGTAATGGTGGATATCCTTGTCTTTATCTAAATCCTGAGAGAGGGGGAGGAGAAGAAGGAGAGGAGACTTCCAATATTTTACCATTAAATATAATGCTTGCTGTAAATTTTTATGGACACTCTTTACTAGATAAGGGAAATCCCTTTTATTCCTAGTTGGCTAAGTTTTTTTTTTTTTAATATTGAATCAATACTTACGCTTTTCTTTTATCTATTGAGATAATCATATTATTTTCTCAGTTATTCTATTAAAGCGATTAATTGCATTGATTCATTTTTGAATGTTAAACCAATCTTGAATTCCTTGAATTAATTCATCTTTGCTATCATGTATTATTACTATATTTTTATGCAGATAATGCACACCTTCTACATTTGTTTGCCAACTGCACACTCCCCTGCAAGGTATTTTCGTAAGTGCGCTATGCTAATTATTTTTTACAGCAACAAGTAAAAAAAATTGGTATAGTGGCACTTATGCAAATACCTAGTGGAGGGAGGGCACAGCTGGCAAACAATGTAGAAGTCATGCGTTATTTGCATAAAAACATGGTATCCCTTTTATATATCACTGTATGTGATTTCCTAATATTTTTCTTCAGGATTTTTCACATAAATGTTCATGAGTGAGAATGACCTGAAATTTATCTTTTTTTTTTGTAACATTCTTGTAAAGTGTTAGTACTGACGTTAAACTGGTCTCGGGGGAAAAAAATGGGAAGTGTTTCCTCTTTTTCTGTGTTCTGAAAGAATCATGTAAAATTAGTAACGTTTCCACCTTAAATATTTAGAAGAATGTGTTAGAGAAGCTATTTTAACTTGAAGTTTTCTAAGGTTTTTATCTACATTCTTAATTTCTTTAGTACTTAGTGTATTACGCAGATGTGTTATTTCTTCTTTTGTTTTTTAAAGAATTTACCTGTTCATTGAAATTTTCAAAATTATTGTCATGAAGTTGCACATAATATTTGCTATTCTGTTTTTAATGGCTATAGAATCTATGTTAACGGCCCATTTTTCATTCTTATATTGGTTATTTCTCTCCACTACCCCCCGTGAGGGGTCAAATATTTTTTCTACACCATGTATATTAGACGTTTTGATATTATCTCTTAGGTCTACGAAGCTCTGTTTATTTTTTTGCGTTTTCTTCTAGCTTCTTCATATTAGACTGTGGCTGTTGATATCTCGTAAAGTTCACTTACTCTTTCGTCTGTCATCTCATGTCCTTTCTGCTGTTAAGTGCATCCATTTTTTAATTTCAGATTTCTTTTTGTGTTCTAGAATGTCCATTTGATTATTTATAGATTCTTTATCTTTTCATTAATTGCAAGCATATTTTTTTATCCTTGAGCATAGATATAATTGCTGCTTTAAAATTTGTTGTTGTCAGGTGCCCTCGAGTCGGTTCTGACTCACAGCGACCCTGTGTACAGCAGAATGAAACACTGCCCATTCCAGCGTCATCCTCACAGTTGTTTTATGCTTGAGCCAATTGTTGCAGCCACTGTGTCAATCCATCTCATTGAGGGTCTTCCACTTTTTAACTGACCCTCTACTTTACCAAGCATGATGTCCTTCTCTACGGATTGGTCCCTCCTGATAACATGTCCAAAGTATGTGAGATGAAGTCTCGCCATCCTTGCTTCTAAGGAGCATTCTTGCTGAATTTCTTCCAAGACAGATTTGTTCGTTCTTTTGGCAGTCCGTGGTCTATTCAATATTCTTTGCCAACACTGTAATGCAAAGGCATCGATTCTTCTTTGGTCTTCCTTATTCTTTGTCCGGCTTTGACATACATATGAGGAGATTGAAAACACCATGGCTTAGGTCAGGCGGACCTTAGTCCGCAAGGTGGTATCTTTGCTTTTTAACACTTCAAACAGGTCTTTTGCAGCGGATTTGCCCAGTGCGATGTGTCGTTCGATTTCTTTAAAATTAGATGTTGCTACTTTTAACGTCTGAGTCATCTTCAGTTTGGTCTCTATTGATAATCTCCCCTTGAGAATGGGACATACTCTCCTGTTTCTTCAGATTTGGGAAATTGGGGTTGTAGCCTGGACATTGTGATTATTACGTTGTGGAGACTCTGTATTGTGTTAGGTTCCTCAGAAGAGCATTGACGTTTTTATTTTATCAGGCATTTAGCTTGGTTGGAATAAAACTGCTAACTTTACCTCTCGGTGACAAGTCAAAAGTCCGTGCAACTCTTTTATTCTTAGCTGGAGTCTGTCGCGTGCATGATCCAGGAGTAACTAGAGATTTGGGAAAAGATTTGAGGTTCCTCCTTGCAGGTCTTCACCTTATAGGGATTCCCACTCAGTTTCTAGCAGCTTAACTCTGTTCTCTGATTCTTCAGAAAAAAAAAACACGTGAGTTTTCTATCAGAGTTACAGCTACCTCATAAGCCTAATGTTGTTCTGCCCTCAGGCTAAAAGCCGTTAAAACAGTTAACTCACTCTCTGTCCACCCTATCTCCCAAATGTTGATTTCTCTCAAGAATGTGCCTGCTTTTGTTGACTTTCCATTGCCTTAAGTTTATTGTGTCCAAAGTTTATAGCTGCTGTCTAGAGAGGAGTTGGGTCTGATAGGAGCTGCCTTGGCCATATGAGAAGTAAAATCTGTGTTTATCAATTTTATTTGTATTTTCAAAGAACCGTCTCTTTTTTGATTCTCTCTATTGTATATTTGCTTTCTATTTCATTAATCTCTGTCTTTATCTTAATTATTTTCTTCCTTCTTGTTATGCACTGGGGAGGCTTAATCTACTGAGACTTTTCTCAACCTGCTGAAATGAACTTGGATCATCGATTTTTTTAAACTATGTTTCTTTTTTAATAAATGGACAATGTTCTGTCTGTCTAATATTTTATATTGTTTATTAATTTTTTTGACTGCTTGTTTTATTATTTACTGAATGAAGTTATTAAAATCTCATGCTATGCCTACAGAAATGCAAGTTTCTTCTTTTAGTTTTGAATTTTTACTTTATATATTTTCAGTGTGTGTTATTAGATTTAATTGTTTTAGATTTTAATTGTTCTATATCTCTGGAGAATTATCCTTTTTAATAGTACAAAATGTACCTCTTAATCTCTAGTAATACTTCTTTGCTTTAAAGACTCCATTGTCTGGTATTATTATAGCTACCCCAGCTTCCTTTTGTTTAGTATTTGCATGGTATTTTTTCCATCCTTTTCTTTTGCTTTCTGTTTTCTAATATTTAAGTTTTTTTTTAAATAAGCAGCTTAAGGTAGGTTAGGTTTTGTATTTGTATTCAGTCTGGCTATTTGCATCTCCTAATTGGAATGTAAGTAGTCCCCGACTTACAACAGGGTTCCAGTCCAATGACTCCATCATGAGTTGGTTCTGACATAAGTCGAATACCTTGTTTTTTTTTTTCTTTTTCTAGTTTTCATTATTATTGCCTTTTATTATCAGTATTTTTATAAATCCAATCTTTGTCTTTAGGCATAAGAAAAATTGCACATAAATTTACAGATACATTTTAATGCACACGTGTTGTTTTTGTTAGGTGCCATCAAGCTGGTTCCGACTCATGGTGACCCAATGCATAACAAAATGAAACACTGCCCAGTCCTGCACCAGTCTCACAATTGTTGTTATGTTTGAGGCCATTGTTGCAGCCACTGTGTTCAATCCATCTCATTGAGAGTCTTCCTCTTTTTCACTGACCCTCTACTTTACCAAGCATGATGCCCTTCTCCAGGGACTGTGCCCCCCTAATAACGTGTCCAAAGTATGTGAGATGAAATCTCACCATCCTTGCTTCCAAGCAACATTCTGGCTGTACCTTTTCTGAGACAGATTTGTTAGTTCTTGTGGCAGTACGTGGTATATTGAATATTCTTTGCCAACACCATAATTCAAAGGCATGAGTTGACTCAATTGCACCCAACAACAACAACACCACTACTCAAACAATGCAAGGACCTTAAAACAATTTAAGTCCTCCCCCTGGTGATCTACTTCTGAAAGATAACTGCCAGTGAAAAGCCTCTGGAGCACAGTTCTACTCTGACACACGTGGGGTCGCCATGAGATGGAATCAACTCAATGGCAACTGGTACTGGTACCCCCTTGTAGGGGTATGTGCTATTGTTACTATGATATGGTATAATGAGTTTATTTTTTTGTGTATTTAAGACCTCATAGCACACAGTTATTATGGTTTTATAGTGCAAAAATTTGTGTAAATTTAACCACATATTTACCCTCTCCACTGTTCTTTGTTTCTTCCTATATTTCCATGCTCCATTTGGGATCATTTTTCTTCTGTTTAAAGAAATTCCCTTAGTGCTTCTTTTAGTGCAGGTTTGCTGGTAACAAATTCTTCTAGTTTTGTTTTTGTTTTGTCATGTTTTTGTCTGAAAATGTTTTTATTTTGCCTTCTTTTTCAAAGGATATATTTGTTTGGTATGAAATTCTAGAATGACCTTTTTTTTCAGTTTCTGAAGATACTCCATTGTCTTCTGGCTTCTACTGTTTCTATTGAAAAGTTTGCTGTTTTTTTTTTTTTTTTTTAACCTTTAAAATAATATGACTTTTGTTTCTTGCTCCTCTTAAGATTTTTGCTTTTTCTTGTGTTTCAGCAGTCTTACTGTGATATGCCTAGATGTGGTTTTCTTTGTATTTATCCATCTTACTTTTAGTAGATTCTTGAATCTAAGGCTTGATCTTTTTTTCATTTGGAAAATTCTTAACCTTTTTCCCTTTAAATAATTTTTTTTTCACTATTTGAACAGTAATTATATTTATCTTAAACCGTTTACCATACCCCATGTCACTTACGTTATTCTTTGTATTTTCCATCTTTTTATAGTTCTATAGTTTATCTTAGATATATTTAGATAAGTTTGTCTTGCCTGAGGAGCCCTGGTGGTACAGTGGTTAAAGCACTTGACTGCTAACCGGAAGGTTGGCAGTTTGAACCCACCAGCTGCTCTGTGGGAGGAAGATGTGGCTGTCTGCCTCCGTAAAAGATTTACAGCCTTGGAAACCCTATGGAGCAGTTCTACTCCGTCCTATGGGGTCACTGTGAGTCAGAATTTACTTGACGGCAGTGGGTTTGGTTTTGGTTTTTGTCTTACCTATCTTCTAGTTCATGCAGCCTCTCTTATCTGGGTCTGATCTGCTGTTAGATCCATCTGAGTTCCTAATTTCACTTTTATGTTTTTTAGTATAAGACTGTTTGATCATTTAAAATAAGATAATTTCCAGTTTTCTACTAAAACTTCCGTCTTGTTGTTTAATTTCTTGAACATATTGATCACAATTATTTTTAAATCCTCTTCTGTTGTCTGGAATATAATCAGATCTTCTAAATCTATTTTTCTATTGTCTTTTTTCTCTCTCTTTTTGTTTTCAATTCTTATTTTTGATTGATTGTTAAATGTTGTATATGAAACATTTTAGAGATAATTGAGATATTTAAGGTTCTAGATGATGGTGTTGTCTTTTAAGAAGAATTTACTTTTTTCTAACAGGCATTTGCAGAGGAGTAGCTTACTTTCAATCAAAGATTGAGCTTATTTAAAACTGAGCTCCAGTTATTGTGGGGGTTGATCAATTTCTATTTTACCCTTAATCATGAATTATAGCCCTCAGGAATGCAACTGAGTGTCTGGGGTGTTGAGCAGAGCTCCACCTCTGAACCCTAGTTTTCATGTCCTCAGCCCTGTGAGACTGCCAGAAATTCTGCTTTCCTTCTCAGCCTCTCAGCTACCACATTAAAATCATCAAATGCTTTGCCAAATATCAGACTCATCTCTCTGGCCTCTCCTTCTCTCTGGGATCTTAGACCTTCAAATTCTTATTTCTTTGGGAGTGTCTTGGTACCTTCAAATCAGTTGTTCTTTTTTTTTTTCTTCCAGTTTTTCTAGTTTAAAACAATGAGAAGGCTCATCTAATGTAAACTAGTCTACCATAACCAGAAGTCTCCAGTGTATTTTAATGAAGAAATATTTTTTAAACTTTAAGATTTAAACAAGCTTAACAGAACAGTAGACTAACAATTTCATTTTAGTTTGTGTTAAAGAACCAAATGTTAATATTGCTATGAAGTCTAACCCTAACCAAACAGAGTGGTTAAAGCAATGAGTTTTATGCTATTTTTTAATCATGTGACGTTCGCTCTTCCGGGAGCCAGGGATGCAGTGGTGCACAAGACAGACACGGTCCTGCTCTCACATACATTCATGTCTTCCAAGTGCAAATCCCATGGGTTCTACCAGTGTAATGGCTGCTGCAAGGAGGAAGGGGCAGTGGAACCCACCTTTCCATTTACTGTGGGAGTCAGGTTCACCTTGGGACCAGCTACCTAAAAGACCTGATCATAAAACCACCCTCTTGTCTTTGCAGGACGTACATAGAATAGAGGTGCCTGACTGGGTGGCACAGAGGCCCAGAGCAAAGGGGCAGACCCCATCCCAAGTGAGAAGCCACCACTTGCTGAGAGAGAAAAACAAAGCGGAGCCAGCATTCAGCCGAGCGTATTATCAGATACAAAATCTTGCCAAATCAGTTGAACTCAATCCCGTACTTAGGGTGAACTGTAAATAACCCGTTGCCATCGAGTCAGTTCCAACTATAGCGACCCTATAGGACAGAGTAGAACTGCTCCATAGGGTTTCCGAGGAGCAGCTGGTGGATTTGAACTGCCGACCTTTTGGTTAGCAGCCGAGCTCTTAACCACTGTTTTAGAGGTAGACGTAGTTGACTATTGCAAGAAAAACTTAAAAATGTACGCTACAAGGGAATGGCACCTGGACAGACGCCATCACGGAGCAAAGCTAGCATGTGGCACACACTAAAAGTTTAGCCGAAACGTAGTAATTACAGAAGAGAAATCTAAACCAGACTGTTAGTTCTCACTAACCACACCTGGCTAAAATTTTTACTAGTTTTTTAGTGAGGAAATCATTAGAAAGTAATATCAAACCCCCACCATATATATTGGTACATACTGTAAATAGTTATTAAGTGTTGGGAGTTAACTCTATATGCCTCTTATTCCATAAGTTTTATTTGTTTATTCTCAGTGAGACCCTTCTATTGTATTCATAAGCCACGGTAAGTGATCTACTACATCATGCATTGTGAACATGGAGTCTGCAGACCCCTTCAGTAGAATGCTTAGGATGAGTCGAAATGTTGGACCAAACTTGGTGTGGGTGTGTGGCCAAGCATTTTGCTGGAGCGAGGGGCTGAAGCTTTTAGCTGTTTCTCCAAAAAGCCTAGGACCCAAAAAAGTTTAAGGAACACTGCTATCTCATAAGTATCTGAATTCAAGTACCCTGAGTGAATAAAACAAGAAAAGCCGTTCTCTTCCAGAATCCTGGCTTGACAAGTTTTACTTTCATAAGAGTAAAACTTGCCAGACTTTTAGTGGGATATGATAACACCCACCACGTTAAACCTCATCTGAACTATCATTTCATTCAAACCGCCTAAAATGGCCTGCTGCTATAGCAGTATAGCCATTTTTTTATAGACCTGAGGTTTTTTTGTTTGTTTTGTTTTGTTTTTCTACCTTATTATCACTAGCTTTACTGCACTGGAAAAATTCAAGACGGAGAGGCTGTTATTATGAAGGAACTTCTTCAGCAGAATCAATATTTAGAAAAATTACTTTTCCACTGCTGATCTTTAAAATAATGACCATCTGTAGAATAGTTTCATCTTCAAGCCCATAAATTGCTCACTATCCATGTATAAAGCTCATACGTTTTTAAATATGGCACTTGGTAAATTTTACCACCTTCGAGACTTTATCATTAGACTGTTGTGAAAATGTAGTTTGCGGTTTTCTGTTTTTTGTTCCAATAAAACAGAAGACTTAACAAATTTGGGTAAAATTGACTAAAACATAATCATGAGGTTGTGTGATGTTGTGTTGGCACAGGAAACCACGTTTGGGATGCCAGGATTCAGACTGGAGGCAAGTTATCCCCAGTTGATGTTACTGTAATGTGGCAATAAAATTATTTACAAAATTAGCTGTCGGCTAGACATTTTGTGATACTTATAAAAGGACAAATGTGAAATTACCTAATTTGCACTTTCTTTTGGTGGAGTAATTTCACATGAACAGATACTCCTGTAGGCTACCACATGGTATTTTAATTAGAATCTTAGACATTTTTGGACAATGACTGTATAACGACTCACCTGACCTTGAGTCTCCCAATCATTATTCCCTGGTGATAAATGAATCAACTCAAGGGAGTAGTTTCATTTTCCAAGCCTGAATCTAAATGTGACAATACTTCCATGTTTAATTGCAGTCCATTCAGCATTAAAAGACCATTCTGCAGAATAGCTAGGAATTTAAATAGAGGCAATTTCTGGAAACATTCTTTACATATAGTCAATATGTCCCTGAAAACAAATGCTAGGACACAGGATTATGTGATTAGTATTTTTTAAAAGCACTTAATCCATTCTTCTTGCCTTTCAGTTATTTTTAAGAGAAAAATTACTTTCTTAAATATAAGCAGATGCATGTCTAGAAATATGTGACATAAAATTATAAAATAGAATTAAAATTATACCTGTAATCAAATCTCAACCCCTTATGTAACCTTACCATTGATTTGAAGAACTTCCTTTATTACCTGACAAGCTTGCTCATTCTGTATATTTATTTCGATTTTGTTGGGCTTTCAGCCATGCCCATAATGTTGCTGAGGAGTGAAATATCTTCTATAACTAAAATCGTAAATCTTTCTTATAACCATGAGACTGTATCTTTATGGCCATAGATCATTTTAGTTACTGTCAAAAAGTGCCATCATATCACGTTACAAATTAGAAAACAAAGACAGTGTGTGGCCGACAATACCTATTATGTGAAGACAAGAAAAATAATTTTCCTTTCTCATAAACCAACATTTCCAATTACAAATATTTTGAGACAAATAGAAATGATGTGTGCTTTAGCCAGATTTTGAAAGGACATTTAGTTTAATGTAAGCAAACAAATCTGATAATATATATATATTTTTAAAGTACTCATTCAAGAGGAGAAGGAGAAAAAGACATGACAAAGGAGGAAATTAACCCTATTTTTTCATAAGATTTGAGAGGAAAGGATTATCTTTCTGATTTCAATGTCCCGCAAAAAAGTTGGGCACAGATTCAGCCATGAGGTAACTCTTGAGTTTCTCCTTGGGAAGAATAGATTGTTGTCTAGATGCTCAATATATGACCTTTATTTATATTATGAATGCATGGTTATTATTAAATTGCTTTTCCTAGGAAAAGAAAATGGAATTTTTGATAAATAGAACATTATTGTATCTTGATAAATAGAATACTTAATTTTTTTGTTTTATTTAAACTCTCCTCTTGCTCTCAACCTTCTATAATCTTAATTGTTATTTTCAAAGAAATCTCTTCCTTAGAATTCATAGTATCTGCTGTACCCTGATTGTGCTATTCTGAATGAAAAGTAGATGTCATAAAACCACAGAAGAAATTTAACCGTGTGTCTTAGGCCTGATTCTCTAAAGGAGCAAAATCAGTGAGGCATATATATATATACATAGAGAGAGAGAGAGAGAGAGAGAGAGAGAGAGAGAGAGAGATTTGTCTCAAGAAAATGGCTCCTGCAATGGTGCAGGCTGGCAGGTCCCAAATCCATGGATCAGGCTTCAGGGTGGAGGCTTCTGCTGACTCATATGGTTGCAGGGGCTGACAAACCCAAAATCCGCAGGTCGGGTGGTTGCGGGAGCTGGCAAATCCCAAGATCTGCAGGTCAGGTGGTGGCTGCTGGCTCATGTCCCAAGAACTGGAGGTCAGAGGAGGATGAGTCGGATGCAGGATCCAGAGCACGTGAGCTTTGCCAGAACATCCCTATTATTGGATGCAGTTCCCCAAGGAAACTCCCTTTTCAACTGATTGGCAGCTCACATCAGATCACAAACTAGGAGATGATTACATCATTACATAACTGCCAGACTACATCATTACATAACCACCAAACCACTGAGAATCACGGCCCAGGCAAGCTGACACAAAACCTTAACCATCTCACCATGGCACTTCATACATGGTGCCTGTCTCCCCTAACATGTCTATGCATGGAAGAGCTTTTATATAACCTGGGCTCCAAATGAGGGCTGTGGGAAAAGAAAGGGGACTCAGCAGAGCTTTTGTGCCATTTTTGGTCCTTTTGCCCTTAGATATATTTCCCATCTTCCCCTGCTTTGCCCTGCATTGCAGGAGTCCTGGCCCTGGCAAATTATATTAATGAAGCTCTTTTGCCAACTGGCTTCCGGCTAGTTTAGCCAATGGAGATATTGGAAGGAGTTTGGATGCAGAAGAAAGGGAGAAGCCAGGGTATTTCTCCTTCTCTTACCCTGCTTGGTGGGTGCCCTAGCAGCCACTGCTTCTGTTCCGTGGCCCCAGCCTCCCCTGGGCAAGTCCAGTATGGTCCTAGCTTCACTGAGTGGCTCCTGCTCCGAGCTTTGCTGCACCTCTTCCTCCCTTTGTCTTTCCAGATCTGGGAGTGGTTATGTCTCCCTGAAGCTGCTCATCTCTGGGCTGCTCCACCCTCCCCGGCTTGCTCTTTTAGTTCTAACACCTCTGTAACTAGAGCATCTTCAGTTATTACTTCAGTTACTGTTAGAAACACTAGGCCCACTTCTGTCTGTATGCTCCCACCTCTAGTTTATTGACTTGAGGGGCACTTGAGCTCTTAGAAGAGAACAAGGGGAAGAGAGGTACCCAGATTAGTGTGGATGCCTAAAAGTTTTAAGGGAAATGAGAATAAAAGTAAAACTGATTCTCACCAGCACTGCACACACACGCACACGTAAATACACAGATGCGTACAAATATTAATTGAAAAAAAATAGGCACTGAATTATTTTCTGCATGACTGTTCCTTCTGACATCTGCTTTATTTGGAGTCAAAAGCTCAAATAGGTGGGTTCAGAATAATATTGTGTCACCATTTTCCATCTAGGTCCAGGAGTAAATTCCCCTCTGTGCCACCAAAAGACAGGAGGAGGACCCAGGGCTGTTAGCGACTCTGGCCCTGGTTTGAGGAGGAGGTTAATGAAGCCTAGGACACGAGCTGGGAGAGCAGGAAACCCCACTGAGAGTAAATTCTGTTTGCCCATATTCTAATGGTCTTCGTGGCCA